>JAZKJV010009073.1:0-625135 GCA_037367405.1 Ottelia alismoides | reverse complement strand
TAAACCATGCCATCTGCCCATGGAACTAATTCACAAATCCTTATGGGCAATCAATATGTGCAATTTGAACTCACAGAAAAGTGGTCTGAAAAGAAATGATGATCTGAACAGACTCCTGGAATTTCGAGACTATGCATAAGATAACACATTGATGTACAAGGAGAAGGTGAAACACTAGCATGACCAGCACATCAGACAAAAGACTTCGTAGTTGGACAAAAAGTGTGGCTATTTGATGCAAAGTTGAGGATCTTCCCAGACAAATTGAAAAGAAAATGGACAGGGACGTTTCAAGTACGAGAAGTATGTGATAATAGCAAAATTGCAATATCATAATTGTCTCCTGATGTACAACCATTTGTTGTCAACATTCAGCTGTTGAAGCCCTACCTTGAGCATGATATTTTCTTGGTCGTTGTCGACTCAATGATGTGCATCATCGAAATATTCAGATAACGCACATCAAAAACTTTTCCTCTAATCTCTTGCCTTTTCTTCTTTTCTCCTTTCCAGTTCCCGCATTCATCCTATATATATCTTAAAAAATTATATATATATATATATATCATCAATCAGGTGTATCGCCTCTTTTTGCCAGTCTTTTATACTTAGGACGCACTTTGTCGTAAGTGTAGGGGGCGTGCGCCCCAATTACCTTCATTCTTTGATCCTCTCCATTGTCTCCTCTTCTTTCCTATCCTCAGGGATCTCTTACTCTAAGTATAGGGGGTATACAATCCGAGTACAATATGTTCATTCTCACCCTTGACCATCCCTACCTTGTGTACAGTCTGCCATACTTAGGATTATTTAATCCTAAGTATAGGGGGGACGGTCAACTTCCTGTTTATTTATTCATCTCCTCATTCTGTTATTCTCAGGACTTTTCTATACTCATTCCGAGTTATGTCTTCTCTTGTTCTCTTTGATCTATGAGGACATAGATCGAGCTAAGTATAGGGGGTCGTATATACTATGTATATACTTCAAGCCATAACTCGTACCTTTGTATTCTAAATAACAATCATGGCTAAAAATAATGTCAAATTCATCACAATCTGTTCATAGCTGCTCAAACTCTTTTTGTACACATTGATTAATAAATCAGGAAAAAATACTTTTGCAAAATATTTAAAAAAAATAGTTTGAAAATCTTTTTGAAAAATCTTTTGAAAACTGTTTGGAAAATATTTTGTTAAGAGTATTTAACCTTTATAAAAATCTTTTTGTTTGTACAAATTTATTTTCTTTGCATGAAATGAAAATCTTTGAAAAATAAAATACAAATGGTTGTAAAAATGGTTGCAATTCTTTTTATTCATTATTTATGTATTTTTGGTACATATTTTATTCTTTAATATTTACCCATCAAATGAAGAAACTTTGTACATAAAGGTTGTAAATAATAACATGATAAAAATACAAAATTGAGTTTGTACAAAAATAATACACTATGTATATTTTATATACAAAATGAAAATACAAAAATCAAACTTCACAGACCCATATCTTTCAAATAAAAACTCAAAAACATATCAAAATCACCTCTAATTGCATATAATTTTTCACAACTATTTAATGGTGGTTGTTTTATATTTTTTGAAGTTATTGTGTGAAGTTAGGTTTTTGACCCCTATTATACATTATACTAATTAAAATATTCAATTTATTTATTATTTTTACAAATTTTTGTTTTTATAATTTTTAAATATTTTTTATAACGTGTGTGGATATTAAAATTAGAATAAAACTAAAAAGAAAATGTCAAATAAAATAAATCTATGTGAAAACATAGATGAAATACCTACAATCATACATGTATATAAATAGAAAGAGAAATATATTCTTTCATTCTTTATATTTTCTAATATTGTAAATATTATTCATATTTTACTAAATATAAAACTAAAATAAAACTCAATTAAATACATTAAAATAAAAAAGATGAATATAATATATAGGTAAAATACCTATAAATATACTTATAGAGTATACTCACCTATTTATTTAAGTGTACAAATAATATCATAAAAATAAAATAAAAATATATTTAAACTCATAAAATTAAGTTGTGAAAATATAAAATAAAAGAAAAAAGAATAAAAATAAGATATACGATATACAAATGAAAATGCACAAAACATAGATGAATATACCTATAAATACACTAATAAAAATTAATTACTAACAAATAAAGCTAAAAAAATAAATAAAAATCATAATAAAAAACTATATAAAATAAACATTTTTATTTTATACAAAAAAATTAATAAAATCGTTTACTATTTTTAATTAATTATTCTTTAATAAAATACCCTATTTTGTCGTTTAGCAGCTTAGGCGGGCCAATCAGGGCGCTTCGTTCGTTGACCATGGTCAACTTGACCCCCGCCTCCTGATTTGACGTGCAGACTGGTTTTCCCGTGATTTCCGTCATTTTTCCGGGGCATCTCGTCGCTCTATCGCCATTAATCCTGTCATACAAACTAATCATCGATTACTGTACATACACTACATGTATATAAGCCCAAATCATTGTTTTTAACCGGTCAATAAGGTGCTCAACAAGGTCGATAAATAAAGCCTTCGATTCTCCTTCCAATTTTGGTCACTGTCTCGAGCCTAGGAAGCCTCATCTTGGATCCAGATAGCCTTCTCTTGACAGGGGAAGTCGATTTGCGGTCGGGCTAAGCTCCAGGAGCACAGACGTGCAGGGTGGTTCTCCGACCACCCTGCTCCCTGGGCGTCCCCCAGGTATTAGAGCTGGGTTTTTATCTTTCTGTTTTGCTTCTTGTAATCATAGGTTTAATTTCCTATCGTTATTTTAGGATTTAGTTAAGTAAACTAGCCTTAATCGTTCATCCCGTACTTTGCCGGAGTTGAGTTCCGACGAGCTCCTCCGCGCGTCATCATCATCGCTCCGCTGCTTTATCCGCTTCCATCTTTGTCCTCATCACCTCTCGATCAGGTTTCGCTCCTCCGCTCCCCCAGAACCCTCGTGGATCTGGACATCAGCTCTCTAAGCTCCGTCGTCCGTCGGAGAGCATGGCCCACTTCATCCTTCATCCCATTTCGCACCTAACCGGGTTGAGGCACTCTGCTCTTGACCCATGAGTCCATTTCTGTAGATCCCAGGTGCCAAAGAAGCATCTGGGGGCGAAATCACACCTCGCCGGAGGCACCTGGGGTACCTCTTTTTCCTCGACCTCATGGGGTGCTCTGGTGTGCCTCCGGCCATTCTGAAGCCACCAACTGGTAGGGTACCTTGACGCAGATCTATCTAGGCCCCTTGGAGCAGCAAAGACCGCCGGAGGATCAAGATCTCACTGGAGGAAGTTCGCCCTGGCGGACCTTCCTCCATGTTCTTCGTGATAACTGCTCCACCCTTGAATCAGGAAGGGTGGCCCATGTCAGATCATAGCTGTTGGATGTCATCACCTCTTCACCATCCGATCGCGATCCACAGTCTAATCTTGGCCATCTGCGGGTGAAGTGTCATCCACCATTGCACGGGCGCCACGTGTTCAAGTGAAGAAGATCCAACCATCGGCCTGCACCTATACTTGGGGTAATTGCATATTTATCCTCACACTTTTTGTATGTTTTTAGTCAGCCTTGTAAATAAAATATAACGTGTTAAATAAATGGGAAAATTTTGTAACGGACCCCTAGACTGTAGTGTATTTATACTTAGGTCAATTCCACATCACCTCACGTGTTGTCCCACTTGAGGTGTGAAATTGCAAGAAAACTCTTGTGGGTTTTTGTATTTATTATATAGTCCAATAATTGAAAAGCACTTTGTATATTTTTGTAAAAATTGTTGAGAGATCCCTGAACCTTTTCGTAATTGCATTTTGGTCCTTTCAGCACGCATCACGTGTAGTCCTACATGATGGGGTAAATTACATGGAGGGTTTTGTGATTGTAAATTAGTCTATAAAAATTAAAGAAACGTTGTATATTTTTGGTATTTTTGTATTGTGACCCCTGAAGTTTACATATATTGTAAAAATGTCCCTACGAGGACATATATTTTTGTGTGTTGATTCTATTTATTTAAAATAACTACTATGCTCCTAAAAATCCACAAAAATAGGGATAGATGATTTATGCCTTGTAGAGTCACTCCCATATTTTGTTTGGCATTTTTTTGTGTTTAATCTATTTATTAAAAATATAATGGATCTCATATATACCCTACTTTCCTATAGAAAAATTCAAAAATAGAAAAATATTTTCAAAAAATAAAAAAATTATATGTAATTTTTATATGTATTTATTGAGTCCAGAAAATAAAATACCTAAAAAATAGAAAAAGAAAATGATAAAAATCATAAAGCTCCAAATCTAACCAAAATTATAAAAATCCTTCAAAAATACCAAAAATATGTTTTTCCATCTTATAATTTTATTTATATACATATTGATGCATTAAAATTTATTTAGGTAATGTTTGGATTTATTTGTTATTTTTAATACTCAAATCAACTTCGGGTATTCACTACATCCCTTATATGGGATATTTTTTACTCTAAAAATTAGCAAAAATTCTTGGAAAATTAAAAAACATTAGAAAATGTGAAAACCTAATAACAATTTATTCTCTGAATTTTATCTATATTTATTATCATTTATAGATATACTATTATATAATAAGTATATAAAGTCTTATATATAATATATTGTTTACATAAAAGAAATATAAAAATATAAAATGTAAAAAGAAAATACAAAATCAGAAAATTACAAAATCAAAAGAGAAAAAAATATAAAATAAAAAATTAAAATATAAAAATATAAAATCCAAAAACCCACAAAAAGACATATATAAATGAATGACTCGGTTGTATATCAATAACCTTAGGCTACCTGTTTTGCTCTCTATGGTTCGACCTCTACATGCCTGCCTGCTATGCATTTTATGGTAGAGAAAATAATTTTTAATTCACATTTTTGCTATTAATTGAATTATGATTATTGTGGGTTAATTTTTGACTAATAGGGGAAGGTTGACTGGTCAACAACGGTCTCGCCTTGTGAGACCATGCGACCCTTTGATTCTCCCCAGTTATCAATAGTTCAACACAAAAGATGCAAATAACCCAGAAAATATGTGAAGGTGCACGTGATGTAAACTCGATTGGACTAAAGTGTAAGTAAATAAACCATAGGATCTGACTGCAAATATTCTTAACTACACATTTTATTTACTGGAGTAGACAGAAATAACATAAAAGGCAGGGAAGAAGTGAAATATATACATCAATAGGGACATGTTGCAAGCACGGGGCACCCTTTGACGTACGATCCTGATGACCATTGGAGACAGATCTAACGGCTCATATGGTAAGCGAGGGTGCGCATCACATCTATCTTAGCGTTAGATCTGATGCCTCTGAAAAGTGCATAGATGGACGACTGAGATGGATTTTGGAAAAAGGCATCCTATTGAACAGTAAGAGAGTGCTCTGGAAGAACTCTTCTTCGGTGGAATTCAACCGGATGTGGAAGGGGATCCACCAGTCTGATGACTCCGCGAAAGGGTTCGGCAGCTCATGGAGGTGTTCCGCGTCGACTAGGGTCCTCTGATGGATTGGGTGACGGGTGGATGTGCGTAGCAGGGGTGCTCCACCAGGAGCTTCTCTGCCAACTAACGTGAAGCTCAGACCATGCTTCCTTGCACATGAGGATACATGCGAATGAAATATGGACTCGGGGGTGTAGCTCCAGTCACGGTATTACATAGAAACACATTAAGAAGCGAAGGGAAATGAGGATCGACGTCCAGCAAAGCAAAGGAGGGGCGTCTAGATCTTAATCTCGACCGAAGTGTCGAGTTTAAGGCATTCAGGTCGCGAGGGAAGGTGTACGGTGAGATGGCGTATCGATCAGAGCGGTAAGGTGAGTCATAGGGGGCTTCGAGCGGTTGGTCGGAGGTGGTGCACTGGAAACTGTAGAAACGTGAAAGATGGAGTGGAAATGGGAAATGCAGGGGAAGTAAGAAGGTGCTGAAAGACTCAGAAGCCTCAGGCGACGCGAACGGAAGGGTTTTGGCCTCAACCGGGCTGTGACGACCAGGGAGGCTAAATGCGACAGATCTCCGACCACGTTAGTGAGCTTCGGCTAAGAAGCCACAAAACTTTGCTCCGAAATCTTCTCCGAGATGTTGTCACTCTGCTGGAGGTGGTTAGGGAAGAAGAAAGAGGCGAGGCACGAGCTGCTGAGGTCGGGAGGCGGAGAGGACACTTTAAAGGGATGCATGAGGGTCTAGAAAGATCGGAAGCTACTGCGAAACCTTGGGCAGATCCGACTACGCCTAGGGATCTGTGAGGATCACAGATCCTAGGAGAAATCTCTGGATCAAAAATCGAGGTATTTGGCGGTCAGACTCGGTCTGGATAATTCAGAGAAATTAGGTCTGACGAAGGACATGTCGGGTCAGGTTAGTTGAGAGAGATGGTTGACCAAGCTCAACAATCTGACGTGAGCAAATCAGAAAATTCTGGGCTAAAAATTGAAAGAATAATGAATATAAAATAACAAATAATCTTAAAATAAAAATGACTAAAATGAAAAATGTTTATTATTTTTCAAATAATGTTTCTTTGATTTTTAAGTATTTTTATAAAAAATATAAATAGGGTATATACAGTATAATGTATTATATACAGGTATAATATGGCTATGTATAATATACAGGTATTTTTATTTTATTATTTTAACTAAAATAAATTTTATTTTAGATTTTATTTATTTACAAAATAATTTGAGGAATATAAAATTATTTTTATTCGACCTTCTCTTTCGAATTTGGGTCAATATGTATTTATTCTAAATACATCTTTCTTTTTCTTTTCTGTTTATTCAATTATTTTTTGGAAAATATGTGTTGATTATGCACTATTAACAAAGATATCTATAATGATAAATTATTGTTTTTACATATATTTATAGGTGTTTCTGCTAAAAGATAAAGCTAAAATAAAATAATAAAGAATGAGAATCGTAGATTTATCAACTGCCCTATATAATACTTTTAATTACCCATTTGTCCAGAAGTTAACGTATGTTTGGGACATAGAAGAATGTCAACAAACTCAAGGGGCACGAGTGATAAAATTGCAAAAAGGTATGGGCATAATTGATATTCCAAAGAAAAGATGAATAAATTGATATTGCAATATCTAAGAGGAGCACAAGCGATAAAAATCCTAATGAAAAGGTATTTAAGTATATATTTTTGCATTTTAACGTAGAATAAAATGGAATTTCATATCCTTGTTAATTTAACAGGTTCTATTAATTCACACAACGTTTAGTCAAATTTGTATATTGTTGGAAAATAATTATGCATATTGAATATCATATTGATTCTCTTTCCATAGTAAGCTTGTATTACTTGTTTTAAAATTAGTTAATTTGAGTACATTCTATAAACCGTTATGGTTTGATTAGTAGAACCTTTATTTCTAAATTGATAAATCACACTCTTGTGGAAAATACCATGGTACGTGGTAAATGGAAAGAACGAGCGGGAAAGAAACCTTGGAGATGTGACACGTGGACGGGTCTGGATGGTCATGGAAGAATACAAAAAGGAGTCCATACAAATATGGATTGTAATTATTTAGTGTGAGAAGGCTTGTGGAGCTATGCTATTTATGTTTAGGGTACTTATTATCACTTGCAATTCTTAACTTCTGCAATGATTTAGTCAGAATGGTAAATTTTGTAAGAAGGTAAGGAGTAGGGTGTCTATCGAGTTCAACGAGTCGAGTTGGCTTCAACTCGAATTCGAACTCGATAAGAAACCTAAGGCTTGAACTCGAGCTCGATAAGGGTCGAGCTCTAGATCACCAACTTGAACTCATCGAATTTGAGTTGACTCACGAGCTTCTTATCGAGCCACGAGTTTCTGAGCTGGCTCACGAGCCTCAAAATGAGATGACTCACGAGCCTCTTATCGAGTCATGAGTTTCGAGCTGGCTCACGATCCTCAAAATGAGCATATTTATGAACCCCTTAATGAGTCATTGTTCCATTTTATACATTAAATTATGAAATGGCATTTGTAATTTTAATTTTTTATACTCTTTTTTATACCTTTTTGAACAAGAAAAATATTAACCTCTATTTTATATCAAACTCAATATGGAAGTTTCGGTATATATGTTTTTAATTTTTTATTAAGATGGAAAACGAGTTATCGAGTCGAGTTTATGAGTTGAAAAATACCCAATTCGGACTCTACTCGATAAGTTAATGAGCCATAGAACCCAACTGGAGTTCGGACACGTTAAGGTTTCGAGTCCGGCTCGTGAGTCCTTAACGATCCGAGCTCGAGTTGAACTCATCGAGCTCGAGCTTTCCTGACAGCCCTAGTAAGGACATAATTAATATTTCAAAAAAAAAAGAGAGGAGTATAACTGATACTGGGGAAGTTTAGAAGGGAAAAACAAAAATGCAACGGGATGTAGTGAGACTAGGGATGTCAATATGGGTATACCCATTGGGTACTTGACTCGAACCCACCCCATTTAAGGACCCGAAACCCGTTTCATTTACTTTTGGATGGATTTGGGTTTTGAATTGACTACCTATGCAGGTATGGGTATGGATTTGGGATTGCCTTGTAGGTACCCGAACCCGAAGCGAGTAAAAAATATATAAAAAAGATAGATGTGTGTGTTGCATTTTAATCAAACTAGACCCAAATCCATTTCATATCTAATATGTATCGATCTACATGTATATATATCCAACTCAATTTTCTCCTCTCCATCTATTTATTCATATTCAACCAACTTTTTGTATCTTTAATAAATAAAAACTATCAACAGAAAAGAGTTACACTTAAATATATAAACATTTAATATTACCTATATATTGCACAATTTATGAATCATCATATTACACGATCTCACTATATTTCGTCTATCTATGAAAATATTGTATACATTTATAAATAGGGGTTGATGGGACTGCCCCCACCCCATTTTTGGGTAATTTTTTTTATTTATTTTGAAAAATATTGCCATGTATATTCATCTCTATATCCCTCATATATGTCATTCAAATTTTGTCAGAAACAGAGACTCCTACGGCCTCCATCCAAACATGGTCGATTTAAAAAATCCTGCGACTGTTAAAAAAATGACGTCTGGATGGAGGCTGTAGGAGTCTCTGTTTCTAACGAAATTCGAATGATATATAGGAGGGATATAGGGATTAATATACGTAGTGATATTTTCCCCAAAAAAATAAAAAAATTTTGTGAAAAATGAGGTGGGGGCAGTCATGTTGGCTACCCCTAGGGGGCAGCCCCATTTTTCCCTTATAAATAACTTAAGATTTGCCATGTCGAAGATATGAGTATCCATTGTACATATGGACATCTGACGGATATATATATATATATATATATATATATCTATATATATATATACACACACACGCTAGAAATTACCTATTTAATAAATAAATGGACATGAGTAATGATATTATAAAAGGATATGAGTTTGAGAATAATAATACCTACTCAGACCAATGACATGGACCTCCACACAACTTCTACAAATACCTCCAAACGACTCCTGCTAAAAGCCCCGTCACAATCGTAAACCCAAACAGCGAGAGAATTTCCCCCAAGTTGAGAATGCATCCTCCAACGCATAAGCCATCGGCCGCGCAACAATTCGACAGCACCGTCGGAGCCTCGACCAGAAGAAGGACCTTCTCCACCTCCGCTGTAAGCAACCCCCTCTTTCCTTCCCCTTCCTTCGATCCATTCCCGGTCTCAAGGATCTCGCCCCGTTTGTACAGGTATCGATCTCGCATCTCCTCTTCCTCCTCTTCGTCATCCTCCTCCGGACTGCCGAGGCACGCCGTTTTGGAGGCCTCTTCTACGGCGGAGGTGGAGGGGGAGGGGAGGAGGTGAAGTACAGGGCGGCGAGGTGCAGGGCACACGTATCGTCTGTGGAGGACTTCGGGGGGGTGGGGGACGGAGTGACGTCCAACACGAGGGCGTTCCAGGAGGCCGTGGATTACCTCTCGCGGTTCCAATCGGACGGCGGAGGATTGCTGTACGTGCCGGCGGGGAGGTGGTTGACGGGAAGCTTCAACCTCACCAGCTGCTTCACCCTCTTTCTACATCGTGATGCGGTCATCTTGGGCTCCCAGGTAACATTTCTTGAACCGAAACCGTCCGCCTTTTTGCAATCCAAGCCCTTTTAATTTTTCTAAATTTTCCTTCTATTCGCATTTGGGCCAAAAGGTACTTTTTGGGCATCTAATTAAGCAACATATCTGCGAGAAAAAAAACATGTGTGAGGTCAATGAGACGATGATTTTGACTTTTTTCGTATTTTCTGTGTGGATTACCGAAAAAAGCGAAAATCATGCCATTGCTTCTAAAGTAAAAAGTTTTCACCTCCTTGGTTACCTACTGGCTAAGTTACAATTTGAGTGACTGATCATATAACACTCGATTCACATCCGTCACCTTTCATACTTATCCCAATCATCTACCATCTAACAATCAGATATCAACCGGCTTCACACACTTTTCAAGTTGCGGACACTTTTGTTCCTTTTATATTAAAAAATAGTAATGCGATATTACTTAATATATCTCCACTAATTTATATATTTCATCAAAATTCTCATTCTAAGCGTAAAATGGAAAATGGAGTTTCCTCTTGCAAGAGTTAACTTGCTCCTTCTATCGTATTTTCCTTATTTTTAATTTTTTTTAATAATACTTCCGTAGAAATTCATTACTATATCTCTATATTATTTCATCCAAGTTTCGTGCGAAATAAAAAACTTCTACAATCTCTATCTAGACAATCGTTTTTTAACGATTGTAGAATTGTTGATATCCACCCTGTTTGGATGGAGATTGTAGAGTATCTGCTTGGCACGAAACCTGAATGATATACAGAGAGATTATCGATGAAAATCCATGAAATATTTCTTTTAAAAAATAGGAAATAGAAAAAAAATAGAGTAGCGAAATCAAGTTAGCTCCCACGAGCAGCACCATTTCACCCTAATTTTAATCATTTTATATAGGTTGGCTATCACATCAATAGTTATTTATTATCCTTTCATTCCAATGCGTGCATAGTAACAAAGGTTCCATCAACCATTAATATGGCATAATAAAAAAAAGATCTTTAATGCTTGTGTCCCTTTGAGATTATGCCGTTAGAATTATATCTTTACTTTTTTTTTCAATAACACTTGTGTCCTTATATTAGAGATTATGCTTGTGTTATTCTATTATTACACTTATACTCTTATTTGACTTTTTCAATAACACTTGTGTCCTTATATTAGAGATTATGCTTGTGTTATTCTATTATTACACTTATACTCTTATTTGACCTTAATGAAAGGGCAGATCTATAAATTTTATAAGAATATAGAAGCACTAGTGTTATTGCAAAAAAGATATGGCAATCACTGTGGTTGCAAAATTTCAAAGAAGCACAAGTGTAAAATACTCCTAAAAGCTACCTTTTTCATTTTTAACCTTCAAAAGAGGCTGTTATACAATTTCTCATTATTAAGTAAAAAAAGAAAATAATTTGTTTTTGAATGTTATATAAGAGTGAGTAATCCTAATTCAAGTTGAAGGCTAATGATCACATTTGCAAATAATATAGTCCAAATTTTATGAGATTTATTTACTTGCCTTCCCCTGACTTTCTCACTGACATTTATATCTTAACATTTTTGCAATTGCACTTATACGTGTATAGTCATACAAAATCTACATTGATACATTTCAAGATTCTTTCGTGAGTACAATAGGTCCAAGGTTTTAAATCTCGATTTCATTTTCATTTTGAGATATCAAAAAAATGAAACAAGTTAGAAATTTTATCGAAAATAAAATTTCATCCATTTCAATCAAAATCGGTCTAAAATTTGTGAAGGAAATTCCTATATCGAGATTTCTTCGATTTTGGTGAAGTGTCGAAATCAAAATTTCAGTGAAATTTCATGAAATTTAAAACATTGAAACGAACAGAATGACAATGCGAGGTGAGAGACGGGGAGAGAAGCAAATCCCAAACCTTCAATAGAAAGGGTTAAGCTAACACAAACAAAAGAACGAAGCCAAAAGTGGTAATGCGAGACGATAATAACATGGAGGAAGTTTTATAAATTTCACATGCATTATTGTTTTTATTTCGTATTTGTCCTTCCAAGGCGAAAGAAAACAAGGGGTCACGAGAGGGACTGGACGTTTGCTGGTATTGGACTTTTTCAAAAATATACAATAATTGTTTGATGTTCCCCTTTCAGAAGATCGGCCTCCAAGTCCCTTTTATTTAAAAATTTAAATATTATTAGTCGTTTTTTAGTTATTAAATGTGGGATTCCGCTCGGAGATGGTGGCATTCAAAACCATCGACTAGTAATTCAAATCGGTATCTTAACTCTCTTGTATATACACAAGCGTCTGGAGTTTATATATTTATCTTTTTAATCTTTTTTATAATATTCTAAACATAAGAATAAAGATTTTATGCATTACAACCAAATGAGTTTATAATAATATTTTTTTAAAATATTTATATTGCAATGATATTATTCGTAGAAAAATTATTTTTTATCTTTAAATTAGCGACGAATATCATATCTATTATTGTATCATTAGCCATAGTTTATATAGCTAACAACGCTTATTTTTTAATATTTTCAAAATTTTAATTAAAGATTGCAAATTCATTAGGGCAAAACTTAGTAATCATTAACTATAAATTTGATATATCGCAACATAGCATCGCTACATGCATTGTCATTGATGATATAACAACAGATATAATATTCATCGTAAATTTTAAGTATAAAAATAATTTTACAATGAATAATACCACTGTATTTTTTATTCATGGCTTTGAAATTCCATTCCGTTAAAAATGCTCCACATGGGTCTTGATTATTTCGGAGCATTCTGACGTCTGGGCTACGCCTCATTTTATATATTAAATATATATTTCTGAATGTTATTAATTGCAAAGGTACCTTTATATTTAAAATAATCTACATCAAATAACATATTCAGGCTGGCTTTTTGCACCAACGACAATACGTATTATCTTTCTTATTAAATTTACAATAACAGTCGATAATTTGACACTTATTTTAAAATAAGTAACGAGAATGCCAGTTATATAACCATGAACAAATATATGATTTGTTACAAATTTCAAAGGGTGAAAGATGATTATACAATTCTGCATTGGTTATGTTAGTATAAAATGAAACATAGGGAGTCTACATTATTGACGTGAAAAATAGATTTTAAACCAATTTTAGTTCAGAAAAATGAATTTCAACTTCTTATCAGGTTTCCCACATGTTAAAAACCAAGTATTCAAATGATTAGACCAAACATCTGATAACATTAATGTCTGAGTATACAGTAGGAGTAATGCTCACATTTTTCCCTAAAATTATTCGGAGCGAAGTTTCAAGATGTTTCCTCATCAAATACTTATTTTAAAATTTAATTATTATAATATATAAATCTTCTTTCTTATTTATGGTTTTCTGGTCCGTGAAGTTTCTCCGTACCTCCGGTTTGAACAAGAAATACTGTTCATCTATTTTTAAAATAAAGTAGTCACATCATAATTAATATCATCCATTAATTTTATGTCTATAATACATGTCCCTTCGTTGTCTTCCAACAAATAATGGGGCCCTTATCACTCTTTATTATCGATCTTGATTACACGACACGTGAAATTCGAATGATCCTTCGAATGTTCAAATTTTTATCAAACTAGGATGTAACCCGCGCTTCGCAGCGGAATATAAATTAATTTTTAATGTAAATTTAAATATTATTTTTGAAATGTTTAAATTAAAATAAAAATAAATGAAATGAAAAAAGAGTAAAGGGAATAAACATGATTCGCAGCCTTGCACACGTCAAATCCATCTTTAACCAAAGAAGGACAACTTTTCCCTCACCAAACTCTATTTCTTATATATGCTGAAAGTAGAACACTAATATCTGGTGGTTAGTGACTAATACAAAGGCGTATGGATCATCCGCCTGGTCTTATCGACCCTGATCTTGAAGGGCAAGCCTTCTCCGGAGGCATTTGAGTGCAAAGATGAAAGGTCTAGCGGGATTTCTACCACGACCTCCTGAAAATAAGGAAAGGTATATCCAGAGTGGTTGTCCGCAGTTCTTGATGACAAAAGATAAGAAGTCCGGGAAAGGAGTGAATGATAGAAGTGATGGACGATTAGTCGAGTAGGAAGAGGAGGAAATTTCGCATGCATGAGGTATCTTAATTCTAAGCATGTTGTGGTCAAAAAGCACTGGACAGGATCGGTCGATGCTCTGAAAAGGGAAGCCTCAGCTTAAGTTCGAGTTATAGGAAGGTGCTTGTAAAGTTTGCCGAACCACTAAAGACCCCCCAACGAACTCGTTACATAGTTAGATCAATGAAGTTGATTCATGCATGAATCTCACAAATTATCCTGAAGGCGAGGGATTATGCCTCATGCATCATGTAAACGTAGAGATTTGTCATACAATAATGGAGTGAAAGAACAAATTTTATAAATCTGGTGGTCGATTAATAATTTTATATTTGAATTCTTTTTGTTATAATATGGTCAATATTACAGTTACACGTTAATTATTGAAAAAAATTATAGTTTCACCTCTTGATTCAAATATAAAATGATTTATATTACATTACCTACAAAATACGGAGTAAATATATAAGGGAATAGAAAGTATAAATTTAATGTATAGTAAAAAAATAAAACTTTGAAATTATGTTAGACAATGAAGCTCATTAGATTATAGTGAGTAATATTTTCAATAAAGGAAAAGAATCCAAGCAAAACCATGCTAAGTTCTAACATGTAGCAAATTATAAAAATAAAATCAAAATTTACAATATATAAGATTTTAAATAGAGAGTAGAAGTAAATGGAAATATACTTACATAAGTTGTTGCTTTAGGTGTTTAGCAAGTTCATGATACCTAAAGGTAAACTTAGTCAAAAAGATACATAATCTCATTAGAACATAGTTTTATCTACAAAGTAATTTTTTCATTTTCTATGAAGTGGGGAAGATTGTCACATCATGTTGCACCAATTATTCTTAAAGATGCATTTTGGTTATATATTAGTTAAACTTTGAGTGTTGCTCATCAAAAAAAGTACTCGGAAAAATGGACATAGTAGTTGTTGTACATATATTTTATGAGTTTTCTTGAATTAGTATGAATTGATAAAGTTTTGATTTTTTATTTGCTAAAGATTTTTATATTTGATTTTTATTTGATTTTCGTTTATGATTTAGCATACGGTGATATACATGTAATATAGCTTTTATGTATTTTTGTTTTTGATTTATCAAAATAGAAAATAATATTATTTTGAAAATACTTTGTTTACTATATAATATAGTGTCAAGTATTTTATTATATAACTTTTTGATTATTAATCTATGTATTTGATTTAATATGGATTAGGTATTTAATATAGTATATAGGGGTATTAATAGGTAGTAAAATGGGGGGATCGGTGCAACAATCACCTAAGCACACGTGCTATCATGTGATTGTTTGCAAAAATCACAATGTCAATGGGAATTCATGCAAAATGCCTTCAACTCTTGTTTATCACGTGAGTAGTGTGGCACATGTACCCGCAAAATGAATATGTTTGCGAATACCAAGAAGCTGGAGGGTCTTTTGTATAATTTTCCCCAAAAATATCGTCTTGTGCAAGGCGTGTGTGGGCTGCTAGAGCGGCCAATGGTCGAGATTCAGGTTGGTTTGATCTGATCGTGCGGTGGATAGATTTCGATTGTGTTCTTCCTGAATTGTCAAAATCTCTTTGTTTAGGAGATGTCGGTCGACTCAACCTCCAGTTAAGAAACACCCGGAAGAAGGAATGAACGGTCGAAGAGGATCCATGCACATTTCTCGCACCAAAGGCATCAAGAAAAGCATCTCACAAAAAAAGTCGAATCCATTATTCGTAGAATTACGACGCAGATTTTGGGCGCTATGTGATGGCTCCCGACAACCGGTACCTCCACCTGTGGAGCACGATGTTGGCAGCAGACAACAACGATTGGAAATGTCGACTTCAGCTCCGGTAGAAGCGCGCCGCATTTGGGGATGTTGTGGTTGGTGATGTGGAAAAAGCTCATGTTGCTGGTGGCGGAGTGGTGGAGGGAGGCGAGGGGTGGCGTTGGAGGGAGAGGTCAACGGTGGGGACAGAAGATGGGGAGTGGTTGATGTCGTGGTGGTGGAAGAAATGGGCGAGCGTTGCGGGAGAGGCGGGTGGAGGGGAAGTGAGGGATCGTTAGAGAGAGAGGCGAACGGGAAAAGCATCAAGGATTGGGTTTGGTGTTGGTACATTAAGAAGCTGCATGTCTAAAGCTGGATAAAACATATAAAAAAAATTCCACATTAGACTAAAGCACATAGAGAAGGGGAGGCCACACAACAGTGACCCACGTGTCAGAAAAAACGGGAAAACCCCACTTTTAACTATGTAAAATATAAATATAGATATAGATATGTATAATATTCATGTATTATGTTAATAAATTATAGTTTGGAATTTTTTATAGTTATCACGTATGAATATTTAAATATAAGAAGAAAAACAATACCTACGTCATCCTTTTTTTATAAAATATAAGGAATAATCACATCTTTACACCCATAGTTAGGGTTGAGCATGGGTCGAGTTCGTATTGGCATGGCCCAAACCTGTTTAGTATACGGGCGAACGGGTCGGGCCTAAGCCTATTTTATTTTTCAAAATTTAGGCCCAAGCTCAAGCCTGACCCAAACATTATGGGTCGAGTTTAGGCCGAGCCGACCCAATTGAAACTCCACGACATATGAGCATGTTTTACCTTCCAAATACACCACTCATTCCCAAAAAAATATGTATTCTGTATACATGCAAATATGATTTACCACATTGATAATATTAAATAATCATGTTCACGATATGAATTTACAATGTACAACATGCTCTAAACACGATGAATATATTACCACTATTTATAATATGTGCCCGTTAACATGGTAAATTTATTATCATGATGGTATATATAACAATGATAGTTGTTAAATTTTATTAAATTAATATGTTCAGAATTAAATATCCATCTGAATTCTATCATCGCTCATATGCGGAAGTAATGGGTCGAGTAATGGGCGGGCAGTTTGGGCCCTTGAAATGGGTTGACCTAACGGCAAAGGCTATCGGGCTTTCGGATTTGGACCTATCAAGCCTGAACCAGGCCAGAATATACATTTGGGCTTGAATTAAGGCCCAAAGCCCAGTCCAATTATTTACGGGCTCGGGTTCGGGCTGGATTATATGGGTCGGGTTTTGAGTCGGATCATGCTGGCCCGTCTCAATATCCAACCCTACCCCATAATCTATACTCTCCACTTTTAAGTTTTTTAGATAAATTTCATAAGATCTACCCTTATCAAATATAATATTATATTTTACTAATACTACTTATAGAAATCATTTTGATAAAATATCACCTTTTTTTTTTGGAATGCAGTGAATATATATAGTAAGTAGGAGGGAATACATATAGTAAATTGGAGGGGGAAGATAGACGGCCAGAGAAAAAGGTTTAATGGTTGAACATGATCATATCTTTATGAAATATAGGAGAGAGAGAGAGAGGATCCTAATATTAGAGCATGATACTTATTTCGTAGTGCTCAAAGAGAGAAAAGAAAGAGGGTGTTTTTGGAAATTTCAAAGAACGATGTCTATGACATTTGCCAGATAAAATAACGGTAGACAGTCAGAGAGAGAGAGAGAAAGTGGAGGGGCATTTGTTAGGAGAGGAGATTCGAGAATCAGAGTACCGGGAGGGGACCACGTGTTAAAAGAAAAGAGACAACCGAGCTTTCCCAGCTGAAGTTGGGATATTTTGCCCCGCGATTGCACAACAGAGAGGCCATCCACGTGTCACTACACTGGGTAAAAACCCAGCTTTAAAATAGGTAATAGATGTTGGTTCCACTAATTATTTTTAATCCTATTTAATCAGCTTCAATTGAAATTGAATTGTATTTAATTTTTTATTTATTTAAAAATAATCCTAATAAGGGGAGTGAACAATAAACTTTGGTTGTATATTTCAAACTTAGAATCAACTACTTTAACACAACTTTTTGCATGGAGTGACTTTTAAATATGATTAAATTACTATTATATTATAGAACATCTAGTCCAAGTTATATATATATATATATATATATATATAGTGAAAAGGGAAGCTGCTCCGCGGAGCAGCCAAGCTGGTTGCTGCGTGGGGCAGTTTCCCCATATTTTTTTATTTTTTTTTGAAATTTTTTTATGTTTGTTCATCTATATATACCTCCTACATGTCATTCAAATTTCGTGAGAAACGGAGACTCCTATGCCCTCCATCTAGAACAAGTAAAATTTAATGGCCTGAAATTTGCTGTAAAGTACATGTTCTAGATGGAGGCCATAGGAGTCTCCGTTTCTCACGAAATTTGAATGACATGTAGGAGGGATATATATATATATATATGAATAAACATAAAAAAAATTTCAAAAAAAATAAAAAAGGGGGGGGGGACTGCCCCACGCAGCAGCCAGCTTGGCTGCTCCCCGGAGCAGCTTCCCCGTTCTCATATATATATATATACATATATATATATATATGCATATATATATACATATATATATATACATATATATATATATAAAAGATATGTATGACTTTTGATGTTGCATACGAAAAAGATAGTTTATGTATAGTGTGAAATATATAAATTGTATAGTATTTTATTTCTATTTCAAGTATATTTAGGTGTATATTTTGCATACATTTTATTTCATTTCGATTTATTATTCAGTTCAACCACTTTTTTCTCACTGATCCGGTTTAATTCGATTTTAAATAATGATAACATCGTTATTCAGTTGAACGATTTGATTACATGATTCAACCCCGTCTGACCATTTTAGTACTTTCAAAAATAGTGCCTGAAAGTACTTCGGTCTATGAGCATCTCAGAACACATTTTACTCAACTAATCATCTGAAAAATCAACCCCTCCGATTTCCGATTTCTCTGCGATCGATATTCAGCAAATCTATGGCACATTGATGGTTCAAATGAAGTAAACTCGATCGTGTTCGCGAATAGTTGCCCGATTTACAACTTTTCTTTGCTTGGAAACACGTCACTTAGTAGATTTTGATATTGAAGAAAAACTAACAGACAAAATATTTCTTTGCAGGATTTTAACGAGTGGCCACTTATAGATCCGTTGCCTTCGTATGGAAGAGGAAGGGATGCTCCAGGTGGGAGATATAGTAGCCTCATACAAGGATACCATCTCAACGATGTCATCATCACAGGTAACCAAATTAATTACATCCCGCGCAAAAAAAATAAGTTAAACATGTGATATTCGAGCAATGTTAGAAATCATGTTCTTCAGTGGCTAACATATTGCAATGTTAAGGCGACAACGGGACGATCGACGGCCAGGGATCCATGTGGTGGACGATGTTTCACAGCAAGCAGCTCAACAACACAAGAGGCTACCTGGTGGAGATCCTCTACTCCACCGACGTCATCATTTCTGATCTCACATTCGTCAACTCGCCCTCTTGGAACATCCACCCTGTTTATAGCAGGTTTTATCTTGTTGCTATGGAACAAAAACATAATAGATTGTGATCTCATCCATCTCCGTATCACAATAGGGAGATGGCTCCTCTGCTGCACCAAAGGATGCAGCAGAATCTGTTGTGATCTTTGGAGCCGTTCGATCACGATCTATTGTGATCTCATCCATCTCTGTATCTCTCACCGTTTGAATTCGTGGGAACCGTTCACGGCTCTAAAGGCCACAACAGACTGCTACATCCTTTGGTGCAGCAGAGTATCCGTCTCCTCACAATAGATCCTGATCTTAGATATGACAAATTAGGATATGCTGACGTATTGTTTTAAATTTGAACGTCCTAATTAACATTTGCTGAACTTTCTCTACATTCTGTTGCAGTAATGTGAGGGTTACTGGAGTTACAATCCTCGCACCTATAAATTCTCCCAACACTGATGGCATCAATCCAGGTAATTCAAATCAAGTTGCTTGGTAATTACCATGTATCTGTCTATATCCATATCCTAATTCTGGAGCAAATCTTAGATCCCGTTCGGCAAGAGGGCTGATCTCCTTTTTGGGGAGTTTACCCCCCTTAACCCATATCATCTCTCTTTATGTAGGTCTTACTTTATTTAAAAAAAAAATAAATCTATTCTCCATCATCATTTTAATGAAAAATAATATATTATACCATCATATCATATAAAAGTTATAAACTACTTCACTTTACTCACTTTTCCAAACTTCAATACAATCAAATCACAATAACTACTCACTTTTCAAACTTCAATACAATCATATCATAATAAGCTCATGTCTAACCCACATCCAGTTTAACCCTCTATCCAAACACCAAAACATAAAAATGGATTACCTGCTAACAGTTTAACTCACCTTATCCCACATACCAAACACACCCTTATGTGTCATTCGGCTACCGGGGTAAACTATCATCCCCTTTGGTGGTTTACCCCCTTATCCTTATTTTCTCACTCCTACATGAGCCCCACTTTTTATCTTTTTAAAAAATAAATAAATCAATTCTCCATAATCAATTTAATCAAAAAATAATATATTATATAAGGGTAAAATGGGGCTGCCCCCAGGCCGTAGAAGTCTCTATTTCTAACAAAATTTTAATAGAATGTGAGAGGGATATAATGATGAATATACAAATTTTATTTTCCAAAAAAATAAAAAAATGAGGGAAAAATAGGGGTGGGAGTAGCCAAGTTGGCTACTCCCTGGAGGCAGCCCCATTTACCTCATTATATAATCATATCATATAAAAATTATAAACTACTCCACTTGTACTCACTTTTTCAAACTGCAATACAATCACATTACAATAAATACTCACTTTTTCAAACTTCAATCCAATCATATCACAACAAATTTACTTCTAATGCACCTCCAATTTAACCCTCTATTCAAATACCAAAACACAAAAACAGATTACCCCAGTAGAGTTTGATTTGGGTATGAATGTTTGATGCAGACTCATGCTCCAACGTCATCATAGAAGACTGCTACGTCGTCTCCGGAGACGACTGTGTGGCCATCAAGAGCGGCTGGGATCAGTACGGCATCAGCTTCGGCATGCCTAGTCGTCGCATCACGGTCCGCCGCCTATTCTGCGTCTCCCCGACCAGCGCTGTAATCGCTCTGGGCAGCGAGATGTCTGGTGGCATCCAGGACGTCCGTGCTGAGGATATCACAGCAGTCAACTCAGAGTCCGGCATCCGTATCAAGACAGCCGTTGGCCGTGGTGGCTATGTCCGTGATATCTTCGTCCGTGGAATGTCCCTGCACACCATGAAGTGGATCTTCTGGATGACTGGGGCTTACGGTGATCACCCCGACGACGGGTACGACCGGGAGGCTGTGCCGGTTGTGCAAGGGATCAGCTATAGCGATGTCGTGGCAGAGAACGTCACCATGGTAGCAAGGTATGAGGAATGTTTCCTTGTGATTTGAGCTGCTATCTTCACGAAGATAGGTTCTGCTTTGATGAGTTGAACACAATGATATTGGACAGGTTGGAGGGAATACAGGGAGCACCGTTCACAGGGATATGCATGTCGAACGTGACCGCGGAAGTCGTCAAGTCGAAGAAGCCGGCGTGGACGTGCGCCGACGTAGCGGGTGTGGCGATTGAAATGAGCCCGAAGCCTTGCCCGCAGCTCCAGGAGCTTGACTCCGGCGTGCCGCCATGCCCATACCCTGAAGATATTTCGTGGGAGGAAGAGCTTGAACTTCAGGATTGTTGCATCAACATTTGAGACAGCATTATGCACCAAATGTTTCATTTGGGAAAAAAAGAGAGGAAGAGATGACTTCGTGTTGTATGTTGTGTTATATCATACATTGTTGTAGTGATTCAACAATTCATGAATAATGAAGAGCATTGCCTAGGGATCATCAGACACATGTATGATATGAGGTTGGTTTCCATGCCAAAGAAGTAAAAGCATTGTATTATTTGAGATAGATAGCACTTTGCTCAAAGACCATAATGATGAATCCCTACTATAATTATTATGTTGAATTATAGTATGATCGGTCAACGAATCAACAAAACCACCCTAAAAGTATTTTTGTGAAGAGAGTGGCTTAATTTATACCAGGATAAGTCCAGGGTTGAACACCAGGACACGAGCTATTAAGCTATCTAACTAAAGTTTAAATATTGATGAATCTGTGATCCATCACTCTAAAAGTCAAAAATAGAGCTTCGTTCCCAAAAAACTTACCTGCATATCTTTCTTTATTTTACATTATTCTCATTCATACATTTAGAATAATATGTGCATAGTTTTAGCATTCATATTTGCATTAAATAAGGAGCCAAATTCACTTATTTGTATCTATTTTATACTAACTCCAAATCTAATAAAATCAGCTTTAAAGTGTACATGTTACTAGAGCTAATAAAGAAAAATATCAAAAACAAAATAACTTGTAAATTGACCAATAAAATCCGAGCTCTAGTTTGAGACTAAGAACCTTAAAATGTGTATATCTGATTTAGGTCTACTCAGTTTTAAAGTATTCAAAGACCTTCAAAATAAGATCAATTTCATAAAAATCGGAGTTTGTAAGTGAAACTTGAGTTTTAGGCCCTTATTTATATTGTACACATTGATTAAAATACCCTTAATTTTATCTTATTATTTTATTAATTATAAAAAATTTAAAAAATTTTATTAAATTGTAAATATTCATTTCATATCTTCTCTATATTTTGATTTTTATATTTTTTAAAATTTACAAAAAAATTTGTAAAAGATAGAATGCGGTATTTTATATTTATAAGGTATCCCAAAAAATATTTTTTGTACAGATGACTTCTTTTGATTTTCAGTCCTTCACAAAAGTTGTAAATCGCATGAAGATGAGAAACTTTCATGTTGACCACTTTTTTATTTGACCTCTTTTGTTATTTCATTTTTATTATTATTTATATTTAATTTTTTAATTTTCTGAGAGTGGCACGTGGCAAATCTTGGAGTCTGCCATACACCATATCTTTATTTATTTTTTTATTTAATTTATTTATTTATTTATTTATTTATTTAATTTGTATATCTTTTTCTACTATTCTTTTATCTACATTATTCTTAATAGCCTACTTATTTTATCTATTTTTTCCTTTTACTATTTCCCTACTCCAACTTCCCATCCAAGTCATCAACTTCCCATTCTCCTCTCATCTTCCACCACTTTTCCAATTTCCACCCCACTTCTTTTCTAACTTCCTCTCATCTTCCTCCTCCTTTTATTCTCCTCGTCCTCCTTCTTTCATCACCATCCGCTATTTATTCAATTGAGAGGGAGAGACCACCAGCCTCTAAGTGTTGTCAGTGACAGCTTCATCTCCCTCTGGTTGAGCAACGACAATCGCAAAGGTGAGATCCACGAGGACTCCTCCTCGTGTCATTGTGCATCTCTTCAGATCACAGTCTAGCTTCTCCGATTTTTCATCGAATCGGATCGAGGTCATGATCGGAGTTGCAGCATGGCTCCTCCAAAATCCGACGAATCACAGAAAGAGCATGGCAATAAGCAGAAGTCGCACCCCCGCCCCACCCCCACCCCCCGAGATGCTCGATCGCACAACCGCCCCCTAGCCCCCTGGCCACCGATTGCATCGTACCTCTGCTCTCCAGCCTCCATGCACCCACCTGCGCCCAGTCGCGTTGCTCCCCCTACGCGCGGTCGCCCTCTGCTTATGGCCACCATCCGCAATCTCCTCCACGCCCTATTGTGTGGGCATGTCCCTCCAATGCAGTCCAGTCATTCTCTTCTTGCACGTCAACTGCATGACCAGTCCCCACCGGTGTAGCGCCTACACCACGACTTCAACCAGCCTAATAGCCCTCCTCGCACGTGTGGTCGCACATGCCCACATGCCCTCGGTGGTAAGCCGTTGACCGTCGCCTGTCCAGGCATGCCCTCGCCATCAAGCGTCCAGTCGTGCCCTCACAGCCCCGCCTCGCGTGTGTGGCCCAACCGCGCATGCATCCCTTAACTGCCCCTAGCTGCCACTGTGCAGTCGCGCGACTCCATCCGCCGACGGTCGTCCCTCCGGCCCGCGTGCGGACGTCGCCGCCGCCATCCTCGCTCCTTGCCTTGCCCTAGTCGTGGGTTCCATCCTTGGAACCCATGTTTCCCATAAAGAGAAGAGAAGGTCGATTCCTCCTCTTTTTTTGGAAA
The DNA here is from genome assembly GCA_037367405.1 of Ottelia alismoides. NCBI lineage: Eukaryota > Viridiplantae > Streptophyta > Magnoliopsida > Alismatales > Hydrocharitaceae > Ottelia > Ottelia alismoides. The sequence continues at coordinate 600,719 of JAZKJV010009073.1, read as the reverse complement.
AGTTACATTAGTAAGTCCTTCGTGTTTCTTTAAATAAAAATGTGCTCCTATTCATACTTCAGTTCATTCAATTTTATTTTCAATATTGCAAAGATATCCTTGCATTTGTATTGTATTTTGAATTCTATTTTGCATCATTTTCAGATCTAAAAATTGCATTTTGTTTCTCAACAAATGCTACATATTTTGATTATTTAATTGAATTTTTATGAGCCTCTGCTTTATTAAAAATTAGAGTGTGATATTTAATGAAATGTTACCTATTTATGCTCTGAAATTCGCACAAAGTAATTCCTTTCTCTAAAATTTTCATAAATTCATAAATGATGCAACAATGCTTTAAATTATTTCAAAATTTCATCGTAAATGAAGATGTATTGTACATAAAATAAATTATAGAGTGATTTTATTAATTTATTTTTAATTAAATCCACACACATTCTTTTTTTCCAAACATTCTAACTCACCTTGATATTTAATACCTTGCTGGGATAATTCGCTCTCTGGATAGATTGACATTGTGGGTTTATTATGAATTAAATACTTGTAGTCACTCTATTTTAATTAAAAAATCCATAAAAATCATATATTTTCGAAAAATTCCAAAAAATTGTATTTTACCCTCATTGCATCATGTTAAGTTCCAATAAAATTTTCATAATTTTACATTCTGTTTGTATGAAAAATTACGTGAAAATCCATAAAAAGTGTGCATTTTTCATTATTGCATTTTAAACCTAAAATCTCCAAAAAATGTACTTTGCATTCATCATTGAATTTGGTTTCTAGGAAAAAAATAATTTGGTTAAATCAGATTAATTTCATATTGAAATTAGTTTAGCTAAGTATTGTGTTTTCTTAATAACTTAATTTACCCGCATTTTGCATTCGCATTCATTTTGCATTAAAAAATTAAAAAAATGTTTAGAAACCCGTGAGTTAATTCATTTAAGCTGATCCGACATTGTTCCTTTGCCTCGTTGAGTTGACCCTAGGGCTTGCCTAGGTTAAAACTACATAAAATCACATTTTCTTGCTCGATAGATAATTAATTCGTGTGGTTAGTTTTTGATCGATCCAGAATGCTTGACTACAACAACATGACACATTTGGTATAGGGTGATTTGCAGTATGTCAAATGATGCTTTTGCCGGGGAGGCAAACAACTTAGGATCATTTAAGAAAATTTGAATTAGGTTTCTATTCACTTGGGAAGTCTGACCTCCAAACCACCTTGTAATTATTTCATTTTTTTCAATTATTTCTCTGTTTATTTTTGTATATATTCTCTGACATAAATTTTATCTTTTTGTGCGAGGGTCCGGTGAACTTTGAGCGGCTTTCTTGAAGTTGAAGCATCTTGAAGTGCATCGGAGGTCGACGATTTGTGGAGCGGGCTGGCTCTTGAGACACCAAGAAGATCTTTGAAGAGAGATTTTCATTTTCATTAATTTTTACTAATTGTTTGATTTCTAGCAGATTCCGCTTGGAATCTTGCACTTGTATCATGATTGAATGTTGTCCCCTTTGTGTTGTGTGGTTGATTGGCATAAACTTGGACCTGCACTCGCGGCTCTCGAATCAATTTTTTAACTAGATCGTACTCTATAGGACCACACATCACATTTAATAAGATGCACTTAGACTGTAGATCTATTGATCCAAATTAAATTGTTCATCACTCGCTAATAGAAGTGTGGGTATAGGAACGGTTTTCTCGTTCGCATTTCATGTAGTGTAAAATTTCAATTATGTATTGCGCCCTGCATGTAGAGAGATGGAGGCATTATAAGCCTTCTTAATCAAGCTTTCATCATCATTTTATTGATTGCATCGGCTTTTTCTGATTCCCTCTCTCAGTTTTTTTAACCTAAGATAAAGGTTGGGACTGGACGGTAGATGTGATTGCTTGTGTGGATTAATTACAATAACGACTAATCTCTAAAAACGACTAATCTCTAAAAACGAAAGTGCTAATTGAATTGGACCAAAAAAATTGACAAAATTAACCGTTGTTTACAAGAGAGCAACATCGCCTTATCTGATTTACTTGCAAGTGAGAGAAAGATGATACTAGGATAGAGCCAAAGCAATAATTTTTCATATAGACTATTGGTTTAAAAAAATGATTAGCCACTTTTCAGTGAGAATATATGGGGTAGACGATAAACGTTCCGAATTTACTTAGTAGAGTGGGAGGGTTTAGAAGATATCATGTAAGGCTTTGTCCTCAAGAAACGTATATCCGTATTTATACAGTCCACAATTACTCCTATATTGACTGAAAGTGGTTGCAACTATTCATAATAATCGGGATAGTATGTAAGGAAGTACATACACCTAACAGCTCGTTAATCTTTCAAGACTTGTATTTTTTACCAACTAAAATTGAAAAGATAATTCGATCGAACCTTTACGGCCCTTACGTGTAGAGTTAATGAATTTTAGGGTTTACTCTTGCATTTGTTTTGTGCCTGTTCGTGTGCGTTATCATGTGTACTTGCATATTTTCTACCTCGATCTTCTTACACTCATCCATGTCGGAATATTGGTCATCATATCCAGGTCACTCCTCTTCAATCATAATCTGATCTCTTCACCTTCTTATTCCTTTTCATACCCCCATCCAGACCGTGAAGTCAGAACTTTGACTGACTTCCCCACTTCTTCGTACTTCTCACCTACCACACCTTCTTACACCTCTGAACCACTTTCAACCTGGGCTAACTCACCTTATAGTCGATCTCTTGCTGGAATGAAGGAACAATTCGAAGAGCAAGCCACCTGCTGAGATAAATGATTAGCAGAATTATTTACCCCCACCGCAAGTTAGGACCGAACAACAATTCCCATATACACATCCAGACATGACCTTAGGGCATAACATAGTCGATCGAACAAACCAAATGGATAGGCATGCATCATACAACCTTCATGACTTGATTGACCTTAGTAATCTAGCCGACATTGACCAGTCTTCATTCAGAGAGACTACACATTCAAGGGCTTGGACTCATGAGCTAGACGTACTAGCCCCTCGTTCATTGACTTCATTAGTCGAGGCTCTGACCAATATCTTCCATTTGGATGGTCCATACTCGACCCAGTATTACATGCCAGAGTCTACGCATGAGGAGTATGAGACTTCAAGATCTTAGCAGTATCCTCCGAGTAGACAAAGTGCTCCAATGATTTCTATGAGGACTCTTTGGAGGATAACATTTCTATGGTTGTGAAGAGATATGAATTTATTGAGGATAAACTTATAAATATCATCGATCGAATCATTTCAATTTATTCCACCTTAGGTTTGGAAGCGGAAAATGGAATAAGCGGATTCAATGTTGAAAACTTAGAGGATACAAGGAAACACACACACTCTGTACAGTTGGAGTCCATTCTACCTCCCTCTTCTACTAGCCACTCACCTTCCAATCTAGAGTTAGTAAATGATCCCACTTCCCCTTTTCCTATCAAAAACAACAAAAAATCAAAATCCCAAAAATACCAAAAATATTGAAAATTCAGAAAAAAAAACATAAAAATAGAAAATGAAAAAGACATAAAAAATTGGATCCTGTCCTAAGGGAGCACTCGATGAAGAGTTGATTTTTAAACTTACCTTAATAAAGGTCATAGATCACTTGTGAGAAGTAAATTGATGCCTAAGAGGTCGGTCAATAAGAGTACAAGGACTAAGGAACATCTAGTGTCTATGGCCACCTCCTTGGTGATGGGGAGAAAGACTAAGAGCCGTAAAGTGAAGCGGTTTCCTAGGGTTGAACATGAAATCAAAGACACTACCTTTACCCATGTAAGAATCGATGATAACTCACTGATAAATATCCTCCTGACCTCCTTGTTTGACAAGCTCCAACTCAGGCCAATCAAAAAGTCAAGAGAGATCATTCAGTCGGCTGATCGATCTATAAAACGGCCAAGAGGAACCATTTCAGTCATCATTACTTTCCAAGGTACTCTACTCCAGGTAGACTTCACGGTCATTGACATTGAGCATCGAGGAGAGTTTACCCAGTCATATTATTCTTAGGAAGTCGTTCTTAGCCTCGACTAAGGTGACTATAGATTGTGAGACTCAAGAGATTGATTTTATAGCATTGAGAGCACTCCGACCACATCCATTCCTTGACACACTCTACTCTAAGGTAACCAACAAAGTTGTTGACAATCGTGACCATCGAGAGGAAGATGAGTCCCACCTCTCTGTTATACATGAGATACCGGCTGTCGAGCTAACCATTGGATCAGAGACTCCCCACATTTCATTGACCCCTACTATTTGCATCACTCCTAATGCCAAGACTACTGAGATCGCTAGAACCTCCCAGAGATGTGTGTGTTGGACCTTCTGGAATATTATAATCTATATGGTGACTCGTCTGATGAGGAACCCATGGTCAGCAATGCACCAAATCTCGGGCCTTCAAAGTAGACAACCATGACTGAATGGACCCCACACAAAAACACGGTTACTCCTTCCTCTAGTCGTTTATCCAGTGAGAGGAAGTCAAGAATTGATTCCTTGAGGTGTCCCCCCTAACCCCTCAAGGCATGTCACTCTCCTCTCCCTCTCAATGATTCAGGTTCTAGAAAATCGGTTAAGAAAGTTTCCTTCAACATACTGGAGAAGGAATTTTCAGAGGAATCCTCATTGGGTCCGAATGAGGTGGTTTGTATGAGTGAGCTCAGTTTAGTTGTTCTTAAACCATATCTGAGCAAGCAGTCGTGTGTCGACCCTCGTTGGACGATCCCTACACCTCACTATTATTCATCTAAGGATGATTTCGATAGCGACACAGATGTATATTACCCACCTCCTAGCTTCTACAAGAAGGTTCATCATAAACCTTCTTAATCCTTGTACATTCGCACTCCTCCTTGTATATATTTCTTTCCCTCCCTCCCCAGTAATTTGAATCACTCACCCCGACTCCATATCGTTTCATTTTATAGTTGTACTTAGGATGACCAGATCGTAAGTATATGGGAGGGAGTGACCCGAGTCTATTCATCATTCTCTGTACAATCACCAAATCTCATCGGTTCTCATACTCATTCTGTCCTAGACTTAGGTTGATCGAAGCCTAAGTATAGGGGGAACCGATGCCCGTCATGTATAGATACTCATCCATTTCTCCTCTGACCTCGACCGTCCCATTTTTTGATCTTCTTCTACACTTAGGCTGCCATAACCTAAGTATAGGAGGGGCAGATCAACTTCTATACTTTTGTTATTTTAACTCTTCTATGCTTAGCACGAGCTATGTCTTTTCCTCACTTCTTATGTTTTGAGGACATAGCACATGCTAAGTATAAGGGGTATGTATATATTACATATATACTTTACCCATAGTTCGTACTTTCGCATATTTTTATATATATTATGCAATAATTACAGGATGGGTAAAAATTGAAAAAAATTGTAAAATACGTGCATACTTGTATAGTATATTGTATAATTTGTAAAATATATACAAAATTATTATAAAAATTACTTTTATAAATTTTTTTGTAAAATAGGAGGTATACTAGATTTTAAAAAAAATGATTAAAAAAATAGAGGCTTCTTATTTACTCTTACATATCATCCTTGCAATAAAAAAATTGTATATTGCACTTCATTCATCTATTGCATGTCATCTGCATTTCATCTGCATATCTAGCATATGCAATGTGAAAAGTTAGTGAGTTCTGAACCAAGTTACGAATAGATGTTGAGGATGGATTTGATTTGACCTTAATCTACCTAATTTCATAGGAACCTTATAGGAACTAGAGTTAAGATTTTTTCAGGTTAAGTGACTTAATTCTTTGAGTCTGCAAGTCTATGTTCAGATGTCATCTTGATTGATCTAAGTAGAATATTTTGTACATACATACGATTCTTTTAGACAGTGACCTAACTTGGACAAGCACCATGCACGTAGCTCTTCATTGATGAGGTGGTGAGGAAGTAGAATCCTTTGGCTTGGAGTAACACATGGGTGGAAACATCTATCCTCCTCTAGGGAGGGTAGTGCTTCTCAACCTAGTCTAGTGGTATTGACGTCTAACGACAGGATGTTGTGGGTTGCAATAATGCTTCAAAAGAGGGATAGGCTACTGGCTCAAGAAGAAAAACTCCTGATGTACATGTCGCACTTGTATATAGTCAAAAAAAGAAAAAAAGCAATAAAAAAAGGAAAGAGAGAGAGAGAGAACTCCAAAAAAGTGGACAGGCCTGATTCAAAATAAAATGCATGCCAGAGTATGTATATTTGCAAGACATATGCTTCAAAGCCTCATACCAAGGAAGCCTGCAACTGGAGACTTGGCTACACTTGTCAAGCTCCACGGATATGTGACTACACTAGTCACAGTCCATTCTCTTCTTTACCCTCTCTTCTTGAGCTGGTCGCACTTGAACTTAGAAGGGAATACCTCGCTCCTCGAGAAAAGAGTTGCTAGACCAGGGAATTAGAGTTACCTCATTAAAGAAGGTTGCTTCTTTGCTATCTCTAATATGGAGAGCTATATTCACTTACACAATACATATAAGATTCATAGTCATCAGAATTTGCATATGAGGATTTGTTATGATCTGACTGTTGAGGCGACTTGAATATAGGCTTGTGAAACTTAAAGACCGCTAGGTCTTAAATTAGATTCCCATTAAGGTTCTGCCAAACTATTAATCCAAAGGTTGAGTCAAGCTCCATTTTCACCTTTTCTTCATGACCTTGGTATGGAACCCAAAATCATTCTACCTTTGCATGTCATTTTAGTTGCTTAAGGAGGAGCAAGGTTTAAGTATAGGGGTAGATGAATATGTGATTCATTACTCTAGAAGTCAAAAATAGAGCTTCTTTCCTGAGAAATTAGCTGCATATATCCCTTTATTTTGCATTATGCTCATTCATACATTTAGAATAATATGTGCATTTTAGCATTCACATTTGCATTAAATAAGGAGACAAATTCACTTATTTGTATCCATTTTGTACTAACTCCAAATCTAATAAAATAAACTCTAAAGTGTACATATTATTATCACTAATAAAGAAAAAATATCAAAAAAATAATAACTTGTAAAATAGACCAATAAAACCCGGCCCCTAGTTTGAGAGTAAGAATCTTAAAATATGTATATCTCTCTCATACAATGTCTGATTTAGGTCTCTCACTTTTAAAGTAATATACATTCAAATACCTTAAAAAAACTAATTTCATAAAAATCGGAGTTCATATGTGAAACTTGGGTTTTGGGCCATTATTGTATACATATTGACTAAAATACCCTTCATTTTATCTTTGTATTTTCTTAATTATTAACAAATCTAAAAAATATATTAATTTGTAAATATTCCTTTCATATTTTCTCTAATTTTATTTTGATTTTTATCTTTTTTTTAAAATGACAAAAAAATGTAAAAGATAAAAATATGGTATTTTATATTTGTAAGGTACCCCAAAAATATTTTTTGTACAGATGACTTCATTTGATTTTCGGTCCTTTACAAAAATTGTAGATCTCATAGAGATGATCAACTTTCTTGTTGATACTTTTTTATTTGACCTCTTTTGTTATTTCTTTTTATTTTTATTTTGATTTAATTTCTGAATTTTCTAGGAGAGACACGTGGTTGCTCCTGGAGCGGCCATGTGCCATCCCTTTTTATTTATTTTTGTATGTTCTTTATTTTATTTATTCATTTTTTATCATTTAATTAATGAATTAATTAATTTTTTATATCTTTTTCTTCTTTTATTTTCTTTTCTATACATTATTTTTAGTAGCCTACTTATTTTATTTATTTATTATTAATTTTTCCTTTTACTACTTCTCTACTCAAACCTTCCATCCAAGCCACCAACTCCCCATTCTCCCCTCATCCTCCACAACTTCTCCAACTTCCACCTCACTTCTTTTCCAACTTCCTCTCATCTTCCTCCTCCTTTTATTCCCCTCATCCTCCTTGATTCATCGCCATCCGTCATTTCTTCAATTGAGAGGGAGAGACCGTCATCCCATGAGTGTTGTCGGTGACAGCTTCATCACCCTCCACTCGAGCAACGACGATCGCAAAGGCGAGATTTACGAGGACTCCTCCTCATGCCATTGTGCATCTCTTCAGTTCACAGCCTAGATTCTTCGATTTTTTGCCTAATCGGATCGAGGCCATGATCGAAGTTGAAGCATAGCTCCGCCAAAATATGGCAAACCACAAAAAGAGCAAGGGAATAAGTAGCCTCCAACACCCCCCTGTTGCTCCATTGCATTACTGCCCCCTGCCCCCTAGCCACCGACTGCGATGTGCCCCTGCTCTCCAGCCTTCGTGCGCCCACCTGCGTCAGCCACGCTTCTCTCCCCATGCGCAGCTACCCTATGCATGTAGCCACCAGTTGTGGCCCCCTCCACACCCTCATGCATGGGTGTGTCCCTTCTGTGGTCCATTCGTCCTCCCTCGCGTGTCATCTGCGTAGCCAGCCCTCGCTGCTGTAGTGCCTAAATCGCGACTTCAATGAGCCCGCCAGCCCTCCTCGCACGTGTGGTCGTGCATGTCCACGTGTCCTCTACGGTAAGTCGTCAACTGCCATTCGTACAGTAGTGCCCTCACCATCAAGCGTCCAATCACACCCTCGCAGCACCGCCTCGCGTGCGTGGCCTAGCCGTAGAGCCCATTCAGCCGCGCTCGTGAGGTTGTGGCCTGGCCACCGCATGCGGCCCTCAACCGCCATTGTGTAGCCACGTGACTCCATCTGCAGACAGTCGTCACTCTAGCCCCAACTTGTGCATGGCTGCCACCGCCATCCTCTCTCCCAGCCTTTCGCTAGTCGTGGGTTCCATTTCTGGAACCCACGTTTCCCACAAAGAGAAGACAAGGTCGATTCCCCCTTTTTTATTTTATTTTTTAGGAAAATTGCATAGTAAGTCCTTCATATTTCTTTAATTACAAATGACCCCTACGCACATTTCAATTTATTCAAATTTATTTTCAAAATTTCAAAGACACCTACATTTATATTATATTTTGGAATTTGTTTTGCATCATTTTTCAGATTTAAAAATTACATTTTGTTTCTCAACTAATGCTACATAATTTTACTATTTAATTGAATTTTTATGATCCTTTGTGACTTTAACAAAAATTAGAGTGTGATATTTATTGATTTTTTTACCTATTTATGCTCTGAAATTCAAACGTAGTACAAAAATTTCAAAAATTCAGAAATGATGCAACCAATTGTGCTTTAATTTGTGTTAAAATTTCATCGCAAGTGGATATGTATTGTGAATAAAATAAATTATAGACTGATTTTCATAATTGATTTTTAGTTAAGTCAAACATATTATTTTTGTAAAATGCCAACTCACCTTGATTGCATATTAAAATATCTTGTTGAGATAATTCACTCTTTGGATAAATTGACATTGTGGATTTATTAAGAATTAAAATACTTGCAATCTCTATGTTTTCATTAAAAAAATCCATAAGAATCATATATTCTCGAAAAATTCCAAAACAAATATGGTACCTTGATTGAATCATGTTTAAGATCCAGTAAAATTTTCATAATTTTTGCATTCTGTTTGTGTGAAAAAATGCGTGAAAACCCATAAAAAGTGTGCATTTTTTCCTGTTGTATTTTAAACCCAAAAATTTCAAAAAATGTGATTTACATTGATCACTAGATTAGGTTTCTAGAAAAAAATATAATTTTGCTAAATCTGATTAATTTCACATTAAAATTAATTGGGCTAAGTTTTATGTTTTCTTATTAACTTAATGCACCCGCATTTTGCATTCGCATCAATTTTTCATTACAAACATTAAAAAAACATTTGAAAAACCATGAGCTAATTCATCTAAGCTGATCCGACATTGTTCCTTTGCCTCCTTGAGTCGACCATGGAGCTTGCCTTGGTTAAAAATATATAAAACTACATTTTCTTGCTCGATAGATAATTAATTCATGTGGTTAATTTTTTATTGATCCTAATTGTCGGACTACACCAACACGACACATTTAACATAGGGTAATCTGTGATCCATCAAATATCCATGTTAAATAATGTATAGTGGTATGTAGGTCAACATAAATGCATACATGATATTTTTAACTTTTTATATGCAAGTTAATTTATGTGATTGTGATAAGAATGAAATGCAACAGACAAGTACAAATATCACATGAAATAACTCCTGAATTAAATAGTATCCTAAAATTGATCTGCAAAGTTAAATATGCAAATGGTACACAAATTAGATGTTAATTTCTACGAGGAATCAAGTTTAATTTAGAGCATATAAGTTCCTATTCACACGGACATATAATCCTATTCAATTATAGCTATGGAATAATCAAAACATTACAAAGCTGAGTTAAATAGGAAATACATGAACCAACAATTGATATGCCTATTTTTAAATTCTTTTTAGAGTTAAAATAATTTAATGGCAAATCAGAACAATAAAATCAATCAAGGACTTGGTTTTATAAGCAAAGTGATCAACTATACATTAAATCAGAACATATACGGCATAATCATGTGGAGCATGGAAATAGAATTCCGACAAGACCAAGTTTATTAATTTTAGATATCATATTCTCAAGTTATTAACTAATCAATCCAGGGGATTTTATGCAATAAAACATAATTAAAACTATTTAAAATGCAAATAGGTCCAAAATGGAATCAAATGTAATAAAAGAAAGCTCTAAGAGCTTATATACAATTGTCCTGGCGTACAAGGGTAGAATTGGAAATAAAAGAATCCGACAGGTTGTTTTTGTAAAATACCCATGAAGCATGTGTTGTGTGGAATGAAGGCTAGCTTCGACACGAGGCTCAGGTTGTGAGGTTGCTCGGGCCATGTGGAACATTGCTTCGCTCGAGGCACAGGTCCACTAAGGGTGGAGGTTCAGAGATGTGGCTCCAAGCTGATATGGGTCGTAGGATCAATCCAATATGGTTTGATCTAAAAACACCCGTAGCTCTCCTCCCTTGATGCTCTTCCATTTTTTGTGGCTGAAGGCGGGGTTCCTATGAAGCTTCAACTCCTCCTCCATACTCGTTAGGACTGGCTGAAGATAGGGGAAGATTGTTCAGAAGCTGGCGAAGACAGTGGAGGAGTGATGAAGTTGAGGCAACGTCCAGATAGTCGTATCGATGAGATCTCGTCGGAGGCAGAGCTCTAGACCGAAGATATTGTCGTATCTCTAACCAATGAAAGCCTTTGCTTACTTGCAAGTATTAGAAGAAGTAACTGAAGTGTCTGGGGGTTGTTTCGAGATGTTTTGAGGTGATATGGAGGGATGTCGAAAGTTGGTCGAAGGTGAAGCCCTAGTGGTTATTCTTCATTGCATGAAAAAAGGAGTGAAGTGGTGAGGGTTCTAGAAGATGGAGATGGTCTCAGGTCTACGCGAATAAGAGTGATGTTTGACGATCGTTTGTAGATGATTAAATGGATATGAGGATGTATGTGTTCGCGGAATAAAATAGGGAAAATTAGGAAGGGGTAGAACTGGAGATTTACCTGGAAGATGGGGATGAAGATCTGGTGTGAAATGGAGCTTGGGATGGATCTTTAGAAGCTCGTGATCTTTACTTGATAAATACGACTAGGATGCGAAGCTCGAGCTGCACCTGTAGGTGGTTGCGACACAGTCCAACAATTGTGGATCTCACCGGAACTTAGTTATCACAGCTTTATCTCTCTCACTTTCTCTATCACAGGGAACAAGGAGATGGCTCGGAGGATGCTCACGTAAAGGTGGATGGGGCTCAATCGTCGTGCATCGCTTGGTTTTGTGAAGGCTGCAAGCAGTTGGAGGAGGTGGTTCCAACCATCAATGGTTAACAGAGCTGAATGGAGAGCTAGGTCTCGGTGGTTGGTGAAGAAGAGTGAAAAACGGGTTCCAAATTGGTACCGGAGATAGGAGGGAATGACATGTAGAGGGCGAGAGAAATTGAGGGACGGCCTAACCGACTGCTCCAAAGCAAGGCCATGCTCAAATTTCTCCTCTAACCATAACACAAATTGAATTGGAAAGGAAAATGAATCGAAAACCTAGCTTGAAAAAGAGATGATTCGAAAACCTAGCATCTTCTTCATATGACTCACTCACCCTTGACAAGAGCCTTGTTGATTCAACATTTTTTATCGATTTTATAGTTGTTTTTATGGAGGAATATATGTAATTCTCTACTTAGGTGTGGGCAGCTAAGCACGTTAGTGAACCATGTGATTCGTTACACACTTCACTCACCTAAGACGTATGGTGTCTACCGATTCTCCATCACTTGCAGTTATGTTATATTCTTTCTATTTCGTTGTTGTTTTTTCCTCTCGATGATTTGATAGAGGAAACTCTTTCTTTTTTTCTTTAGAAAAATTATAAGGAGAAGGGGAAGCTCATACGAACTTACAAGATAAAATATGTTATTCGTGCTCTTCGTTCGTTCTTCACATTCTTGATACGAAAGTGAAATTTGATCGTTTCAGGAGCCATAGATCATCCTTTCTGAAATTGGATTATGATAAAGCGTTGCATATGCAAGAGAGAGCTCAATTAAGTAATGATATCCTTTTCCTCTTCGTAGACATTCTCACTTCTTTTTTCCTAGAGGATCCACTAGAACTCCTTTAGGAATCGTCTGATTGGGGAACGACGCATTGCGGTTCTCGGTATCTAACGACCTATAACTTTTGGTAAACGAGGGAGACGAGTGAACCTGTGGGGACAAAACATTGTCGTCCAGTTCGCGACCCCATATTCTAATCGTGAATATAATAGCCTTGACGATATTTACTAAATTTCATTTCAGGGAGGGCATGCCCCCTCTTTTGATTATCTATATGAGATCTACACCTTGAAACCTAAGATTCCGGAAGGAGTAGATTCGTTAGCGGGAGCATAATCGATTTTCTGTTCCAATACGTTACGAGATGTTTTCCATACTTTCCGCATTTAGTTCGGGAGATTTCCGCACCTTCAATCACTTTTTGTGTTTTCATATAAGATCGTTAAAATTCTTGATTTTATGTACTTCATTGTGAAGAACCCTTTTGGTAATTTTTTGAGAAAATATGAAAAGTTTCTTTGTGATTCCCACTAAAATAATGGCTAAGCATTGAATTTATGTAGTAGCTTGGAAAGATATGACTTGGATGTTCAAATAAATAAAAATATGAGTGTATATATATAGGAATTAATATATGTAAGTTTATACTCAATATTGATGAATATACAAATCGAAGGCTTAACAGAGGAATTACATCATGAGAATTGATGTGTATTGATTTGTATCCTGAAAAGGATCATGTGTTACATTAAGAATGACCAGGAGTAGAACTTCAGGTCGGGCATGCGACATGTAGGTTTGTCGGAAGGAGCCTGTATTGGTGTGGCCCTACATAGGTGGTACACGGTTGCCCTATTATGATAAATACACATGAAATGAATGAATGATTTATAACGCGTGGTATCAGGTGCTAATATATTCGGGCTGAACGATGAAAGATGAGATCATGCCATGTGGAGGCATGGGTGGTTCAATAGTGGCTGGGATATGATAACTTGCACTTAAAGTCACTGGTAATTGTTGATTAAAGGTTAGCATGTGGTTTTAAGCTATTGGGTCCTCGAGGACGGTATGCTTCCGTATTTATTAGGCGGAGGATTTGGAACCCTGATAATAAAATAAAAAAATTCAGGATAGTATTGGAGGATTGGTTGAGGCGGTATGCGATAGCATAAGCTCACCAGATCAACACAATCTCCAATCTCGGAGCATCCACAACTTCGGGATCCATGGAGGGGAGAGGGTCAATCCTTGATATGGATTAGAATGGATAGGAACTAAAATAAAAATGGAATAATGGAACAATGGTATAAATTGCTTTGCCAAACCTTTAAGATATCATGTTTGGTCTATGATTCTTTTTTCGTTATCGAGCGTTGACTCATTTCATTCCTATGTTTTTTGAAAATCCAGCATGCATCGAAGAATCATCACAGGGACAATAACCATCCATCCAGCCATATTAGCATTTATCCATAAGGTAGTTGGTAATCCTTTTGTATTTCCTTTCTAGCTGATGTACATGTAAATGGTTATAGTGGGACAATGAATTAGGTAAACTTTATTTTGTGAATGGAAAAGAGTTGAATGATTTTTTTAGCAATTTTAAATGCAGTCTGTTTCTAAATTTTAGTTGTGATTGTTGGATAAATTATTTCTAAGTAACAAGATCCGGACATGAGAGGATCCGACGACCCAGAATTCGGGGTCGTGACATTTATCCGACGAAGGGTTGCATCGCATCGAGAGGAACCACTAGATGTTGATGATGATGATTGTCCATTGGATCATATTATCCAACAATCTTGATGGAGGTAGGAGAGGGTGAACTGGGCGTGTCTGATCAAATGATCAGATTCTCCAGATAAGAGCGAGCGTGGCTTGAAGAGGATCATTGATCTAGTGATCAAACGGCTAAGAGAGGAGGCATGGCTTGATGAAGGGCCAACCACGTGGCTATCCCAAAAGAGGCCACGTGGCCTAGTCAGAAATTAAATAAATGAATAAAATAAGTTAAATAAAAATAAAATAGTAAATGAAGTCAAATCAAAAAGTGTTCTGCATAAAAGTTGTGTAATTTTTTAAAATCCATAACTTTCATATAGAACCCAAAACAAAATAACATAACATATACAGTATTATTTTGTAAGTGTTTTTATCAATAAAAAAGTACCCATTTTAATTGCTTTATTTAATTATTGTCACTACAGAACCTTTCGGGACGATAACATGCGATGGTCAAGAAATGATCGCCCCCTTTACTTATTATAGGGGATGGTTGTCCAACGATCATCTCCTATATGCTCATTCTAGATGACAGACCATGAGTCATCATCTCCTTCAGTCATGAAGCATAAGGGATGGTCGCAGGCCCTCGCCCCCTCATTAGAGCAAGTTCACACACTAGGGAGGCCTACGGGGATGGTTCTGATCATCTCCAATACGCTTCTACTAGCATCGTTTATGTATATGTAAAAAGGAACTAACATATAATAATATATTTACAATATTATACTATTTTTATTAGATTTTATATATAAAGAAAATACGTAAAATGAAGAGAATAATAGGCACATAAATACAATAACTAGCCTTAATTATATACAAGATGTATAATGTTAATTATAATTAGTTAATGGTTAAATTAATTGAATAGGTTAGCATATTGACATGAACAACATGCAATGCACGTCAAATTAACATGATTAAATGCAATGTACTCACCTAATTGAAATCATATTAATATGTAGAGACTATCAACCCACGTGGGAGATAAATATGTTGTAGTAATGTTGGCATTACCACCATGGAGAATCATTTATATATGTGTTCTTCATCTTCGCTTCGTGATTATTAATATCCATGATTATAAGGTAATGTATTGTTAGTAATATAAGTAATATTAGGACTATGAATCTTATAGAAAGTGAACTCCTAATCCTGATAAAAATTGATCTATACTCTAAATAAAACCATTAGAGAAATACTATGGATCTTGTGAGGGTTTTCGTGCGAGAGAGAGAGGAGTATGATGAGGACGTGGGAACGATGAGAGAGTGTGTTTATTTAGTGAATTTTCATCTTTGATAGTCATGAGAGATGACCAACCATAGTCATATTGTGTTATTTTCTTCTTCTGTAGTCATATCGTGTTATTTTCTTCTTTATGTGCATCCATGAGGGTACTTGATTATGCATCCATTCATATCCCTAATGACTAATATCATAGCGAAGTACAACAACAACGAGAGGGCATGATGCAAGAGGTGCACATTTCTGTGATGGTGTGAAGAATCGATGATTGCGGTGAACTACTAAGATTGGAAGTATTTGAAGTCTTATCTTGGAGATCCAAGTGTCCAAAGACAGGCTTTTTTCCAAGTTTCAAACAAGTTGGATAGATTGAATCAAGATAATTCCGCTTTAATTTTTTCCCGATCTTGTGAAGTGGACAAATTTCACCATTTTTTAGGTTACAGTGAAGATCTGGTCCAATCAAGATGGTGAAAGATTTGTTATAGAAAAAGATCATAATAGCCTGTGCAGATCAGATGGTGAAGTTCACATTTAAGGGTGCATTATTCTTTGTAGATTATGTCAACAAGAAGAATGACTTTACTTTATGGTAACTGGATGAAGAATATACTCATGTGCGAGTGACTTATAAAAGCTCTCTCAAAAATAGAGAAGATAGTAGAAGATGTGAAGGAGGTGAGGGATTTCGTGAACAAGACAGTACAATTGTTCTTGGTAGAAACATTCTTTAAGAATTCATAGTTAGCCTGTTGAGCTCGTGAACACTATTCTTGGACAATCCAGATGAGCTCTGAAAGAAGATTGAGGGATGATACAAGTTCAAATCTTAGACAAACTAGTTATTATTGAAGAAGAAAATCTAAAGTGATAAGATGATTAACTAGATAAAGTCGGTGGCACATTTGGATAAAATCCAAAAAGATTCGGATAGATATGCCCATGTTTGAGGAGAAGAACGAAGAAAATGAGTCTCGATGGAGGTCGATAAATGAGGCAACAAATGATGAAGTTTATCTGTTGATAATCAAGCGTTGATATTTTATATCAAGGGAGATAAGGTTGAAAAGTTTGTCCAAGTTATGGGTTCAAACAAATGCTTTTATTATGACAACGTCCCAAGATTGTGATAATATCTGAGACATAAGAAGGGGAAGAGGACATGAAAGAAGAAGAAGGTTTGTTATTCGGACTCTAATGAATAGGATTCAACCACATCTTCATCTCCACCTACAAGCCTTTTGAGATGATATATTGTAAAGTTAAAATCCTTTGACTAACCATGAGGGTTCTCATTTTAAGGTATGTCAGAAAAGTCTTTAACTTGAATATAATATCTAATTTTAGATACATGAAGTGAATGAGTAGTGCTAAAATTTTCATAAAAAGAAACATTCGTTGACTTCACATTAATCATTGTTTTCTTTTTGAATATCTTATATGATTCGGCTCTGTGATGAATAGACAAAAAAATATACCTTCATCATTTTAAATGCCAAACTTGTTAAGATTGTCCCAATATTAAGAATGCAGCATTTACAATAAAAAACTCGAAAATAGCCTACTTTATGTAAGTCATGGATGTTAAGGCGCGTGCCTAGGCGTCGAGGCATCCCATGTCGTGAGCCTAGAAATCACTCCTTGCTTTCATAGAAAATGGTGTATCCTTGGGTCGCCTGGGCGTTAAGACGCGCCTGGGCACCTAGGCGACTTTTTTGTATGCATACTACACATATATCACATTTTGAAAATGCGATATACATAGGGCATTTTCAAAATGCTATATGCATGACGCATATTTGAAATGAGATATACCCGTTCGACCATGTATTACCCCACCGCATTCGACCCTACCCTCATTTGACCCTGTTTCTCGTGAAACCCCTTGCTTCGTCCCTGCAAAGAAGAATCCCCTCCGCAGCCGCCTCCCTACCTCCTCCAGCGGCCTCCCTCCTCCTCTGACAGCCTCCCTCTTCCAGCAGCCTCCTTACCTCCTCCCGCGGCCTCCCTCTTCCTCTAGCAGCATCCTTCTCCTCCAGCGGCCTCCCTACCTCCTCCAGCGGCCTCCCTCCTCCTCCAACGGCCTCCCTCCTCCGACGAGGACCTCCCTACCTCCTATGGCGTCCCTCCTCCTCCAGTGGCCTCCCTTCATTCTCTTGCTCTCCCCTTGTAGGATGACTTCAATGGAATCCTTAGATGGAGATGTCATTCCTAATCCTACAACACCAACCCATCTACTGTGTGAAGGCCTGGGGAAATTGATCCCTGCTTCACTGACAAGATGAATGATCCATGCTTGAAAGCGGTGTCGAAGGATCCCGATTGGAAGTACTCTTTTTGGCTGAATACACTAGACAAGAATAAGGTGTAATGTGCATTGTGCGGCCACATTACTAATGGTGGCATCAAAAGGCAGAAGGAACACTTGATTGGTGGTTATCGGGATGTATCTATGTGTCCAAAAGCCACTGTGGAGATTAAGAAAGAGATGGCTGACTTCAAAAATCATAACAAGAAGAGGAAGGTATTCATCGATTTTATATATAGTGGAGTTGATTCAAACATTCTAGTTGCAAATGATGGCGATCGTGGTGAACATGTTGTCATCTTGGATGACTCACCACCTACGGCTATAACGGGTAAAAACGCTAAATCTGGTTTTGGTTCATGTTCTACAAATAGGCCACCTGTACGTAAGGATCCACACGGCAAGGGTCCTATGGACTCATTTAGTTCTGCTAGCCCATGGGAGGTTGTGGCACAAAAGAATGCAGCAAGGGCTCTTGATGAAGCACAATAAACTATAATTGAGTTTGCTTTCAAAAAGGATGCTACACATATGGCATATGATGCCATAGCTGAGCAATTCTATATAGGAGGCATCCCTTTTAATGTTGCACAACGAGAAGCATATGAGGTGGCAATGGAGGCTATTGTCTAAGCTGGGAGAGGATTTGTTCCTCTATCTTTTCACCAATTACGAAAGCCCTTACTTGAAAGATTATATGCAAGGACCAAAGATTTGCAGTTGAAGCATGAAAGCCATTGGAGGACATATGGATGCACGATTATGTGTAATGCATGGACTGATAAAGACAATGAAGTCTGATAAACTTCCTTGTTAATTCTCCAGAAGGGTCATTTTTTATTTATGCAAAGAATGCAACATCCGATGTACACACTGGGGGGTATGTGTTCAAATTGATATACGAGGATGTGGAGATGATAGGTAAGGAGAACGTTGTATAAGTTGTCACCTATAATACAAGCAGTTTTGTTTTAATAGGAAAGTTACTGATGGAGAAGAGGAAAAATTCTTTTGGACTCCATGTGATGCACACTTCTCGAATTTGATGCTTGAGGATATTTCCAAGTTACAAAAATTTGCAGGAATTATCAAGAGAGACAGAAAAGTGACAACGTATATTTACCAGCATATTCGGTTGCAAGATGTGTTTATACAGTTCAGTGAGGATCACCAAGAGCTGTCTAGAAGCAAAGTTACCGCTTTGCTACCAACTACTTGACCCTTACTAGTTTGCTAAAGCAAAGGAAAGCGTTGGCGTCTTTGTTTATTTCTGAGATGTGGAACACTAGTTCTTGGTCGAAGACACAAGATGGGAAATATGTCTATGAAACTGTGATGGCGAATACTTTTTGAGAAAAAAATTGAAAATTATCTTAGATCTGTGCATACTATCGTTAGTGTGTTGTGTTTAGTGGATGCTGACGAGAAGCCACCCATGGGATACATTGCTAGGGCATTTGACACTGCAAAGGAAATGATTATTGAAAACTTTGGCAGGAGGAAAACAGATTACATGCATATTCTACAAATTATTGATTCTCGCTAGGATAATCAGATGGCTCATCCTCTATATGGTGCAGGATGTTTCTTGATTCTTGAATTTTATTATAAAGTGAAGGACAACAAAGAGGTATTGATGGGAAGGTATGAAGGTGATTTTATATTTTACTTTGAGAGGGTGGTTGATGACCCCGATCAACAAGACGTGATATGCTCCGAAATAGAGGTCTACAAAGGATCTCGTGGTATGTTTAACAGGGCTATTGCTATTAGACAAAGGGGGAAAATCTCCATGTAAGTTATATTTCATTATTTATATTGAATGATTTAATGGTAAGATGTGTTTACAATATAGACTTATTGTGTATTGGAATGGTGGGATGATTATGGAAGTCTCACCCCTGCTCTGAAGAGGGAGGCAAAGCGTATTTTGGGACTATACTGCACATTTTCCTCTTGTGCATGCAATTGGAGTGCTTTTGAATTTGTATGTATCAAAACACTTATAAATTTACTAATATAAATGCCAACTTTATACTTGTAAATTTACGTAATACTTGAATGAATGTGTAAATCCACACAAAGAGGAGGAATAAGTTTGAGGTTGATAGACTTTCCAAGATTGTTTACAACCAATACAATAAGCAACTTAAGGAGAGATTCAAAAATAGGAGGCTAGGGAATTTAGCAAAAGATCTTGATCCAATTGCTCTTTCAGAGTTAAATTGGTCGAGTGAATGGATGACAGGTCTTTACGTGGATCCAGAGGTTGTATCGGGGATTACACTGAGGGCCATTAATGAAGCATTGTCTGCTTCTCAAGCATATGAAGGTTCTTGTCCTACGAGTCAACCACAAGCACAACCAAGCACTTCGGCACGTGGTGGTCTCCATGGTTGTGGTCGTCGTGGTACTTATCGTGCACATGTGATTAGGCAAAAGTATGTACCTCCTCATGTTCCGGACGATGAGGAGGAAGAAGACAAGGAAGATGATTGGATGGATCTAAATGATGATGAACAAGAGCAAGATGAAGGACATGAAGAAAAAATTAACTTGTGTGATGATGATGATTGAAGTATTAGATTATTGCCTTTCAGTCTTTGAAATGTTGTGTTATGCAAAACAATTTGTCTGTATTTTTACTACATTTTCTCCCTTTTTTGTTGTAACTGGATAGCTTGTTTAATTATCTACGTTCCAGTTCCTATATGTGTTGTGATTCTTCATTCTTGTGATTAATCACTAATGTTTGATTAAATGACATTTATTACTCTAACACTCTAGTTACTATGTATTTATAAATACAAAAGTTCTTAAAAGATAAATAAATCCAATACCTGCTGTAAAAGTTTTTTAAAAATATATTAATTGATGTTGCATCTCTAAAATGCAACATGCGTTTAAAAAAATAAAAAATGATGCCGCATTTGAGATATGCGACATCCATTTGTGTTAAATAATTATATGTCGCATGTCTCAAATGCGATACGTAGGATACATTTTGGGAAATATCTAGGCACGCCTAAGCGCGCCTAGGTGCCTAGGATTTACGCCTTGTCGCCTTAATAACCATGATGTAAGCGATCAGAGTGAAACTCAAAGGATGTCTTCTTTAATCCAAGGTGAATTAAAATTTTGTTTAAGACATAACGGATGGTGCTTATAGCCTCGGTCCAAAAGCAATGCGATAAGTTAGATTCACATAGCATAATTAATGAATCTATGATTCATTACAATAGAAAGTCCAAATAAGATCTTTCTTGAGCTGTATCATTTCATTACAATAGAAAGTCCAAATAAGATCTTTCTTGAGCTGTATCATGATGAGTTTATTGTGTTTTACGCTGCAATTATCACCGGTTAATTTCCTTGATTGATGGTTAGTTTTTGAGCTAAATAAGTGAATGAAAGTGTGTTCTTTGCTTTGAGGTCATGATCATGTCTCCATTCATCCCATTCCTACACCTAAGCTTCTATCCAAAAAATTAACCATCTAATACCTAGAGGCGTGCTTCCTAATTGAAAAGAATACCTATGGACCCTTCCACAAGGGCATTGTACTATAATATCTAGAGAGGCATCGGTTATGTTTGGTTGCTAGGGTACCTCGAATATCCTGGCATACCTCGGTCTATCCCTACATTCTTGGATTGGGATTACTTGTATGGTCCCTACAATTATTTGGTATACTTTTTTAATCATATTTAAATAAAAAAGTTAATATAAAAATATATCTTATAATCATTAAAAAAGTTAATATAACACATAATCAATGTGACATCGCATCACATTTATCAATCCAACCCTCTCTAACTCTCATAACCATCCAAACAACTACTATTCACCGGAGGTTACCCCAACCCATCCCATCCCAATAACCAAACATACACTTAACTTTCACATAAAGACAGAAATATGGGTCAGACCTTCAAAAGCAACATGTACTCGAATGATGTGCTAAATCACCTTTGCTATTCTAGTATTTGGTTTGAATTCTCGTAGCTTCAATCTTGAACATTTGATGGCATCTCTCCATTATCTTTCTATCATTGCTGCAATTGCAAGGAGTGGTCTAGTTGCATTTTCGTCGCCAATCCATCTCTTGTTCAATTTTAATTCATTTTGCTCTTGAACAGAAACCAGTCAATATTTTTTGAGCAGTTGTGCACTTGACTGAGAATTAATATGTTTGCAAAAATCTTCTTTCTTATTTATTCAAAGTAACATCTGATTACATTATTCTTACACTCATCTTTCTTGTATGTGAAGGATAACTTGGCTTGTATCCATAAGTCTCCATGTGTTCGGCCCATGACTCTCCACTATATACGCACGCATCTCATGTGTACTTTGTTGATTTGAGTTTCGGATATAAATTTTATTATTGATTCATCTTTTATACTTCGTACACAATGACGGCTTCTATACAACCACTCCGATTTTCGACGATAAATAATGCGAGTGCATTCTTGTAGTGTGCTGAAAACTCGTGCTTAATCCTTGCCTTTGTACGTTTTAATGCTTAATCCCAATCTTTGGACAGTATTTTGAGAACTCATCATTCTCGAGTTCACCATCAAGATCACTTATTAACTTAGTGATTATGGTTCCTTATTCATTCTGAATCTACTTGTCTACCTTTTAAGCTCAGAGAAAACTAAATTTTTGCTTATAAGATACAAAACTCAATCATATCATGATTTATAAGAGCCTAAGTATTAGATTGGAATAAGTCTCATTTTTCCGATCTAATTTACCATCCCAATGAGGCTAAAGATTACTCTAATTTGTGATACCTATCGATACCTTAATAACGAACCCATGAACCTCAAAATCGGGCATCATATGTGAAAGTTATGCATGTTTGAAGTTCATGGTTCAGTCACCAAATCCGTATCCGGAGTGACCTGATCCGATTAACTGAACTCAGGCATGTATAAGGGTGGCTAGTCAAACCTAATTGGTTATGATCATTGGAGCTCCACCCTTCACTAGAACGATCTTTAGAATCCTCACCATAGCTCAGTAGTAGATATTTTCATCGTCCGATTGGCGATCTGAAAATGCTGATGCGAAGAGGACGAGGAGGTCATCCTAGTGGAGGCACGGTTTATGGGCAGTAGGAAAACTCTGGGGAGCAACCCCAAATGTACGGATTTTTAGTCTTCCCCCTGCTGTTAGATCATGCATTCATCGTGTGTCGCATGTGGGTGTTTCATGCATGCGATTTTGGGCTTGGATGTAGTTGTTATGCATGCAAAGAGGCTTGGATGTAGTTGTTATGCATGCAAAGACAGTTTTCAAAAACTTATCGTGTTTATTTTTCTATCGATTCTAAGAGCATCACATGTCTAAAATTACAATCTATTTATCATTGTGACGAGTGTAAGAAGAGGAACACACATAGTTATTTTATATGTAACTTTTTTAAAAAAAGTGTCAAAGTGATTGGTCAACCAAATCTGATGATTGATCGGCGAAATTGATTGATCAATATCGATTAGTGAAATTGGTTGATTTATCAAGTTGGATCGATCAACCAAATTCACATATTGATAACCCTATCCTTTTGGACCCGGGTCATGAAATAAATAGGATTTGTGAATTAAGAATGATAGACATATGTAAGGTTTTGCGAGCTGCAATAAATGAATGCAAATATGTGCATATTGGATAAATGTGATGGAAACCAAGCCCAATATGTAAATAAATGCACATCATGAGGTGAGCCTCATGAGAGAGAGCATCGTCTATAATGTAAAATATCATTTGCGCTCTTATGATTTGATTGGCACACGGATATATTTCCCATGTGCATGGGCATAGGAGTAGACCTCGTATTAGATCGGTTATTATCATAATTACTTAAGATCAGGAGATGAGTAATCCCGTGACAAATCATTTCAAGTCAAGATGATTTTTTCCATGAGTAGCATATGAATAGTTGGGAGATGCATTAACACATTGAGATATTAATCTGACAACTTAACCTATAATTCATTGTGAGTTAGCCTATTAATCAGGGTTGAGAAGAAATAGTTAACTCAACTAATAGGAGTATAACCTAGTTGAATGTGATGATTTCATCGGTATTAAGTTCCCAAAAAGGGAATGGACCTATATGCAGATTAGGAGACATTGAGTGAAAATTCGAGTATGAGGAGCCTAGAAGTATAATCACTAAATATTTGTATAAATATGTATAAGTATTTGTGGATGCAAGTGGGAGTTTTGAGAACTTAGTTAGGATGTATGTATTTCAAATGCATGCCTAAGGTGGTACCCCAACCATAAAATATCAAGTACTTTACCTCAACGCATGCTTATGGAGGCACCTCAACCCTATGGTACCAAGTACCTTGGAGTCATAGTGTGACATCTAAAAATGGGTCAAGACCGCATATTATCCATGATACTAAATTTTGGTAACTAAATGGAAACATCATACGAGGTTTAGCATATGTGTCCTGCAAGACTAACTGATCGGGTTGTGCAGAACCCTGATAAAAGGTGGTTTGACTTAATGAGCTAAGACTGGATCATATGGATAACTATATGGTAATTGAAAGGATGTGTGATGATATAATATGATATGTATGATGATCTAAGGTATATTGAAATGATTATGAGATTAGCATTGATTTCATGTACCCGAAGAAAAAAAAGGTAGTTGTAAGTTTTCTCGAGTACTTGGAGTTGAGATTGATAGGATAGGTGTGTATGATCTTGTGCATGGACTCGTATCCTATGCCATCGTGGACCTACACCAATTTATAGGTTTTGGACGACTTCATGACAATTTTCACGGGAGTTGTTGGTTAGCTCACATGTCGCAGTTAGCCTAGTGCAATGATATGTAAATAGCATATATTGCAAGATTAATAGAAAGGTTCCACTTGTCGAAGTTCGTCCTAATGAAATGAGAATAACAATTAAATGAAATTAAGGTTATAGACTGTATTGTTTGTTTATTTTTAAGTGATATGCTTAGAGGAGTAGCATACCCAAGATTACAGTGCGGCTCTCATGATCCTGATGGATCTTAGATGAATGTTGTTTCAGTCCGACGACTCATGTGGCTTTTCCCGTTGCCTGAACGGTGAGATGGTCTACCCCATCCTAGTCTGTAGGACTATGATTTTTCTAATATAAGCTATTTTGGGCGGTATACTCAGTCGATGATCTGTACTTGTCATAAGGGTGTACTCTGTGTTGTCCCAATGGTCGTTGTATACTCCATCCTGATTATTCCATGTGTGACTTGTAAGATGGGATAAATAGGTTGAAGTTGGAAATGATGATTTTGTTGCTTGAGTTGGTTTCTCCAGTACACAGTATGTGGTTGTTGAGGTTGTGTGTAAGTATTAAAACTCGGCAATTATAGGATGGCAGGATCCTTATATTGTACTTTTATGTATGTGGTGGTATGTTTAACCCTAGTGTAATACATTGGTTAACATATAAATGATGAGTTATTGACATGATAGACAATAATTCAAACATTCATAGAATATAAGTAGTGAATATCATATTGTAAAAACGATGCACCCTTGTTGTGGGTTGTATTAGTAAATATACATTAAAGAGTGTTGGGCTAGAAAACAATATGAGTTGAGAATTTAATATGAGAACGTGGACATCTCATTTGTACTTTCTTGAGTTTGACTTGATGAGAGGTGGGTTATGACAAGTTGATAGTCATATCTTATAGGACCATGCACAATTGTGAACTCTTATCAATGGGCATCTCGACGTGTATTATTTTGTAGCGACTCGTGCACTTGAGTGTCATATACAGTTTCCCCTTATGTTGCATTCATGTTTCAGAATTGACTGAGTTACACTTTATCGAGGGTGGTTCACTGTTGTGGGAAGGTTTTACCCATGTTACTTCTTTTGCACATTTTACGATTTCTATCTTACACGTATAGTTGTTTAGCACATGTGACACCCCACCCCGTTGAGAGAGCATCAGACCTAACCTCCTATGATCCAGATACTCAGCAATAGCCACATTCATATATCATGATAAACATTCGAAATCTAAAGTAGGAACAATAAGGAATAAAATGCTCCAACAATATTTATATATATTAATGGTTCCTAAAAATTTACAAATTTTCAATAGAGTTCATAGTGTATTCTCACATGCATAAATTGTAAAAATATAACAACAACTAGTACAACTCTACAAGTGAAAATGTACCCTGAGTCTGGCACAAACTGCGGAAGCTCAAGTCACTACTGCTACTCAACAATCTACAAACCTAGATGGGTTTCCAAAGAAGTATGTATGATCAAAAAGTTCAGTATAGCTAAAACATGCTGATAGTACCTGCACTACTAGAAATATAAAAGATTAAAGAGAGAAATGTTGACGTTCTATTATTATCCTTACACTTGTTCACTATCCCAAATCATCTGTAAAGATTATTATTGTAAGTTGCATGCATTTTACTACTTGCACTCTAAAGTATTTGTATTATCATACATATATAAGCTCATTGGTTACATATTTAGCAACATGATATGTTTGGGTTAATAAAACATGTATCTATACACCATGGTACTATTTAAAGAATCCTTCCTCATTTAGTTGTTGAGTTCAAAAATCATGATGATGGTATCTCGACAATCATATACTGTGTATTGAAGTAACCAACCCAAGCAAACAAACCCCAACTTTCAACTTCATCTCATTTCTCCCAGCTTACCCGTCTCAAGGGGAATAAGTGAGAACAAGTACAATGTGGCCAAACTAGATCGCATCGGATATACCCTCATGACAAAGCAAGAATTTATATGAGTGTCGTACAAGGGACGTGGAACATCCCAACAAAACCCGTAGAACTACGTTCAACTATTAGGGTTGCGGAACACACCGACAGTACCTGTAAAACTAGAACTAACACTTCATCTAGGACTCACTGGGACCATGAGAGTTGCACCCCACTCTCAGGTATGCTAACTTCTCTAAGCATAACACGTAGAAAAACATCCATAAAGTGGCCAACAATCTTAATTTCATTTATTTGATATTTTCATCCCACCAGGACTAGCTCCTTGTGATACTAGAATAGTGGATAGTATGTGATCTTGTTTTACATAGAACCTCACATTTTAGGTTGCGTTTGGTTGCTGGGTTGGGTTGGGTTGGGGTAACCCTGTGAATAGTAAACTGTGAGGAGGATTGGGAGGGTTGGAAGGAGGGGTACACCGGTGTACCCCAACCCAACCCTGCAACCAAACGCGGCCTAAGGCCTTGGTTCTTTAGGGTTGGGGTGCCTCTGTAGGCATGCAATGGAATATAGCATCCTAATTGAGTTTCCAACACATCCATTAGTTGTCCTTGATTCAAATCATGAAACCATGCAATTTACCATATGTCCAATCAACCCCACACTTTACCGTTAATATGCTCATCATCACATCTGTCTAAGTCCGATAGGTGAGGCAAACCACCAGTCAAGCAAACACCTTCACGAAATCACCCAAAAACCGCTACCCATCGATGAAAGTCCACGATGGTGTAGGTTACGAGTCAAGGCATAAGATCCTACACATTGATCATTTGAATCTCACTCCCAATTAGTGAAGGAAAAGTATGATTTCCTTTGTTTCCTTCGAATAGCAGAATCCAACAACGAATTTCATAATCATTTCAGTCAACCTTGGATCACCATACATCTCACTATCTCATCTTGTACGAGAAGATTTACAATGTGAGTATCCATATGGTCCAACTTAGCCCCTTTAGATAAACTCTACCTTTATCAATGCATTCTACAACCTAGTTAGTTGATCCTCTAGGATGCTAACACTTGACCTCTAATGGTGTATCCATTTAGTTATCTAACTTCTAGCGACATGAAAATTTGCAGTCTTGACCCATATCGAGACTCATACTATGACTCCAAGGTATTGGTATCTTAGGGTTGTGGTTCCTCTGTAGGCATGCAGTATGGTATGTGCATTTTAACTAAGTTTCCAACAATCCATGTTCTTCTTCGGTTCATAAACATCTTAATATACATACATAGATACATACATACATACAAGTTTGTATATATCTATGCTCATTAAGCCTTAAGTGTGCATCCTCATATTTCCATTCATTTTTCTTATAAATTATATCTAGATATACCTCCTCACTTAGTATGACATCATATCATTTAAAGTCAGAGTTATGTTGCCGTATTGTTGTGCACAATATAATTATAATTAGCTAACATTAATATTCAAATCCCCTACAACTCTTCTTGGATATGGGTGTTCTTAGATTTGTTAGAATGATCTCAAGATACTCTAATAACTTCATTAAGGAAGTTTTATCATTATATGTCCTTTAGACCTTGGAATTCGGTCTCAAGGTCATCACATTCTCATATTCTACTGCTAAAAATTACGCGTTACCTTAAACCTCCCCATTTTCAAATCATATTTCAAGCACGTCCATAAATGATTTGTCTTGTTTCAATTTCTCTAGCAAGCTCTTTTGATTCTCTAGCAAGCTCTTTCGATTAAACATGAGAATCCAACTTGAAATAGCATCGATTCATGAGATCAAAAGTTGTCATTTTCTTTCTTGTTTCTGCTACTATACAGAACAAACATGCAACCTTTAAAAATCAGTTCTTATATCATTTCTCACTAAAATATCTTGATTTTTGAAATTCTATAAAGATAGTTAACTCATACACGATTTTCATGAATGATGATTTGCATTCCAATCACATTTAATCTCTTCAAATTTCGAGCCCAATGTACCATATTGAATTTCTGAAACGGTAAGTTGTTCATACTACCATATGCTCTTAAATTCACATTCTCATTGAATCTCTTAACGAAATAAGATGATTTTAGATTCACAAGAAAGCTAATTGATAACGCTACAACCTTTTTAAGGAATATTTTATAATTTGATCTCGTTTAGACCTTTGTTTTCAAGTATGAACAAAACCTCAATTTATCCCCAAATAACATTCCTATTTCTTTTTATACCACAATCTCATCACACAATTAACTTGCATAAACATCTCTTTTAAGTATTTTAAATTAGGAACATGAACTACAACTCAAAACACAACATCAAGAAAGAAATCCATCTAGCAAGTAGGGCTTGAAACCCATGGGAAATGCATGCATGCTCAACAAATCACGAGAATAAGAGTGGAGGGATCGTACCTCATACAGAGTCTCCCTTGTGCAACCGATATTGTAACTATATTATGGTATGTCCTTGTGATCATGGTTACCTCTAAACCACAAGAAACATATAGTTAAGGTAGATCCATAAGAAAAATTACCAAAATGATGGGGAATGAGAGAAACTCTTACATAGTTACATTTCTACTGGTAGATTCGCTTTGAGGATGACGAGGGTATGTTTCTCTTCAAAAAATGATGGATGTCATCTGACTCCAGCGACCTTGTTAGCTTTTGGACGGAGTTGCACGAGCTTAATGGTGGAGGAAGGTTGGAGGATGGCTTGGGATGAAAATGAGGAAGAAGGGAGCTTAATCTTAGATTTTATCACCAAGCTTTTCGTACTTGGATGGAGCCTTAATCAGATTTGCTCAATTCTGTATCAAAATCCAGACTTGACCCATCTTCACTGAAATATACATATCTCTCTCATCCATTATTAGATTAACAAAATTCTAGATGTGTTAGTTTTTTTACGACAATATGTATCCAACAAGTTATTATTTGTTGGAATCCGATAAGAATTGGATGTTTCATAAATTTTCTAATGAGATTCAACCATTTGATTATTACCACTTACCCAAATTGTGGGGCTAAAATCTGAGGTTTTGCAGCACCATACTGAGCCTTTTCTCATGACGTGCTTGAAGGATAAGGGGAAAATCCTCAAGCGCATCACAGAAGCGTGATGATCGCATCGAATACGATCAGGAGCGACTAGCCGCACTAGTTGCTCAATGCATCAGAAATTAAAATTTTTCATGTGACAAAACCACATGATCCCAGAATGCTTCTCGGATCTTTTCATCTAAACCACAAACAAGTAATAGGATTACCTCTTGAAGCGTGGTTGTGATCGGGTCTCTAAATGAAGAGACCTCCTGTCTCAAGTCCGATCCGTCGGAGGAGATGCTTACGAGCGTGTTGATGAGACACGTGCTTCTCGCAATCCATGTTGATGATGCAAGTCACGGATCTCCTGATCTTGACAAATGAGATACAACGTCTTCTTTATGAGCAAGGCACGTCGAAGTAGATGGAGATCCACAAGGAAACGTTCGGGCAGCATAACGACGACGCTGCGGCGATGGAGGATCTCTCTAGGGCATACATGGTGGACGACCACATGAGAGATAGAGAGTGGGCGTGTAGAGAGAAGAGAGAGAGAGAGAGAGCATTCATTAATCATGTATCTTGGAAGAGCAAGGGGTGCCTCTTCTTACATAGGGTTTTGGGAGTCCATGGATCCCAATCCATGGACAACACACAATCAATGGTTGAGATTGATTTGTGTTTCAACAATTAATTTAATTTAATATATATCGATAAATCAATATATTTAAATTCAAATTAAATCAATTAATTATCCTTGGAGATAATGAGGAGATAAACCATATCCCCTAAAAAGGGGGGACGGCTACAACATCTCATGAGATCTCATGAGATCTCATTATCGCATGAGAACATTATCTCATGATATCTCCAGAATTTACAACAACAATTGTTGTAAATTATTTCACAAAAATAATTCATAATTATCTTGTGAAATATTGCTATCATGCCATTGGAAAAATGTCAATCACATTCACATCCCAAAATAAAATGTAAATTATATTTTAATTAATCATCCAATGTGAATCCAATTCACATCAATAATTAATCAACAAATATAAAACACAATATGCTCTCTCTAATATATTATAAATCACATTTATAACAAATATAATTAATATGGATAGTGCCATCCATATAATTCATATCCATGATAATTAAATCGTATTTAATTATCTTGGATCTCTATTCTCATGTGCCAAAATAATATGAATCACATTCACATTATTCACATCTTTGACAATTAAATCATATTTAATTATCTCATATAACTCTCCTTATAATATGAATCAAATTCATATTATCCATGGTAATTAAACCACATTTAATTATCAATTTTCTCGATGTTCGGATACATATATCAACAATGAAATTATCCATGAACTCTTTCAAGGATAATGCACTTTCTCCGCGGATACATGGAGATAAGGATAGGGCAATTGTATTGTTCCACGTATAGTGACTTAGATATTGAGATCACATCTCAAATCCAGATCTCGGGCCTCCCATAGATGCTTGATTAAATCAAGACCGCAAATATAATCTTCTCGTTGAATCTGAATCACATTCAGATAAATGTCCAACATTTGACCAATATCATATTACTTCTCTACTGAGAGGAGTCACTAAAATCCAGACCCGTTTCATCTCTCCTTAGGAATGGAAGCATCATGGTTATACAATCGTTCATGATCACATCATCGTCAGGTATTCCCAACACCTGTACATCCTGCATACTGGTGTTGGAAATGCGAGCCCACGGCGAGCCATTATGCAATAAATGTTATTGCAAATATCATTCCCTGATCTGAAATGAAGAATGAATAATTTGCATAATAGGTCCCTTAGTACAATTAGGGTTATGTACCATGGCCATCTTAATAATCATACAGCTGTTGATTCAACTATTGAATCATAGAGGCTGGTGCTTGGATGAATATCTAAAGAGTTAGATTGAGGACTCATCAAGCACCGTAAAATGATTGTTAAGAGATGATCTCCAGCCTGAGTAGGAGATGGCAATTCTTATCTCTGAAGGTTGATATCTGACCGATCTCTTGATGCAGGTCCTCTGCATAGGAATAGAGATTCAGAGGTGTCAGATTAGTTAGGTCAAAGAGTTGACTTAACGAGATCGAGATAACCAAAGTCCTATATCGTATGCTGTCATGATATAGGCACGCATTCTCTGACCGGAGACAGATGTGTTACTATATGTATGAGTATGTAAATTTGGCAGACCAATAGGTTGATGACCTAACCAAGGTCTATACACCGGCGCGCTGTTGTGCATATAAGGACATATGAGTAATATGATCTCGCAAAGGGATCATACATGTTCAGTTACTGAACCGGGAGGCATGGGCTCACTCATGAGATATTGAGAAGAATCAAATTTCATGCGCATGGTCGTCTCGCTTTGGAAGCTTGACTGAATTTGTAGATTTGATATATAATTTTGGAAAGTATATGATCAAGACCTAGATATGATATACGCTTTTTGGAAAGTGTATGATTGATACCAACTCCCAATGATCGAATGAGAAACTTACTGATAAAACCATGAAGTAGACAGTATAAAGTTGATCCAATACTTCAAGTTTAATCTGAGTCTTCCAGTATGCAGGATGTACATGTATTGGGAATACCTGAGGGTGATGTGATCATAAACGATTGTATAATCATGACGCTTCCATTCCTAGGGAGTGATGAAACGGATCTCGATTTTAGTGACTCCTCTCGGTAGAGAAGTAATCTGATCTTAGTCCAAATGTTGGACATTGATCTGAATATGATTCAGATACAATGAGAAGATTAGATTTATGGTCTTGATTTAATCAAGCATCTATGGGAGACCCGTGATCTGGATTTGAGATATGATCTCAATATCCACGTCACTATACGTGGAACAATACAATCGCCCTGTCCTTATCTCCGAGTATCTGCGGAGAGATTGCATTATTCTTGAAGGGTTCAAGAATAATTCCATGAGATCTAAGCAATGAAGAAATCATGATTAATGTGATTTAATCATCTTGATGCATGAAGAAATTATTCAATATAATTAAATGTGATTTAATTAATGTGATAAGAATAATGTGGATAGAAATATCCAATTATTCATAATATATTATAAATGTGATTTATAATGTATTAGAGAGAGCTAATTATAATTTATACGTGTTGATTAATTATTATGTGTATTGGATACACATTGTGTTATTAATTGACAATGTAAATTATATGTTGTTTTGGGTTGTGAATATGATTCACAATTTTTCCATGGCAAGATTGCAATATTCTCAAATATAATTGTGAATTATTTTTGAAGAATAAAACCCAACAAAAGTTGTTGGAAATAAATAAAGAGATTTCCATGGAGATATGCAATCTCATGACATGTCATGAGATTGCTCTCCTCATGGAAAGCTTGGACGGCACCCAATTCCAAATAGGAATGGGTGGCCGTCCATATGGAATGTACATGGAGATGTAATCTCCATGTAGATTCTCTTCTTATTTATTTGGTATAATTTTGGATTAATTTGTATTTGATTTTGTCAAATATATTTTGATCTAAATTTGTTGATTTTACCAACAATAATCTTAGCCATTGGATTGACATAAATCAATCTCATCCATTGATTTTGTATGTCGCATGGATTGAGATCCATGGATCCCAAAACTTTATAAATAGAGAGGCATACCATGCTCTCTATTTACATGCATTTTTGGAGCTCTCTCTCTCTCTCTCTCTTTCTTCATACACGACAGCCCTCTCTTCCTCTAATATTGGTGGCCGTCCACCATACCCTAGAGGAGAGGATCGTCGACGCTCTCGCCATCACGCCGCCACTTCGATGTTCTTCGGTTCTCCGTTTTTTTGGTGTGCTGCACCCACGAAGGAGATGTTCGATCTCGTGCGACGAGATCAGGAGCAACTACGCTTGGATCAACTTCTTGGATTGCGAGGACAACGCGGTTCATCCCCGCGCTCGCAAGCGGTCTCGCCGACGATCGGACTTGAGACAAGAGGTCTCTTCTCTTAGAGACTTGATCAACCACGCTTCAAGAGGTATTGCATTATACTTGTTGTGGTTATAGATGAAACGATCTGAGAATGGTTCTCGGATCATGTGATTTCATCATACGAAATTTTTTAAATTCCGCTGCACTGAACAACTAGTACGACTAGTCGTTCTTCGTTGTATCCGATACGACGTTCATGCTTCCGTGATGCGCTTAAGGATAATCTCATATCCTTCAAGTGGTATCAGAGCCAGGTTGACGGTTTCGAATATGATTCGAAAACCGAGGACGACTTGGGTTCGTTAAGGTCGCGAAAGTTTTGTCGCATTTGATTTCGCAGATCTGTTTAGTAAATAATTTCGGCCATGTTTAAAATGTTTAAGTACGAATTATTTACATGGATTTTGTTCCCTTTAAATAAGGAAATCATAGGATCTGAGTTTGCGTAAATCGGATTTCGTATGCTCGAGATGTGGTTGTTTTAATGAACATGTATGCACTGTTGCGGGAACAGTAAATTTTAACATGATTAAAGAGTTAATTACTGTTATCATCTACCTCCAAATGCATGAAACATCACTTGGCTTCTGTCCTAAATCAAGTTAGCAATCTTTAAGAATTGAGCTTGTCTAATTTGGATTTAAATTGATTGAGATATGTTAATTTTAATGAGTAGGGGTCCTACTGAAATTACAGTCTTAATCTAGAACCAAGTGATTGTCAATTAGTGAAATTAATTGTTAATTTCGTGAAATAATCATGAAAAATATTTGTGAAATATTGGAAGATGATTATTTACATAATTGACTTGGCCTCAACCAATTAACTGATCAGATTTGATCTAAATCTTAATTGGAAACACAATCTTCAAACTTGATGCTTGAATAGGATTTGGGAATTTGTGTAGCAAATTTCCTTATAATAAAAAATGTTTTGATTATTACTATATGGTACAATTTCGGTTGAAAAACTGATGATCATCTCAAATACAAATTGATATATCTGGCATTATGTTTCCCCGAGGTGGATATGGTGTCTACTCGGAGAGCATTGGGGTTGCGGGTTGCAACGTATGTGGTCCGTCCTACTCTCGTTGGTACTGGCCATGACAGCAGGTAGGGACTGTATAATGCCGGAGAAAATCAAGGTGTATTTTCTAATTATTAAAATTCGAATTAACACGTATTTTGGGATATTAGCATATATATATTCAAGTAAAATAATCAAGTTTGATTGATTGAATTGGATTGATAATTAATTTAATATGATTAAATTGGTTATGACCAATTGAGACACTCTATTATGAATAGAGTTATTATTTCCCTTGGAATAATTAATTATATGAATGTGATTCATGATAATTAATTAAAATTTGAATATGAGATGGAGGATCACATAAGTGACATCCATGGTTTCCCGTCAAGGCGAAGGGTTCTGTCGCCAGGGATTTTATGTAGGAGACGCCTGTCTGAAGTGACAGCTCCTGTATGCAAGCGCATCTGGATCGTGCTCTTTGTTTCTCGAAAGAGTAAGGCCGTATGTGTAGTGACCCCAATATCGGATCCTCATATTATTGGGGCGATATTGGATTACGCATAGCGAGTACTATTCCTGTTGACGGTTGGTTCAATTAATGACGGGTCAACATCGCCTTAGGGGTGGTGGACCCGGGTGTTAAAGATCGAATTGGGAAATGCAAGTTGGACTTGCAAGGCGGAATGTGTTCCCGCTTCTTTTTATCCGAGTTGCAGATTCTCATATTATTGGGATGTAACAAAGATAAGGAAGGAGATCCCAGATCTTGTTGAGATATAATGGTAAGTATATCTCTTACATTGAAAGTGATTAAGGGAATGACCTTTCAATGTTGACAAGGCAAGATAACTTTGATATAAAAATTCCTAAATCAAAGTAAAATTTGTATATATAAATATATACAGTTATGCAAATTTCTTATTCCAGATAATCCTTCATTAAAACCCACTCAATTATATACTCAATAATAACCAGTTAAATATCATGGATTGGACTAGTGATCCAGATATTATACTTGCAGTTGGACACATAATGTATGTGGTTGCAATGTGAAAGTTTCCTCATAATAATGAGGAATGACAATTAAATAGATAATAGGACTACAACCCTAGGGTTTGTATGTCTCTCTAGTCTTGATCCATCATCGGATGTACTTTGAAAGTGACATGTCAATGATGATCGCAATTGTCAAATAATCCTTATAAAATCAATGAAGATTTTCTGGCATACATATGTGCTCTTGACATTTATCATGAATGACATGGTTCACTGCATCATGCAGAATGGTGGATCTATAAAGAGATGATGTATTCAAATTGTTTGAGTACCTACCTGAACCAATGTTTTAAGAGTTTAGATGGATGTAGATATGATGAGTGTCATCATTCTGCTGTCTATACTCTAGTCATTCATGAAGCTTCATAATATTTATATTGTATGAATTTAATGAAGCATGTATAAATGTTGAAATCCTCTTACATTGAATTCTTTTGAATTTAATATAAGAGATCCTTAGTCTTGAGCAATGGTTGCTCATAGATAAAGGGAGCGCAGTGGAAGCATGGGTTGGACCCAAGTAAGAAGTATATTCAAAGAGTTGACTGTACCTCTGTGACTTCCATATGACATCCAAAGAGTTGGATGAATGCCAATACTGCAATAAATTGATTTGTTGATAGTACGACTATCAAGTCTGTCTAGAATCCTTAGAGAAGGACTCGGATGGAGCATCAAAATAATCTACATAAATTATTGATATTGACTTACTTATTGAATAAGATAAAGTGTAATAATTGTATCTCAATCTTCTAACAACACTTGCAATGGGTTGCATAAGTTTTAGAAGACTGGAAAATTTCAACTTAAAGGTTTATAGTTATCCACATGGATATTGATGCAATTGTTGCAACAATCTCTGTTGGATTGATATACTTGTTAATTTCAGTGGGTGAGCCCTTAGTCGTAGAGAATGTCTCTATGACCTAGATATAAAAATACACTCATTGTTTGTTTCTAGAAATTGGAAATAAACATGAATTCTGAGATAGAACTATCATAAAGAATTATGATGGATATATATTTCAGATAGTAATCTAGCATCTAGTGAACTCCACAAAATTAGAAAATTAATCAATGGTTCATTAAGATTTCTAATACTGAAAATTAAAACCTTTATAAGATCAATTGGAGGACGAAGATCATTTGACAATGATATGGCATCAAGCTTTGGACATATGTCTGTTGATGAGATCAATTGACTATTAAGAGATGAAACTTTAGAATGTCTAAAATTTCAAAACTTACATACTTATGAATATTGTATTCAAAGTAAAATTGTCCAATACACCCTTCCTTGGGAAAGGTGTAAGATGTCAAGGTATTCAGGATCTCATACATATTGATGTATGCGGATCATCTATATCATAGTAAACATTATGGATATGTGATATCTGTTGATGATTATGTATGATATGAGATTTCTTCTCTTCACCTAAGAAACCTTTGAAATGTTAAAAGATTTCATTAATTTTGGTTTAGAACTAAAGTTTGAAGGAATACAAAATGAATTTGATCTAATCTAGGTAGCAAGTACCTGCTAGATAAATTCAAAGAATACCTTATAGAGATAAGAATATCATTTCTATCTCAATCCTCCTAACACACCTTAACTCAATACAGTTAAAGATAGATACAATTGGATCATATGTGACATGATCTTATCAATGATGAATTTTAGCATAATTATCCCTTAGTTTCCAGGTATATATGTGTAGTAGAGACTACAATGTATATCCTTAATAAGGTTCCATGTATGTTGCAATCTAGCACTTGAGAGTGCTGCTTCATTAGGAAAAAAAGGATGGTATTGGATACCTACTTTATGACCTTGAGATTCTTAAAGTATCTCATCTCTGAGAATGTGATTCTTAGAGGTTGAGACTCTTGAGAATCAAGATGAAAATGAAGTGTAGGAACTCATTTAATCTTGAGAAGATAATGGGGCTCCTGAAATTGGAAACTAAAAGGACAATTAAAGATGAAACACTAATGCCTTTTCAAATGAGCTTGAGGATGGATTCCATGGGTCAGAGAAATCTGACAATGATCGAACTTCATGTGATGAAGCTTCTGAAGATGATAGCATGGATAGATGGATGTTAGCAATAAAAGTCTAATGTAGACTTCATATACAAGTATTGTATATGAACCCTCGAGGATCCACCTATATGAGTAAGACCTGTAAATGTGTAAATGGATCTTCAAGAGAAAGATAACCTGATGAAAAGGTAGAGACCTTCAAAGCACGGTTCATAGCCACGAGATACACACCGGAAGAGAAGACATTGCTTGCAATGCGACTTGCTCTTCGGTGACCATGCTTAAAACCGTAAGATTATTGCTAACCTTAACTACACAACTTGACTATTGCATCTTCAAGATGTAAGTCAATATTGCATTCCTCTACGAATACCTCTCTGAGGATACTCACATGAAGTAGCCCCAGGGCTTCATGGTTGAGGAAAGCAAGGTGTGCAAGCTAAGGAATCCATCTATGGACTCAAATAAGCTTCTTGAAGTTGGATCATAAGATTTGATGAAATTATAAATGTTATGATTTCAGATATAATCTGGATGAGCCAGATGAAGCTTAGTGGGAGTGCCTTTGTGTTCATCGTGATGAATGTAGATAATATCCTAATCATTTGGAATGATATAAGGATGATAATATCAAAGTTGTCTTGCCTTGTCAACATCGAAAGTTCATTCCCTTAATCACTTTTAATGTAAGAGATATACTTACCATTATATCTCAACAAGATATGGGATCTCCTTCCTTATATCATTCCAAATGATTAGGATATTATCTACATTTAGCATGATGAACACAATGGCACTCCCACTAAGATTCACAAGGTTCATCAAGATTCTATCTGAAATCATAACATTTATAATTTTATCAAATCTTATGTTCCAACTACAAGAAGCTTATTTAAGTCTATAGATGGAGTTCTTTAGCTTGCACACCTTGCTTTCCTCAACCATGAAGCCCTAAGGCCACTTCATGTGAATATCCTCAAATAGGTATTCATAGAGGAATACAATCTTGACTTACATCTTAAAGATGCCATAGTCAAGTTATGTAGCTATAGTTAGAAATATTCTGATGAGTTCAAGCATGGTCATTGAAGATCAAGTGTCATTGCAAGCAATGTCTTCTCTTCAATATGTAGGTATCTACCTTATCATCAGGTTCCCTTTCTCTTGAAGATCCATTTACACCTTTATGGGTCTAACCCTTATAGGTGGATCCTCGACGGTCCATATACAACACTTGTTTATGAAGTCTACCTTAGACTTTTATTGCTGACATTCATCTTTCCATGTCATGATCCTCAGGAGCTTCATCACATGAAGTCTGATCATTGTCATACTTAACTGACATATGGAATACATCCTCAAACTCATTTGAAGAGGTATTAATGTTTCATCTTTAATTATCCTTTTACTTTCCGATTTAGGAGCCTCATTATCATCTCAAAATTAAATGAGTTCCTTTACTTCATTTTCATCTTGATTCTCAAGAGTCTCAATCCTCTAAGAATCACATTCTCAGAGATGAGATCTTTTAAGAATCTCCAGGTCATAAAGTAGGCATCCAATACTTTTCTTTATTTTCCTATTGAAGTAGCACTCTCTAGTGCTTGATTCGA
The DNA here is from genome assembly GCA_037367405.1 of Ottelia alismoides. Lineage (NCBI taxonomy): Eukaryota > Viridiplantae > Streptophyta > Magnoliopsida > Alismatales > Hydrocharitaceae > Ottelia > Ottelia alismoides. The sequence continues at coordinate 561,193 of JAZKJV010009073.1, read as the reverse complement.
GCTTACATGCATGGAACCTTATTAAAGATATATATTGTAGTCTCTACTACACATATATACCAGGAAACTAAGAGGATATTATGCTAAAATTCATCATTGATCAAATAATATCACACATGATCCAATTGTATCTCCCTACAACTCTATTGAGTTTAGGTGTTTTAGGAGAATTGAGATAGAAATGATATCCATATCTTCATAAGGTATTCTTTGAATTTATCTAACAGGTACAAGCTACCTAGGTTAGATTATATTCATTTCATCATTCTTCAAAATTTGGTTCTAAACCAAAATTATGAAATCTTTGAACATTTCAAAGCTTTCTGAGGTGAAGAGAAGAAATCTCATATCATACATAATAATCAATAGATATCACATATCCATAATATTTACTATGATATAGATGATTCACATACATCAATATGTATGAGATCCTGAATACCTTGACAATTACATCTTTCTCTAAGAAGGGTGTATTGGACATTTTACTTTGAATAAAATATTCATAAGTATGTAAGATTTGAAATTTTAGACATTCTAAAGTTTCATTTCTTACTTGTTTATTGATCAAATCAACAGGTAAACGTCCAAGGCTTGATGCTAGATCATTGTCAAATGATCTTCATCCTCTTATTGATCTTATAAGGTTTAACTATCTGTATTAGAAATCTTAATGAATCATTCATTAATTTTCTAATTTAGTAGAGTCCACTAGATGCCAGATTAATATCTGAAATATATTCATCATAACTCTTTATGAAAGGTTTATTCCAGAATTCATGTTTATTTCCAACATTTAGAAATAAACTATGAGTGTATTCTTATATCTAGATCATAGAGACATTCTCTAAGACAAAGGGCTCTCCCACTGAAAATATGAAGTCCACCTATCCAATAGAGATTGTTGCAACAATTGCATCAATATCCATGTGGATAACTATAAACCTTAAGATCAAATTTTCCAGTCTTCTAAAACATATGCAACATATTGCAAGTGTTATTAGAAGATTGAGATACAATTATAAGACTTTATCTTATTCAATAAGCAAGTCAATTTCAATGATCAAATGTAGATATGGATTATTATGATGCATTATCTGAGTCCTTCTCTAAGGATTCTAGACAGACTTGATAGTCATACTATCAATACACCAACTTATTGCAGTATTGGAATTCATCCAATTCTTAGGATGCCATATGGAAGTCATAGAAGTACGGTCAACTCTTTGACTATCCTTCTCATCTTGGGTATAACCCATGCTTCCACTGTGCTCCCTTTATCTATAAACAACCATTGCTTAAGACTAAGGATCTCTTATGTAAGAGCATTTTAACATTTATACATGCTTCATTAAATTCATACAATATGAATATTATGAAGATTCATGAATGACTAGAGTATAGACAGAAGAATGATGACATTCATCGTATCTATATCCATCTAAACTCTTAAATCATTGGTTCAGGTATATATTCAAATATTTTGAATACATCAACTCTTATAGAGCTACCATTCTGCATGATGTAGTGAACCATGTCATTCATGATTAAAATGTCAAGAGCACATATGTATGCCGCAATATCTTCCTAGATTTTTATAAGGATTAATTGACAATTACGATCATCATCGACATGTCACTTCCAAAGTACATTTGATGATATCAAGACTATTAGGGTTGTAGTCCTATTATCTATTTAATTGTCACTTCTCATTATTATGAGGAAACTTGCACATTGCAACCACATACAATATGTGTCCAACTGCAAGTACAATATCTGGATCATGAGTCCAATCCATGATATTTTACTGGTTATTATTGAGTATAACATTTAGTGGGTTTAACGAAGGATTATCTGAAATAAGAAATTTGCATAAATCTATATATATTTATGTATATATACATATTTTACTTTGATTTAGGAGTTTTTATATCATTGTCCTGCCTTGTCAACACTGAAAGTTCATTCCCTTAATCACTTTCAATGTAAGAGATATACTTACCATTATATCTCAATCAAGGTCTGGGATCTCCTTCCTTATCTTTGCCACGTCCCAATAATATGAGAACTTGTGACTCCGATAAAAAGAAGCGGGAACACATTCCGCCTTGCAAGTCCAACTTGCATCTCCCAATTCGGTCTTTAACACCCGGGCCCACCACCCCTAAGGCGATGTTGACTCGTCATTAATTAAACCAACCGTCAACATGCTTAATACTCGCTACACGCAATCCAATATCGCCCCAATAATATGAAGACTCGATATTGGGGTCACTACGTATACGGCCTTACTCTTCCGAGAAGCGAAGAGCCCGATCCAAATGGGTTATATGAAGGAGTTGTCACTTCAGACATGCGTCTCCTACATACAATATCTGGTGACGGAACCCTTCGCCTTGACGGGAGACCATGGATGTCACTTATGTGATCCTCCATATCATATTCAAATTCTAATTAATCATTATGAATCATATTCATTACGATTAATTCTTCCAAGAGAAATAACAACTCTATTCATAATAGAGTGTTTTAGTTTTAATTAGATTCCAATTAATCTAATCATATTAAATTAATGATCCAATTAATATCCAACAAACATTCTTAGTTGTTACTTGAATTATGGTATTATCTCAAATACGTATTATTTTGAATTTTAATAATTAGAAATACATCATGATTTCTTAAGCATTATACCAACCCTACCTGCTGTCATGGCCAGTACTGACGGGAGTGGGACAGACCACACACGGTGCAACCTGCTACCCCAACACTCCCCGACTAGGCACCATATCTGCCTCGGGAAAGGATAATGCGAAATAGATCACTTTGTACTTGAGATGTTCATCGGTTTTTCAACCGAAGTTATAACATATAATATTTATCAAAACCATTTTGATAATATTATAAGGAGATTTTCTAAACAAATCCCCGATCCTATTCAAGCAACAAGGTTTTGCATGTAAAAGTTATCCTACAACTATTGTAGGATAAACTAGAGTTTTCGTGAAAAACAATGCTTGTTGGAAATTTCATATCCACCAATTGTGATCAAGATCAACTATCTTATCATTTTGGTTAACACAATGTCATTCAAGGAAATAATTATCATCTATAAATATTTTACAAATATTTATCAATAATCATTTCAGAAAATGAACAATTAATTTCCCTTAATTTATTTGAATGACAACCACATGGTTCATGATCAAGTTTGTTAATTTCCAATAGTGATCCATACTCACTAAAATCAACATAACTCATTTAAATCCAATTAGTAATTTATTTTATTTTCCAATTTGATTTAAAACATAATCCAAGTGATAATTATAAATTTCCATGCGTTTAGGACCCATAATTAACTATTTGATTACGTCACTAACCACTATCCCCGAAACAGTGGATATATGTTCAATAAAACGATCATATCTTGAGCAAACAAACTCCAATAAACTCAAATCCTACTGTTTCCTTAATTAATAGAGAATATTATCTAATTTGAAATTTCGTTTTTAAACATTTTAAACAGTTCCGAAAACAGTTCCGAAATTTTATCACAAGACAGGCTGTGAAAATTGAAATGTTAAAATTTTCACGAACCCAAACAAGCCCAAATCTTCGTAGGTTCATGGATCTATCAAATACCTTCGACAACCTGGCTCTGATACCACTTGAAAGATAAGGGAAAATCCTCAGGCGCATCACGGAAGCATGATGATCGCAACGAATGCAATCGGGAACGACTAGTCGCACTAGTTGCTCAATGCATCGGAAATAAAAATTTTTCATGTGACGAAACCACATGATCCAAGAACGCTTCTTGGATCATTTCGTCTAAACCACAAAGAAGTAATAGGATTACCTCTTGAAGCGTGGTTGTGATCGGGTCTCTAAACGAAGAGACCTCATGTCTCAAGTCCGATCTGTCGGAGGAGACGCTTACGAGCGTGTTGATGAGACAGGTGCTTCTCACAATCCATGTTGATGATCCAAGTCACGGATCTCCTGATCTCGACAAACGAGATACAATGTCTTCTTCATGAGCAAGGCACGCCGAAGTAGACGGAGATCCATGAGCAAACGTTCGGGCAGCATAACGACGACACAGCGGTGATGGAGGATCTCTCTAGGGCATCCATGGCGGACGACCACATGAGAGATAGAGAGTGGGCATGTAGAGAGAAGAGAGAGAGAGAGAGCATTCATTAATCATGTGTCTTGGAAGAGCAAGGGTGTCTCTTCTTATATAGGGTTTTGGGAATCCATGTATCCCAATCCATGGACAACACATGATCAATGGTTGAGATTGATTTGTGTTTCTTTCAATGGCTATGATCTTGTTGTAAAAACACAAGAACAATTAAATTAATTTAATTTGATATCTATCGATAAATCAATATATTTAAATTCAAATTAAATCAATTAATTATCCTTGGAGATAATGAGGAGATAAACCATATCTCCTAAAAAGGGGGGACGGCTACAACATCATGAGATCTCATGAGATCTCATTATCTCATGAGATACATTATCTCATGATATCTCCAGGATTTACAACAATAATGGTTGTAAATTATTTCACAATAATAATTCATAATTATCTTCTGAAATATTGCAATAATGCCATTGGAAAAATGTGAATCACATTCACATCCCAAAACAAAATATAAATCAACAAATATAAAACACAATATGCTCTCTTTAATATATTATAAATCACATTTATAACATATATGATTAATATGGATAGTGACATCCATATAATGCATATCCATGATAATTAGATTAATTTTAATTATCTTGGATCTCTATTCTTATGTGCCAAAATAATATGAATCACATTCACATTATTCACATCTTTGACAATTAAATCACATTTAATGATCTTAGATAACTCTCCTTATAATATGAGTCAAATTAATATTATCCACGATAATTAAATCACATTTAATTATCAATTTTCTCGACGCTCGGATACATATATCAACAATGAAATTATCCATGAACTCTTTCAAGGATAATGCGCTTTCTCTGGGATACTTGGAGATAAGGACATGACGATTGTATTGTTCCACGTATAGTGACTTAGATGTTGAGATCACATCTCAAATCCAGATCTTGGGCCTCCCATAGATGCTTGATTAAATCAAGACCGCAAATCTAATCTTCTCATTGCATCTGAATCACATTCAGATCAATGTCCAACATTTGGACCAAGATCAGATTACTTCTCTATTGAGAGGAGTCACTAAAATCCAGACCCGTTTCATCACTCCCTAGGAATGGAAGCGTAATGGATATACAGTCGTTTATGATCACATCACCCTCTAGTATTCCCAACTCCTGTACATCCTGCATACTGGAAGACTTAGATTAAACCCGAAGTATTAGAGCAACTTTATAATGTCTACTTCAGGGTTTTATCAGTAAGTTTCTCATTCGATCATTGTGAGTCGGTATCAATCATATACTTTCTAAAAGCATATATCATATCTTGGTCTTGATCATATACTTTCCAAAAGTATATATCAAACCTACAAATTCAGTCAAGATTCCAAAGCGAGACGACCGTGCACGGAATTTGATTCTTCCCAATATCTCATGAGTGAGCTCATGTCTTCCGGTTCAATAATGAACCTGTATAATCCCTTTGAGAGATCGTATTACTCATATGCCCTTATATGCACACCAGCGCATCAGTGTATAGACCTTGGTTAGGTCATCAACCTATTGGTCTGTCAAATGTACATACTCAGATATATAGTAAGACATCTGTCTCCGGTCAGAGGATGCATGCCTATATCATGACAGCATATGATATAGGACTTTGGTTATCTCGATCTCGTTAAGTCAACTCTTTGACCTAACTAATGTAACACCTCTGAATCTCTATTCCTATGCAGAGGACCTGCATCAAGAAGTCGGTCAGATATCAGCCTATGTGAGAAAGGATTGCCATCTCCTACTCAGGCTGGAGATCATCTCTTTACAATCATTTGACGGTGCTTGATGAGTCCTCAATCTAACCCCTTAGATATTTATCCAAGCACCGGCCTCTATGATTCAATAATTGAATCAATAGTTGTATGATCATTAAGATGTCCATGGTACATAACCCTAATTGTTTTAAGGGACCTATTATGCAAATTATTTATTCTTCATTTCAGATTAGGGAATGATATTCACAGTAACATTTATTGCATAATGGCTCGCCGTGGGCTCGCATGTTCAACAGTGCTCTCTTTCTATGTGATCCAACATATGTTGCCGGTGCTGCCGTGAAAGTGAGCTGATTTGGGATTTGACTTGGTTTATGCACCATTCAGGGTACATGTTTAATTGACCATTTGTACGGTGTTCTATTTGTAGATAACTTTGTATAGCTTCAGCATTCTAGAGTTGTAATAAATACAATTCATTCATTTGAGGACTCTATTTATATTTATTTATGTATAAAGTATTGGGAACCATGAATATAATGTATTGTTAGAGCACATTTTTTTAGTTTCTTTTCATGCTTTACACTCTGAATGTTAGTCATGATGTAATGGCGGTGTCTAGTATTGATTATATGATCCTAAAGGTAGAGGTGTCACATGAGTAGTCGCCAACCACTACAAAACAACAACAACTTCCACTTCAACTAAGTGTATAGATTCTTTTCTACATATCTCCTTTGAGAGAAAATTTTGTGTCTTTTTTATTACATCAAAGCAATTTCTAGAAAATGAACTTTATTCTTTGTTGCAAATTTGAGAAACACTTAGCAAGTTATAAACCTTTAACAGAACTTACTAATTAGACATTGATTCATTAGTCTAAAATGGCAAACTTAAGTGATTTTTGAGTTCCATTCAACACATTTTAATCTCATTCTTGTGAATAATTCACATTTCATGTTTTTGAATACATTGCAGTCAAAACTAATAATAAAAGAAGATAAAAAACTAATAATAATCATTTTTGTAATGCATACACTCTCTAAGTAGAATGTTTTATTTTTGTTGGGCTTAAAAAACAATTTGATTGCATTTTATTTACTATTTTTCTCTTTTCATATCAATTCAGTCCACTACAAAACCCATTGTTCTGCTTGAGTAAAGAAAAAATAAATAAATGGTGTTGATATCAATGCCCCCTTCTTCCTCCTCTGCAATGCATGAAAGTAGGGGTGTCACGCCTTCTTCATCAATCTCCAATGGTAGCACCACAAGCTCTCCCCATCCATCAATTGTTGCCAAATAACGCCTTCTCCCCTTCTTCGTCGGCGATAAATGGGGGAGGATGAGGGACAACCTAGGGGAAGAGATAAGAGGGCATGAATCCCTAGCCACCATCGATCACTAGGGGAACCCATAGGTGATGCCAGAATCGACCCGTCACACCTTCGTCGTGAAGCTGCCCTCTCTGCTACTCCTTGCAATCGTGAGCTCTGGGCGAACCGCACCACACCACCACCTTAGTCGTGGTCTCCTCCATCTTCGGGGCTCCGTCGCGGACCTTGTTGCACCACCTCTGCCACCAACCCCTAATCTTGAGGATCAAGGGCTCTTATACAATACCTTTTTTGTTCAGTGATAAATTTTCAGATTTAATTATATTTTTTTGAAACTTAATTTAGTTTACGTATTTTTCCGATTTCAAATATTTTTCCTCCAAAAAATTCATCTTTTATTTCGTGTTTTTATAATTACATTTCGATCCTTTTGAACTTTTCTATAATTTCTTAAAGTTCATTTTTTCGTAATTTTCCCATTCAAAATACCGAAAATTGGAGCAAATTCACTTGTGTCCACTAAATTTACATTTTGACAATTATGTCATTAGTTTTAGACAATCAATCCTCTGTAATTTTCAAAAAAAATCAAATATATCCTTTATAGTTCCAATAATCAACAAAAATAGTAGAAAAATCCAAAAAATCATGTGTGATCCTAATGATTTATATAATCTAAATATATGTTTTAATAAATTTAATGTTTGAGAACAAAAGTAAAATTAGGATTTGATTTGAATCAATAAAGTCAAAAGTTCTTCAGTGAATATAATAAAAAATCAGGAAAATTATCCGAGTCTCTGTATCGATCCTCTACTTACCCTATACATCATTTTACATTGTGTGGCTTGTAGTTGAAATGAATTTACCTAAAGTCTCCAATTTTTGTACGTATACGCAACGCTGCATTAAAAACACACTTTAACACACCAAAATCGCAATTTCATTTTGGTGCAGTTATCAAGTACTCAGCAACTTGCATGATTCATTTTTGAGATTTTTAAAGTTTTTTTATTAATTAATTTCTTTTAGATTTTATTTTAGGTAAAAAATACAAAAAAGAGAGTTCTGCTCTTTCTCAATCTCTTTCTTCGAGGATCAGGCATAACATTTTAATTATTTGGAATCACAACCAATAAGCATTATATCATTCCAAACACTTGGACATTCTATGTGTCTTGCATTTTTCTGTGCTTCAAAAAAATTCTGAAATCTATAAAATCAACTTTTTCTTGTTGTGTTCATCTCTATGATCTCTCTCCCTCACAATTGGTTGCTCGCATACGCGGATTGAAATTAATTTAATTTTTAACATTGGATACAACTTCATGTGTACAAAATCGGATTCTATGTCAATGCCCAAATCCTTGTGAAATTTTTTACTACCAAAATTTAAAAAAGACTAGCTACTTCTCAGTGAGAGAACTATGGTCTCCCTTAGCAGATTGGATGGTTAAAGAACAATGCGTAAGGAACCGTCCTCAAGTAACATTGGTAAGCGTTCTACTATTAGTACTTACACCCATCACTACAAGCAGAGTAACCTTAGGAGATGGTCCAAAACCATCCCTTAAACATAGAAAATTGTATAATTTGCTTAAAGGGGATAGTCAAGTAAACATCTCCTATAAAGTCGTCATCAAGTAAACGTCTCCTATAAAGTCGTCACGTTTGACCACGAGGGACGCAAAAAAATGAGCTTCCCCTATTCGAAGTCAGATGAGATGGTCGGGATCATCCCTTTCTTTGCTAATAGAGGCGACAGTCGAGACTGTCCCCTCCATTATGCATAGGGGATGGTCACGACTGTCCCCTCTAGTTCACCCCCATGATCAGTTTTTTTAGATGATCAAAGAAGCTTGGAGGGGACGATCCAAACCTTCTCCTCCGATTGTCGAGCCCCAAAAAATGCACCAGTAAACCCCCGATGGTCCTAGGGGATGGTCTCAACAGTCCACTCTGCTATATATATAGGGGACGATCATAACCGTCCCCTCCCGTTCACCCCCATGTCCAGTTTTTTTGAGAGGGGCACATAAGCTCAGATGAGAGAGTATAAATCATCCCCTCTATCGTCGAGCCCTAAAAAATGCACCAGTAAGTCCCTGGTGGTCTTAGAGGATGGTCACAAGCATCCCGTCTGATATATACAGTCTAAATCATCCCCTCTGATCGTTGAGCCCCCAAAAAAGTACTAGTAAGCTGGTGGTCTTAGAGGACGGTCGTAATCGTCCCATCAGTATATATAGGGGATGGTTTGGAACCGTCCCCTATGAACTTCAAATCCAAAAAAAGATTTTTTGCAATGGTTTCGATATCCGGTTGCTGCAGTAAATTCACTACAAAATAAATGTCTAGCAACACACATAGGAATTCACTACAAAACCATTCATAAGAAGTAAAGATGTTTTACAGGCTTTTTAATACTGCAAACTTCATATGTTCAAGTTAACTATAAATTCTAATGGACATTATAAATCATAATCTACTCAGTATCTTCGCTCACGTCACTCTCCTCATTACCATCCTCCTCATCCCTGTCGAGTTGTGTAGGTTCTATTGGTTGATTGGCCTCGCTTTGGAGATGAGTAATGTATGCCAATACGTTCGTCATGTCTAAACATATCTTGGTTATCTCCTCATCCTACGCGGACATCTTCACCTTGACCTCCCGTAGCTATCTATCCATCTCTCTCTCCCTTTAGCTCCCTTGAGACGTTGATCGAGACCCACTAGCGCCATGATGAATCTGTGATTCATCATTCTAAAAGTTAAAAATAGAGTTTCATCTCTGAGTAATTAGCTATATTTCCCCATCTATTCTGCACTATTACCATTCACACACTTAGAGATAATATCTATATTTTAACATTCACATTTACATTAAATAAGAAGTCAAATATCACATGTATAATACCCTGTTTTCATTTAATTTTATCTATTTTTCACAAACTCAGAATTGAATAAAATCAACTATAGTGTTTATATATTACTAACACTAATAAATAAAAAATATCAAAAAAATATTAACTTGTAAAATTACCCAATAAAACTCAAACCCTAGTTCGAGACTAAAAGTATTAAAATATGAATATCTCTCTCATACAGTCTCTTATGGAGCCCTACTTATTTTTAATTAATGTACCTTCAATTGCCTTTGAAACAAGACCAAATTCAAAAGAATGAAGTTCGTATAGGAAACTTGGGTTTTGGGCCCCTAATGTATATTGATATATTGATCTATTTTTACCTTGTTAATTCATGTAAAAAATAATCATTTTTATTTATTTCTTTTGAATTTGGTTTCTTTGATTATTGTTTTAATAAAATACGTAAAAATTCAAATAAAAATTGAAGAAAAAATTAAAGAAAATAAATCAACCAGAGTCTGTACATATAGTTTATACAGATGTCTCCTTTATTTTATTTTTTTATTCTCTTAATTATTAAGAATCCAAAAAATGATTAAGTTGTAAATATTTCTTTTATAATTTATTTGATTTTATTTTGATATTTGTATTATTAAAAAATGATTAAAAAAATTGACAAAATTCAAAAATGTCGTATTTTATATCTATAGATGCAGCTAAAAATATTTTTTGTACGGATGATTTATTTTGATTTTAAGTTCTGCACGAAAGTTGTAGATCTCATTGAGACAAGCAACTTTCTTGTTGACAACTTTTTTGATTTGATCTCTTTTGTTATTTCGTTTTGATTTTTTTAGATTTAATTTTCGAATTTTCTAAGAGTGACATGTGACAGCTCCTGGAGCCGCCACGTGTCATCCCATTTTCTTTATTATTTTCTTTTAACTTTATTTTTTAATTATTATTATTATTTTATTTATTTATTTGTGTTATTTATTTATTTACATTTATTTCCATTTACTTTACTTATTTTATTTACTCATTTATTTTATTTAATTATTTATTATTTTAGTTATTATTTATTTTATATTTATTTTTTATAGTTATTTTTATTCTTTATATTTATTTAAATTTTAAATTTTAATTTTAAATTTTTTAAATTATTTATTACCACGTGGCAACCCTAGGGTTGGCCATGTGGCCTTTCCCCTTCCTCCCCTCCTGCATCGCTTCCTTCCTTCCGCCCTGTGCGGCAACTGCCCACCCTACCTTGTGTAGTGGTTCCCGCACCTCCCTTCTCTCCGTCTCCATCGCCCTCTTCTCTCTCTAACCCATTCCTCCATCCCGCATCTCAGGACGTTGCCCCTCTAGACCCCAACTGCTCGCCCATCTCTCTCTTCCAATCACATGACCCCCCACCTCCCCTGCCTTCAGCAGTGGATCGTGGCTACCCATACACCCCCAAGAATGCCAAATACCTCCTCTACTCTCGTGCACAGTCACATGCTCCTCCCCACATTAACCTCTCCCTATTGATCCTGCAATGCCCAACTGCCCTCAAAACTAACTCCCTTGACCCATTGTGCCAATCCGCCAACAAAGAGAGAGAGAGAGAGAGAGAGAGAGAGAGAGAGAGAGAGAGATACGTTCTAGCTTCATCCTCTCCCATTGGTGACTGCTCTGGGATTAGGATTTGACGGAGATGATGAAGGGAGTATCCAACCGCCGGTCGAGATCCAACATATGATCTCTGTTGTTGTGATCTTAATGTAAAGCTTTGTCGAGCTTCAATGTTATTCGTCGAGCTATTTGAGGTGATAACCGGAGAACTTTGACGAGCATTCCGACCCCAGACAAATCCCTGGGTACTTTTTCCCTTTCCTTCTTTCTTACTTTTCTTTCTTCTTCATCTCTTTTTTCTTCCCTAATCCTTTCCATGTTCTTCTCCATCTTCACCATTCATCATCGTCGCCTTCCTCCTCTTCAAGCTCGCCGATAACATCCTCGACCTTTGCACTACTCCTTCATCGCCTTGTTGCACTTCTTCCCAACACCTCAACATTCACACTCCACTCTCTAAGCTACGGGCACAACCATCGTTCACCGCCTTCGACCCCGCCATCGCCTCGTTAGCCTCCATTCACTGCCTCGCAATCGATTCTGTTAGCTTCGCCTACCAATACGCTCCATGGACAATGATTCAACGCCATCACCCACACAGATCTTAATAGTAGGAGGTCCTAGGTGTGTCATCAAGGCATGTTCTATCACCTCGACAAGTGTGCCACTAACATTTCAACCTATTGTGCATCAGACGCCTCACTGCCCTCCGTTGTCGACCACTCTCGAGCAGCCGCAACTAGGCTCCAGCGGACGCGCCTCACTGTCCTCGGGTTGACGACCCTAGAACCTATCCTCCCAACCTTGCTGGGGGACAGTTGCATAAAGGCCCTTACGAATTCCATCATTTAAGCCCAAGACCCCTGCTAGGGCATGTTAGGTGCACGTGGACCACTACGAAAATTGCATTTATTCCGCCCCAGGGTTTAGGTAATTGCATCACTTGCATTTTTTTTGTATTTATACTATTATTTGTAATTGCATTTCAACTCTTGCATTAGAGTCTCATTTTGTGTGTCATTTTGCCATCATATTTACATTCTAAAAATGGCATCTTGTAGAAGAACTTATTCTCTACCATGTGAATGTTGGATTGAATTTTCCCTGATGGTGGTTGATTTTATATAATTATTTAAGTGGAAAATTGCATGTTTTCCCATTACATGTTATTAAATTGATATTAAATTAATTGTTGCTCCAAAAATTCCCAAAAATGCGTAATAGGTAGATTTTGGTGTATTTTACACCATGTCCAAAAATCATTTCATTTGCACACATATCGAGGTCACAATAAATTAAATAGTAATCTGAGTAATTAATTTTAGGTCGTAGATCAATTATTTTAGAATTTATTAATTTTCCTCGATTCCTCTAACATAGACTTATTTAGGATAATTTTACTTATGAAAAATAAATTGGTCTCCTTTTTATTAATATTAATTTACGAAAAATCACTCTGTATGATTTTTTAATTCATAAAAAAATCATTTTGCATCTGAAAATTCCAAAAAAATAAAATGCTTGGACAAGTTTTAGGATTTTTGGAATTCATTGGATCAAAAATTGCATTTTAGCCCCTAAAGTATCCTGAATTTGCATTTCATTTATGAATTGCATTAAAAAAATAAAAAATACCACTTTGAAAACCTAAGTTATAGATCGCCTAAGGAGACAGCTGCCTCCCTGAGTTTAACCTTGGGCATGTCCAAGTGAAATAAAAATTTAACTACTCACCTTATTTGAATAATTAATTTAAGCAATTTTTTTATTAATTTGAATTTCCTATGTACAGCGCACATATTAATCGTTAATTCCATGCAATTAGCAAGGGCATTTTCAGGTTTATCAAATGGTGTCATTGATGGGGAGGCATGGCTTAGGTTGATTTTTATAAAATTTAGATCTTAGGTTTTTCACCACCGAGTAGTCTGACCCCCAATTTTTCTTGAAATTATTACTCTATTTATTTTTTCTATATTTTTTATTTGTTTTCTTTCCTTTATTTTATTTTATTATATTTTGATTATCTCTTTGATCACCATCTTATTTTTGTGTGATGGACCCGAATGCGACAGAGCAACTGCTTAGGTGGTCGAGCATCTCGGGAGCATTGGAGGTCAGTTTTTCTAAAAAATATGTTGACTCAAAGAAGTGCATTAAAATTAAGATCTACTTGAGTAGTGAGAGAGTTTAGAGTTTAGGATTTTATTTTTTGCATTTATTTCATTTTTGTAATTAATTTATAATAATTAGGTAATTACACTTTTCCAGCAGATTCCGTTTGGGATCTCGCATGTATACACAAACATTGGACATTATTTTTGTGGTGTGTCGAGACTTGTTTCACTCTTTGGTGAGGGTGGGGCTCAACTTGAGTGGCTCATAGATTAGACCTGCACATGTAGCTCTTAGAGCATTTATTTAGGTGAAATATTTGTACTCGTATAACTTAGGACCACACATTTTCACTTAATAATACATACTTTAGATCATTTTACTTAGTCAAACTGAAATTAATTCTTCATTGCTAATAGAACTTCCTGCTAGGTGTGGTTTCATCATCTACATTCATATAGTATAAAATTTTTAATTTTCTATTGCATCGCACATATAGAGCATGAGGATCACTGTAAGTCTTCTAAATTGAGCATGCATCATTAATTTTATCATTGCATTAGCTTTTCTCGAATCCATTCCCCTGGATTTTAGAACTTATGATTAAAGAAAATCGATACAGTTTATTAGGTGTACCTTGTGTGGTGGATTAAATTCAGTGAAATCAAACTTAAAATCGGGTCTGCTACTGCAACTTTGATCAAATATTTGAAGACTAGAATAGTTTTCGGGAGTGCAATATCGTCCTTGTATGCAGGAACTTACCTCCAAACAGAGTGGGTAAGGACACATCCACTAAGGTTAGAGTCCAAATCCCTGGACTTGCCTCCTAAGTCTCCACTTTTTACTGTCGCAGATTTGGGAGCTACAAGGGCTTGCCTTCGACCTTAGACTACGTTTTGGTTATGTAAGCATGTGCGTCTCCTTTGGGGTGTGATATTAAAAACAGTAGTCCAAGAAGATCTCCTCATTGATTGGGAGCACACAGGAGCACCACTGGGCATAAGGCGACTCACCCTGTGTGCCTATTTAAAAATTTTGTTTTATCACCCACGAAAATGACAAGATAATTGGGTCGAACCTTTACGACCTTCACCGTGTGCAGTTGGTAAACTTGGGGTTTGCTTTGTGTTTATATTAAGGGGTGTGTGTTCAAAGTTTGTGCTCTTATCACCTTTACTATCACTCCTTGTTTCACATCATGCTCTTGATTCAAACCTCTTGACATAGAAAATGGCAGATTGTGGTGATTTTTGCTTGGACTTAGCAAACCTCTCGTTGACCACTCCAAACAGATCGTCCTCACAGGTTCAGGGACACTCTTCCTCTGAACCCCCTTAGTTTCATGGAGACTTTTCCATGAGACTAAGGTCAATAAGTCACTTTTCATTCATGAGCGTGGTCAGATCCAGACCAACCCTCTCTTCTCTCACAACATCGAGGAAGATTCTCACCTCGATGCTTCTAGTTTGCCTTCGTACAACTCTATTAATTCAAGTCCTCTATATTTTGAAGGTGAAGAGACCATGATAACAAGATGCTCTCAAGAAGAGTCCATATGATGAGGGAGATAATGACCCACTAAAGGATATCCTAGCCAGACTAGCACAAGTTGAGCAGAGAAGTGAATTACTCAGACATGAGCTTGGTTAGTTGATGAATGAGGGGGGATCCATGAGAGATACCTATAATCCCAATGTCGTACAAAACGAGAACTAGCTTAGGCTAGTTTGTACTACCAAATGCTGGACAATTAAAGCATCGCTTCTTAACACTCTTGCCAAAATGTTATGGCAATGCAATAGAGAAACCATACATGTTCATACATGAGTTTGAAATGGTATGTGACAATCTAGGAAGACCTGGTGTATCATAGGACTACATACATCTTAGATCCTTCCCCTTTGTTGTAGCAGATAAAGTCGCCTATTGGCTAAAGAACTTGGGGAGTGTAGTCACCATGTGGGATCTTTGAAGGACTTGTTCCTAGTGAAGTTTCTACTTGTTGAGTAGGAAAAATCAAATGAGGCCACGGATATCGAGTTTCATACATATTTCCCATGAGCCTTTCCATGAGGCGTGGGAGAGATTCAAGGACCTAATTTAGAAGTGCCCAGGTCACGATATCGACCAACCTATCTTGGTCCAGAACCTATACAATGGTATGGCTCCCGAGGTTCAAGGTATTGTTGATTGCTTCCTGTGAAGGCAATATCTGAACAGAGGAGCCGAAACGGTTTGGACAGTTTTAGAGCACATGGTAGAGACTAGATGCACTAGATCATCTAGCATGGATTATGACAAGCCACCTCCCTCTCGCATACATCAGGAGGTGGGGAGAATAGCTGTCATTGATCGAGCGAATTACCTACTTCCCAACATGGGGATTATTAGTGATAAATTATCCATGGTTGATCAGATCGAGAAGAAGGTGAGCGAGATACACAAGCTTGCCAAGTGGGAGAACCCCTCCAAGCTTTCGAAATATATGGCAGAAGATAACTGATATGGTGTCTAAGGTTAAGATACCTACCCTGTTTGCACCCCTTGCTCATATCTATTGAGTGCCACCACATTCAGGCGCAGTTGGTGCAGGGCTTCACAGTACATGGACGCAGGCTCAACCTGAGGTCCACGAGAGACAATTCACGGAGCTGACCATCGAGATAGTTATCGAGGAACCTCCACATGTGTGGGATGTGAATGGGATTTGGTATTCCAATGATCTCAATACCACCTAGCGATGCAGCAACAATGCCCACATTACCCCTTTAGACCCAATATCGACAGTTCCCACCCTCTTAGCAGCAGTAGTCGGGCCACCAAGGCTTCGGTATTGGCAGAATCCCTCTCAGTAGAGATAGTATTGTCAACAAGTCCATCAAGGACCTAATAGATAACATAAAGGTCATCAACAACCTTCCCATAGGTAGGACCATGGAGCCTCATACTCGTGTATCTCTAACCTTCATAGGATCCTCGACGAGCTCAAACTCATCCACAATGAGCAGCATGATTAGAGAGCCGACATTGATCATCTTTTACATTGGTGTGATGAGTTATAGCCCCTGGGACCTCCATCCCAGCACAGGTTCAAGTTATAATCCCAATAGCCAGAACCAAGGACAAAATCGCTAGAAGGATCAGGTATATTGTTCTGATTTCTTAGAATCAGATCATGAGATTCTACCGCATGGTGTTCACCATCTTACTTATGGAATAGCATGACCATGCAGACCCCTGATCTAGCACGGTGGAGTGGAGCATAGGATGTCGATGAGCCAGCACATGTGGAGAACTCGGAGGAGGGGGATCATCACCAGCATCACCAGCAGCACCACCTTCATTATCACAAGGGATGTGAATCCTCGAAAATCAAAAAATCAAAAAAAAACTAAGAAAGACAAAAAGAATAATAAAGCTACAACGAGCACGACAACGAGCAATAGATCTTTAAGAGATGAGAAGACCACCTTGGATGCAACACCAGAAATTTTTCCAGCTTCAGTTTCAGTTCTATTTCATGCATGTCAGTTGAGTCCTGTATAGAGTTTGAGTTCGAGTCATTTATAGCTGAATTTTGATTCCAATAAGAACTCATATGATCATCCTCTGTTTCCCCAGCTTCAATCCCTACCAACGTGAAGTCAGTGCAGTCATTCTTGGGGCACGTTGGATTCTATAGGAGATTCATTCAGTATTTTTCAAAGATCGCCCGCCCACTGGCTGAGCTCTTAGGAAAAGGCATAGAGTTCGTTGTAGATCACAAGTGTCTGGAGGCCTTTGAGCTCTTGAAGAGGAAGATTTGTGCCTTGCCTATCCTACAAGCTCCTTAATGGTCTCTCCCCTTTGAGATCATGATTGATGCCTCAGATTTCGCTATAGGAGTTGTGTTCAGACTCTTCATCCTCTGTTTCCCTAGCTTCAATCCCTTTCCCCAGTGCTCTTACGGCAGGAAAGCGCATCAAAAAAGATTCAGAAAGATGACCCCGATATGGCACGGTTTTGTAAAGATAATATCACTGTAAAGGTGCCATTTGATGAATATGTGGCTAACCATCCTGCATTCCAAAAATACCTTAAGGTGACATGCATACCTACAAGGGTTAGCAGGAAGAAAGATAACCGAAATATAAAGACACATGTCTTATTAGTATCCACAACCTATTATCTCAAGAATCAGACTTTGCCAAGGAAAAAGAGAGACATGGGTGCTCATTATGTGGAGAGTCATATTGACGACATTGCATTTGCACATATACTCTTAGATAACGGTTCTTCGATCAACTTACTTCCCTTAGCATTATATCAGAAATTAGAGTTGGGACCACTTCGCAAATCTAGAGCTTTACTCCAATTCACTGATCGTTCAGTGAAGAGACCTAAGGGAGAAGTGAAGAACGTAGTTATCTCGATTGAGTGGTAGAACTATCAGGTTGACCTCATAGTCTTGGACATGGAGACCCCCAATCATTGAAGAGAATCTCAGATTATTTTCAAGCGGCCCTTCCTTAGGACCGCAGGCGCAGCTTTCGATTATGGTACAGGAATGATGAAGTTCCGTTCTCCAGGCGGAGAAGTGAACCTTGAGATGAAGCAAACCAAGTATCAGCGACCCGATTCAGAGAGTAGCATAGAGTACTCATCATCAGAGGCAGATTGCAGAATGATTAGCACTGTTGGGATTTGGGGACAGATTCCTTCAGGACAGAGCAAGACCCTTTCATCTGGAGAGGACATAGTGCATGATGCAGTTTGCCAGGTGTTGTCTTATCTTGTTAGAGATGAATCTACCTATTCCTATGATGACGTACAGATCCATCTGGATCTGTCAGTTCCATCCTCTTCGGAACAATCATGGGACATAAATGACGAGTCGGACATGGCTTTTGCTGATTGTTTGGATTATTTTGATGATCCGACTCTCGATACTTCTGATTTGGTGGTGAGTACTACTCAGCAGATTCAGTTCGGCCAGATTTGCTTGATGATACCACATTTCCAGAACTAAAATCACTACCTCCTATGCTCAAGTATGCCTTTCTTGCGGGACCCGAAGAGAGATACCCTGTCATCATTAGCTTAGACTTGACTTTAGAACAAGAGTCTAGGTTGTTAGAAGTCTTAGAGAGGAACCGCAAAGCGATAGGCTGGACAGTGTCAGATCTCGTGGGGATCAACCCCGCACTCTGCTCGCACCACATTTTTACTGAGGATAATGTGAGACCTTCCCATGAGTTCCAAAGGAGACTTAACCCCAATCTACTGTTGGACATTTGAGCCCACGGCGAGCCATTATGCAATAAATGTTATTGCAAATATCATTCCTTGATCTGAAATGAATAATAAACAATTTGCATAATAGGTCCCTTAGTACAATTAGGGTTATGTACCATGGCCATCTTAATAATCATATAGCTGTTGATTCAACTGTTGAATCATAGAGGCTGGTGCTTAGAAGAACATCTAAAGAGTTAGATTGAGTACTCATCAAGCACCGTCAAATAATTGTTAAGAGATGATCTCCAGCCTGAGTAGGAGATGGCAATCCTTATCTCTAAAGGCTGATAGCTGACCAACCTCTTGATGCAGGTCCTCTGCATAGGAATAGTGATTCAGAGGTGTCAGATTAGTTAGGTCAAAGAGTTGGCTTAATGAGATCGAGATAACCAAAGTCCTATATCGTATGCTGTCATGATACAGGCATGCATGCTCTGACCGGAGACAGATGTGTTACTATATGTTTGAGTATGTACATTTGGCAGACTAATAGGTTGATGACCTAACCAAGATCTTTACACCGGCGCACTAGTGTGCATATAAGGGCATATGAGTAGTACGATCTCTCAAAAGGATCATACAAGTTCATTTATTGAACCGGAAGGCATGAGCTCACTCATGAGATATTGGGAAGAATCAAATTCTGTCCGAACGGTCGTCTCGCTTTGGAAGCTTGACGGAATTTGTAGGTTTGATATATACTTTTGGAAAGTATATGATCAAGACCTAGGTATGATATATGCTTTTGGAAAGTATATGAACGATACCGACTCAAATGATCGAATGAGAAACTTACTGATAGAACCCTGAAGTAGACAGTGTAAAGTTGATCTAATACTTCGGGTTTATTCTGAGTCATATTCAGATCAATGTCCAATAATAATTGGACGAAGATAAGATTACTTCTCTACTGAGAGGAGTCACTATTATCCAGACCCATTTCATCACTCCCTAGGAATGGAAGCGTCATGGTTATACAATCATTTATGATCACATCACCCTCATGTATTCCCAATACCTGTACATCATGCATACTGGAAGACTCAGAATAAACCCGAAGTATTAGATCATCTTTACACTGTCTACTTCAGGGTTCTATCAGTAAGTTTCTCATTCGATCATTGGGAGTCGGTATCGATCATATACTTTCCAAAAGCATATATCATACCTACGTCTTGATCATATACTTCCCAAAAGTATATATCAAACCTACAAATTCAGTCAAGCTTCCAAAGCGAGACGACCGTGCGCACCGAATTTGATTCTTCCCAATATCTCATGAGTGAGCTCATGTCTTCTAGTTCAGTAGTGAACCTGTATGATCCCTTTGAGAGATCGTATTACTCATATGCCCTTATATGCACACCAGCGCGCCAGTGTATAGACCTTGATTAGGTCATCAACCTATTGGTCTGCCAAATGTACATACTCAGACATACAGTAACACATCTGTCTCCGGTCAGAGGATGCGTGCCTATATCATGACAGCATACGATGTAGGACTTTGGTTATCTCGATCTCGTTAAGTCAACTCTTTGACCTAACTAGTCTGACACCTCCGAATCTCTATTCCTATGCAGAGGACCTGCATCAAGAGGTTGGTCAGATATCAGCCATTAGAGAAAGGATTGTCATCTCCTTCTCAGGCTGGAGATCATCTCTTAACAATCATTTGATGGTACTTGATGAGTCCTCAATCTAACTCCTTAGATATTCATCCAAGCACTGGCCTCTATGATTCAATAACTGAATCAACAGCAGTATGATCATCAAGATGGTCATGGTACATAACCCTAATTGTACTAAGGGACCTATTATGCAAATTATGTATTCTTCATTTCAGATTAAAGAGTGAATTGCCATAACATTTATTGTATAATGGCTCGCCGTGGGCTCGCATTTCCAACAATCTCCCACTTGCCCAACGAGCCATTAATGGGCTAATCATTTAAACCCACACTCATGTGACAATCATAAACTATTTAGAAAATAGCTAGGTAAGTTGATCAGTCACTCTATTCCCAAGAGACTATGCTAAGTCCTTTTACGGTACTTGCATATCCCCTAGTAACAGTGCTCACATCCAATGCGAATGTTGCATCTTATGCAACCAATACTCAATTTTGTTATAGTGTCCTTGACATTGTAGCTCGATAATTATTATAACCAATATGTCCATAATCCTTATTAGAATACCTTAATTCATGGAGATCTCTATCTCCTAAGGTATCTACAGTGTTAAGACCCTCATAGATCACTATCTACAAGGTCTTAAACATTTGAAGATAAGACTTTGAGATCACTATCTCTAAGTTTTATCATCTTTTGAAGATATTGTTATTACTGCAACTAAGTGTTTTATTTCCAGAGTAGGATTAGTAACAGATTACTATTCCCACTGCATGGCAGACATCTGGCTCTTTTGCACATCTAGCATACACTCAGCTTCTCGTAACTGATGCACAAGTGCAAGCAGTTCTAGCATTCACTTCCTCAACTCTTTGAGGAGCTATCCCTTTAGATAGGTCACTACCACATCTTAAGGGAATGAAGCCTTTCGTGGAATTTTCCAGAAAATGGAATAAGTCCAAGGTGTACTACTAATGTGTTGGTCCCAATACCCTCTTCTCTTTGCTTCTGAACATCTTCAAAACTAGGATCTAAGAGGTATCCTTGAGATCATATCTCAAGGTATGGAACAACCAAATTATAAAACACTTATTATTATTCTTATATCATTCTAAATAATTAGAATAACATCTACATTTAGCATGATGAACACAATGGCACTCAAACTAAGATTCACATGGTTCATCAAGATTTTTATCTGAAATCATAACATTTATAATTTCATCAAATCTTATGTTCCAAATACAAGAAGCTTATCTGAGTTCCAAAGATGGAGTTCTTTAGCTTGTACATCTTGTTTTCCTCAACCATGAAGCCCTGCGGCTAGTTCATATGAATATCCTCTGAGAGGTATTCATAGAGGAATGCAATCTTGACTCACATCATAAAGATGTCATAGTCGAGTTGTGTAGCTACAGTTAGCAATATTCTGATGGGTTAAACATGGTCACTGAAGAGCAAGTCTCATCGCAAGCGATGTCTTCTCTTCGGTTTGTAGCTCATGGGTACGAACCATGCTTTGAAGGTCTCTACCTTCTCATCAGGTTCCCTCTTTCTCTTGAAGATCCATTTACACCTTAATGGGTCTTACCCATATAGGTGGATCCTCGATGGTCCATATACAACACTTATATATGAAGTCTACATTAGACTTTTATTGCTAGCATCCATCTTTTCATGTCATGATCCTCAGGAGCTTCATCACATGAAGTCAGATCTTTGTCAGATTCAACTGACACTGAACCCATCATCAAACTTATTTGAAGGGATATTAGTCTTTCTTCTTTAATTGTCTTTTAGTTTCTGATTCTAGGAGCCTCATTATCATATCAAGATTAAATGAGTTCCTTTACTTCATTTTCATCTTGATTCTCAAGAGAGTAATCCTATAAGAATCATATTCTCAAAGATGAGATCCTTTAATAATCTCAAGGTCATAAAGTAGGTATACAATACCATCCTTTATTTTCCTAATGAAGTAGCACTCTCTGGTGCTAGATTCCAGCTTACTAGCTTGGAACCTTATTAGGATAT
The DNA here is from genome assembly GCA_037367405.1 of Ottelia alismoides. Classification (NCBI taxonomy): domain Eukaryota; kingdom Viridiplantae; phylum Streptophyta; class Magnoliopsida; order Alismatales; family Hydrocharitaceae; genus Ottelia; species Ottelia alismoides. Next base: position 538,372 of record JAZKJV010009073.1, on the reverse strand, counting down.
ACAATGTAGTCTCTACTACTTATATATATATACCTGGAAACTAAGAGATAATTATGCTAAGATTTATCATTGATTAAATCATGTCATACATGATTAATTGTACCTCCCTACAACTCTATCGAGTTAAGGTTCATTAGGAGGATTGAGATAGGAATGATATTCACATCCCATAAAGTATTCCTTGAATTCATCTAATAGGTACAAGCTACCTTTATTAGATCAAATTCATTTCATCTTCCTTCAAACTTTGGTTCTAAACCAAAATTGTGAAATCTTTGAAACATTTCAAAGTTTTCTAAGTGAAGAGAAGAAATCTCATATCAAAAATAATCATCAATAGATATCACATATCCATAATGTTTACTATGATATAGATGGTTCACATACATCAATATGTATTAGATCCTGAATACGTTGACATCTTACACCTTTCCCAAAGAAGGGTGTATTGGACATTTTACTTTGAATACAATATTCATAAGTATGCAAGTTTTGAAATTTTAGACATTCTAAAGTTGCATCTCTTACTTGTCCATTGATCTCATCAATAGACATATGTCCAAAATATGATGCCAGATCATTGTCAAATGATTTTTATCCTCCTATTGATTTTTAAAGGTTTAATTTTCAGTATTAGAAATCTTAATGAACCATTCATTAATTTTCTAATTTAGTGGAGTCCACTAGATGTTACATTACTATCTGAAATATCTCCATCATAACTCTTTATGATAGGTCTATTCCATATTTCATGTTTATTCCCAACATTTAGAAATAAACAATGAGTGTATTCTAATATCTAGGTCATAGAGACATTCTCTAAGACCAAGGGCTCTCCCAATGAAAATGTGAAGTATATTCATCCGGTGGAAATTGTTGCAACAATTGCATCAACTCCAACATGGATGACCATTTAAACCTTAAGATTAAATTTCTAATATTCTAATACATATACAACCAATTGCAAGTGTCAATAGAAGATTGAGATAAAATTATTAGACTTTATCTTATCAAATAAGTAAGTCAATATCAATGATTATATGTAGATTAATCTGATGTAATATCTGATTCCTTCTCTAAGGATTCTAGATAGATTTGATAGTCATACTATCAACACATCAACTTATTGAAGTATTGGCATTCATCCAACTCTTTGGATGTCATATGGAAGTCACAGAAGTACAGTCAACTCTTTGACTATACTTCTTACTTGGGTCCAACCATGCTTCCACTGTGCTCCCTTTATCTATAAGCAACTATTGCTCAAGACTAAGGATCTCTTATGTTAAAATCAAAAATTTCAATATAAGAGTACATGCTTCATTCAATTCACACAATAGGAATATTATGAAGCTTCATGAATGACTACAGTATAGATAGTAGAATGATGACACTCATCGTATCTACATCCATTTAAACTCTTAAAACTTAGGTTCAGGTAGGTACTCAAACAATTTGAATACATCATCTCCTATAGAGCCACCATTCTGCATAATGCAGAGAACCATGTCATTCATGATTATATGTCGAGAGCACATATGTATGCCAGAACATCTTCTTAGATTTTATAAGGATTATTTGATAATTATGATCATTATCGACATGTCACTTCAAAAGTACATTCGATGAGATCAAGACTCATAGAGACATACAAACCCTAGGGTTTTAGTCCTATTGTCTATTTAATTATCATTCCTCATTATTATGAGGAAACTTTCACATTGCAACCACATACATTATGTGTTCAATTGCAAGTACAATATCTGGATCATAGGTCCAATCCATGATATTTTACAAGTTATTATTGAGTATAATATTGAGTGGGTTTAATGAAGGATTATCTGAAATAAGAAATTTGCATAAATATGTAATTTACTTTGATTTAGGAATTTTTATATCAAAGTTGTCTTGCAATGTCAACAATGAAAGTTCATTCCCTTAATCACTTCCAATGTAAGAGATATACTTACCTTTATATCTCAAGCAAGATCTGGGATCTCCTTCCTTATCTTTGTTACATCCCAATAATATGAGAACTTGTAACTCGGATAAAAAGAAGCAGGAACACATTCCGCCTTGCAAGTCCAACTTGCATCTCCCAATTTGGTCTTTAACACCCGGGCCCACCACCCCTAAGGTGATGTTGACCCATCATTAATTGAACCAACCGTCAACAGGAATACAACTCGCTATGCGCAATCCAATATCGCTCCAATAATGTGAGGACTCGATATTGTGGTCACTACGCATACGTCCTTACTCTTTCGAGAAGCGATGAGCCCGATCCAAATGGATCATATGAAGGAGATGTCACTTCGGACAGGCGTCTCCTACATATAATATCTGGCGACGGAACCCTTCGCCTTGATGGGAGACCATCGATGTCACTTATGTGATCCTCCATATCATATTCAAATTCTAATTAATTATCATGAATCATATTCACATAATTAATTCTTTCAAGGGAAATAATAACTCTATTCATAATAGAGTGGTTTAATTGGATATAATTAATTCAATCATATTTAATTAATTATCAATCCAATTCAATCAATCAAACTTGATTGCAATACTTGAATATATATATATGGTATTATCTCAAAGTACGTTTTAATTCGTATTTTATAATTAAAAATACATCTTAATCTCTTCGGCATTATTCCCGGCCCTACCCGCTGTCATGGCCAGTACCGGCGAGAGTGGGACAAACCACATACGTTGCAACCCGCTACCCCAGCGTCTCCGACTAGACACCATATCCTCCTCGGGAAAGGATAATGCCAAATAGATTAATTTGTACTTGAGATGATCATCGGTTCTTCAACCGAAATTATACCATATAGTAATCAAAACAATTTTGATTATAAGGAAATTTGCTAGACAAATTCCCAATCCTATTCAACCAAGGAGTTTGATGATTGTGTTTCCAATTTTGATCTAGATCAAATCTAATCAATTAATTGGTTGAGGTCAAGTCAATTAAGAAAATAATCATCTTACAATATTTCTCAAATATTTTCCATAATTATTTCTTGAAATTAACAATTAATTTCATTAATTGACAATCACATGGTTCTAGATTAGGAATGTAATTTCAGCAGTGACCCGTAATTACTAAAATTAGCATATCTCAATCATATTAAATCCAAATTAGACAAAATCAATTTTCATAGATTGCTAATTTGATTTAGGAGAGAACCCAAGTAATGTTTCACGTATTTCGAGGCAAGTCTAAACAGTAGTTAACATTTTAATCACGTTCAGATCTACAGTTCCCGCAACAGTGCATACATGTTCATTAAAACAACCATATCAAGAGCATACGAAATCCGATTTACGCAAACTCAGATCCTATGGTTTCCTTATTTAATGGAGAACAAAATATAAGAATTAAATTCGTGTTTAAACAATTTAAACAGTGCCGAATTTATTTACTAAACAGATCTGCGAAATCAAACGCGATGAAAACTTTCGCGACCTTAACGAACCCAAGTCGTCCTCGGTTAGCGAATCATATTCGAAACCGTCAACCTGGCTCTGATACCACTTGAAGGATATGGTTAGATCCTCAAGCACATCACGGAAGCGTGATCGTCGTATCGAATACGACGAGGAGCGACTAGTCATACTAGTTGTTCGGTGCAGCGGAATTTAAAAAAATTTCATATGACGAAACCACATGATCCAAGAACACTTCTCGGATTGTTTCGTCTAACCAAAAACAAGTAATAGGATTACCTCTTGAAGCGTGGTTGCGATCGAGTCTCTAAACGAAAAGACCTCCTGTCTCAAGTCCGATCTGACGGAGGAGACGCTTGCGAGCGCGAGATTGAACCGCGTGCTTCTCACAATCCATGTTGATGATCCAAGCGGCGGGTCTCCTGATCTCGACACACGAGATCCGACGTCTTCTTCACGAGCGAGGCGCACCGAAGTAGACGGAGATCCACGAGCAGATGATCGGGCAGCATAACGACCACGCTGCGGCGATGGAGACTTCTCTCTAGGTCATCCATGGTGGACGGCCATGAGAGGAAGAGAGATGGCGTGTAGAGAGAAAGAGAGAGAGAGAGAGAGATAGTTTGCTCTAATGTTTCATCTCAAATAGAGAGCATGGTATGCCTCTCTATTTATAGGGTTTTGGGATCCATGGATCTCAATCCATGTGACATATAAAATCAATGGATGAGATTGATTTATGTCAATCCAATGGTCAAGATTGTTGTTGGTGAAACCAACAAATTTAGATAAAAATATATTTGACAAAATCAAATATAAATCAATCCAAAAATAACATCAATAAATAAGGAGAGAATATACATGGAGATTACATCTCCTTGTATATTAAGGGGGGACGGCCACCCATTTCATATAGGAATTGGGTGTCACCCACCTCTTTCCTATAGGAGGCAATCTCATAGATTTCCATGAGATTGCATGCCTCCTTGATTTTCTCTCTTATTTATTTCCGACAACTATTTGTTGGGATTTTATTCACCAAAAATAATTCTCAATTAATTTTGGGAATATTGCAATCTTAACATTGGAAAATTGTGAATCATATTCACAACCCAAAACAACATATAATTTACATTGTCAATTAATTACACAATATGTATCCAATACACGCAATAATTAATCAACAAATATAAATTATAATTTGCTCTCTCTAATACATTATAAATCATATTTATAATATATTATGAATAATTGGATATTGCTATCCGCATTATTCTTATCCATGATAATTAAATCATCTTGGATCTTTTTTTCTCATGTGTTCAAATAATATGAATCACATTCACATTATTCACATCTTTGATAATTAAATCATATTCAAATATCTTAGATAACTCTCTTTATAATATGAATCAAATTCATATTAATCATGATAATTAAATCACATTTAATTATCCATTTTCTCAATGCTTGGATACATATATCAACAATAGAATTATCCATGAACTCTTTCAAGGATAATGCGCTTTCTCCGTGAATGCTTGGAGATAAGGACATGGCGATTGTATTGTTCCACGTATAGTGACTTGGATATTAAGATCACATCTCAAATTCAGCACGCGCCTCCCAGAGATGCTTGATTAAATCAAGACCGCAAATCTAATCTTCTCATTGCATCTGAATCATATGCAGATCAATGTCTAATAATTGGACGAAGATAAGATTACTTCTCTACTGAGAGGAGTCACTAAAATCCAGACCCGTTTCATCACTCCCTATGAATGGAAGCGTCATGGTTATACAATCGTTTATGATCACATCACCCTCAGGTATTCCCAATACATGTACATCCTGCATACTAGAAGACTCAGAATAAACCCGAAGTATTAGATCATCTTTACACTGTCTACTTCAGGGTTCTATCAGTAAGTTTCTCATTCGATCATTGGGAGTCGGTATCGATCATATACTTTCCAAAAGCATATATCATACCTAGGTCTTGATCATATACTTCCCAAAAGTATATATCAAACCTACAAATTCAGTCAAGCTTCCAAAGCGAGACGACCGTGCGCACGGAATTTGATTCTTCCCAATATCTCATGAGTGAGCTAATGTCTTCCGGTTCAGTAGTGAACCTGTATGATCCCTTTGAGAGATCGTATTACTAATATGCCCTTATATGCACACCAGCGCATCAGTGTATAGACCTTGATTAGGTCATCAACCAATTGGTCTACCAAATGTACATACTCAGACATACAGTAACACATCTGTCTCCGGTCAGAAGATGCGTGCCTATATCATGACAGCATACGATATAAGACTTTGGTTATCTCGATCTTGTTAAGTCAACTCTTTGACCTAACTAGTCTGACACCTCCAAATCTCTATTCCTATGCAGAGGACCTGCATCAAGAGGTCGGTCAGATATCAGCCATTAGAGAAAGGATTGTCATCTCCTTCTTAGGCTGGAGATCATATCTTAACAATCATTTGATGGTGCTTGATGAGTCCTCAATCTAACTCTTTAGATATTCATCCAAGCACTAGCCTCTATGATTCAATAACTGAATCAACAGTTGTATGATCATCAAGATGGCCATGGTACATAACCCTAATTGTACTAAGGGACCTATTATGCAAATTATGTATTCTTCATTTCAGATTGAGGAGTGAATTGCCATAACATTTATTGCATAATGGCTTGCCGTGGGCTCGCATTTCCAACATTGCGGTCTTGATTTAATCAAGCATCTATGGGAGGCCCGCGATCTGGATTTGAGATATGATCTCAATATCCAAGAGAACAATATAATCGCCCTGTCCTTATCTCCAAGAATTCTCGGAGAAAGCGCATTATCCTTGAAAGGGTTCGGGATAATTTCATTGTTGATAATATGTATCCGAGCATTGAGAAAATGGATAATTAAATGTGATTTAATTATCATGAATAATATGAATTTGATTCATATTATAAAGTGAGTTGTCTTAGATAATTAAATGTGATTTGATTATCAATGATGTGAATAATGTGAATGTGATTCATATTATTTGGTCACATGAGAATAGAGAACCAAGATGATTAAATGTGATTTAATTATCATGGATATGAATAATGTGGATAGCAATATCCATTTTAGTCATATATATTATAAATATGATTTATAATATATAAGAGAGAGCTATTTGTAATTTACATTTGTTAATTAAATGTTGATGTGAATTGGATTCATATTGGACATTAAATTGAAAATGTAATTTACATTTTATTTTGGGTTGTGAATGTGATTCACAAATTTCCAATGGCAAGATTGCAATATTCACAAAATAATTATGAATTAATTTTGTAGAATAATTTACAACAATTGTTGTTGTAATAAATTGGAGATATATGGAATATGTAATCAAGGGAGATTACATTTAGAGATGCCCCTTACATAGGAGGGACGACCACCTATTCCTATTAGGAAAGCGAGGCCGTCCACTCCATGTATATGGAAGGAGGCATTCTCTCTTTCCCATTATCTCTATATTTGTTGATTTAATTTTGAAATTAAATTATGTCGATTTATCAACATGTATTTAATCTAAATTAAATTAATTGTTGTTGGTTTTACCAACACAAATCTTAGCCATTAAAAGAAACACAATCAATGAGAGCCATTGGATTTGTGTTTTCCCATGGATTGAGATCCATGGATCCCAAAATGTTATAAAAGGAGAGGCACCCCTTTACTCTTCTTTACACATAAGAGAACATAAGTCTCTCTCTCTTTTTCTCTCTACAAGTCAGCCCTCTCTCTTCTTCTCTCATGGCCGTCCACCATGGATGCCCTAGAGAGGTTCTTCATCGTCGCAGTGTCGTCGTTATGTTGCCCAATTGTTTGCTCGTGGATCTCTGTCTCCTTCGGTGCATCTCGCTCGTGAAGAAGACGTCGGATCTTGTGTGTCGAGATCAGGATATTCTACCGCTTGGATCATCTACATGGATTGTGAGAAGTACACGGTTCATCCCCGTGCTCGCAAGCGTCTCCTCCGTCGGATCGGACATGAGACAAGAGGTCTCTTCGTTTAGAGACTCGATTGCAACCACGCTTAAATAGGTAATCCTATTACTTGTTTGTGGTTTGTACGAAATGATCCGGGAAGTGTTCTTGGTTCATGTGGTTTCGTCGCATGAAAAAAATTTTAATTTCCGCTGCATAGAACAACTAGTCCGACTAGTCGTTCCTCGTCGTATTCGATACGAGCATGCTCACACCTCCGTGATGCACTTGAGGATTATACCATATCCTTCAAGTGGTATCAGAGCTTTAGGTCGGTGTTTTTGGATACGATCCAATAACGGAGGACGACTTGGGTTCATTAGGGTTTGCGAAATTTTTCTTGCATTTCATTTTTGCATCTCTGTTTTGAGATTATTTTCGGCACTGTTTACATTTTTTAAACACAAAAATAATAACTATATTTTGTTCTCCATCAAATAAGAAAACTGTAGGATATGATTTTACTTGATTTCGATTCCGTTTGCTCAAGTTATGCTAATTTTAGTGAACATGTATCCACAGTTTCGGGGACTGCAAATCTCAACGTGATTAAAGAGTTAATTGTGGATTTGACACGCCTTGAAATGCGTGTGAATCACTTAGGTTCTGATGTAAATCAAATTATCAAACTTTAGGAACTTACTTTGCTTAATTTGGATTTAAATTGATTGAGATATGATATTTTTAGTAAGTGAGGGTCACTGCTGGAAATACTTTTCTAATCAAGAACCTAGTGATTGTCATTTAATCAATTAGTGAAATTAAATTGTTTAATTTTCTGGAATAATTGTGCATAAATATTTGTGAAATATTTGATGATAATTATTTCCTTAAATGACATTTCCTTAACCAATATTTGATTATATGTGATCTAGATAACTAATTGGTTACATGGTCTACATTCCAACAAATATGTTGCTTGAATAGGACTTGGGATTTGTTTAGCAAATCTCATTATAATGTTAATCAAATATGTTTTGATTATTATTATATGGTATAATTTCTGTTGAAGAACCGATGATCATCTCAAATGCAAAGTGATCTATTTTGCATTATCCTTTCCCGAGGTGGATATGGTGTCTAGTCAGAGAGCATTGGGGTTGCGGGTTGCAACGTATGTGGTCTGTCCCACTCTCGTCGGTACTGGCCATGACAACAGGTAGGTTTAGTATAATGCTTGAGAAATCATGATATATTTCTAATTATTAAAATTGGAAATAATACGTATTTGAGATAATACCATAATTCAAGTAACAATTTAAAATGTTTGTTGGATATTAATTGGATCATTAATTTAATATGATTACATTAATTGGAATCCAATTAAAATTAAAACACTCTATTATGAATAGAGATGTTATTTCCCTTGGAAGAATTAATCGTGGTGAATATGATTCATAGTGATTAATTAGAATTTGAATACGATATGGAGGATCACATAGGTGACATCCATGGTCTCCCGTCAAGGCGGAGCGTTCCGTCACTAGGGATTGTATATAGGAGACGAAGTGATAGCTCCTGTATGCAAGCGCATATGGATCGGGATCTTTGTTTCTCGAAAGAGTAAGGCCGTATACGTAGTGACCCCATTATCGGATCCTCATATTATTGGGGCGATATTGGATTGCGTATAGCGAGTACTATTCCTGTTGACGGTTGGTTCAATTAATAACGGGTAAACATCGCCTTAGGGATGGTGGGCCCGGGTGTTAAAGACCGAATTGGGAGATGCAAGTTGGACTTGCAAGGCGGAATGTGTTCCCGCTTCTTTTTATCGGAGTTGCAGATTCTCATTATTGGGATGTAACAAAGATAAGGAAGGAGATCCCAGATCTTGCTGAGATATGATGGCAAGCATATCTTTTACATTGAAAGTGATTAAGGGAATGAACTTTCAGTGTTGACAAGGCAAGACAACTTTGATATAAAAATTCTTAAATCAAAGTAAAATATGTAAATATACATACACTTATGCAAATTTATTATTTCAGATAATCCTTCATTAAACCTACTCAGTTTTATACTCAATAATAACTAGTAAAATATCATGGATTGGACTCATGATCCAGATATTGTACTTGCATTGGACACATAATGTATGTGGTTGCAATGTGCAAGTTTCCTCATAATATTGAGGAATGACAATTGAATATATAATAGGACTACAACCGTAGGGTTTGTATGTCTTTATAATCTTGATCCCTCATTGGATGTACTTTGGAAGTGATATGTCGATGATGATCGCAATTGTCAATTAATCCGTATAAAATCTAAGAAGATGTTATGGCATACATATGTGCTCTTGACATTTAATCATGAATGACGTGGTTCTCTGCTTCGTGCAGAATGGTGGTTCTATAAGAGATGATGTATTCAAATTGTTTGAGTACCTACCTGAACCAATGTTTTAAGAGTTTAGATGGATGTAGATACGATGGGTATCATCATTCTACTGTCTATACTCTGGTCATTCATGATCCTTCATATTATTTATATTAATTTAATGAAGTATGTATAAATGTAGAAATACTCTTACTTTGAATTCTTTTGAATTTAAAATAAGAGATCCTCTGTCCTGAGCAATGGTTGCTTATAGATAAAGGGAGCGTAGTGGAAGCATGGGTTGGATCCAAGTGAGAAGTATAATCAAAGAGTTGGTTGTACTTCTGTGACTTCCATATGACATCCAAAGAGTTGGATGAATGCCAATACTGCAATAAGTTGATTTGTTGATAGTATGACTATCAAGTCTGTCTAGAATCCTTAGAGAAGGACTCAGATATAGCATCAGAATAATCTACATAAATCATTGATATTGACTTTCTTATTAAATAAGATAAAGTCTTATAATTGTATCTCAATCTTCTAACAACACTTGCAATGGGTTGCATATGTTTTACAATACTAGAAAATTTAATCTTAAGGCTTATAGTCATCCACATAGATATTGATGCAATTGTTGCAACAATCTCTATTGGATTGAAAGGCTTCATAATTTCAGTGGGAGAGCCCTTAGTCTTAGAAAATGTCTCTATGACCTTGATATTAGAATACACTCATTGTTTATTTCTAAATGTTGGAAATAAACATAAATTCTGTAATAAATCTATCATAAAGAGTTATGATGGAGATATTTCAGATACTAATCTAAAATCTAGTGGACTCCACTAAATTAGAAAATTAATGAATGGTTCATTAACATTTCTAATACTGAAATTAAACCTCAAGATAGGAGGATGAAGATCATTTGACAATGATCTAGCATCTAGCCTTGGATATTTGTCTATTGATTTGATCAATAGAATAGTAAGAGATGAAACTTTAGAATGTTTAAAAATTCAAAAACTGCATACTTATGAATATTGTATTCAAAGTAAAATGTCCGATACGCCCTTCCTTGGGAAAGGTGTAAGATGTCAAGGTATTCAGGATCTCATACATATTGATGTATGTGGATCATCTATATCATAGTAAACATTATGGATATGTGATATCTATTGATGATTATGTATGATGAGATTTCTTCTCTTCACCTAAAAAAACCTTTGAAATGTTCAAAGATTTCATTATTTTGGTTTAGAACCAAAGTTTAAAGGAAGATAAAATAAATTTGATCTAATCTATGTAGCAAGTTCCTGTTAGATAAATTCAAAGAATACCTTATGGAGATATGAATATCTTTTCTATCTCAATCCTCCTAATACTCCTTGAATCAATAAGAGTTATAGGGAGATACAATTGGATCATGTGTGACATGATTTTATCAATGATGAATTTTAGCATAATTTCCTCTTGGTTTCCAGGCATATATGTAGTAGAGACTACATTATATATCCTTAATGAGATTCCATGCAAATAAGATGGAATTGAGCACTAGAAAGTGCAGCTTCATTAGGAAAATAAAGGATGGTATTGGATACCGACTTTATGACCTTGAGATTCTTAAAATATCTCATCTCTGAGAATGTGATTCCTAGAGGTTGGGACTCTTGAGAATCAAGATGAAAATGAAGTGTAGGAACTCATTTAATCTTGAGAAGATAATGAGGCTCCTGAAATTAGAAACTAAAAAGACAATTAAAGATGAAAATACCTCTTCAAATGAGTTTGAGGATGGATTCCATGTGTCAGAGAAATCTAACAATGATCGAAATTCATGTGATGAAGCTTCTGAAGATCACATCATGGATAGATGGATATTAGCAATAAAAGTCTAATGTAGACTTCATATACAAGTGTTGTATATGGACCCTCGAGGATCCACCTATATGGATGATACCCATTAAGGTGTAAATGGATCTTCAAGAGAAAGGGAACCTAACCTACACAACTTGATTTCGTTATCTATGAGATGAAAGTCAAGATTGCATTCCTCTACGAATACCTCTCTAAGAATATTCACATGAAATAGCCCCAGGGCTTCATGGTTGAGGAAAGCAAGGTGTGCAAGCTAAGGAATCCATCTATGGACTCAAATAAGCTTCTTGAAGTTGGACCATAAGATTTGATGAGATTATAAATGTTATGATTTCAGATAGAATCTTGATGAGCCATGTAAAGCTTAGTGGGAGTGCCTTTTGTGTTCATCGTGCTAAATGTAGATGATATCCGAACATTTAAAATGATATAAGGATAATAATAAGTGTTTTCTAATCTGGTTGTTCCATAACTTGAGATATGATCTCAAGGATACCTCTTGGATCTTAGTTCTGAAGGTGTTCAGAAGCAAAGAGAAGAGGGTATTGGGACTGTCACAATAGTAGTACACCTTGAACATATTCCATTTTTGGAAAAATTCAAGAAAGGCTTCCCTCCCTTAAGATATGGTTCTGACCTATCTAAAGGGATAGCACCTCAAAGAGTTGAGGAAGTGAATGCTAGAACTACTTGCACTTGTGCATTAGTTACGAGAAGCTAAGTGTATGCTAAATGTGCACAAAAGCCAGATATCTACCATACAGTGTGGAGTAGTAAAGTGTTACTAATCCTACTATGGAGATAAAACACTTGATTGTAGTAATAACAAAATCTTCATAGATGACAAGATTTTTGAGATAGTGATCTCAAAGTCTTACCTTCAAAGGCTTAAGACTTTATAGATAGAGATCTAAAAGGTCTTAACTGTGGATACCTTAAGATATAGTGATATACAGGAATAAAGGTATTCTGATAAGGATTATGGAAATACTGGTTATGATAATTGTTAAGATGTAGTGTCAAGGACATTGTAACTAACATGATTGAGTATTGGTTGCATAAGTTGCAACATTCGCATTAGATGCGAGTACTGTTACTGGGGATATGCAAGTGTCGTAAAAGGACTTGGCATAGTCTCGCGGGAACAGAGTGACTGATCAGCTTACCTAGCTATTTTCTAAATAGCCTATGATTGTCACATGAGTGTGGGTTTAAATGATTAGCCCATTAATGGCTCTTTGGGCTAGTGGGAGATTGTTGAACATGCGAGCCCACGGCGAGCCATTATGCAATAAATGTTATTGCAAATATCATTCCCTGATCTGAAATGAAGAATAAACAATTTGCATAATAGGTCCCTTAGTACAATTAGGGTTATATACCATGGCCTTCTTAATAATCATACAGCTGTTGATTCAACTATTGAATCATAGAGGCTGGTGCTTAGATGAAAATCTAAAGAGTTAGATTGAGGACTCATCAAGCACCATCAAATGATTGTTAAGAGATGATCTCCCGCCTGAGTAGGAGATGGCAATCCTTATCTCTAAAGGCTGATAGCTGACTGACCTCTTGATGCCGATCCTCTACATAGGAATAGTGATTTGGAGGTGTCAGATTAGTTAGGTCAAAGAGTTGGCTTAATGAGAGATCGAGATAACCAAAGTCCTATATCGTATGCTGTCATGATACATGCATGCATCCTCTGACTAGAGACAGATGTGTTACTATATGTATGAGTATGTACATTTGGCAGACCAATAGGTTGATGAGCTAACCAAGGTCTATACACCGGCGCACTAGTGTGCATATAAGGGCATATGAGTAGTACAATCTCTCGAAGGGATCATACATGTTCATTTATTGAACCGGAAGGCATGAGCTCACTCATGAGATATTGGGAAGAATCAAATTCCGTGCGCACGATCGTCTCGCTTTGGAAGCTTGACTGAATTTGTACGTTTCATATATACTTCTGGAAAGTATATGATCAAGACCTAGGTATGATATATGCTTTTGGAAAGTATATGATCGATACTGACTCCCAATGATCGAATGAGAAACTTACTGATAGAACCCTGAAGTAGACAGTGTAAAGTTGATCTAATACTTCGGGTTTATTCTGAGTCTTCTAGTATGCAGGATGCACAGGTATTGGGAATACCTGAGGGTGATGTGATCATAAACGATTGTATAACCATGACACTTCCATTCCTAGGGAGTAATGAAAGAGGTCTGGATTTTAGTGACTCCTCTCAGTAGAGAAGTGATCTGATCTTGGTCCAAATGTTGGACATTGATCTGAATGTGATTCAGATACAAAGAGAAGATTAGATTTGCGGTCTTGATTTAATCAAGCATCTATGTGAGGCTCACGATCTGGATTTGAGATATGATCTCAATATCCAAGTCACTATACGTGGAACAATACAATCGCCATGTCCTTATCTCCAAGTATTCACGGAGAAAGCGCATTATCCTTGAAAGGATTCGGGATAATTTCATTGTTGATAATATGTATCCGAGCATTGAGAAAATGGATAATTAAATGTGATTTAATTATCATGAATAATATGAATTTGATTCATATTATAAAGGGAGTTGTCTTAGATAATTAAATGTGGTTTGATTATCAAAGATGTGAATAATGTGAATGTGATTCATATTATTTGGGCACATGAGAATAGAGAACCAAGATGATTAAATGTGATTTAATTATCATGGATATGAATAATGTGGATAGCAATATCCATATTAGTCATATATATTATAAATATGATTTATAATATATAAGAAAGAGCTATTTGTAATTTACATTTGTTAATTAAATGTTGATGTGAATTGGATTAACATTGAACATTAAATTGAAAATGTAATATACATTTTATTTTGGGTTGTGAATATGATTCACAAATTTCCAATGGCAAGATTGCAATATTCACAAAATAATTATGAATTATTTTTGTAGAATAATTTACAACAATTGTTGTTGTAATAAATTGGAGATATATGGAATATGTAATCAAGGGAGATTACATTTAGAGATGCCCCTTCCATAGGAGGGACGACCACCTATTCCTACTTGGAAAGGGAGGCCGTCCACTCCATGTATATGGAAGGAAGCATTCTCTCTTTCCCATTATTTCCATATTTGTTGATTTAATTTTGAGATTAAATTGTGTTGATTTATCAACCTATATTTAATCTAAATTAAATTAATTGTTGTTGGTTTTACCAACACAAATCTTAGCCATTAAAAGAAACACAATCAATGAGAGCCATTGGATTTGTGTTTTCCCATGGATTGAGATCCATGGATCCCAAAATGTTATAAAAGGAGAGTTTGCTCTTCTTTACACATAAGAGAACTTAAGTCTCTCTCTCTTTTTCTCTATACATGACAACCCTCTTTTTTCTTCTCTCATGGCCATCTACCATGGATGCCCTAGAGAGGTTCTTCATCGCCGCAGCGTCGTCGTTATGCTGCCCGATTGTTTGCTCGTGGATCTCCGTCTCCTTTGGTGTGTCTCGCTCGTGAAGAAGACGTCGGATCTCGTGTGTCGAGATCAGGAGATCCTACCGCTTGGATCATCAACATGGATTGTGAGAAGCACGCGGTTCATCCCCGCGCTCGCAAGCGTCTCCTCCGTCGGATCGGACTTGAGACTGGAGGTCTCTTCATATAGAGACTCGATTGCAACCACGCTTCAAGAGGTAATCCTATTACTTGTTTGTGGTTTAGATGAAACGATCCGATAAGTGTTCTTGGATCATGTGGTCTCGTCGCATGAAAAAAAATTTTAATTTCCACTGCATAGAACAACTAGTCCGACTAGTCGTTCCTCGTCGTATTTGATACGACGCTCACGCTTCCGTGATGCGCTTGAGGATTATACCATATCCTTCATCTACGAGAAGTGGTAAAGAAAGAGATTGAGAAATGGTTCAAAGCGGGGTTTATATACCCTATTTCTGACTCCAAGTGGGTGGCTCCGCTTCATGTTGTCCCGAAGAAGTCGGGATTTCAGATGGTCACCAATGAAGAGGGGGTAGAGATCGTGACACGAGTACCTACGTTGTGGCATGTCTGTGTTGACTACAAGCACCTGAATGCTGTTACCAAGAAAGATCAATTTCCCTTTCCTTTTATTGATCAGATCTTGGAGTCACTCACTGGGAAAGAGTTCTTCTGTTTTCTTGATGTGTACTCAGGCTACAACCAGGTGGCCATAGCCTCTGAGGACCAGGAAAATATCACATTCACATGTCCATTCGATACTTATGCTTTCAGACGCATGCCATTCAGGATCTGCAATGCCCCGGGCACATTTCAGCGGTGCATGATAGCCATATTTGCCGAGATGGTGGGAGATTTCCTGGAAGTGTTCATGGATGACTTCTCGGTCCATGGTGATTCTTTTGATACATGTTTAGCGCACTTGGACCGAGTCCTCACGAGGTGTAGAGAGGTGAATCTGGTACTCTCTTGGGAGAAGAGTCACTTCATGGTGACGGGGGGTATCGTGTTGGGGCATGTCATCTCCAAAAGGGGAATGGAGGTTGATCTTGCCAAGGTGGAGGTGATCAAGAAACTTGATCCACCTACCAACGTGAAGTCAGTGCGGTCATTCTTAGGGCATGTTGGATTCTATAGGAGATTCATTCAGGATTTTTTAGAGATCGCCCACCCACTGACTGAGCTCTTAGGGAAAGACACAGAGTTCATTGTAGATCACAGGTGTCTGGAGGCCTTTGAGCTCTTGAAGAGGAAGATTTGTACCTCGCCTATCCTACAAGCTTCTGAATGGTCTCTCCCCTTTGAGATCATGACTGATGCCTCAGATTTCTCTATAGGAGCTATGTTAGGACAACAGCGAGAAGGGATTCCATTTGCGATTCACTATGCGAGCAAAGTATTAGATCCTACACAGAAGAATTATACAGTCACTGAAAAGGAAATGCTTGCGGTAGTATGGGCCCTCGAGAAGTTCGGATCATATATTTTGTGCTCTAAGGTGACAATTTACACAGATCACACAGCCATTCGATACTTAATGGAAAAGAAGGGTGCAAAAGTGCGTCTTCTTAGGTGGATTTTACTCCTCCAGGAAATTGATTTGGAGATAAAAAAATAAACCTGGAGTGAAGAATGTCGTGGCTGATCACCTTTCTCGGATTGAACTTAAGTATTCTCCTGATTATGAGCGGATTAGAGATACCTTGCCAGATGGGTCAATTTGTGTTATTGACTCACTCCCGTGGTATTCCAACATGGTGAACTATCTTGTCTCCAAGCAGGTTCCCAATGGTTGGTCTAGGAGCACCATTGATCGACTGAAGTCGGATTCGAGGAGATATCACTGGGACCATCCTTTCCTTTTCTTCGAAGGACCGGATTGTGTTTGGAGAAGGTGTATTCCTCAGGAGGAATACCAGAGTGTCCTCACATATTGTAATTTACTTGAGGCTGGAGGACACCATTCAGGAAAGAGAACCGCTCACAAAGTACTTCAATGTGGATTGTATTGGCTGACCTTATTTAGAGATGCTATTGATTTTGTACGATCGTGCCCGATATGTCAAAGGATGGGAGGGACAGTTGGACAGAAAGATGAGGTTCCCATGCAACCGATGATAATTTGTGACGTTTTTTATGCATGAGGCATAGATTTTATGGGTCCCTTTCCCAAAACCAAGGACATGAGTACATGTTGGCGGTTGACTATCTATCTAGGTGGGTGGAGGCTATCCCAACCCGAACTGCATACAACAAGATTGTTTGTAAGTTTGTGAGAGACCATATTATTGCTAGGTTCGGGGTGCCAAAAGTTTTGATATCTGATGGGGGTAGCCACTTTGTGAACCGAGATATGAGATCTTTAGCTAAGGACTATGGATTTGAGCATAGAGTTACTAGTCCTTACCACCCATAGTCCAACGGCATGGCAGAGGTTTCGAATAGAGAGGTGAAGAGTATGCAGAATTTGGTTCGTTCCAATAGGAAGAACTGGTCTCAGCTTTTGGACCAAGTTCTGTGGGCCTATAGGACAGCCTACAAGACACCGTTGGGTACTTCACCATTTAGAATAATCTATGGCAAGCCATGTCATTTGCCCGCAGAATTGATTCGTAAATCTGAATGGGCAATTAAGAAGATTAATTGGAGTTGTCACCTAGAAAGCTTTGTCGAGACTTGAACTTGAACGAGCTCGTGGAAATCCGAAACAGGGCATATGACAACAATTTGATTTATAAGGATAAAGTAAAGAGATGGCATGATCAGCACATTAGGTGCAAAGACTTTGTCCCTGGACAAATGGTGTGGTTGTTCAATGTCAGGTTGAAGATGTTCCATGGGAAGCTCAAATCTAAATGGACGGGTCCCTTTGTTGTTAAGAAAGTGCACGAGAATGGAAGTGTAGAGATAGCTGATCTCACATATGGTGCACAATCTCATGTGGTGAATGGACAACTGTTGAAGCATTTTGTTGATTCGAAAGAGCGGTTAGTCCAAATCGAGGTCATCAACTTCATGCAGAGTGAGCACAGAGCAGATACATCATATTACTCTTCATGAAGATGTAGCATCAAGATTCAACATCTTAGAAGATTCAATCACTCTTGTACATTCTCCCTTCCTTGTATATTCTCCAGATCACATCAGTTCTTACACTTACTCTTGTCCTATACTTAGGCTTACCAAGAGCCTAAGTATAGGGGGAGTCGATGCCTGCCATGTGTATGTACTCATCCATTTCTCCTCCTGACCTCGTCCGCCCCATTTTTGCTCCTCTTCTACACTTAGGTTGGCCAAAGCCTAAGTATAGTGGGGGTGGATCGACTTCTATACTTTTTATTGTTTTAGTCATCCTACGCTTAGCACGAGCTATGTCTTTTTCTCTCTTCTTGTGCTCTGAGGACATTGCACATGCTAAGTATAGGGGGCGTGTATATATTACATATATACTTTACCCATTGCTCATACTTTCATGTATGTTTGTATATATTATATAATAATTATGGGGTGGGTAAAAAAATCTCTTTCAAAAAAATCTCTCTTAAAAAAGAAAACTTTTCAAAAAAAATGTTTTTTGTTCTCTTTCCTTATTTGCTCTAAAAAATTTCAAAAAATATCCTTTCTTATCTACCAATTTTTTTCAAAAAAAAACTTTTGAAAAAAAAGACAAAACTTTTTTCTAAAAAAAACTTTCTTCTTTCCTTTGTTTTTCAAAAAAAAAACTCTCTAAAAAATCACAAAAGAAAAAAAACACTAACTAATAAGGTGGTTTAATCCTTGACACAATTCACTTTCACACAAGACTAGTGATGTTCAATAACACTTGGTTTATGAGGTCTTGGGATTTTGAGTTAACTAGCCTTAATCATTAGGGTCTTGGACTTAATTATTCACATTTCCCTAGTTTGGAAGATTTGTGTGTTATATTGCATGCTTATCTCTACCTTAAGAATATGATCAGCACCTCACATACACGACTGCAATTATGATGAGATGAGTTAAAATTTCACTTGAGGAACTGAGATGGGGGATTTGAGTTTGGACTTGATTTGATGATGCTCGAGGATGGGATCAAATCAATGAAGGATTCATGAAACCTGAGTATCAGCACCTTTAGCCAGTATGAGAACATGGTTCTTGTACTATCTCTTGACATTTACCTATGTGCCAGGGTGTGATAAAATAAAAAAATTGTTGATCACTGTGCATCAAATCTTGGTAAAAGCAGTGGAGCTAGCCAAAATACTGCAAAGCAATGAAATGTTAAAGAAAAGCTCTCATTTCACAAAGTCAATCATCAAAAGAGCTTCCACCAAAGGCGAGCGCTCCCAACCATTCCAAAGTGTCCACTTGGACCACCGCTATTAGGATCAGGAGTCGGGCTTGCACCAAAAAAGGGCTCTGCATCGTAAATGCTACAAGTCTGGGTGTAGAAGGTATAATAGATACTCAAAAATACACACCCCGGTGTACTCCCAGGAAAATAAATGCATACGGCTCTAACTTCTCTTGATGGATACACTGATCGACACCAAAAAAATATGTGTTGCATATAAGGCACTTGAGAGAATCCTTGTTCCAATGAGAGGGAGAGAAGAAATGACACAATCCTATGCCCTCCATCAACTGGCTTTCCATCTACACTTTTAAGTCTGACAACTAAAGAAAACGGTGGGATTGGATGCAAGAAATGGTTTATTCCCTAGTATTGAGGATCGGGTTCTTAGGAGAGTCTCTTGGACTGGAACCCTTGGGTGATTTTGCGACTCTACTGTTGTAACTGCAGTCAACACTTAAGTCATATCCTTACTATATATGTATACAAAGAGAGTCTGATGATTAGGGAAATTGGATACTTTTTGACTAGAGCTTGATTCAACATAGAATTTTAGGATCTCTATCTTGAACGGATCAAGTCTTGTATTCACATGCACAGTCAGGGGTTAATCCAACTTATTCATTCTTTATTTGCTAGAGGACTAGCACAGTTTAAGTATAGGGGGTGATGAATCCACGATTCATCATCTCAATATCTTAATCTTAGCAAAATCCATGAGTAAAATCTCAAATAAATGTCTATAAAATAAATAAATTAACAAAATGACTCTTGTAAATAAAACACACTAATTATTGTATGTTAGATTGTATAAAATAAATTACCCATAAAAAGTCGCAAAAATAAAGGAGTTTATACATGTAAATAACCCAAAACGTCATCTATTTTTTAATAATTTCATTTCAACTCCTTTTTGGCTAATTCTTTCTCTAACTTGTTCATAACAATGTACAAAAAAATACAAAAATACAAAATAAATCTCACCTCAAATAAATGCTCATAGATCCCAAAGAGAAAAAGCCATAAAGTCAAACCTCCTAGCCAAATTCCCGCTCCGTATGAACTCCGAATTCATCAAACTCACTTTTAAAGTTCAAGTTAGAAAATTATCTATCCAACGGAATGGTTTTATAAAATCGGAGCTCATTTGCAAAAGTTGAGTTTTGGGACCTATATGTACATTGTATATTATGTATATATTCATTCATTCTTTATTTATTTTATTTTATCTTTCTTAATTTCTAAAAATAAAAAAAAATCATGGTTGTTTTGTATTTTGATTGTATTATTTTATTGTATTTTTTCCATTGTAAATATCTCTTATTAAAAATACAAAAAAATACATATAAATGTACATGTTGTATGTATTCGCTTGTAAATTCTCCACTATTTTTTCCTTCTTTATATATTTTATTGTATTTAAAGTAGCCTACTTTATTTCATTTTATTTATTTATTTCACATTCTCTACAATAACCACCATTCAACTCATTCTAACACTAACCTCCATTCAACCCCACCATTATTTAAACCTCCCATTCAACTCCATTAATAAAATAACCTCCCACCATTTTAATAACCTCTCATTTCATCCTCTTATATACATCAATCCTCCTCAATTTGCACTTGATCTATATTTATGTGAGGAGAGCCTAGTTCTCAGAGTTGAATCGGTGACTGCGATGCAACCGCGGTCGAGCGACGACAGCCCTCTCTCCAGTGAGATCCGTTGGCTTTTTGGCCAACATCGCAGTTGCATTCATGCGCTGCTTGAGCTCATCATTCGCCGGCGATTCAACGAAGACTGTGCTCTCGTGAGCACATCGTAGGCGACCGTTTCCACCGTAAGTATTTTTCTTCTCATTTTGTCATCATTGTTATTTTGTTTGCAATTTTTTATCATATCACGACCTTTACATCTTCATTTGTTAAACATCGTCTTCACTTCCATCATCATAATTTTTTTCTTCACATCATTTTCGGTCCTTGTTTAAAGAAAATTAAAAAAAATTAAAAACAAAAAAAGGTTTTTTAATTATTACAGTAAAAAAGGAAAAAAATAAAAAAATCCAAGGAAGAGCAGCAGCGGCTACGCCTCCGCCCCCCCTCCTCTATCCACGGCCACCACGCGCCGGTCGCCCCGCCAGCCGCTCCCTACGTCGCCCTCCGTCGCCACCAGCCAGCGCGGCCACCGCCGCCGTGCCTCCCCTGCACCCCCCCAGTGCAGGCCGCCGCGCCACCTCTCTGCCGTGCGTGCCACCGGCCTCCACCGCTCACCGGTCGCCCGCCAGCCGCTCCCCGGCAACGGCGCCATCTAACGAGTCACTAAATACGATAAATAATTTGGGCACATTGTAGTACGTGTACTTAGCTATTTAGTCAGAACCGAGAGAAGATCTCCGTGAAGAGTGTCTCGGCTTAATTTATATCCGGGGCAAGTCCGGGGACGAACACAGGGAGGCAAAGGAACAACTTTGGGTTCAATTCAAAACTTCAGATGTAGATCTTCAGTGCGGTTTTTTTTATATTTTTTAATGCAAAAACAAATGCAAATGCAAAATGCGTGTGAATTAAGTTACTACGAAAGAATACAACTTAGCCAGATTAATTTTAATATCAAATTAATCCAATTCAGCCAAATTATATTTTTCCTAGAATCCTAATCCCGTTATGAATGCAAGACACATTTTTGTATTTTTTAGGAATTAAAATGCACAACTAAAAATGCACACTTTTTATGCATATTTTCACAATTTTTCACAGAAACAGTAAGCAAAAATTATGAAAAATGTACTGGAATAAAAACATAATGAAATGAGACAATAGTATTTTCTTTGGAATTTTTTGACAAAATATGAATTTTTAATGATTATTTTAGTGAAAACAGAGTGACAGTGAGTAATTAATTCCTAATAAATCCACAATTGCAAATTAGCCAGAGAGTGAATTATCTCAAATAGATATTTAGATGTTCAATCCACGAGACTTGAAATTTTGTGAAAAGAATATATGTGGATTTAATTAAAAATCAAATAGTCAGATCACTCTATATTTTATTTCAGGCACAAGACAACTCCACTTTGGATGAAATTTGGATAGTATTTCAAACATATCTCAAGGCATCATCTTAAATTTTTTGGAATTTTTGGAGCAACCGTGAGTAAGATATCAATTTACGAGCAGAGAATGGGTAAAATATGCAGAATTTAAATTAAATAATTTTAATTATTTCCCACAACTCACAAAAATAGAAATAAATATTCAGACTGTAGACAATTAGTTTCTCAATACAAAGACATTTTTGATTTAATAAAATGATGCAATACAGATGTCCAAATGAAGATGTGAACACAGGGGTGTCTTTGCAAAATCAGAGAAACAATATTTACAGTAAAATATGTACAGGGACTGAAGTGTAATTATGGAAACGTAAGAGGACAAGCTTGCAATTTTTACAATAAAAAATAAAAGAAAAAGAAATAACCTTTCTTCTTCCTGGGATGGACGTCTATGCATAAGGGGGAACCCAACAAGGGTTCCAATAAGAACTGAGATGATGATGTGTCTATTTCACATTATGATCCCTCAGTAATGCCTTTCCCTTAGTCCTTATCTAAGGGTAAGAAAAACTCTCAAAAAATGATCTTGATGTTTGGGGGATGGAAAAAATGTGTAGAGAGAATGTACAAGTTGGGATCCCTTTCCTTCAACTAGTGGATATGGTTCATGCATTCAAGAAGTAACTAACGGTGAGATGCATACATGTTAGGGCTATCAAGAAAAAGAACACTCAAACAGTCAAACATGTGTTATCCATAGCCACTACATGTGCGATCTGCTATGAGATTCCAAGGAAGAAGAGTGATATAGGAGCACACTTCATCACCAGTTAAATAGTTGACATATCCTTTGCTCATACTCTACTCGATAATGGATCATCAATCAATCTATTTCCATATTCCATCCTAGATCATCTAGGATTATGCTCTCTAAGGAGATCGAGAGCACTCCTATAGTTTGTGGACTAATCTATTAAGTGGTCTAAGGGAATGTTGGGTGGACGTTATCCTAGACATCAGGGGAAGCGGTACAAGGTGGACTTCATGGTCATAGATATGGGTTGTCCCCAAAGATGGAAAGGCTCCCATATTATCCTTGGGCACCCTTTCTTTGAGGATGTCTAGAGCCATATTTGACTATAAGCTAGGAAATATATGCTTTCATGCACACAATGAAAGTGTAGAGTTAGAGATGCAACAAACAAAATGGCAGAGACCTAATTCGGAGAGCAGTGAAGAGTATCTCTCATCGGAGGTTGAGTGCTACAAAGTTAACACAATTGATCACTAGCAGCAGTAATCTGCTTGGGTTGACGAGTCCCTCTCACCTGGGGAGGACAGTGTAGATGAGGCAGTTCGACAGATCCTGTAGAATCAGACTTTACCCACAGGAAAGTCTTCTGGTGCATCTCCCTATGTCTTTGATGACTCAGAAGCTGACTTAGGCTTGTCAAACATGTTCCCTTCAAGTTAATGAGTGAACGAGGATGATGAGTCGGACGTGGCCTTTGTCGATTGTTGACACCATTGGTGATCCGAATCCTAAGCAGAACCAGTCGGTGGCTACTATCACAACATATCCATCCACATCCACCACAGATCCATATTCAGATGTAGTTGAGCTAGACCTACCCAATGAACATACCATTCTTGAACTCAAACCTCTAGCCCCACCCTAAAGTATGCCTTCCTTGCGGGCCCACTATCAAAGTTACCAGTCATTATCAGTTCTAGGTTGACCGGAAAACAAGAATCTCGCTTGCTAGAGATTGTTGAACAAAACCACAATTCCATAGGCTGGAGCGTGTCCGATCTCACAGGATTAACCCTGTTATATGCTCACACCATATTTACCTTGAGGAAGGTTCTAGACCCTCTCGTGAGTTCCAACATAGGCTAAATCCAAACTTACGAGATGTGATAAAGAAGGATATTTAAAAATGGTGTGACGTAGGGTTTATATATCCCATATCTAATTCCAAGTGGGTGTCACAACTTCATATAGTCCCTAAGAAGGCGAGACTTCATATAGTCACCAACTTGGATGGAGAGGAGATTGCAATAGGAGTATCATGGCATGTCTGTGTGGATTACAGACGCTTGAATGTCGCAACGAAAAAGGATCATTTCCCCTTAACATTCATAGACCATATCCTGGAGATACTAGCTAGGAAAGAATACTTTTTTTCTAGATGGGTACTCGGTCTACAACCAAGTGGCCATCGCTCCTGACGACCAGGAAAAGACCACCTTTATATGTCCATCCTATACTTATGCATTCAAGTGCATGCTCTTTGGTATATGCAATGCACCAGAGAATTTCCAGCGGTGCATGATTGTAGTATTTGTTGAGATGGTGGGCAATTTTCTGGAGGTCGTCATGGATGACTTCTCGGCCCACGATGACTTGTTTGATACTTTTCTATATCATTCAGATCGAGTCCTCAAGAAGTACAGTGAGAAGAATTTGGTGCTCTCTTAGGAGAAGAGACATTTTATGGTTCAAGAGCACATTGTGTTGGGGTATGTCATCTCTAAGAGGGGAATGGTGGTTGACCCTGCCAAGGTGGATGTGATCAAGAAACATCTACCACCAACCAACATCAAGCAAGCGTAATCGTTCCTCAGGCATGTCAGTTTTTAACGCAGATTCATAAAGGACTTTTCAGAGATTGTCCGACCTCTTAAGGATCTTTTAAGAAAAGAGATGGAGTTCATTGTATATCACAAGTGTTTTGGAGCTTTCGACCTCTTAAAGAGGAAGATCATGGATGCTCTTATCCTACAGTCCCTAGATTGGCCTCTTCCCTTTGAGATCATGACGGACGCTTCTGACTTTGCAGTTGGGGTCATGTTAGGACAAAGGAGAGAAGGGATTCCTTATGTTGTTCACTATGCAAGCAAACTACTCGATCAGGCTTAACGGAATTATATTGTGTAGAGAAGGAAATGCTTGTTGTAATTCTTTCATTGGACAAATTCATGTCTCATCTTTTAGGGTCAAAGATTACCACGTTCACAGATTACACAACTATCAAGTACCTCATGGAAAAGAAGGACGCTAAGGCGCATCTTCTTAGGTGGATCCTATTACTCCAAGTTTGATTTGTAGATCAAGGATAAGCCAGGAGTAAAGAATGTGGTGGTTGATCACCTCTCCCACATAGAGTCACATAGTTCTTCTGAGACTGACCCCATCTAGGACTCCTTCCCCATCGAGTTGATCTATTCTATCGACTATGCCAACATGGTGAATTTCTTAGTCTCTATGAGAGTTCACCGTGATTGGCCCAAGAACAACAATGATGGACTAAAGTCGGAATCTAGGAAATACCATTGGGAGGACCTTTTCATTTTATTCAAATGTCTGGATTATGTTTGGCAAAGGTGTATTCCTCAGGAGGAATACATGAGTATCCTTACCTACTTCCATTCCTTGGAGGTAGGAGGACATCACTCCGGAAAGAGGACCGCCTGGAAAGTGCTTCAGTGTGGTTTGTATTGGTCGACCCTATTCCGTGATGCATGCGCATTTATTAGAACATGTCTAGTATGTCAGAGAATTGGAGGAGCCATCGGTCCCAAAGATGAAACACTCATACAACCAGTCATTATCGATGCATGGGGCATGATTTCATGGGCCCATTCCCTAGCCATGTCTATGACCATATTCTCTTGGCAGTTGACTATCTCTCTAAGTGGATGGAAGCTATCCCTATCCAAGATAGAAAGACTATTTGCAAGTTTGTGAAAGATCACATCGTTTCGCAGTTCAGGATTCTTAAAGGCATCGTCTCTGTGGGAAGTAGCCATTTTAATGACAGGGAAATGAAAAAGTTAACAAAGGACAATAACATCGAGCACTGTATCGCTAGTCCATAGCACCCACAATCGAATGGCATGGATGAGATGTAGAATAGAGAGGTGAAGGGCATTTTGTAAAATCTAGTCCACCTTGACAAGAAGAACTGGTCCTAGCTCTTGGACGAATTTCTATGGGCATTCCGGACTGCTTACAAAACCTCGCTTGGAACCTCCCCATTTCGAATGGTTTATGGAAAGTCATGTCATCTACCCAATGAGTTGATACATAAATATGGATGGGCATTAAAGAAGGCGAAATGAAACACACATGAAGGGTTGTAGAGCAGAAAGATGGACTTAAATGAGCTTTTAGATAACATAATCAAGGCATATAATAACATTATGACCTATAAGGACATAATCAAGCATTGGCATGATCATAATATCAGATGCGAGAATTTTGTCCTTGGAAGGTATGGTTATTCAATGTCAGGTTGAAGATTTTTCAAGACAAGTTGAAGTTTAAGCGGACATGACACATCATAGTCATGGAAGTGCATACGATCGACATCATAGATATTTCAGAGCTTACATATGGTGCACCACCATTCCTTGCGAAAGGGCAACTGCTGAAGCATTTTGTAGGATCATGAGCAGTTAGATTGTGTTGAAGAGATCTCATTCGTGTGTATCCTAGAATCCCATGATCCACTCTTAGGGAACTCATGAATCCTCACTACTTCCACCATCTCCATGCATCTCTTTCCCCATTCCCCCTCCTCTTTGTATATTCTCCAATCAAGTTGGTTCTCATACTTACTCCTGTCCTATACTTAGGCTGACCAGAGCCTAAGTATAGGGGCGATCGAATGCCCACCTTGTATATGCTCATCCATTTCTCCTCTTGACCTCGACTGCCCCAGTTTTGCCCTTCTTAAACACTCACTTACGATGACTAGAGCCTAAGTATAAGGGGGTGGGTCGACTTCTATAGTTTTTGTTCTTTTCACTCTCCTACGCTTAACACAAGCTATGACTTTTCCTTGCTTCTTATGCTCTGAGGACATGTCACCCAAAGTATAGGGCGTGTATATATTATATATAGTCTTTACCCATAGCTCGTACTTCACGTATAATTGTATATATTATGCAATAATTATGGGATGGGTAAAATTGGTAAAAAAACAAAAAAACTTAATACATGCATAATTGTATAATATTGTATATTGTATACAAGCTGTAAAATTTATATAATGTCTATAATAAAACTTGGATAATCTTGTAAAATTCTTGTAAAGGATACTTTTGTTAAATTGTTGTAAAAATTGGTTTAAATAAAATAAAAAACTTTTAAAAAAGGGCTTCTTATTTACCCATCCTTGCATAAAAATAATAAAAAAATCAACTTGTACTTCATATGCATTTCATAACATCAGCATTTCATTTGCATATCTAGCGTAATCAAAGTGGAAAGTTAGTGGGTTTTGAACCAAGTTGTGACTAGAAATCGAGATGGACATGATAAGACCTTAATATGCTTAATTTCATAGTAACCTTATAGGAACTGGAGTTGAGACTTTTCAGGTCGAGTGACTTAAATGTTTGAGTCCACAAGGCTATGTTTACATGTCGTTTTGATTGGTCTAAGTAGAATATTTCATACACACATGATTCTTTTAGACATTGACCTAGCTTGGACAAGCACCTTGCACATAGTTCTTCATTGATGAGGTGGTGAGGGGTAGAATCCTCTGAAGAGACGCACACGAATGAAAACATACATAGTCACTTCGAGTGGCCAGTGCACCCCAATCTAGTCTAGTGCCATTGAAGTTTAAAAACGGGAGCTATGGATTGAAATAAAGCATCAGATAAAGGTTGGTCTGGTGGCACAATTTTTATAAGACCCCAAAACATGTGAGGAAAGAAAGTCTATATATCCGTAGGGGCACAATAAGATCAATGCAGTGCAACAATTATTTCCACAAATAGAAGTAGATGTATTAAAAAAAGAATAAAGTTATGTATCTTGACCACAATGGTCGAGAGTCAGAGAGACTACAGATCTTCGTGGAGACTTGGCTACATTGGTCGATTCCATAAGGAGATGTGGCTACACTAGCCACGCTCCACTTCTCTTCTTATTCTTCTATCTTTTCCCCATTCGGTTTTGGAAACAACACGTACCTGAACTTAGATGGAAATACCATGCTCCTTAAGGAAAGAGATGCTAGATTGGGGAATTAGGGTTACCTTATTAAGAGAAGGTTGTTCTTTGTCACTTCTGATGTGGAGAGCTATATTTCCTTAAAATGTACAAGTAAGATTCATAATCATTAGGGACATAATTGACCCTACTTGGCATGAAATTTGTGTTTGAGGACTTGTTCTGACCTAATTGTTAAGGAGACCTCAATAGAGACTTGTGGAACTTAAAGATTGTTAGATCTTAAATCCTATTCCAATAAGATTTCGCCAAACTAATAATCCAAAGGTTGAATCGAGCTCCATTTTCACCTTTTTTTCATGACCTTGGTATGGAACCCAAATCATTTCACTTTTGCATTTCATTTTAGTTGCTCGGGGACGAGCAGGGCTTAAGTATAGGGGGTTGATGAATATGTGATTCATAACTCCGAAAGTTGAAAATATAGCTTCATTCCTGAATAATTAGCAGCATTTCTCCATTTATTATGCATTATTACCATCATGTACTTAGAGATAATTTATGCATTTTAGAATGCATATTTGCATTAAATAATAAGACAAATACCACATGTATAATACCCTATTTTCTTGATTTTTATTTATTTTTCACTAACTCTAACGTGTATAAATTACAAACATTAATAAAAGAAAATTATCAAAAAAAACATTAACTTGTAAAATTGTCCAATAAAACCCAAACCATAGTTCGAGACTAAAAGCCTTAAATGTGAATATTTCTCTCATAAAGTCTCTTATGGATCCTACTTACTTTTGAATTAATATATGTTCAACTACCTTCAAAACAATATCAAATTCAAAAGAATCAGAATTTGTATGTGAAACTTGGGTTTTGAGACCCTATTATATATTGTACATATTTACCTATTTTTACCTAATTATTTCATGTACAAAAATAATCCTTTTTTATTTATTCATTTTACATTTATTTAATTTGACTATTTTTTAATAAAATATGCAAAAAAATCCAAATAAAAATTCAATCAAAAATCAAAGAAAATAAATCAACCCGAGTATATATATATATATAGAGAGAGAGAGTCTGTACATATGTCTCTTTTATTTTGTTTATTTATTTCCTTAAAATCCAGATGATAGATTAGGTTGTAGATAATTCTTTTATATTTTATTTATTTTACTTTGATTTTATCTTATTTAAAAATGATAAAAAAATGGAAAATACAAAATTATGGTATTTTATATCTATGGATGCCCCCAAAAATACTTTTTGTGCATATGATTTATTGTGGTTTTAATCCTTCAAAAAAATTGTAGATCTCATCGAGATGTGCAACTTTCATTTTGACTACTTTTTGATTTGATGTATTTTGTTATTTCTTTTTTCTTTTTATTTAAACTTAATTTTCAAATTGTCTGGGAGTGATACGTGGTAGCATGTGTCACCACTATTTTCTTTATTATTTTCTACTAATTTTATTTTATTTAGTTATTATTTTATTCTCATTTTATTTTCTTTTATATTATTTATTTATGATTTTGTTTTTTCATTTGTTTATTTTCATTTATTTTATTGATTTTATTTATTTTATTTACTCATTTATCTTATTTATTTATTATTTTATTTATTATAATTTTATTTCAAATTTATTTTTTAGTTTATATTATTATACTTATTTTAGTTTTAATTTTAATTTTTTAAATCCTAATTTTATTTTTTTTCTGCCACATGGCAGCCCTAGGGTTGGCAACGTGGCTTTTCCCCTTCCTCCCCTCCTGCGTTGCTTTCTCCTTACCGCCTTGTATGGCAACCATTCGCCTTGCCTTGCATAGCAGTGCCCCTACCTCCCGTCTGTCTGCCTCCATCACCCTCTTGTCACTCTGACCCATTCCTCCATCCCGAGTCTCGTGGTATTTCCCCTCTGGACCCCAACCGCTGCCCATCTCTCTCTTCCAACCACACGACCCACCACCTCCCCCATCTTCGCTGGTGGAGCACGACCACCCACATACCCCTACAAACACCAACCGCTTCCTCTACTCTCACGCATGGTTGCATGCTCCTCTCCACGTCAACCTCTCCCCATTGATCCCGCAATGCCCAACCGCCCTTAAAACCAATTCCTTCGACCTCATCATACTTATTCGCCAACAGAAAGAGAGTGCACCATCTTCTAGCTTCATCCACTCCCATTGGTGAAAGCCCTGGGATTTGGGATTTGATGGTGACGACGAAGGGAGTATCCAACCTCTAGGAGAGATCCATCAGATGATCTCTGCTGCAGTGAGCTTCACGTAAAGCTTCACCGAGCTTCAGAGTTATTCGCCAAGCTCTTTTAGATGATAACCGAAGCTCTCTGATGAACATATTGACCCATGGCGAATCCCCGTGTACTTTCTTCCCTTTCCCTCTTTCTTCCTTTTCTTTCTTCTTCGTCTCCTTTTTCTTCCCTGGTCCTTTCCCTATTCTTCTCCATCTTCACCATTCATTGGCATTGACTTCCTCCTCTTCACGCTCGCCGATGTAATCCTCGACCTTCTCACCACCCCTTCACCACCTTGCTGCTTCTTCCCATCGATGTTCGCACTCCACTCTCTAAGCTACGGACACAGCCATCATCTACCACCTTCGACCTCATCATCACCTCGATCCAATCGCCATCCACCCAATTGTCATCGAGTGCTTTGCCATCGATTTTGTCATCTCCGCATGCTAACGTACTCCACGATCGATGACTCGACACAATTTCCCTCTCAGATCACCACAACAGGAGGTCCTGGGCATGTGACACAGGGGCCTATCCTACTGCCTTGATAAGCACGCCATTGACATCTCGACCTGTGCTCTAGCGGATGTGCCTCGTCACTTCGTCGACCGCTCTTGAGCGAGAAAAATGGGCTAGTTCGACCGAACCAATGCCCAACCTCCTTTTTTGCCCAAGTTGGTTAATTGGATCCTGGTTCAGATCCGGATTCGATTATTGATCCACAATGGTAAAATGATCATATCTCCCTTATACAATGTTTGTTTTGGACGTTCTTGGTACCGTTGGAAAGGTCTCGATGAGTAATATACAATAGGCTATTCATATGCTCAATTTGAATAACGGGTCAGATCTGAAACTTAAAAATAAAATAATGTAAGTATTAACTAGTCGGACCGAAATCCGGTCTCGAGTGTATCGAGTAAGGGTGGGTATTCGATTGGTTTGGGTGGATTTGGGTTATTCGATTTGGGTTGAATTCGGTTTGGGTTGGAAAAATGAAACCCATGACCCATTTGAATTACTTCGGGTTGAGCTATTCGGGTCATTGTTTGAGTTGATTGGTCGGGTTAAAATCAAATTAATCAAATTAACTAAAGTTGAAAGTTACGACTTAATAATCATGCAAATCACTTTTCCTAAATTAGCTTCAAGCTTACATGTCTACAAAGGTCTGCGGTTTAACGGAGATTTTGATGACTTATTTGTTTGTTACTAAGGAATTAATTACAAAATTGCAGCCGTCATTCACGTAATCACGTTCTTCACTTGGATTCGACTTTCCAACATGGAAACATGCATCTAATTCACATATGTCGTCAAACTTATCAGGATATTCCATTTCCAGTTGTTACCATTTTATTAATAAGTGAAAATAGAATTAAATATCCTATATAACAGTATAAGTATTGTGCACATATGAGTGTATGTATGTGTGTGTGTATATATATATATATGTATTTATGTATACATAAATATAATCTTATTTTTTTTGTCAAGTCAGGTGGGTCTAAACCACGGGTCACCCAAATTAATTGTTCAGTTGATTGGGTGGGTCGGGTGGACACTATCAAAACCATCAACCAATCCAGTACCCATATAAATAAAACGGTTTGTGTCAAACCCGACCCAAAAACCCAAATAAGCCAAATCATTTGACCCATATCAAACGATTTGATTGTGTTATTTAGTTTTACCCAAACAATGCTCACCCCTATAATCAAGACTGGATTTGAATGGGCATTCGGTACTTAACTTGTATTACGGTATTTTGATATGTATCAGAGTCTCGAGTTCTTGCACATATGTACTGGCTTGACATACTTAGGTGGTATACAGTTGCCTGAATATGCTGAGCATGTGTAATAAATTATTTGCAACGCATGGGCAGATTGACTAACTGAAGATGTAGTCATGCCATCTAGAAGCACGAGTGGTTTAATTGCGAGTTATGATAACATGTATTTAAAGCTGTTAGTATATGTAATTAAAAGTAGCGTGTGTTTTTGAGATATTAGGTTCTCGAGGACGGTGTACTTCCTCATTGTCAGGCTGAGGGTTTGGAACCCAGAATAATGAACTAAAAAAAATTATCAAGGTAGTATTGAAAGATTGGTTAAGGCATCGTGCGGTAAAATAAGTCCATCGGATTAACATAATCTCCATTCTTGAAGTGTACACAACTTCGGTGTCCATGAGAGGTGAGGTAAATCACTTGGACTAATCCTCAACGTGGAATAGAAGGAATAGAAAGAATATGATTTAATAAGAAAAAAACGAAATTTTCTAAAATTAGAAGTTTTTTAATGAGACCACATGACATGGGAACCATTCCCACGTCATTTAATCTTGATCACAAACAAGTATTACGGCTACCGATTGTAGTGTGACCGTGATCCTCATGTCTCTAAATGAAGAGACCTCCTATCTCAAATTCAATCCGACATAGACATCACTTGTAGGTGGATGAAATGCGTGCTCTCCAAAATCCTTGGTGCCGATCCGAGTCGAGTATCTTGATGAATCGCTAATTCATTACACATGAACGTTTATTAAAGATCCGTAAGTAAAAATGCATATTATATTATGAATGACATAAAAAGAGGTGTTGCTATGATACGTGATCCATATACCTCTTCCCACTCTTTAAATGTTTCAACCTGCTATGATAATAAATTGCATATCATATTACTTCATACATTAAACATATGGTGTCGCATATTTATGTACTTGATGGAAATTGACAATCATCATTAATCCATATGCAATATATTATTAGGAGCCATGTAAAATGGACTTGGATACCCTTTATAAATAAATGTACATTATGGAATTAGGTGCAAATAAAATATGCAAAGAAATAGCTAATGATTGGCTAAAATTTATTGGTCGTTGGAGATGTTTGCAATAGCAAATGTATGAATGGAAATTGAGGGTAATTTTATCATTTAAAAATAATAAATATAGAAAAGGCATCACGGCTGTTGGGGGTGATGAAGAAGTGTAATTTTGGATGGGAATTGATGGAATTAACCATTAACTCCAAAAGGTGTCATGGCTTTTGGTGTGAGATGAAAAGTTGCGATTGTGTAGCACCAACTGAAGAGGCATATATCCAATTTGGAGAGGTGTGTCTCTTGGAGGGAAATCACCATGGGTAGAAGAGTATATCTACCACATGGGAGGGGCTTTGGAATGGGCATCCAATTATTCCATTACCATTCAGTTCCCAAATATTTTCCCCATTCTATTTGTCATTCCATCACCATTCTTGTCAACGAAATTCGCTTCCAACCTACCCTGTCATCATTCAGTCCAACAAAATCCCACCACCAGAATTAGTTATCCATTTTATTATCGATGAAGCATCAAAGTGATTTCGTCGACTAGTGCATTTGGACTCCCAGTGAATCCGATTCCTGAGACTCCACCCCCAAGTGCCATTAAAAATTATCCAATCCCATAGACGTTCATCAACCATCATTTCCTCGGACCCTCTGCGAA
The DNA here is from genome assembly GCA_037367405.1 of Ottelia alismoides. Lineage (NCBI taxonomy): Eukaryota > Viridiplantae > Streptophyta > Magnoliopsida > Alismatales > Hydrocharitaceae > Ottelia > Ottelia alismoides. The sequence goes on along the minus strand of JAZKJV010009073.1, from coordinate 504,000 downwards.
TCCGACTCTAGAGGCTTCCTCCCGAGCCGTCGACCATCATATTTTTGCCTCATTTTTATTTTATTATTTTATACTTTTATATCCATCTTATTGTGTTATCTTCTCTTTCGAGCAGTTATTCACCAAGACTATCGCAATGATCCAAATCTAACGGTGATTATCCTTAACTCTTAGAGATCTGGGACGTGACACGATGTTCGAGCTCGATCCGTGATTGTAATCGCATCCAAATCGCCTCACCAGGATATCCCAATTCGCAAAGAGTTAATGTGTGTGAGTCTAATTGGAGGTTACCGCATAGAAGGGGAGTGATCAACACTTTCCAACCTATACTATTGTCTTTTCCAACTTTCATTTCGATTTTTGTTATTCAAACAATTAGCAACAAACTCATCAATTTATAAAAGTATTTTTACTTGTAAAATAAAGTGCAGAATCTTCCTTTCCCTATGGTTTCGACCCTGACTTACCCTATACTTTGCCTTGTGCATAATATAGCTAAGTTCGATAATTTATTTGTTCGAAGTATATTTTTGTGGGTTCTCAATGACTATCAGATATAAAAATCGGGTACTTAAACCCTCAAAAATACGCTCAACATTTTGGCGTTGTTGTCAGGGACAAGCAATTATTTGCGCTTTAGATAAAAAAATTTCTTTACATTTTGCTTTTCACCTTCTTTTTTTGCAGGGGATGAGTCTCATTGGAAAGGAGTTGCATCGAGCATTAAAGTGAAGTTAAAAAAATATGTTTGGAGATCTCATGTGATAAGTTCTCTTTTCTTAGGTATAATTAGGTTGTTTACACATAAAAAAACAAAAAATCAACTTCTTTTTCTGTATTGCATTGCATCTCTTTAGGATTTATCCCCTATAGTCCCACCTTGCATTTAAAAAACATTTAATTGTTTGTCGACTAATTTAGATAAAACAAATGCATCTTAATCGGACTAAATTAAAGAAGTCACAAAAAATCATAAAATAAAATTTTATTTGCTAACTTTTTTGTTGCACCATTCTCACAATCGCACGTGCGCGCGTACCCTTAGGACCAGAGCCCAAATCCAACGGTTCTTGATAATTTTTTGAAAACCATATTGCTTAGTATACTCCCCCTGAGGTGTTTAACTAAGAAATATGAGGGATTTAAGATCCAAGTTGATCTAAGAAAAGCTTTAGCCTACTTACCCTCTAACTCGCCTCAGAACCGGAAGAACGGCATTCTGGTAATCATTAAATTATTTTGAACCACTAGATATCTTAGGAAACGTAATCAACTTGTATTCCTGTCTACAAATCAAAACTTAAAAGATAAAAAAATCTAAACTATCAGCATTGAGTGGGAATAAACAAATTGTTCAGTGTTTGATTTGTGTATGCTTGGCAGGAGGTCATTAAGGAATCCTCTTACTGATCCCCTTGAATTCGATCAATTCTATCCTCCAAAATCCAAAGTCAAGCCTGATACAAAACCTATGCTGGTGTGCCACCTCCTCTCGATCCACTCACTATAATAATGCAACAATTACAATAAATGGCAGAACACCAAGAGGTGCATGATGCTCAAGTTCGACAATTGATAGCATATCAAGGGCTAAACAACCTACCGCCAATACCGATACAAAATCACTATAATCCTGGTAATCATCAACTCGTATCAATCATTCAACTACCCGCAGTAGCGGGAAAATTTGAGATAAAACCTGCAACTATTTCCTTCCTCCCCAAATTTCGAGGAGAAGAGACCGATGACCCTATAATGTACCTTTAGGATTTCGTAGCAGCCTGCGATACACTAAACACGGAGGAGGTAAATTAGGAACATGTTTACCTCTGAGCCTTCCCATTCTCCCTTCAACAAAATGCGAGCCAATGGCTTCGTAGCTATGAAGTCCCGATTCGATCATGGACCGAGTTGAGAGAGGCATTTTTAAAGAAATATTTCCTCATAGGTAAGATCAATGCACTTAGACATGTCATTTCTCACTTCACCCAAAAACCCATAGAGTCAATCCATGAAGCATGGGAAAGATTTAGAGATCTTTTACGATAATTCCCACATCATAGAATCGAAAAATGGAAGCAAATGCAAATATTTTATGAGGGCTTAATTGAATCATACAAGAGAGTTGTCGACGGTTCTTGCAGATGAAACTACTTGAATAAGGATGAGAACATTGTATGGCACCTATATGAGGACATGGTAGACAACTCTGTCAACAATCATTCAATAGAGCTCTATAATGGACATAAAAGATCAGTCCAAGTTATAGACTATGCAACAACAAATGCAGACACATCCTTGGACATTCAAATCATTGCTTCAAAGTTGGACAAAGTGGAGTTGATGGCTAAACAAGTGGATCAATTAACTAAAATCGTAGGGAATCTCGTATTAGAGAAAACTACCCTGTCAATTTACAGGGTAGCCCATATTCCACAAACACCTATGGAACCGGAGATTTATCAACCATCTATCCCTTCAGAGGAACAAATTAATCCTGAAGCAGTTAATTGGGTGCCAGGGAATTCCAACAGCAACCCCTATTCCTCTACCTATAATCCAGGATGGAGGAATCATCCAAATTTTGTATGGAAGACCCCAACAAATAATAATTCAGGCTATCAAGTCACCCAACAAGGGTCAAATCAAAATCAATTCACACAACAAGTACATCCACCACTAAGACCCTTGACTACATCATCGCAAGGACTTGCTTTTGATTATCGTGACTTAATGAAACTCATACAACAACTAGCTCAGAATCAAGTTGAGTTTCAAAAGCAACTGGCTCAAAGTCAAGTTGAGGTTCAAAAATAATTGATTGAGATTCCTTCTCAACTGCCACCTCAAGCAGAACTACCTGCTCAAATGATACAAAATCCTAACAACTCACAAAGCCGCCCTCCTAGCTTTTCACAACAACCTACTCGAGGACCAGTGAGCTTTAGAAATTCAGATAGTACAAGCAAAATGAGTCAAATGCCTCTGCTAGTGCCATCCACTTGAGAAGTGGTCGCACCACAAGCACACCGCAAATTAAGCACACTCCCACTAGCACAAAACCATCAAACACATGAAGATGATCCACCACACAAGACCAATCATTACCGACTACACAACCATCCTCTATATCCCCACCACCAACCTTTACACAACCAACTATTCCGTTTCTAGAGGCCCTACAAAGAAAAGTAAAGAAACGACCTTCGACTCTGACTCCTGATTTGGAGAATTTATTCTCCAATGTTATCATACAAATTCCTCTCCTTAAGGCTATATAACAAGTTCTCGCATATTCATGTTTTCTAAAAGAAAAATGCACTCCAAAAAGAAAGCTGAAGGGAAAGAAAAAGAATGACCAATATGAGGAAGAGAGGCATGTGTTACCGCTCGCATCTTCTAATGCCATTTCTCAACTCCTTCCCCTTAAAATAAAAGACCCCGGGGCCCCGTTGTTAAAATGCATCATTGGGGATACGACTTTTGAGCGTACCCTACTGGATAATGTGCCTTGATAAATCTCCTTCCAGCTGTCGTACTAAAATATTATGCAGTAGATCAGTTAAAACTTATTTCTATGATTTTGCAATTGGCTGACTAGTCTGTAAAGAGGCCATTAGGAATACTAGAGGGCGTTTTAGTCAGTCCAAGGACATCAGTTCCTAGTCAACTTTATCGTACTGGATATGGACCTAGCTAGAACACTTTCTCAAACTCCTATTATACTCGGAAGACCATTCTTAGCCACTGTCAAGGCTCATTTTGACTATGAGGTCAGGAAAGTAGAATTCAAAGTCAATGGTGAGATTGTTCCTGTCGATCTTGTCACCCCAACATTTCAAGAACATGATACCAAAGATTGTGGATGGATCGAAGAATGTTCGACAATTAAACAAATCATAGATGATTTAACTCTTTTGATCCTCGCTAGGATCCTCTTGAGGTGACTTTGATTTTAAATGATAATTTATTTGAAAGACAACATATCATAGTGGTCGAAGCCCTTGATTCCATCAAGAATGAACCTTACGAACCATTGATAGATTCAGATATCTTAGAAGTAGACTAAGCATCGGATGAACTTGGCTTTAATTTCTCCTGACTCGAAAATGATTATGCCCATGCTAAAACTTCCTATTTCAGAATTATTTGATAACAAGGAGAAAAAATCTTACAATTCACCCACGAACGCCATAAATTCAATAGCAAACACCTAAGAGACAATTCAGGGTCCGATAGTTGAATTAAAATCTTTATCTAAGGACCTAAAATATGTATTTTTAGATAAATAAAATAATACATACCCAGTAATAATCAATTCCCACTTGGAACTAGATCAAGAAAATAAATTAATGGATGTTTTGAGAAAAAATTTATGGGCAATTGGTTGGACAATATTTGATCTTCTGGGAATAAGTCCATATTGTACCCATCATATTTATTTGGAAGACAATGCAAAACCTTCTTGATAAATGCAAAGAAGATTGAATCCAAATCTACGAGAAGTAGTTAAGAATGAAATATGCAAATGGTTGGGTGCAAGGATCACTACCCAATATCACATAGTCGATGGGTCAGCCCTTTACAAGTTGTATCAAAGAAAGCTGGTCTTACTATAGTCACCAATGATCAGGGTAAAGGATCCCCACTCGTACAACCACTTCGTGGAGGGTTTCTGTTGATTATAGAAAATTAAACATCTCCGCAAAGAAAGAACCACTTCCACCTCCCCTTTATAGATCAAATTATCGAGAGACTCACAGGGAGAGAATATTTTTATTTTCTCGATGGATACCCGGGTTATAATCAGGTTGCCATTGCACCTGAAGACCAAAAGAAAACAACATTTACATGTCCTTACGGTACATTTGCTTTTCGTCAGAAGCCCTTTGGGTTGTGTAATGCACCGTCTACCTTCCAGCGATGTATGCTAGCCATATTTGTCGATATGGTCGGAGATTTTATGGAAGTATTTATGGATGATTTCTATGTATTTGGGGATTCCTTCGATGAATGCCTTGGATTTCTTGATCGCGTATTGCAAAAATGCATTGAGGTCAATTAGCCTTGTCATGGGAAAATCACATTTTATGGTCACAAAAGGCATTGTTCTACGCCACATTGTCTCTAAAAAAGGTATGGAGGTTGACCCTTCAAAAATTGAGATCATAACTCACCTCTCCCCACCTACATCACTCAAAGGTGTTAGATCATTTGTAGGACATGTTGGCTTCAATAGAAGATTAATAACATATTTTTCAAAAATTGATAAACCTCTTACTGAGTTACTCTCAAAGGATCGAGCATTTGAATTTTTTGAAGATGCCCGCAGATCCTTTGAGACATTAAAAAGGCCTATCACTGAAGCACCAATTTTACAGTCCCCCGATTGGACCTTAGACTTTGAAATAATGTGTGATGCATCAAATTATGCAGAAGGAGTTGTACTAGGCTAAAGGAAAGATGGAAAACCAGTTGCCATCCATTACATTAGCAGAACACTTGATGATGCACAAAAAACTATACAGTCACTGAAAAAGAACCGCTAGCAGTTGTCTTTGTACTTGAAAAATTTAGACCGTGCCTATTGGGTTCACATGTGATTGTTTACACTGACCACACTGCATTGTGCCACCTACTCTCCAAGAAAGATTCCAAACCACGATTAGTTAGATGGATACTCGTGCTCCAAGAATTTGACATTGAAATCAAAGATAAGGCATGAGCACAAAACGTTGTGGCCGACCATCTCTCCAGACTCCGTGAGTTTGAAAACAAACAAACCGACCAACTCATTCCCATATCAGAAACCTTTCCTGATGAATCCATCCTTGCAGTATCACAACTACTGTGGTTTACTGATATGGTAAACTACTTAGTCACATCTTGAATTCCTAAGGATTGGCCTAAGGCAAAACGAGATCGATTCATAGTTGATTCTCGATACTGCCATTGGGAAGATCCTTTATTATTTAGGGTAGGGGCCAATGGTATATGGATACGTTGTATACCCGATTCTAAAATTCCAAGTGTCCTATCTGAAGGATATTGAGAATCCTTAAGCGCATCACGTAAGCGTGTCGATCGCATCGTATGCAATCGGAGCAACTAGTCACACTAGTCGTTAGATGCAGCGGAAATTAAAATTTTTAAAACTAAAGATGAAACCACATGATCACGAGAACACTTCTCGGATCGTTTCATCTAACCACAAGTATAAGGAATACCTCTAGAAGCGTGGTTGTGATCGTGAGATCCCAAAGTAGAGATCCTCTTGTCTCAAGTCCGATCCACGAAGAACGCACTTGCGGGCACGATGATGAGTCGCGTTCCTCCCCGCAATCCTCGATGAAGATCCAAGCATGGCTCCCCCGATTTCGTCAAACGAAATTCGTCGTCTTCCTTTAGAGTAAGAAACTCCAGAGAAGAAGGAGATCCTTGAGTCGTCGATGAAGAAACCGAAAGTCTCTCCTTTCTCAACACAAGATGGACGGCCATCTTTTGGAGGCGAGAAAGAGAGAGGGCGAGAATATGAGAGAGAGAGTTGCAACCATTTACAACTCTTGATTATTTTGTACTTGGAAGGCTACACTAGCCCTCCTTTTATATTAGTTTAGGATCCAATGGATCTCAATCCATGGGACACATGGATCCAACAGCCAGGCTTGGTCCATGTAAAATCAATGGCTATGATTGTTGTTGGTTAAAACCAACAACATTAATTTAAATTAAAATATGTTGCAACATTATCAACATAATTTAATTTAACTAATTAAGAGATAATGTGACAACAAAAAGGGAGTCAACCAACCACCCTAAATTATAGGGTGTTATTTTGTCTCCTTTTATTTTATCTTATTATTTCTTAATAAATTGCAATAACTATTATTGCAATAATATCCACCAAATTAATTCCAAATTAATTTGTGAATATTTCAATCATGTCATTGATCATTATGTGAATCATGTTCACAACCCAAACTAATTTGTAAATTGCATTTCCAATTAATTAATTAATGTGAATCCAATCCACACTATTAATTAACAAATGCTATTTACATAAATGTTCTCTCTTCAATATATGTATTATAAATCATATTTATAATACACATATATTATGGATAGTATTATCCACATTCTCTAATCCTTGATAATTAAATCCCATTTAATTATTTTAGATAATAATTCTCACAATATGAATCATATTCATATTAAGCTTGATAATTAAATCTCATTTAATCATCAAGTTCTTCTTGCTTGGATATGGAATTCATCAAATGAATTATTCTTAAAACTCCTTCAAGAATAATGTGCTTTCTCCGCAGATACTTGGAGATAAGGACATGGCGATTGTATTGTTCCACGTATAGTGAATTGGATATTGAGATCTTATCTCAAATCCAGATCTTACGAACCTCCCACAGATGCTTGATTAAATCAAGACTGCAAATCTAATCTTCTCATTGAATCTGAATCTCATTCAGACCAATGTCCAATATTTGGACTAAGATCAGATTGCTTCTCTACTGAGAGGAGTCACTAAAATCCAGACCTGTTTCATCACTCCCTCGGAATGGAAGCGTCATGGATATACAATTGTTTATGATCACATCACCCTCAGGTATTCCCAATACCTATACATCCTGCATACTGGAAGACCCATGGTCAACCCAAGATCAAGATCTATTTTACACTGTCTTCTTCAGGGTTTGATCACCAAGTTTCTCATTTGATCAATGGGATTTGGTATCGATCATATACTTTCCAAAAGCATATATCATACCTAGGTCTTGATCATATACTTTCCAAAAGTATATATCAAACCTACAAATTCAGTAAAGCTTCCAAAGCGAGACGACCGTTCACGGAATTTGATTCTTCCCAATATCTCATGAGTGAGCTCATGTCTTCCGGTTCAGTAGTGAACCTGTATGATCCCTTTGAGAGATCGTATTACTCATATGCCCTTACATGCACACCAGCCCGCCGGTGTATAGACCTTGGTTAGGTCATCAACCTATTGGTCTGCCAAATGTACATACTCAGACATATAGCAATACATCTGTCTCCGGTCAGAGGATGCGTGCCTATGCTGTGACAGCATTCAACATAGGACTTTTGTTATCTCGATCTCGTTAAGTCAACTCTTTGACCTAACTAATCTGACACCTCCGAATCTCTATTCCTATGCAGAGGACCTACGTCAAGAGGTCGGTCAGATATTAGCCTATGTGAGAAAGGATTGCCATCTCCTACTCAGGCTGGAGATCACATCTTAATAATCATTTGACGGTGCTTGATGAGTCCTCAACCTAACTCTTTAGATATTCATCCAAGCACCAACCTCTATGATTCAATAATTGAATCAACAGCTGTATGATCGTTAAGATAGCCATGGTACATAACCCTAATTGTACAGAGGGGCCTATTATGCAAATTATTTATTCTTCATTTCAGATCAGGGAATGATATTTGCAATAACATTTATTGCATAATGGTTCGCCGTGGGCTCACATGTACAACAATCTCCCACTAGCCCAAAGAGCCATTAATGAGCTAATCATTTAAACCCACACTCATGTGACACTCATATGCTATTTAGAAAAATAGCTAGGTAAGCTGATCAGTCACTCTGTTCCCAAAAGACTATGCCAAGTCCTTTTACGGCAGTTGCATATCCCTAGGTAATAGTGCTTGCATCCAATACGAATGTTGCATCTTATGCAACCAATATTCAATCTAGTCAAAGCAGTTATAGTGTCCTTGACACTATTGCTCAATAACTATTATAACCAGTATTTCCATAATCCTTATTAGAATACCCTTATTCCGGGAGATCACTATCTCTCAAGGTATCCACAGTTAAGACCTTTTAGATCTCTATATATAAAGTCTTAAGCTTTTGAAGATATGACTTTGAGATCACTATCTCAAAAATCTTGTCATCTATGAAGATTTTGTTATTACTGCAATCAAGTGTTTTCTCTCCATAGTAGGATTAGTAACAGTTTACTACTCCCACTGCATGGCAGATATCTGGCTTTTGTACACATCTAGCATACACTTAGCTTCTTTCAACTGATGCACAAGTGCAACCAGTTCTAGCATTCACTTCCTCAACTCTTTGAGATGCTATCCCTTCAGATAGGTCAGTACCAAATCTCAAGGTAAGAAAGCCTTTCTTGTAATTTCCAAGAATGGAACATATCCAAGGTGTACTACTAATGTGACAGTCCCAATACCCTCTTCTCTTTGCTTCTGAACAACTTCAGAACTAAGATCTAAGAGGTATTCTTCAGATCATATCTCAAGGTATGGAATAGCCAGTCTATATAACACTTATTATTGAATTACATCTTGAAGATGCAATAGTCAAGTTGTGTAGCTAAGGTTAGCAATATTCTGATGATTTAAGCATGGTTACCGAAGAGCAAGTCTCATTGCAAGCAATGTCTTCTCTTCCGATGTGTAGCTTATGGCTACAAACCGAGCTTTGAAGGTCTCTACCTTCTCATCAGGTTCCCTCTTCTCTTGAAGATCCATTTACACCTTTATGGGTCTTGCCCATATAGGTGGATCCTCGAGGGTCCATATACAACACTTGTATATGAAGTCTACTTTAGACTTTATTGCTAATATCCATCTTTCCATGTCATGATCCTTAGGAGCTTCATCACATGAAGTCCGATCACTCTCAGACTTAACTGACACATGGATTACATCCCCAAACTAATTTGAAGAGGTATTGATGTTTCATCTTTAATTATCCTTTTAGTTTCCGATTTCAGGAGCCTCATTATCTTCTCAAGATTAAATGAGTTCCTTCACTTCATTTTATCTTGATTCTCAAGAGTCTCAATCCTCCAAGAATCACATTCTCAGAGATGAGATCTTTTAAGAATCTCAAGGTCATAAAGTAGGTATCCAATACCATACTTTATTTTCCTAATGAAGTAGCACTCTCAAGTGCTAGATTCCAGCTTACATCCATGGAACCTTATTAAGGATATATATTGTAGTCTCTACTACACATATATACCAGGAACTAAGAGGATAATTATGCTAAAATTCATCATTGATCAAATCATTTCACACATGATCCAATTTTATCTCCCTACAACTCTATTGAGTTCAGGTTTATCAGGAGGAGTGAGATAGAAATGATATTCATATCTCCATAAGGTATTCTTTGAATTTTATCTAATAGGTACAAGCTACCTAGGTAGATCAAATTCATTTCATCTTTCTTCAAACTTTGGTTCTAAACCAAAATTGTGAAATCTTTGAACATTTCAAAGGTTTCTCAGGTGAAGAGAAGAAATCTCATATCATACATAATCATCAATAGATATCACATATCCATAATGTTTACTATGATATAGATGATCTACATAAATCAATATGTATGAGATCTTGAATACCTCGACATCTAACACCATTCCCAGAGAAGGGTGTATTGGACATTTTACTTTGAATACAATATTCATAAGTATGTAAGATTTGAAATTTTAGACATTCTAAAGTTTCATATCTTACTAGTCTATTGATCAAATCAATAGACAAATGTCCAAGGCTTGATGCCAGATCATTGTCAAATGATCTTCATCCTCCTATTGATCTTATAAGGTTTGATTTTCAGTATTAGAAATCTTAATGAACCATTCATTAATATTCTAATTTTGTGGAGTCCACTAGATGTTAGATTACTATCTGAAATATTGCCATCATAACTCTTTATGACAGTTCTATCTCAGAATTCATGTTTATTTCCAACGTTTAGAAACAGACAATGAGGGTATTCTAATATTTAGGTCATAAAGACATTCTCTAAGACTAAGGGCTCTCCCACTGAGAATATAAAGTCTATCTATCCAACAGAGATTGCTGCAACAATTACACCAATATCCATGTAGATGACTATTAAACCTTAAGATCAAATTTCCAATCTTCTAATATATATGCAACCAATTGCAAATGTCATTAGAAGATTGGGATACAATTGTCAGACTTTATCTTATGAAATAAGAAAGTCAGAGTCAATGATTATATGTAGATTATTCCGATGCTCTATCTGAGTCCTTCACTAAGGATTTTAGACAGACTTGATAGTCATACTATCAACACATCAACTTATTGCAGTATTGGCATTCATCCAACTCTTTGGACATCACATGGAAGTCACAGAAGTAGAATCAATTCTTTGACTTTCCTTCTCACATGGGTCCAACCCATGCTTCCACTGTGCTCTCTTCATCTATAAATAACCTTTGTTCAAGACAAAGAATCTCTTATGTTGAATTCAAAAGATTTCAATACAAGAGCATTTCAACATTTATACATGCTTCAGTAAATACATACAATATGAATATTATGAAGCTTCATGAATGACTAGAGTATAGACAGTAGAATGATGACACTCATCATATCTACATACATCTTAACTCTTAGAGACTTAGGTTCAGGTAGGTATTCAAACATTTTGAATACATCATCTCTTTCGAGCCACCATTCTGCATAACCATGTCATTCATGATTAAATGTCTAGAGCACATATGTATGCCAAAATATCTTCTTTTATTTTATAAGGATTATTTGACAATTACGATCACCATCGACATGTCACTTCCAAAGTATACTTGATGAAAGATCAAGACTATAAAGACATACAAACCCTAAGGTGATGTCTTATTGTCTTATTTAATTGTCATTCCTCATTAATATGAGGAAACTTGCACATTGCAACCACATACATTATGTGTCCAATTGCAAGTACAATATCTGGATCATGAGTCCAATCCATGATATTTTACTGGTTATTATTGAGTATAACATTGAGTGGGTTGAATGAAAGATTATCTGAAATAAGAAATTTGCATAGGGGTACATATATATTATATATACGTGTTTTACTTTGATTTAGGAATTTTATATCAAAGTTGTCTTGCCTTGTCAACACTGAAAGTTCATTCCCTTAATCACTTTCAATGTAAGAGATATTCTTACCATTATATCTCTAGCAAGATCTGGGATCTCCTTTCCTATCTTTGTCGCATCCCAATAATATGAGAACTTACGACTCCAATAAAAAGAAGCGGGAACTCATTCCGCCTTGCAAGTCCAACTTGCATTCCCAATTCGGTCTTTAACACCCGGGCCCACCACCCCTAAGATGATGTTGACCTGTTGCTAATTGAACCAACCATCAACAGGATTAGAACTCGCTATGCGCAATCCAATATCGCCCCAATAATATGAGGACTCGATATTGGGTTCACTACGCATACGGCCTTACTCTTTCGAGAAGCAAAGAGCCCGATCCAGATGCGCTTGCATATAGGATCTGTCACTTCGGACAGGCGTCTCCTACATACAATCCCCGGCGACGGAACCCTTCGCCTTGACGGGAGACCATTGATGTCACTTATGTGATCCTCCACCTCATATTCAAATTGTAATTAATTATCGTGAATCATATTCACATAATTAATTCTTCCAAGGGAAATACACATCTATTCATAATAGAGTGTTTATTGGACATAATTAATTTAATCATATTAAATTAATCATTAATCCAATCATCAATCAACAAACATGTCTTTTACTTGAATAGTAGGTATATACTCAAAGTACGTATTATTCGAATTTCAATAATTAGAAAAATACACATTGTCTGTCTCCGGTATTATACAGTCCCTACCCGCTGTCATGGCCAGTACCGACGAGAGTGGGACGGACCACATACGTTGCAACCCGCTACCCCAATGCTCTCCGACTAGGCACCACATCCGCCTCGGGAAAGGATAATACCAGATAGACCATCATGTACTTTGAGATGTTCATCGGTTTTTCAACCGAAATTATACCATATAATATAAATCAAAACATTTTTTATTATAAGGAGATTTGCTAGACAAATCCCCAATCCTATTCAAGCAAAAGGATTTTTCATGTAAAAGTTGTCCTACAACTATTGTAGGATAAACTATAGTTTTCATGAAAGCAATGTTTGTTGATGAACCGATGATCAAGATCTAATATCTCATCATTGTAGTTTAGGCAAGTGTCATCCAATGAAATAATTATCTCTTTAAATATTTCACAAATATTTATCACTAATTATTCCAGAAAATTAACAATTAATTTTCATCATGATAATTGAATGACTTATCACAAGGTTCATGATCCAAGATGTCAATTTCCAGCAGTGACCCCCAATCACTAAAATTAACATATCTTGATCAATTTAAATCCAAAAAATGCAAACTCAGTTTCCAAAGATTGTCTATTTGATTTATTAAAGAACCCAAGTGATAATTCACGCATTTCGAGGCAGATTAAAACTGTAATTATCTCATTAATCACGTTCAAATCCGCAGTTCCCGCAACAGTGAATATAGTCATATTCAAAAAGCCATATCTTGAGCAAATAAAGTCCAAATTTAGTAAACTCAAGTCCTATGGTTTCATTGTTTAATGGGAAACAAAATCCAATTGAAAATTTCGTGTTTAAACATTTTAAACAGTGCCGAAAAATTCAATTTTACAGAGGTGCGAAAATTGAAATGCAGTAAAAATTTCGCAACCCTTTCAAGAACCAAATCGTCTAAGGTCTATGGATCATATCCAAAACCTTATTCAACCTGGCTCTGATACCACTTGAAGGATATTGAGAATCCTTAAGCGCATCACGGAAGCGTGTCGATCGCATCGTATGCAATCGGAGCAACTAGTCGCACTAGTCGCTAGATGCAGCGGAAATTAAAATTTTCAAAACTAAAGATGAAACCACATGATCACGAGAAAACTTCTCGGATCGTTTCATCTAACCACAAGTATAAGGAATACTTCTTGAAGCGTGGTTGTGATCGTGAGATCCCAAAGTAGAGATCCTCATGTCTAAAGTCCGATCCACGAAGAACGCACTTGCGGGCACGATGATGAGTCGCGTTCCTCCCCGCAATCCTCGATGAAGATCCAAGCATGGCTCCCCCGATTTCGTCAAACGAAATCCGTCGTCTTCCTTTAGAGTTAGAAACTCCAGAGAAGAAGGAGATCCTTGAGTCGTCGAAGAAGAAATCGATAGTCTGTCCTTTCTCAACACAAGATGGACGACCATCTTTTGGAGGAGAGAAAGAGAGAGGGCGCGAATATGAGAGAGAGAGAGAGAGAGAGTTGCAACCATTTACAACTCTTGATTATTTTGTACCTTGGAAGGCTACACTAGCCCTCCTTTTATATTAGTTTAGGATCCAATGGATCTCAATCTATGGGACACATGGATCCAACAGCCAGGCTTGATCCATGTAAAATCAATGGCTATGATTGTTGTTGGTTAAAACCAACAACATTAATTTAAATTAAAATATGTTGCAACATTATCAACATAATTTAATTTAACTAATTAAGAGATAATGTGACAACAAAAAGGGAGTCAACCGACCACCCTAAATTATAGGGTGTTATTTTGTCTCCTTTTATTTTATCTTATTATTTTTTAATAAATTGCAATAACTATTATTGAAATAATATCCACCAAATTAATTCCAAATTAATTTGTGAATATTTCAATCATGCCATTGATCATTATGTGAATCATGTTCACAACCCAAACTAATTTGTAAATTGCATTTCCAATTAATTAATTAATGTGAATCCAATCCACACTATTAATTAACAAATGCTATTTACATAAATTTTCTCTCTTCAATATATGTATTATAAATCATATTTATAATACACATATATTATGGATAGTATTATCCACATTCTCTAATCCTTGATAATTAAATCCCATTTAAGTATTTTAGATAATAATTCTCACAATATGAATCATATTCATATTAAGCTTGATAATTAAATCTCATTTAATCATCAAGTTCTTCTTGCTTGGATATGGAATTCATCAAATGAATTATTCTTAAAACTCCTTCAAGAATAATGTGCTTTCTCCGCAGATACTTGGAGATAAGGACAGGGCGATTGTATTGTTCCACGTATAGTGACTTGGATATTGAGATCTTATCTCAAATCCAGATCTTACGAACCTCCCACAGATGCTTGATTAAATCAAGACCGCAAATCTAATCTTCTCATTGAATCTGAATCTCATTCAGACCAATGTCCAATATTTGGACTAAGATCAGATTGCTTCTCTACTGAGAGGAGTCACTAAAATCCAGACCTGTTTCATCACTCCCTCGGAATGGAAGCGTCATGGATATACAATCGTTTATGATCACATCACCCTCAGGTATTCCCAATACCTGTACATCCTGCATACTGGAAGATCAATGGTCAACCCGAAGATCAAGATCTATTTTACATTGTCTTCTTCAGGGTTTGATCACCAAGTTTCTCATTTGATCATTGGGATTTGGTATCGATCATATACTTTCCAAAAGCATATATCATACCTAGGTCTTGATTATATACTTTCCAAAAGTATATATCAAACCTACAAATTCAGTCAAGCTTCCAAAGCGAGACGACCGTGCACGGAATTTGATTCGTCCCAATATCTCATGAGTGAGCTCATGTCTTCCGGTTCAGTAGTGAACCTGTATGATCCCTTTGAGAGATCGTATTACTCATATGCCCTTACATGCACACCAGCGCGCCGGTGTATAGACCTTGGTTAGGTCATCAACCTATTGGTCTGCCAAATGTACAGACTCAGACATATAGCAATACATCTGTCTCCGGTCAGAGGATGCGTGCCTATGTTGTGACAGCATTCAACATAGGACTTTTGTTATCTCGATCTCGTTAAATCAACTCTTTGACCTAACTAATCTGACACCTCCGAATCTCTATTCCTATGCAGAGGACCTGCATCAAGAGGTCGGTCAGATATCAGCCTATGTGAAAAAGGATTGCCATCTCCTACTCAGGCTGGAGATCACATCTTAACAATCATTTGACGGTGCTTGATGAGTCCTCAACCTAACTCTTTAGATATTCATCCAAGCACCAGCCTCTATGATTCAATAATTGAATCAACAGCTGTATGATCATTAAGATAGCCATGGTACATAATCCTAATTGTACAGAGGGACCTATTATGCAAATTATTTATTCTTCATTTCAGATCAGGGAATGATATTTGCAATAAAATTTATTGCATAATGGTTCGCCGTGGGCTCACATGTCCAACACTATCTCATTGCCACACTTTTGGTTGTGGTGGACATCACTCCGAAAAATGAACAGCTGCAAAAATACTCCAATGTGGTTTTTTCTAGCCTACTTTATTTAAGGATGCCCATGATTTTGTGAAATCATACCCTACCTATTAAACTACAGGGACTATGACAAAAAGAGACATGATGCATCTAAGTCCTATCCATGTAGTTCAAATTTTTGATGCATGCGGCATTGACTTCATGGGTCCCTTCACTCAATAAAATGATTACCTATATATCCTTCTTATAGTCGACTACATCTCAAGATGAATCGAAGCCATCCCCACTCGCACTGCAGATAGCGCAATAGTGATCAAGTTCTTGAATGATTTATTTTCTCGCTTCGGCATACCTAAGGTCATTATAAGTGACGGGGGTTCGCATTTCCTTAATAACTCGGTGTGAAAACTAATGAAGAATAATAGAACTAAACATCAAATTTCTACCGCTTATCATCTCCAAACTAATGGCTTGGTTGAGTTCTCTAATCGAGAAATAAAAATCATTCTACAAAAAATTGTTCGTTCTGATCGCAAAGATTGGTCCCAACACCTTAATACAACATTATGAGCCTATCGAACTGCTTATAAAACTCCTCTAGGGATGAGTCTGTATCGCATCGTTTATGCCAAACCTTGTCATCTAACTGTTGAGATTCATCATAAATCACTATGGGCCATAAAAAATGTAACCTTGATTTAACCCAAGCTGGACAGAATCGACTACTTGACCTTAACGAGTTAATTGAGATTTGTTGTCGAGCATATGATAACAACCTTATTTACAAAGAAAATGTTAAGATTTTGCATGATTCCAACATTTCTCACAAAATCTTTTCCATTGGTCAAAAAGTATGGTTGTTTGATGCAAAGCTAAAGCTCTTTCCAGGAAAGCTTAGGTCAAAGTGGAAAGGCTCATACATTGCCACACAAGTTTTTGATAATGGGTTTGTTGAAATAGCCGATTCTAAAACATCCGCCACCCTTAGATTTTGAATCTGAAAAATCAATGCCCACTTTAGGAACTCATGTTCTGAAAATCCCCTCATGACCCAGTCATTCATTTTTCACTGCACATCATATATCATACATCATCACATAGACAGTTTATTGTATATGCATTTACTATGGAGGCATGGCAAATCATAAGCATGGGGGGAGACACTGTTACAAAAAATTTCCATATTGCATCACATTTCTGTACTCATTTGTATGTTTTCCCTATTTCAACTCTCTAAGTTTATATATAGGGAGAATAATAACCTCACCATTAAATACCACATGAAGTATGATATTTGAGGTGATTATGAGCTTACAATGCTTATGACTCTCTTTTGTCCTTTTGTATTTAAATCAAGAGACTTAGCCTCGATTCAACTTTTAACACTTAATATCAATAATGAACTCAAACATTATATACTGAAAAGATCAATAGTTTTGTACCGTGATGCAAGCTTGACATACAAAAGGCTAAGGAGGTCTGACGATGGTTGTGCTCAGAGTTTGTGAGATGGTGAGCTTATCATGGAGTAGAGGAGTATGGAGTGTTTCCACCAAATATGCATGAGGAAGAGAGTCCATCGTAAAATGTAAGGGAGTGTTCCCAACTGGTCAAGCAATTGCCCATTACACGCAATTATTGTACACACTTGAAACCTTCACATACCATCCTCTTGCTTTCCTTTCTAGATACTTCTCAACTCTGCCACTTCTTTAAAAGTCTTCCATTAATAATCCATCTTATTTCATTTCATTTGACTTCTTTCTCCATCTTCTTCTATTATGCATCAAAAGATAAATATTCTTCAAAACTCTATCCTCCATGTCCTTTTATGTTTCCAAATCCCAAAAGAAAGCATTAAAGAACAGTGGTTCTCTTGAAAAGTTAAGAGAGACATTGCAAAAAATAAAAAGAAGAAGAAGAAAAGAAGAAAAAGAAAAGAAAGAGAGAGAGAGAGAGAAAGAAGAAGGAAGAAAGAAAAGAAGAAACCAGGAGAACCATTGTGCGAAAATTATGTTCTCATGACCATCATATGCTATTTATATCTTCATCTAAAATTATCTTAGAATGATCAATATTATCACATATTAGACCCCACTCTTGTCTTTCTATAAATTTAAACCTAAATAAAGTCATCTCCACCAAATAAGCCTTAACCTAAATACTCCATAAATTAACCCGTTATTTTTCTTGTTGGCCAGTTGGAGGAAGTTGGGTTGAGTGTTAAATTAATTATGAAGTTGGAGCTTGTAATAATACTCTGAGCCTCCATCTCAGGCATTTCCTGGCTTAGTGTATCATAGTAGAGGATCATGGATGAAATCACTTGGTCAATTCAGTACACTTGACACTTGAGTCTATCATCATGTCTAATAATGTTATTGGTGCTAGGTATCATTTAATCCGAATTGAGCAAGTCTCTACACTAAGTCATGTCTTGAGGACACTTGAGATGACTAAGCATTGTAAGAAAAGATTCATTTCTACTCTCAAACTTTATGAAATAAAGGATAATTGTTTTACCCTCAGAGGCTATGGTCTTCCAATATGTCAATATAAGAGTGATGAGATTCTTCCTTTACATTTTCTAGGGACTAGAAATCTTAAGCATGGGGGTATGATGAATCAATAATTCATTACGCATGAACGTTTATTAAAGATAAATCCATAAGTAAAAATGCATATTATATTATGAGTGACAAAACAAAGAGGTGTTGCTATGATACATGGTCCATATACATCTTCCCACTATGTAAATGTTTGAACCTGCTATGATAATAAATTGCATATCATGTTACTTCATGCATTAAACAAATTCATGGTCGTATATATATGTACTTGATCGAAATTGACAATCATCATTAATCCATATGCAATCTATTATTAAGAGCTACGTAAAATGGACGTGGATACCCTTTATAAATAAATGTACATTATGGAATTAGATGCAAATAAAACATGCAATGAAATAGCCAATGATTGACTAAAATTAATTGTTCGTTGGAGATGTTTGCAATATCAAACATATGAATGGAAATTGAGGGTGATTCTATCATTAAAAAATAATAAATGTAGAAAAACACCATGGCCGTTGGGGGTGATGAAGATGTGTAATTGTAGATGGGAATTGATGGAATTAACCATTAACTCCAAAAGGTGCCATGGCTTTTGGCATGAGATAAAAAGGTGTGATTGTGTAGCACCAATTGAAGAGGCATATCTCCAATTTGGAGAGGTGTGTCTCTTGGCGGGAAACCACCATGGGTAGAAGAGTATATATACCACATGCGAGGGGCTTTGGACGGGGCATCCAATTATTCCATTACCATTCGGTTCCCAACCATTTTCCTCCTTTCTTTCGATCATTCCATCACCATTCTTGCTAACCAAATCTGCTTCCAACCTATTCCGTCATCATTTACTCCAACAAAATCCCACCACCAGAATTAGTCATCCATTTTATTATCGACGAAGCATCAAAGTGATTTCGTCGAGAGTAGTGCATTTGGACCCCTAGTGAATCCGACTCCTGAGGCTCCACCCCAAGTGCCGTTAAAAGTTATCCAACCCCATAGACGTCCGCCGACCATCATTTCCTCAGACCCTTTCTGAATTTGACTCCAGAGGCTTCCTCCCGAGCCGCCGACCATCATATTTTTATCTCATTTTTATTTTATTACTTTATATTTTTATATCCATCTTATTTTGTTATCTTCTCTTTCGTGCAATTTTTCGCCAAGACTATCGTGATGATCCAAATCTAACGGTGATTTCCTCGACTCTTGGAGATATGGGACGTGACACGAGGTTCGAGCTCGATCCGCGGTTGTAATCGCATCCGACTCGCCTCTTCGGGATATTCAAATTCGCAAAGAGAATACGTGCAATTCTAATTGGAGGTTGCCTCATAGAAGGGGAATGATCAGCACTTGTCGACCTGCACTATTGTCTTTTCCAACTTTCATTTCAATTTTTTTATTCAAACGATTTGCAACAAACTCATCAATTTATAAAAGTATTTTCACTTGTAAAATAAAGTGCAGAATCTTCCTGTCCCTGTGGATTCAACCCTGACTTACCCCATACTTTGCCTTGTGCATAATACGACAAAGTCCAGTAATTTATTTGTTTGAAGTGTATTTTTGTGTATTCTTGACGACTATCCGACGTAAAAATCAGGTACTTGAACCCTCAGAAATATGCCTCAGCATACCTCCGTATTTCATCATATGAAATCCATCGTCTTCCTCACGAACATGAAGCATTGAAGAAGATGGAGATCCACAAGTAGTCGATCTGGCAATTGATGAGCGTGAAAATCACCTCTTTAATAATCGATAATTGTAGTATAGGAGTGAAAATCGGTCGATCAAAATACCACAATCTTTGAATGTTGTGGAATATTTTTACTTGGCAAGTGTACCAAGGTCGAACTCAGAGAAGGGTGATTCTTAGTTGCGTGGTCTTAAATCAAATTAAATAATTAACTAATGTAGGGTTAATTTCTGTGTTGAGAAAATGCACAATGCAATGAAATGCAATTGAGATGCAAGGAAATATACAGAGACAGTTGTTCACCATAGGATCTGTGATTAAGATTTCAGCTTCAATATAAGTTAATCAATAACCTCGACAATTATCACAGATCAAAAGCTAAAGTTCAAGAGAAATATTCAGAGCGTAAATAAATAATCTGGGGAATTTGGGCTCTATTAAAAATTCCTTTAATTTCCTTGTAAATTAATCCTCAATCGATAACCATCCTGTTCGAAACACACAGGGAAAATATTTATCAATATTCCTTTCCAAACTCCTACACATATTAAATCCTTAATAAATAATTATTAAATTATGCATCAGGATTTATTTCCCAAGCTTTTCTCAATGGAGTCCCTGCACAAATATCATCAATTTCTCTACAGCACAACGATGTTAAAATTGAGCCTACATGTCAAATTAGATCCTTGAAGAATAATTATCAATAAACCACCACATATATATTCACAAACTATGCTAAATTGTAGAGCATGAAAAGAGCTTCAAAATGACATTATATGCTAAAATCGGAGTCCGTATGAGAAAGATATGATAAAATGAAGTTTCAGGGATTAAAATGTAAATAGAATAAAGTTTTTCTTTGCAACGAGGTCCTTGGGAGGACTTATCTGCAATTCATATAAACCTGAGGGGCCCGGATGTAATTTACCCCTGGTGGGGTATTTTTGTAATATCAGAAACATCCAGGGGCCTTTCTGCAATTTTTCCACTACGCATGTGCTATACACGTGCGCCAGGAGGCTCGGGTGATGTGGCTGCGGTTCGGGCGACCGATCCTGAGGTTCGGGCTCGGGCATGAGGTTCGGAGCCCGAACCAAGGGCTCGGTGAGGGGGCGCGAGGCTCGGAGGGCCCGATCCTCTTGGCTTGGGCCTAGACTCGGTCCGGTTTGCATGGCAGCCTCCGGGACCGTTGGATCAAGGGTCTTTCCCTGATCCAACGGCGACTGTTCGTCGCGGATGAGGAGAAGCTCGGCCGGCGCGGAGGGGCGAGATGGTGGTGTCGCGCGGGCGAGGGCGGAGGCTCGAGGGCCGCGCAAGGCGGTGGCGGTGGTCGTGCGCACAGGGACGGTGGAGCGTGTCAGCTGGCCCTAGGCCGGTCGACACACGACCGACAGAGGGATGCGGAGGTGAAGGAGGCGGGGAGCTCTTGGAGGAGGCGATGAGGTGCGGAAGGCGCGGTGGGCGGAGCCGGCGAAGGGGGTACGACCTGGTGCTGCGTGGAGTCCCGGGGCGGAGCAGGGTCGACGGTCGCGAGGCGGAGGTGATGCCGCCGGGTGCTGCGTGGAGGCTCGGGGCAGAGCGGGTTCTCCTCACCTTAAGGTGGAGCTTGATCAAAGGATGCCCCCTGGTTCTCTCCTCGAGCGCACGATGGGTTCCACGAAGCTAAGCAGCTGGCAACAGCTGCAACGGTGGCGTTAACCACCGGATCACGCCTGAACGGGAGAGCTGGAGGTCTTTGTTGCCGTCGGAACCACCCCTCGTGATGTCACCACTGTGATGGGTTGAAGCTCAACCTTTCTCTCTGTAATGGCGGAATGCCTCGCCAAGGTGGAGGTCGGCGGAGTTTTATAGGGGGCTGGCAGAGTAACGGCCGGGGTTGGTGAACGGCTGGAGGGGGCGTTACATGGGCGAGGCATAACGGGCGGAGCGGGGGATGGCGCGAGGAAGGAGAAGGGGCGAGGGGGGGGATGAAAGGTAACGACTGAGGTAGGGGATGATAGGGTCACGTGCTAGGCACGTGACCAGGGAGGGGGGCGGCTGGAGAGAGAAGTGGGGAGGCACGTGGCACGCCCAGGGGCTGCCACGTGTCACCCCAAAAAAATTTCAAAAATTAAAGACAAATAAAAATAGAAAATAAATAGAAAGATACCTCGGATCAAAAATTTTTCTTCACGAAAGTTGTTCGTCTTGTCGACATCTACAACTTTCATAAAGGGTCCGGGAGCAAAGAGGTCATCTGTGAGAAGTGGTATTTTTGGTGGTTCTCCATGTGTATATAAAACAGGGTTTTGGGGATTTTATATTTTTTGGTGGTTTTAAAGGGGATAAAAATTATTAAAAAATATAATAAAATATAAGAAAATTAATTACACATTAGTCTAATTTTTTTGGAATTTTAATAGATAAGACAATAGGAAAATAAAATAGAAGTCAGAAACTCTCAACTTATGTACAGACTTACAACGGACGCTGGGACTCAGTCAGTTTCTTTAATTTCAGTTTTACTCTGGATTTGGATTTTTGTGTCGCTTAATAAAACTTTCATCAAAGAACACAAATGAAAAAGAAATAAAATTAAAAGGGTTAATTATGTACATAAAAACTTAGGTCAAAAGTAGCAAAAAGTCAAACTGCGCAAAAGAGGCCCAAAACCCAACTTTCACATATGAGCTCCGAATTTTACGAAATTAGTCTTGTTTTGAAGGGATTTGAAAATGGAGTACTTTAAAAGTGAGTATACCAAAATCGGACATTGTATGTGGGAGATATGATCATTTTAGTCCGTCAGATGTGAAATTAGACTTTGGGATTATTTGACACTTATTGGGGTTAGTAATTTTTTTGTATTTTTTATTTAATAAAATTAGTAATATCTACACAATGTAGGTGGTTTGGGATCAATCGGAATTAGGATGAATTAACTAAAAATAAGAGAAGTTAGCAGCTTTTTGGGCTAATTTACACTTGGGATTTTCAATGCAATTTATGCATGATGAAATGCAGATATTATTAACACATGTATGAATGTTAATAATGTTCTATTAATGATTAATTACAAGTGAATGATGGGGAACAGAGCCTAAATGACCAATTTTAGCATGATGAATACGAGATTCATCAGCAATATAACGACAATGCGACGACAACGATGCTTCTCGTAAACCCTAGAGGGGACGACCACTTGCTATTGATATGGGCAACCTATGGACGTGTATAGAGAGAGGGAGAGAGAGGGAGATAGAGAGAGAGAGAGATTTTATGCAACCATTGCATTCCATTCAATTAAAGAGGGCTACATTAGGTTTCTTTTATAACAAATTAGATGTCCATTGATCCCAATCCATGTGCACACATAATCAATGGTGTAGATTAATTTCTATTTTCTAATCAATGACCTAGATTTTCTTGCAACAATTTGCAACAACAATTAATTAATTTAAAAGAATAAATAATATTGAAGACTTTTTCAATAAATTTAGTTTCTATTAAATCAATTTCATGTGGAATAATTGGAAGAAGGTGATCCTCCTTCCTCATTAGGGTGGACAGACACGTGGAGTCATTTTTCATGTGGTTGTCCACTCCATATGAGGAATGGAGCCCTTTTCATTCTTTATGGATGAGATTGTCAAATCTCACTGTATTTTCCACATGCTTGCAACAACTTTTGTTGCTTGAATTTTCATTAAAATAATTCCAAATTATTTTGTGATAGTTCCAATCATATCACTGATAATTAAGAATCATATTCATTCATCCAATATTAAATGTAAATTACATTTACATGTAATTGTACAATATGTATCCAATTCACATTAACTAATAAATTATAAATCATATTTACAATTAAATCTCTCTTATGGTATTACGAATCATATTCACAATACTTATGATTATTGTGGATGGTGTTATGCGTATTAGTCATATCCACGATTATTAAATCCAATTTAATAATATCCATTGTCTCTCTATACATGTCCAAATAATGTGAATGATATGCATATTATTAATGATGATTAAAACATATTTAATCGTCAATTTTTCAATGCTCAGATATTATCGACAACATACTTATTCTTGAACTCTTTCAAGAATAATGTGCCTTCTCTATTGATACTTGGATATAAGGACATGACGGTTGTATATTCCATATATAGTGACTTGTATATTGAGATCCAATCTCATATCCAGGCTTAGAAGACCTCTTAGAGATGTCTGATCTAGTCAGACGGAATATCTAATCTTCTCATTGCATCTAAATCATAATTAAATCAATGTCCAACATTTGGACTAAGATAGGATAATCAATCTAGTAAGCGGAGTCACTAAAATCCCATCATCTTTCATCACTTCCTTAGAATGGAAGCATCATGGTTACACAATCGATTAAGATCGCATCACCCTTGAATAAATTTGTACATCCTACATACCGGAATACCTAGAATAAATTTGACATTTTGATCACTTTGGACTGTCTCCTTCAGAATTTTATCATTAAGTTTCTCATTCGATCAATGAGAGTTGGTATCAATCATATGTTTTCCAAATTCATATATCATACCTTCAAATCATGACTTATTTCGAAAACAAGACGACCACCACTGGAATTTGGTTTATCCTAATATATCATGAGTGAGCTCATGTCTTCCGATACAGTAGTGAACCTGTATGATCCCTTTGAGAGATTGTATTACTCATATGCCCTTATATGCACACCAACCCACTGGTGGAGAGATTGTATTACTCATATGCCCTTATATGCACACCAACCCACCGGTGGAGAGATTGTATTACTCATATGCCCTTATATGCATGCCAACTCACTAGCGTATAGACCTTGATTAGGTCATCAACATAATGGTCTGCCTAATATACATACCTAGACATATATTAATACATTTGTCTTCGGTCATAGTATGTATGCCTATACGTGACATCATACGACGTAGGTCTTAGTTATCCCGATCTCGTTAAGTCAACTATTTGACCTAACTCATCCAACACATCCGAATCACTATTCCTATGCAGCAGACCTGCATCAAGAGATCGGTCAGATGTTAGTTTTTAGAGTAAGGATTGTCATCTTCTTCGCAAGCTAGAGATCCCTTCTTGATAATAACTTGACATTTTGATTGAATCCTTAATCATTCAACCCTACACTGGCCTCTATGATTTAACCTTTGGATCAACAGATGTATGATATAAAGATGACCATGGTATATAACCATAATTGTACTGAGAGATCTATTATGCAAATTAGTTATTCTTCATTTCAGTTTAAGAAGTGAATTGCAATGAGTTTTATTGCATAGTGGCTCATCGTGGTCTCACATGTCCAACATAAACTATCGGAGATATAATCAAGGTTTGGAACTTCATCTCTGTTGTACCAAGAATGCATGGGTCGTTGTTGGATATTTGATGATCTACAAGCATTGCTAGGTAAACATAGCAAACCACACAACGGAAAGTGATCGGTGAGTGGGTGCATGACTGGAGCTCTCTGAAGGCAAACCACACAACATACTGACTTGAGTTGAAATATTATAAGGGGTAGAATATAATTAGATAGTCCCAGGAGATGAAGGTGAAGGAAGCAGTCGACATTGGGTTAAAACAGATGACAAACGAAGAAGATATTGAAGGGACGATATAGATCTGTAGCCGAGTTTTGGAAATGAAGAGAGAAAAGGAAGAAAATTAGAAGAGGAAGGAGAAAGACAAAGGATGTTACCTGTAGGGTTGGCTTGAGGTTGGAGTTGTTGCAGGAGTGGCTCCAATCATTGCCTCCAATGGCAGGAATTGGTCGTACATGAAGAACTTGTGGATAGTTGTAATTACCTATACACATTTCAAGGACCTTTTCCTAAAGAAGTTCTATCCTTTGAGTAGAACAAATTTGATGCGCTCATACATCACTAGTATCTCCCAACTTCTTAATGAATCATTTTGTGATACATTGGAGAGATTTAAGGATATATTGAAGAATTGTCCTTGTCACGGGTTAGAGCCTACCCTCTTGGTTCAGTCAGTTTATTACAGTCTCAACCCTGAGGTGTAGAGTTTAGTTAGTGCTTCTTATGGAGACAGTTACACTTCATGTTGTGCGTACACCATCTGGAAGGTGTTCGAGAGTATGGTTGAGAGGAGCTGAGCACAAACAGCAGGCATAGCTCAAACAAATAACCCCATTACACTCTTACCTAAAGGGGGACGAGGGCTATAATTGATCCATCTGAGGACCCGATTGGGAATCATATTAGATAAGTTAACAATCATGGAGAGGATCGATAGAAGGATGGATGATTTGGACAATGACATATCCAAATTGCTTAATCAGATGACAGAGCTGACAAAGATGGTATCTAAGATCAAGGTACCTACCGTGTTTGCATCTTCTGCTCCTATTTATTGAGTACATCTTATTCAGGAGCAACCAATGTCAGGGTCACCACAATCGTGGGTATAAAACTAGATTCTTACCCAATCCTATCAGCAATAACCACCATCTGTAGAGACAGTTACCGAGGAACCTTCCTAGGAGTGGGAGGTGAACGGTGTATGGTACACACATAACCTTGCCGGGCAGGGGAGTTCAAGGGATCATCTCTCTTACCAATGTCCCCCGACTTTTTACAACACATCATTCACCCCTACACCCCTTCCAGCACCTTTGAACTCTGGCACCCTTCACTCTCATGTACCGAGGCAGCAACAACTGTACGTCTGTCAGCAGATGTACCATTCAGGCCAGTAGGGCCCACCAGCATAGCTTCTACCACCACACCAGTGGTACTAGGGCCATCAAGGCCAATTATCATGTTCATCTCATCCTTCTTTACAGCAACAATCACTACCATTAGGTTCCACAGATTTTCAGTGGTAGATACTCAAGGAGTTAGGTTCTTACAAGAACGAAATACAGAATTTACGAGTTGACCTCAACCATTTATCCCGTCTACACGACCAGTAGGTTGCCCCTTCTATGTCCATTCCTGCCCAGGTTCAGGCTAACCCCAACAGCTTGAATAAGACTCAAGAGCATCATATTTATGATCAAGTATATTACTCAGATTCACATAAATCTGAGCATGAGATCCTTCCTTTTGATTGCATTAATCACATGTCACTCAAGAGGAGAAGGATTGTGGTCGTTCCTGATTGGCCAGGGGACATGGAGAAGGTCATTTCTGAAGCTCGCCCTTAGGAGACTTTGGAAGAAGACGAGGACATGCATCGCTAGCATCACCTTCAACATGAGGCAGAGATGTTAATTATAAGGAAGAGGAGGAGTATGAGAGCATCATTGCGGCATATATCAGATTTAAAGTCCACAGAGGACCTTGTGCCTTCGTTTGAGGAGAATGTACTTTCAGCAGACATTCCCCAACCTTTGGTAGATAATTCTAATTCAGATTCCAAGTTGTTTGTAAAAGATTTGATTGTGAAGAACTCTATTTCTTGCAATAGAAAGCATGTTTCCATTTACGATTCAGATTCTTCACATTCTTCTTCTGCTTGTTCAATCCCTTTCCCCCGTGCTTTAATGCTAGGAAAACATCATGTTAAGAAGATTCAAAAAAATGATCCTAAAATGACACATTTTTTTAAGATAATATTATGGTGAAAGTGTCATTTGATGATTATGTGGCAAGTCGTCCTGCTTTCCAAAAGTGCCTGAAAGTGTATTGCACATCTAATAGGGTTAGCAGGAAGAAGTCGAATAGTTACGTCAAGACACATGTTCTCTTGGTTGCCACCACGTATTACCTTAAGAATCAATAACTACCAAGAGAGAAGAGAGATCCAGGTGCACATTACGTGTTGAGTCATATTGATGGCATAACGATTGCACGTACTCTCCCTGATAACAGATCTTTGATCAATCTATTATTCTTTGATTTGTATGAGAAGCCGGAGTTGGGCCCACTTTGTAAATTCAAAGCATTACTTCAGACTACTGATAAGTCTATGAAGAAAGCTAAGGGTGAGGTAAAGGATGTTATCATATCGATTGAGGGACAAGATTACAAAGTGGATTTTATTTTCCTTGAGATGGATATCCCCAATAGTTGGAGATATTCACAGATCATCCTTGGGTGGCCCTTCCTTAGGACCATTGGAGCTTCTTTTGATTATCATACTGGGATGATGAAGTTCTGCTTTTTAGGCAGAGAAGTGTAACTTAAGATGAAGCAGATTAAATGGCAGTGACCTGACTCATAGTCAAGCACAGATTTCTCATCATCTTTTGAAGCTGATTGCAGAGTTGTTAGAATAGTTGGGGTATGAAAATAGAACCCGACAGGACTAAGCAAGACCCTCTCATCTAGATAGGATAACATACATGATGCAGTTAGAGAGGTGTTGCCAGAGTTTTTAAGAAACAGATCATCTATTTGTTCTTCTGATGACTCGGAGATCCTTGTAGATCTGTCAGTTCCCACTTCTAAGGAACAATCAAAGGATTTAGATTTAGAGTCGGACGTGGCTTCTTTGACTACTAGATTCGATGCATCTTCGCTTCCTATCTGGTTGTATCTGAGAATGCGTTGTAGTCTGTCCTTCCTTTGGAGGATCTTGATTTTTGGTTATATCTCTAAGGTCCAGCTAAAAGATATTAGTTCTAGCACCTTTTTAGTCAAAAAATGAAAATAATCAAAGGTATTCCACTCCACGGTGAACCATGGCCTTTGACTAGCTAGTCAAAGTCAATTTGATTGAAAGAGTTACTCGTGGTAGATACACATGATGCAGGATCACTACCATTGAGTTCACCTCCTTACCGAGACCCACATGAGGATTCTGCCCTTCTTCCACCATAGGTTTTAGAAAATATCGAAAATCCGACCTCCTATTATATCGATCGAATTACCATGTTTCTTTGACGATCCGATTTTATGTTAAGTACAGTTGGTGGCCATCACTATAGAGTTAGCACCACCTCCATGCACCACGGAACCCGATTCAACGAAAGTTCAGTGTGATTTGATTGATGATACTTCTTTGCTAGAGATGAAGCTTCTACCTCATATACTTAAGTATCCCCTTCTTCCAGGACCAAAGAAAAGACTCCATGTCATCATTAGTTATAAGCTAATTGTAGAACATGAGTCCAGGTTGTTAGAAGTGCTA
Source organism: Ottelia alismoides (assembly GCA_037367405.1). Classification (NCBI taxonomy): domain Eukaryota; kingdom Viridiplantae; phylum Streptophyta; class Magnoliopsida; order Alismatales; family Hydrocharitaceae; genus Ottelia; species Ottelia alismoides. Next base: position 474,403 of record JAZKJV010009073.1, on the reverse strand, counting down.
GAGAAGAATCACAAGGCTATAGGATGGATGTTGTCGGATCTTGTAGATGTTACCCTTCTCTTTGTTCACACCATATTTATGTTGAGGATAATGTTGGACCTTCTCATGAATTGCAGAGGAGACTTAATCCAAATCTTCGGGAAGTAGTTAAGAAAGAGATTGAGAAATGGTATGGAGCAGGATTTATATACCCCATCTCTGACTCCAAGTGGGTGGCCTCCCTTCATGTTGTCCTGAAGAAGTCAAGAATTCAGATGGTCACCAACGAGGAGGGAGTAGAGATAGCGACATGGGTACCCACGTCTTGGCGCATCTGTGTTGATTATAAATATCTGAAGGTTGCGATCATGAAAGATCACTTTACCTTTATTGACCATATCTTAGAAAGTTTAGCGAGGAAGGAGTTCTTCTATTTTCTTGATGGGTACTCAGCCTACAATCAGGTAGGCATTGCCTCTGAAGACCAGAAGAAGACCACTTTTACTTGTCCTTTAGGTACATAGGCGTTCACGCACATGCTATTTGGGCTTTGTAATTCCCCAGGCACAATTCAACAGTACATGATCATCGTATTTGACGAATTGGTGATGGATTTCCTAGATGTCTTCATGAATGATTTCTTATTCCGTGCTAATTAATTTGATTCATGTTTAGTGTACTTGGATTGATTTATTCAAAGGTATAGACAGGTTAATTCGGTAGTCTCCTGGGAAAAGAATCATGTCATGGTTAAGGAGGGCATCATGTTAAGGCATGTCATCTCCAAAAACGAATGGATGTTGACCCTACCAAGGTGAATGTGAGCAAGAAACTTGATCCACCAACCAACATCAAGTCGGTGAGGTCATTTCTGAGGCATGTCAGGTTTTATAGACGGTTTATCCAGGATTTTTCTAAGATTACCCGACCATTGACTGAACTCTTAGGTAATGATATTGAGTTTATTATAAATCACAAGAGTCTAGAGACCTTTGAACTCTTAAAGAGAAAGATTCGTGACTCGCTGATTTTGTAGGCTCTTGATTGGTCTCTTCCCTTTGAGATCATGACTAATGCTTCGGATTTTTCTATAGGAGTCATATTGGGGTAGCAACGAGATCGGGTCCTATTTGCTATCCACTACACGAGCAAATTTTTAGATACTACACAGAAAAACTACACAGTGGTCGAAAAGAAAATGCTTGGCGTAGTGGGCTCTTGGGAAATTTAGGTCTCACATTTTAGGATTAAAAGTGACAATTTACACAGGAAATTCAACCATTAGGTATCTCATGGAAAAGAAGGACATGAAGATGTGTCTTCTTAGGTGGATTTTCTTGCTCTTGGGGTTTGATTTGGAGATTAAGGATAAACCTAGAGTTACAAATGTAGTGGCTGATCATTATCCCAATTAGAGCTGAAGGATTCCCTGATTCAGAACCTATCAAAGAGACCTTCCAAGATGAGTCCATTTGTGTTGTCGATTCTCTTCCATTGTATGCAAACATGGTACACTATCTTGTCTCCAAGCAAGTTCCCCATGGTTGGACCAGAAGCGGTATTGACCGACTAAAGATAGATTCGAGGAAACACCATTGGGAGAATTTCTTCCTCTTCTTTGAGGGGTCGGATGGCGTCTGGAGAAGGTGTATTCCTTAGGAGGAATACTAGAGTGTCCTCATACTTTGTCATTCACTAGAAGCTAGAGGACATCATTCGGGAAAAAGAACCGCACACAAGGTGCTTCGATGTGAATTGTTTTGGTCGACCTTGTTTAGAGATGCACTTGATTTTGTATGGTCGTGACATGTTTATCAAAGTATGGGAGGGACAATTGGCTATAGAGATGAGATACCCATGCAACCCATAATTTTCTGTGATGTTTTTTATGCATGGGGCATAGATTTCATGGGTCCCTTTCTCAATAGTCATGGTTTTGAATACATCTTGTTAGCATTTAACTACCTTTCTAGATGGGTGGAGGCTATCCCAACCCAAGCCGTAAACACCAAGACTGTATGTAAGTTCATAAGGATTATATTAAGGTTTGAGGTCCCAAAAGTTTTGATATCTTATGGGGGTAGCTACTTTGTAAACAGAGAGATGAAATCTTTAGCTAAAGACTACAAATTTTAGCATAGAGTGACTAGACCTTACCAACCTCAATAAAACAACATGGCAGAGGTTAAAAATATGAAGGTGAAGAGTATTCTTCATAAGCTAGTTCATCCTGATAGGAAGAATCGGTCCCACCTTTTGGACCAAGCTCTATGGGTCTATAGGACGGCTTACAAGACCCCTCTTGACACTTCACCTTTTAGAATAACCTATGTCAAACCATGTCATTTAGTGAGAAATAAAGAAGATTAATTAGAGTTGTCACCTAGGAAAGCTTTGTAGATATCTAAAGCACAATGAGCTAGTGGAAATTCAAAATCGATCATATACCAATTGCTTGATCTATAAGGATGAAGTTAAGAAGTGCCATGATTTGCATATTAAATGCAAGAACTTTTCTTCATGACAAAAGGTACGGTTATTCAATGAGAAGTCAAAGAGTTTCCACGAGAAACTAGCATCTAAATGGACGGGTCCTTATATAGCTAAGGAAGTGCATGGTAATGCCAGTGTAGAGATAACATATCTCACAGATGGTGCACCTTCCATTTTGCTCAATGGACAATTGTTGAAGAACTTCATATAATCTAAAGAACAACTAAATCCAGTTGAGGTGATTGACTTCATGCCGATTGAGTCATTTGCATATATTTAAGATACAACATGACGTCACAACTTAGAGATTCACATCGGATAGATTTAGCATCTTAGAGATTCATCTATTCTTTTTTCAACATGAACTATATTCTTTTTAGGATGTGGATTCTTCTGTTGTTGCTTGCTTACTCCTAGATAGGCTTATGAGGGCCTAAGTATAGGAGAATCACATTTTTATTTTTGTATATTTTCATCGGTCCATGTATCCTTCATGTATTCTTTACACTTAGGCTATTTTTGTCGTAAGCATAAGGGGTCAATTCCCTATTATTATTATTATTATTATTATTCATTTGTTTCTATTATTTTTGGACCCATCTTCTTTGTCTTTCTACCCTGGACTTAGGTTATTTAAAGCCTAAGTATAGGGGGTTTGACGGGTTTTCTTGTCCCTTTATTATTTTTCCTCCTTATGCTTTGTTGAGAGGATTCTTATTTATCTTTGTCTGTATTTATGTTTCTCATGTTTTCCCGTTCATTTTATGTAATTTCTCCCTAGAGCCTTTCTCTTATATAAGAGGGTTATTGGGCTACGAGATAAACAACTTTTATTTCCACACATTTCAACGTGGTATCAAAGCGAAGGTCCTAGATCGGAGCATGTGACCTAACTCTACCCTCTCCCCACCTAGACCCCTCGCATGCCCTGCCACACAGGCCACCACCTCGCGGGTAGACGCCACCCCCGCGCACCCTCCTCTCGTGTGTGTTGACGTCACCCCTCCCTCCTCACCGGTTGACGTCGCCCCTTGCGCGCCTGCACTCTCGCGGCCTGTCTCCATGCGCGTGTGATCTCATGCACCCTCCTTGCAGCTCTAGGCTTCCACTACCCTCCGACCTGCACCCCTCTCGGGTGGCAGGTGCTTCTCACAGATCTTCTTGCAGGCCGCCAACCCTGTGGATATCCGTTCACTGCCTCTGCTCATCTCAGTCTCGATTTAGGTCCCTCTTTGGGCTTCTAGTGTGTGAAGCGATCATCTAAAACACCCTAGCCACCCAAAGTCATCTTCAAAGAATAGAAAAGGTAGTGATATGAATCTACACCCACAACCATCTTCCCATATGTTCATGTAGACACATATCTTATTGATTACAATCCCAGTCTTGGTGATAGTTGTCATCATGGTTGACAACAAAGCTAATGTTCCATCCTTGGGGGGATTCAAAGGTCCAGCTCCCATCATCAAGATGGATGGCATGAACTATGAACTATGGGCCATGCAGTTCATGAGTCTGATGCAGTGTAATGGCAAGAAGCATATCCTCACGGTGGATTAGCCAAGTGACAAGACTGGGATAAATGCCTCATGGGAGGCTGTTGAAGCCAAAAATCGGGAGATCAGATTCACAAGGCGAATCAACAGTCGCTGAGTTGACCTCGCACGAAATTCGGAATTCAAATAACAATTAACCCACAACAATCAAATAAGGCAGTGAAGGTAAATGTGGAGTTAAAATTTATTATAACTCTACAAAGAATGTGTATAGTGTGCAAGCAGTGTAGAGGTCGAACACAAGGAGCAGACAGGTAGAACGGGGCAATCAAGATCAAAATGTGAATTTGATGAATTTGTCTATAAATGCAATGTTTTTGTGGGTTTTAATTTTATATTTTTTATTTAATTTTTAATTTTATAATTTCGTATTTTGATTTTTAATTTACTGATTTTGTATTTTCTTTTTTATATTTTATATTTTGTATTTTCTTTTTCTTTTAATAAACATGTAATATATATAAGGAATATATATACACTAGAGATGAAAGAGAGAGATGAAAATAGGGAACAAATACTCAAAATACATGAGATAAAATATTTTTGTGCTTTTTATATTTTTCTAATGTTTTTGTGATTTTTTCTAGATTTTTCCTAATTTTTTTGTATTTTAAAGGCAAAAATACTAAGAAACAGTGAGGAAAGTTGCTGGTCGAGATTAAAATGAGGATAAAAATAACAAACATTGTCCACAATTCCTCAAATTAATTTTAAAATAAAGCTAATAAAACTTAAAAATTCAGAGACAAAATTGGTATTTTTTTGATTTGTGTAGAATTTCTAATATATTTATAAATATTTTTGGGGTTTTGTAATTTTTTTGAGTTTTCTTTTGTAATTTTTAATGATTTTTGTTCTGGAGCTAAAAGATATGCAAACACACAAAATATTTTTTTAAACTTTTAAATAATGTTTTATTATTTTTATGTATTTTCTAATGCAAACAGTGCTGAAAATGCATGTTTCTGAATTTTTAGAAATATTCAAATGCAATAAAAATGCCAAATAAAATTATAGTGTGAAACTACAATGCAACATGAACTTATGGCAATTTTGTGGATTTTTTTAGCAATTTAGAGATGCATGAAATAAATTCGAGCAATGTTAAGAAAATACATACTGGCAGGGATATAAATGTAAATACGCAAACATCCAGGGGCCTTGGTGCAATTTTTACACAACAATTACAATTGATTAAAAACCTTTCTGGACTAAATATGAATAGCTAAAGCTGCGAGGGCTTTCCTGCAAAAGATGCCACCCCACACGTGACTAGCACATGCCAGGCAAGGACCAAATTGTTATATGTCAAACTTCAGGGGCTTAATTGCGAAATGTCCAGAAAATATAGATCTGTATATGAATGTTTCGGAACTAAATGTAAATACGAAAATATCCAGGGTTGCGTCTGCAAAATTGCCAAGTTATGTGCGTAGAGCACGTGACTTGGCAGGGACCCAAATGTAATATTACAATAACTGGGAGGTCAAATGCAAATTATCGAGAAATATATAACAGAATTTAAAAGTTTTTGGACTGCAGCTAAATAAGAAAATACACCGGGGTGGCCCTGCAAAATTGCCACGTCACGTACGTAGAGCACGTGACCTGGCAGGGACTAAAAAGTAATGATACAAAATACCAGGGGACGTTACACAAATTAGCCAAAGTTATAAGGCACAGATGAATGTTTATAGATTAATAATAAATACAAAAAATGGCCGGGGTGTAATGCGCAAAATACCCAAATCTAAGGAGGATCCGACACTGCAGACTCGTCACTTATACACGTGTCGTCGTCTCCTTGCGCGATACCCCTTCGCGTGCAAACGGTCCTGTTTATATTATCGGCTGGAGATCTATGGCAGATAGGGCTTGAGATCCGACGGCAACTGTAATCCTGGATGAACGCTCCTTGATCGGACGGCGATGAGAGGACCAGCAAGAACACCCGAAGAACACTCCCCCGTCGAGTTTGAATCAACCAAAGGAGGCTCCTCCGTGCATCTGGGCGGTCCCCGACCGTCTCCGTGTACTCCTGCTCTTCAGGGGAAACTTCTCGGAGGTTCAAATGGGCCCAGGGGACTGTTGAACGAGCCCCAGAGATGTCGTGATAATCCGGCCACCTGGGCGAAGTTGGTGATGCTTTTGACCCGTAGAAGGGCCCTTCAAACCATTCGAATGCACAAAGAAAGATCGGCAGCACAAGGAACAAGGGTCTGGTTGTTATTGGCGAAGGATCGGTGTGGTTGTACGCTCGCCGGAGCAAGCTCCGGCGAGGGATAGCTAAGGTGACTAGACGTCTAAAGTATAAGGAAACGATGCTAAATTAAAGATAGTCACTATTGCTAGCTAATGAGCAAGAGAAATCAATGTAAAAACGACCTCGAGCGGTAGTGCACCACGAGATAAGCACCTCTCGGCCAAGGTGGCCGAAGATAGGTGGAGACCACGATTCACCTGGCCCAACTCCTCCGCGACAACGCCGGAGAGTAGATGTCACCTTCCTCCATCCAGGGCGCTAGGGGGAAGAGTTAGGCAAGGGAAAAAAGTGGTTCAAAGAGCAAGGGGAGGTGACGGGTGTATTTTGAACAAGTGATGGAGTGGCTCCGAAGATCGAGGCGTATCATGCGAATTGCGGGTCCAATCCTCGAGATGAAAGCTAGGTGTGTAAGAGGGATTCTCGAGGAAAAAAAGTTGTTTATGACGCATCACGAATGGATGCAAGGTGCAGCCTCCAAAAAAGGGCGAAAAGCAAAAAAAACCTTGTCTGATAGAGCCGCAGGAGGGGGGTCAGACAGTTGACCTTCAATCAATGGTCCAGACCACCTGGTGGTCCACGTGGACCAACCAGGAAAACCTCCTGAAAAAGATTTGAAAAATCATTTAAAAATAGAAAACAATTTTATTAATTTTTTATTATTAAATAAAAATGTTTATTATTTTATAAATTATTTTATGATGATTTTTATTTATTTTTTCGAGGTATTAATTTACAAGTAACCTTTTATAGGGTATATAGGTATATTTGTCTATATGTTTTAATATTTTATTTTTATTTTGTATATTTGATTTATTTATTTTGGTTTATTATTTTATAAATTTATAACTTATTTTTATGAAATGAATTATATTTTTATTTCATTTTTTTGATGTATTTTATATACTTAATAAAATCTAAGTAGTAATTATATAGGTATGGTTATAGGTATTATACCTAAGTATTGTATACAAGTATTTTTTGTGTTTTATTCGTATTTTATTCCTGTTTTAATGTACACACATATTATAAATAATATTTATCAAATTATAACAATATAAAATTATAAAAATAATGAATAATAAATAAAATGAATATTTTAATCTGTACAGGTATACAATAGGGGTCCAAAACTCAACTTTCAAATCGTAGCTCCGCCAAATGCGAAATCACCTTCATTAAATAGCTTATTTAAAATTATATACAATTAATGGTGACTTAAAGTTATATACAATTAAAGGTGACTTTGACGCATTTTAAGTTTTTATTTGAGATACGGGTCTGGGAAGTTGGGATTCTGGAATCTTATTCAGATCATAACTTTTATCTGTATATTATTTTTGGGTGAAATCAATTTTGTATTTTTATTTATTTAATTATCTACAACATTCATGTACAAAGTTTCTTTATTGGAAGTATAAAAAGTGGAACCAAAAATAGGTCCCAAAATGAATAAAGAATGAATGAAATGAAAGGTATTTTGGCCCTTATCTCCCCCTACTTTATTCCTAGTCCACCTAGTCATCGAGATGCCTAGGTCTCAGGATTTTGGGTCATAAAATATTTACAATATTTTATTATTTTTCTTTTATTTCTTTATTCTATAATTTTGGCTTTAAAAACCGCATTTTGTACAATATTTACACAATCATGCATGGATGCTAAAATACGTGAATTAACGCTATTTACACGCATTTACTAAGGTTTTTAAGGCCAAAATGATAGAATAAAGATGATGAAACGTATATTCATCATCCCCCTATACTTGCCTTTGCTAGTCCCTAGCAAACACTTATGCAATAAGTGCAGAAAAGAAAAACAAAGAAAAGAAAAAGAAGAAAATTGAATTGAGTTTAATTATCAAACTTGTCTTCACAAAATCAAAGTTTGGAGCTTAAATCGGACCTTTGGAATTTTAGTGTGGGCGGAACCTTAATGAGAATCGGATTTGAAATCCAACAGCCTTCGAGTATCCAAAACTCTGCTCAAGTCTCCTCAATAGCCAATTCAGAAATATTTCAACTCATACGCAAACCCTTATGACTATCAATCTGACTCGTACATTGTAAGTGATGGTGGCTCTCTCCAACTAAAATGACAAAGAGACTGACTTCTCCAGCATGACAACCCAATGATTTCCCAATCTAACGACTCATTCCTCAAGGAGCAGGGTATTCCCTTCTAAGTTCAAGTGGCAACCAACTCAAGAGGAGGGGCCAGTGTAGCTACCTATCCTAGGATGCAAGACCAGTGTAGTCAAGTCATCCAGCTGCAGGATCACATGATTTGACTTTGAAGCTCAAGCTTGCTTATTTGACTTTACACATATATACACTCCGGCAGGCATTTTTATTTTTGTACATGCCTGCCCACTTTTTTGGAGTTTTTCTTCTTCTTTTTTTTAATACTATATACAACATCATTTACATAGGGAGTTTTTCCTCTTGATCTAGTAGACTATTCATCTTTTGAAGCTTTATCACAACCCACAATCTCTTGTCCTCGAAACTCATCATCACTGGACGGGTTGGGATGCACTTCCCTCCTTAGAGGAGGACAAATGTTTCCACCTTTGTGCGTCTCATACCGACAAATCCAATCTCACCACTCCAACTAAGTTGAGCCAAGTGAAAGGTGCAGGTGTCCAAGTTACTCTACTTAGGCAGTAAAGAATCCATTGAACCAAGTCCCGTGATCCTCAAAGAATTAAGTCAACTAGACCTAAAGTACCTCAATTCCAGCTCTTATAAGGTTCCTGTTAATTAGGTAGATTTTAAGGTCCAACCAAGCTCCAATCTTTGGATTTTACTTAGACTCGTTCAACTATCAAACTCAATCCGAAAAATGTGAATGTTATGCAAATGCTATGCAGAAAATATTTTTGTGATGCAATTTTCAAAGATTTTGAACTTTTTATGGATTTTTGAAAAGATGATGCATATGCATATTAACACGGGGATGCAGCTTATGTTTACAAGAAGTGGATTTTAAGAATTTACAAAGGTAAGTGCCCAATTTTTATAAATATACACATAGAGAGTTTTAGGTGAGATGTCAGTATTCCTCAAACTTATTTGAAAACGATTTTCAAGCAATTTTGGAAACTATAATCCAAAATAATTTTTACAAACAGTTTTTACAAATATGTACACACATTTGAAAATCTTTTTGCAAAGGTTTTCCAAACAGTATATATAGGTTTTTCAAATATTTTTGCAACCATTTTTCAAAACATTTGCATATCATTTTTCAAACCTTTTTATTTCACACAAAGAAAATAATTTTACAATCAAAATATTTTTACAAAGGTTGAAAACATGTAACAAAATATTTTCCAAATAGTTTTCAAAAGATTTTTCACAAAGATTTTCAAACTATTTTTCAAACATTTTGCAAAAAATATTTTCACCTGATTTATTAATCAGTAGATATAAAAAGAATTTGAGGAATAATTACATCTTTTTATTAAGTATTTTAATGAATTTTATAAATATAATTAGCCATAGTTATTAATAAAAATACGAAATTATGAGTTATGGCTAAAGTATATACGGGGTATATACGACCCCCCTATACTTAGCTTGAGCTATGTCCTCATAGATCAGAGAGAAAAAGAAGACATAACTCGTACTGAGCATAGAAAAGTCTAAAGAATAAATGAATAAGAGATGAATAAACGAATGAGAAGTCGATCGTCCCCCCTATACTTAGGATCAAATAATCCTAAGTATAGCAGATTGTACACAAAGCAGGGAGGGTCAAGGGTGGGAATGAACAGATGTACTCAGATTGTCTCCCCCTATACTTAGGGTAAGATATCCCTAATTATAGACAATAAGAGGAGACAATGGAGAGGATCAAAGAATAGAAGAAACTCGGGGTGCACACCCCCCTATACTTAGGACAAAGTACATCCTAAGTATAGAAAATTGTCTACAAGGGGCGACACCTTTTTGGTACAAAAAGAAGATAGAAAAGGAAGAAAAGAAAAGAAGAAAAGAGAGATCAGAAGATGGAAGACGAGATTAGAGGATGTACACATCACTCCTCCTATACTTAGGGTAAAAGACACCCTAAGTATAGGCAACAACAAGAGTGATGAAATGGAACGACGAATGAACACTCGGCTCGTCCACCCCCCTATACTTAGGACAAAGTACGTCCTAAGTAAGGAAAACAAGAGAATGGGTGGACGAGCAAAACAGGAGAGGTACACAAAAGAGAATATGCAACGGAGTGGATATACAAATGGTCAAGGAGGTCGAAAGCAAACCTTCTTACGGGACCGCTGAGGAATGGATCTCGTATGGTATAGGTCGACATCGGGGTCCATGGTGGACAAAAGCCGATCAGGGTCGACAGGATGAAGGTCCTCAGTGGCCCTAGGGTGTGAAGGCATAGACGGATCAGTGAAAGAAGTACGACTAGGTCCGGCCTTGGGAGTCTCACTGATATAAAAGTGAAATGGAAAGAACTCATCATCATCGGAAGAAGTGTACTCAGTGTTGTCCTGCGAGGGGTCTCGTCCAGGTCAACCAAAAGGAACGAACTCATCAGTGGAAGTAGTCGAACTCTGTTCGTCCTCAATAATCTCAACCGGATCATCTTTCTCATCAAAAGGTCTGAATTCTTGGATAAAAGCAATCAAATCAAATTCTGCCTTTGTCTCATCTGAATATAAATGAACAGGAGCAGACTCATCGGTGAAAGAAGTCAAGTCATGTCCGTCCCTTCTAGTCTTTACATCTGCCCTCTGCTCAATGGTATCAATCGTGTAAATCCCGTGGATGTCATCAACACATCGCTAATCACAGGAAGCGGAAACACCAAGGTCTATGCTTTTCGAGGCTTCCTCCTTGGAGAGGAATTCTCGGGTCTCATCATCTGTCATAAAGAAGGTCTCTCTGATATCCTCATATAGATCATAGTCCTCGGGGTCAGCCAAGATAGATGAAGGTGCATCAGGTGCAGGTCTCTAGTCAACAGTCTGTGTGGTGATCAACACTTCGCTTTCGTCAGCAGGACGGAAGCGAATCTCTCCTGATCCGTAATCAATAATGACCCTCGCAGAGGCGAGGAATGGTCGTCCCAGGAAGATTGGAGAGTGCTCCCCTGTGGAGGTCTCCATGGGCAATACGACAAAGTCAACATTGTAGCTCATGCCCTGAATCGAAATGACGACGATTTCAAGGATACCCTTCGGCCTCTTTATTGATCCATCAGCAAACTGAACAATCATCTTGGTTTTCTTGATAGGCCTTTAGTGAAGAGATTGTACCAACAAGAAGGGTAATATGCTAATCGAAGCACTGTCGTCTAGGAGAGTGTGATCACAAGCATGGTCAGAGATGGTGCAGCTAATAAAAGGTGTGGTCGTGTTCCTCTTCCTAGGAATGGGACGGTGTGTGATGGCGTGGGCAGTGGCCATGGTCAAAATATGACACTTAGATCTGCTCCACTGCTTTCTCATCTTGGGAAGAGGAGCAGATAAATCAGTCATGGCCTGCTGAAGTGGGGCACGGATGATATCATGAATAGTGGCCACCACTTCGGGTTCAGTCAACATTTTTTTAATTTTTGGACCTCCTCCATACAAGGGAGGAAGTCAGAATCAACATATACACGAGGCATGCCAAGAGCAGTCTGTATAGCGACATCCTCAGGGTTAAAGGTGGGACTAGGGGTGAAAGGTTGTGTGGTCAATGGATCTGGCAGGTGGGTCCTCTCCTCGTAGTCTAAATCAACCAAGTGTCTCCCGAACTCTTTTTATGTTTTTATATTTTTCTCATTTTTTGTATTTTGGGCGATTGCAAGCTCTCATGGAAATCCTCGAGTGAACCCATATCATCAAATGGTAGAATATCATGGTTGCTCTTATTTGTACTAGTGAGGTAGCCAATCCTCTTTCTCATATGATCCATCATCTGGATCAAGTGCTCAAGGGTGGACTCCATGAAAGGTGACTCCAACAGTTCAGTCTCGGGTGGATGTGAACGTGGATAATACGGAGGTGATGGTGGATGTGGGTAGAAGTCCGAGTCCTGATACTGCGGCTGAGGCGGATATGTACAAAAGTCAGGAGCAAAGTCCTCCTGGAAAAAAGGAGGTGGACCGGCTGGAGTGAATGAAGGATCTGTAAAGTCCGGATAAAAGATGCTCCAGGGGTCCATCTCGAAACAAGAAAAAAATGATAGTCGGGAGAGCACGATGGTCAAATCAAGAGAGTGAAGAAGACGCGCAAACACGCAGAAGTGATCTAGAATGCACACAAGCAATCACAAGCAAACTCATGCAAAACAAACCCTCAATTCACCTACTCAACTCGGTAGAGACCGAAAAGTCGGCCTTTTAATCTTGTCTGTTTTAGAGTTAGGTGAGAAGTCCAAAAGTTGCACAAACACTTAGGGGGCTGAAATGGGATTTGGGCACTATCCTTAGTGTGTGCGCGATCAAGTAAAAGAGAAGACAATGAGGGGATTACTCGCCCCAAGACAAGATTTTCTTTTTGGTTGATTTTAGGGTCAAGTAATATTAGCAGTCCCAATTTTATTGGTTATCACTTTTTTTTTGTTTTTTAGTGAGAAATGCATGAGCCTATCGAGGAGTCAATTTTAGTTGGTACCTAGGTGATCAAAATCAGAGGGAGAGTCGGAAAAGCAATGCAAGCGGCAAAAACAATGATGAATGCTAAAGCGTAAATGCTCACCTTGCCTCCAGCACTCTACATGCAAATATGCTCAGCAGAATTGAAACCTATCTATATGCAAATGCAAGCCGATGAAATCGCCCTAAGTTTCAGAAATTGCTATTAGCGTGAAGAACCGATGCTAATGACCTAGTATGGAACCGAAGTATCCGGTCTTGGAGTTTCCTCGGTGCCCACCAAGGTGAATCCTGCATGCACTATATGGAGAACTCTCACGGCGCGGTGGTTCCGAGACTAAGTGAGAAGCAGTTTAGATTTGACTAGGTCCAAATGAATCTATAGGCACAGGCAGATATATTAGGTGTTTGGCCTTAATCTATCGCAAGCAATCCTAAAACTAAGGGCTCAATCACACAAAATAAGGAAAACAAAAACCGAGAAAACAAAGGAAAAAATGTGATGAAAACCGACAAAACCGTGGTGAGCCCCAAATTGAACAAACACTTGGAAATTAGGCTCGAAAGTCCAAGTCCAGGGTACCTGTATTATTACAACAATATAGTCTCTCTTTCACTAAAATTACACAAGTAAATAAATGCACAAAAAAATGTTCAGAAATGCGACTGTCTTCTCAAGTTTTCCCTGCCTCCTTAAATGTTAGGTCAGAACTTGAAGGATATTGAGAATCCTTAAGCGCATCACGGAAGCGTGTCGATCGCATCGTATGCGATCGGGGCGACTAGTCTGCCTTAGTCGCTAGATGCAGCGAAAATTAAAATTTTTAAATCTAAAGATGAAACCACATGATCACGAGAACACTTCTCGGATCGTTTCATCAAACCACAAAGTATAAGGAATACCTCTTGGAGCGTGGTTGTAATCGTGAGATCCCAAACAAGAGATCCTCCTGTCTTAAGTCCGATCCACGAAGAACGCACTTGCGGGTGCGATGATGAGACGCGTTCCTCCCGCAATCCTCGATGAAGATCCAAGCGATGAATCCCCTGATTTTGTCAAACAAAATCCGTCGTCTTCCTCTAGAGAAAGTCGCCCCAAAGAAGAAGGAGATTCCCAAGTCGGCGAAGGCGAAGGCAAGAGACTCTCCTTCTCAATGCACAAAGTGGACGGCCACTTTGAATAGAGAGAGAGAGAGGCTAGGCGAGAATGAGAGAGAGAGAGTAGTAGACTTCTACAACTCTTGATAATGTACCATGAAAGGCTAGGTTAGCCCTATTTTTATATCAGTTTAGGATACAATGGATCTCAATCCCTGGGTCACATAGATACAACGGCCAAGTTGGTCTATGTATTAATCAATGGCCAAGATTGTTGTTGGTTAAAAACCAACAACATTAATTTATATTTAAATTAAATATATGTTGTAACATTATCAAGATAATTTAATTTAACATAAATCAATTAATTAAGAGATTAATCAAGATAATAAGAAGAAGATAATGTTGCCTCCCAAAAAAATGGGGCGTCACCCATGACTTTTTCATGGGTGACGCCACCTCATCAAAGGTGGCTCTATTATCTCCTTTCTATTATGTCATATTATCTCTTAATAATATGTAATAACCATTATCACAAAATTATCCACCAAATTAATTCCAAATTAATTTGTGAATTTTTCAGTCATGCTATTGAAAATATGTGAATCACATTCACAATCCAAACTAATTTGTAAATTACATTTCCAATTAATTACTTAATGTGAATCCAATTCACATTAATAATTAACAAATGCTATTTACATTGCTTCTCTCTCTCTCTAATATATTATAAATCATATTTATAATATATATGATTAATATGGATAGTGCTATCCACATTATTCATATCCATGATAATTAAATCACATTTAATCATCTTGGATCTCTTTTCTCATGTACCCAAATAACATGAATCACATTCACGTCATTCATATCTTTGATAATTAAATCACATTTAACTATCTTAGATATCTCTTCTTATAATATGAATCAAGTTCATATTATTCATGATAATTAAATCATATTTATTATCCATTTTCTCAATGCTTGGATACAGAATTCATCAAATGAATTATTCTTGAACTCCTTCAAGAATAATGTGCTTTCTCCGCAGATACTTGGAGATAAGGACAGGGCGATTGTATTTTTTCAAGTATAGTGACTTGGATGTTGAGATCTCATCTCAAATCAAGATCTTACGTACCTCTCACAGATGTTGATTAAATCAAGACCGCAAATCTAATCTTCTTATTGTACCTGAATCTCATTCAGACCAATGTCCAACACTTGGACTAAGATCAGATTGCTTCCCTACTAAGAGGAGTCACTAAAATCCATACCTGTTTCATCATTCCCTCGGAATGGAAGCATCATGGTTATACAATCGTTAATGATCACATCACCCTCAGATATTCCTAATACATGTACATCCTGCATACTGGAAGACCTATGATCAACCCGAAGATCAAGATCAATTTATACTGTCTTCATCAGGGTTTTATCAATAAGTTTCTCATTTGATCATTGGGATTTGTTATCGATCATATATTTTTCAAAAGCATATATCATACCTAGGTCTTGATCACATACTTTCCAAAACTATATCAAACCTACAAATTCGGTCAAGCTTCCAAAGTGAGATGACCGTGCACGGAATTTGATTCTTCCCAATATCTCATGAGTGAGCTCACATCTTCCGGTTCAGTAGTGAACCTGTATGATCCCTTTGAGAGATCATATTACTCATATGCCCTTATATGCACACCAGCTCGTCGGTGTATAGACTTTGGTTAGGCCATCAACCTATCGGTCTGCCAAATGTACATATTCAGACATATAGTAATACATCTGTCTCCGGTCAGAGGACGCATGCCTATATCGTGACAGCATACGACATAGGTCTTTGGTTATCTCAATCTCGTTAAGTCAACTCTTTGACCTAACTAATATGACACCTCCGAATCTCTATTCCAATGCAGAGGACCTACATCAAGAGGTCGGTCAGATATCAGCCTATGTGAGAAAGGAATGCCATCTCCTACTCAGGATGGATATAACATCTTAACAATCATTTGTCGGTGCTTGATGAGTCCTCAATCTAACTCTTTAGATATTCATCCAAGCACCAGCCTCTATGATTCAATAATTGAATCAACAGCTGTATGATCATTAATATAGCCATGGTACATAACCCTAATTTTACAGAGGGACCTTTTATGAAAATTATTTATTCTTTATTTCAGATCAGGGTATGATATTCGCAATAACATTTATTGCATAATGGCGCGCCGTTGGCTCACATGTCCAACAATCTCCCACTAGCCCAAAGAGCCATTAATGGGCTAATCATTTAAACCCACACTCATGTGACAATCATAGGCTATTTAGAAATAGCTAGGTAAGCTTATCAGTCACTCTGTTCCCAAAAGACTATGCCAAGTCCTTTTACGGCACTTGGATATCTCCACGTAACAATGCTCGCATCCAATGTGAATGTTACATCTATTGCAACCAATACTCAATCTTGATAAAGCAATTATAGTGTCCTTGACACTATTGTTCAGTAATTATTATAACCAGTATTTCCATAATCCTAATCAGAATACCCTTATTCCGAGAGATCACTATCTCTCAAGGTATCCACACTTAAGACCTTTTAGATCTCTATCTATAAAGTCTTAAGCTTTTGAAGATATGACTTTGAGATCACTATCTCAAAAATCTTGTCATCTATGAAGATTTTGTTATTACTGCAATCAAGTGTTTTCTCTCCATGGTAGGATTAGCAACACTTTACTACTCCCACTGCATGGCAGATATCTAGCTTTTATACACATTTAGCATACACTTAGCTTCTCGTAACGGATGCACAGGTGCAAGCAGTTTCTAGCATTCACTTCCTCAACTCTTTGAGGTATTATCCCTTTAGATAGGTTAGTACCAAATCTCAAGGGAAGGAATCCTTTCATGGAATTTCCAAGAATGGAATATGTCCAAGGTGTACTACAAATGTGACAGTCCCAATACCCTCTTTTCTTTGTTTCTGAACAACTTCAGAACTAAGATCTAAGAGGTATTCTTGAGATCATATCTCAAGGTATTGAATAGCATGTCTATAAAACACTTATTATCATCCTTATATCATTCCAAATGATTAGGATATTATCTACATTTAGCACGATGGACACAATGGCACTCGCACTAAGCTTCACATGGTACATCAAGATTCTATCTGAAATCATAACTCTTATGATTTCATTAAATCTGATGTTCCAACTACAAGAAGCTTATTTGAGTCCATAGATGGAGTTTCTTTAGCTTGCACACCTTGCTTTCCTCAACCATGAAGCCCTGGGTCTACTTCATGTGAATATCCTCAGAGGGGTATTCTTAGAGGAATGCAATCTTGACTCACATCTTGAATATGTAATAGTCAAGTTGTGTAGCTAAGGTTAGCAATATTCTGATGATTATAGGCATGGTTACTGAAGAGCAAGTCTCATTACAAGCAATGTCTTCTCTTCCGGTGTGTAGCTTATGGCTACGAACCGAGCTTTGAAGGTCTCTACCTTCTCATCAGGTCCCCTCTTCCCTTGAAGATCCATTTACACCTTTATGGGTCTTACCCATATAGGTGGATCCTCGAGGGTCCATATACAACACTTTTATACGAAGTCTACTTTAAACTTTATTGCTAATATCCATCTTTCCATGTCATGATCCTTAGGAGCTTCATCACATGAAGTCGATCATTGTCAGACTTAACTGACACATGGAATACATCCTCAAGCTCATTTGAAGAGGTATTAATGTTTCATCTCTAATTATCCTTTTAGTTTCCGATTTCAGAGGCCTCATTATCTTCCAAGATTAAATGAGTTCTTTTACTTTATTTTCATCTTGATTCTCAAGTCTCAATCCTCCAAGAATCACATCTCATAGATGAGATCTTTTAAAAATCTCAAGGTCACAAAGTAGGTCCAATACCATCCTTTATTTTCCTAATGAAGTAGCACTCTCTAGTGCTTAATTCCAGCTTACTTGCATGGAATCTTATTAAGGATATATATTGTAGTCTCTACTACATATATACTTGGAAACTAAGGGGTAATTATGCTAATATTCATTATTGATCAAATCATGTCACACATGATCCAATTGTATCTCCCTACACTGACTGTTAGATGTTGGGAGGAACTATTGGTTCCAAAGATACCATGCCCATGAGATATATCCAGATTTCAGTTTTTTTGATGCTTAGGGCATAGACTTCATGGGACCATTTCTTGTTAGTTATGGATTTCAATACATCTAGCTTGTCATGATTATGTTAGTCATTGGGTTGAGGTTATACCCACCCAAGCCGTTGATAGTCATACGGTGTTTCCTTTCGCAAGAACCACATTGTTGCATGGTTCAGGATCCCCAAGATACTCATTTAGATGGGGAAAGCTATTTCATAAATAGAGAAGTCAAGAAGCTTGTGAAGGAGTACATCGTTGGGCATAGAGTTGTGTCTCCTTACCACCACATAGTAATTGCTTGGCTAAGATTTCAAATAATATGATAAAGATGATATTGCAAATACTTCTACGTCTAGATAGGAAGAACTGGTCCCAGATGCTTGACTCAGTTCTATGTGCTTATTGGACAACGTATAAGTCTCGATTGGGTAATGTTTCCCTACAGAATTATGTATGGAAAGCCTTGCCACCTGTCAGTTGTATTAGTTCACAAATCTTTATGGGCACTCAATGAATGCAATTCAGATTATGAAAAAGCAAGACAGAGTAGGAAGTTGGATCTAAACAGATTATTGGAATTATGAGATTTTGCATATAACAACTCGCTCGTGTATAAGGATAAATTCAAGGGATGGCACGATACACACATGAAGGAAGACTTTCTCCTCTGATCAAAAAGTTTGGTCATTTGATGCTAAATTAAAGTTGTTTCCCGATAAGTTAAAAAGCAAATGGACAGTATCGTTCATTGTGAGAGCAGTGTGTGACAATGGTAGTACTGTCATATCTGGGTTATCACCTAACGCATAGCCATTTGTTGTGAACGGATAATTGCTGAAGCCATACCTAGATCATGACACATTCATGTCCATGGTTGACTACATATCTGTGGTATCAGATGATGACTTTTTAACATCTTCTGCTCTGAAACTTGAGCTAATTTTCTCTTGTATATATCATTTTGTTTTATTCTTTCTTCTTGTTCTGTTTTTATCGTTCACCTCTTTTCCTTGTGTGTGTGTGCTATATTTGGGGTGTACTCTATCCTAAGTATAGGGGAGGTGATTGTTTTGAGTTTTTCCATTTTGTTGTTTCATCACTCCTATTGTTGCTTATACTAATGAATCCTTTACCTTGAGTATAGGGGGAGTGATGTTGTTCATTATTGAGTTCAAGTTTATCAGGAGGAGTGGGATAGAAATGATATTCATATCTCCATAAGATATTCTTTGAATATTATCTAGCAGGTACAAGCTACCTAGGTTAGATCAAATTCATTTCACCTTTCTTCAAACTTTGGTTCTAAACCAAAATTGTGAAACCGTTGAACATTTCAAACGTTTCTCAGGTGAAGAGAAGAAATCTCATATCATACATAATCATCAATAGATATCACATATCCATAATGTTTACTATGATATAGATGATCTACATACATCAATATGTATGAGATCTTGAATACCTCGACATATAACACCATTCCCAGAGAAGGGTGTATTGGACATTTTACTTTGAATACAATATTCACAAGTATGTAATATTTGAAATTTTAGACATTCTAAAGTTTCATATCTTACTAGTCTATTGATCTCATCAACAGACAAATGTCCAAAACTTGATGCCAGATCATTGTCAAATGATCTTCATCCTCATATTGATCTTATAAGATTTGATTTTCAGTATTAGAAATCTTAATGAACCATTCATTAATTTTCTAATTTTGTGGAGTCCACTAGATGTTAGATTACTATTTGAAATATTTCCATCATAACTCTTTATGATAGTTCTATCTCAGAATTCATGTTTATTTCCAACATTTAGAAACAAACGATGAGTGAACTCTACTATTTAGGTCATAGAGACATTCTCCAAGACTAAGGGCTCTCCCACTGAGAATATGAAATCCAATAGAGATCGCTGCAACAATTACAGCAATATTCATGTAGATGGCTACTAAACCTTAAGATCAAATTTCTAATTTTCTAATATATATATATATATGTATATATATATATGCAACCAATTGCAAATGTCATTAGAAGATTGAGATACAATTGTCAGACTTTATCTTATGAAATAAGAAAGTCAGAGTCAATGATTATATGTAGATTATTCTGATGCTCTATCTATGTCCTTAACTAAGGATTTTAGACAGATTTGATAGTCATACTATCAACACATCAACTTATTGCAGTATTGGCATTCATCCAACTCTTTGGATGTCATATGAAAGTCACAGAAGTAGGTCAACTCTTTGACTTTCCTTCTTACTCGGGTCGGACCCATGCTTCCACTGCGCTCTCTTCATCTATAAACAACCATTGTTCAAGACAAAGAATCTCTTATATTGAATTCAAAGGATTTCAATACAAGAGCATTTCAACATTTATACATGCTTCATTAAATTCATACAATATGAATAATATGAAGCTTCATGAATGGCTTGAGTATAGATAGTAGAATGATGACACTCATCATATCTACATTCATCTCAACTCTTAGAGACTTAGGTTCATGTAGGTATTCAAATATTTTGAATACATCATCTCTTTCGAGCTACCATTCTGCATAACGCAGAGAACCATGTCATTCATGATTAAATGTCTAGAGCACATATGTATTCCAGAACATCTTCTTATATTTTATAAGGATTATTTGACAATTGCGATCATCATCGACATGTCACTTCCAAAGTACACTCGATGACAGATCAAGACTATAGAGACATACAAACCCTAAGGTGATGTCTTATTGTCTTATTTAATTGTCATTCCTCATTTTGTTGAGGAAACTTGCACATTGCAACCGCATACATTATGTGTTTAATTACAAGTACAATATCTGGATCATGAGTCCAATCCATGATATTTTACTGGTTATCATTGAGTATAACATTGAGTGGGTTTAATGAAGGATTATCTGAAATAAGAAATTTGCATAAGGGTATTGATAATCACACTTTATCGAGGGTCTAAATACGTCGTTGTGGCGACCCACAATAAAATGTAATTAATCAACAATGAACCCACAATCAAGTATCAAACAATGAAAAACAAGTGTGGAGTCAAATTTATTTTTAACTCTGCACAAATGGTGTATAGTGACAAGTATGCAGAGAGTTCGAACACAGGGAGCAAGCAGGGTAGTTCAAAAATTGATGCACAAGTGTGTGTGTGTGTGTGTTATGTCTACACTAAGCAAGCAATCAAAGGAGATTTTTGTGGGTTTTTAATTTTAAATTTTTTTATTTTAATTTAATTTTCAATTTTGTATTTTGCTTTTTAATTTTCTGATTTTTATAATTTTATATTATATATATATATATATATTTTTCTTTTTCAATATTGGAATTTAAAGACAAAGTAATAAAAAGGGTAAGAAACTATTTATAAAAATATGCAAAAATAACCAAAAATTCAGAAATTAAATATTTTTGGTATTTTTAAGATTTTTTACTGTTTTTGAGATTTTTGGGGATTTTTCAAGGTGTTTTTGGTATTTTTGAGTACTGAAATAAGACAAAACAGTGGAAAAGGTGCTGGCTGTGAGTAAAATGGGAGTTAAAAATATCAAACAGCAACCAAAATTTTTCACACTATTTTTCAAATGAAGAGCAAAATATGGAACAAACAGAAACTGAGTTTGTGATTTTTGGATTTTTCTTTGATTTTATATATATTTTTTTTTTGAAGTTTTTGAGTGTTTTTAAATTTTTAGTGTTTTTCTTTTGAGATTTTTAGTGATTTTTGGACTGACACTAAAATAGGTTAAAATAGACACTAGCTATTTTTTTGGAATTTTTCGAAGTGTTTTAATATTTTTTTGGTGTTTTCTAAGCTAGACAGTGCACAAAAAGCATGTTTTTGATTTTTAATAAATGTGAAAATATAATAAAATCAAAACTGAAGTGATAGCGTCAAAGTACAAGTTAACAGGAGCTAAACCCTATTTTTGTGGAATTTTTGGACTTAAAAGATAGGTTAAATAATTAGAACAAGCATCCAATCATTAAATAGGTCTGGCAGGGGTATTTATGCAATTTTTCATACATCCAGGGGCATACATGCAAATTTCCACAAAAGTTGCAACTGAATATTCAATTTATAGCACCAAAATCCAATTACAAAACCCGCCTGGGTGTCCTAGCAATTTTCCCACCAGGGCGCGTGACTTGCACGCGCCTGGCGAGGATTAAAATGTAATACTCCAAAACCCTGGGGGCTCACTTGCAAAATATCCAAAAATCTAACACGTGATGTCACAGTTTTGGTATTAAAACAAAATACAACAAAGACCGAGGGTCCCAGTGCAAAATGCCCACCCCTCACGTGTACAGGTAACGTGAGGTGACGTGGCAAAGGACCTGGATGCAAATATGGAGAGCTCGGGGGTCTTTGTGCAAATAACCCAAAGTTTTTACACTACAGACGAAAGTTTAAGTACTAAATAATAAATACAAAAGGCGCGAGGGTGGAGATGCAAAATACCCTCGACGCGCTATCCGACGGCGATGAAGTTGCCACTTGACACGTGGCGCGATTCGAACGGCCGATGACGCTTCGTGGATCCGCGGCTGAGATTAGATCTCCGGAGGAGATCAACGGTCAAGGCGTGGTGCGATCCAATGGCGGTGGTGCAATCTGGAGGGGGTGCCCTGATCGGACAGTGGCGAGGGCGGCTGGAAGAACAAGGCGGAGCCCCGGCTGGGCGAGATTCCTCGAGCTCCTCCGGTCGACTCCGGTGGCTTCCGGGGTTCAAAATTGGGCTGGAGCCTCCTCTGGTTCTCCTCTACTCCTGGTGGCGTCGAAAAGCCACGGCGGTGGCCGTGGTGCTCGCTGGTGGCTGGCGGAGCTTGAGAGCTTCATTAGCTCCGACGAGCTTCAAAACTCGCCTCCAGGTGTCTTCACTTCGGCTTTGACCTGCAGAAATGGTCAAAGGGTCCAGGGCAAACTGCCTGGACCCTTGGATGGTCGGGGAGAGGTGCGAATCGAGATGTGGTTGCACGGCCGGAGTTGCGCTCCAGCCAAGGTGCTTGATCGGTTGAGATAGTCGATGGAACTTGGATTTTTGATAGGGCTTTTAATCCTAACGCTAACAGGAGTAAAAAGGGCTGAATACAAGAGCGGGGCGAGCCCTCAATGGCCGGGGCCAAAGGGAAGAAGGGTACCTCGACCGGCGACTTTGCGGGAGGTAGTGGAAGCGCCTCCGACCTCGGCTGCCTTGGCTGATGGCTTCGCGGTGGAGCTGTCACCTCCAGGAAGCTCTGGAGCTTGGAGTAGGCGCGAGGGGTGGACCGAAGGTGTTCAAACTTGGGCTCGAAGGTGGCGGGTTGTTTAAGTAGAAGATGGCGGCGTCTCCTTCAAGCGAGATCCACGCGCGCATCATGAGGATTTTGCGTGATCTGAAGGTGCGTGTGGGAGAGGGATGATCAGGGAAGAAGTTCCAAGAAGGATTCGAGGCGAGAAAATGAAAGGATCGGGCGCCGAAATTTCTTGAAAACGGGGGAAAATCAGGGCGTCAGAAGTGGCAGGCCTTGGTCAGGGAGTTGATCGAGGTCAACTCTAGACCGCACCTGGTTGGTCCACGTGGACCAACCAGGAAAAAGATTGAAAATTTGTTTTATTAATTCGTTTAAAAATAGAAAAAGGCTGAATTAATTTTTGGTTAAAGAATAAAAAATGTTTAAAATTTTATGTAGTATTTTATTATGATTTTTAATTTATTTTATGAAGTATATTTTTACAAGTTGCATTTATATCCCTATATAGGTATATTATTCTATATATTGTATTCTTTTATTTTTATTTTGTATTTTTATATTTATTATTTTTATTTAGTATTTTATAAAATTGTAGAATACTTTTATATACACATATATATATTTTTATTTTATTTTTCTGATATAATTTGTATAATTAATAAAATAGAAGTATATTTTATATAGATATAAATACAGGTATAATACCTATGTATCAAATATGTATGTATTTTATTTTAAGTTTTATTTAGGTTTTTATTCCAACTTTAATGTACATAATTATTATAAGTAATATTTACAACATTATAAAAATATAAAATTATAAAAACAATAAATAAATAATAAATTGAATATTTTAATATGTACAAGTATACAATAGGGGTCCAAAATTCAACTTTCAAACCGTAGCTCCGCCAAGTGCGGAACCACCGCCTTTAAATAGATTATTTTATTCTATATACAATTAAAGGTGAGTATGCTGCATTTGGAGTTGTCAGTTGTGAGATACGGCTCTGGGAAGTTGGGATTCTGGATTTTTATTCAGACCATAACTTTTTATCTGTACATTATTTTTCTGTGAAATCAATTTTGTATTTTTCTTTATTTAATTATCTACAACTTTCATGTACAAAGTTTCTTTCTTTGGTGTATAAAAAGTGGAACCAAAAATAGGTCAAAAAATGAATAAAGAATGAATAGAATGCATAGGTATTTTATCTGTATTTCTGACCTTATCTCCCCCTACTTTATTCCTTGTCGACCTATTCATCAAGATGCCTAGGTCTCGGGGGTTTTGGGTCATAAAATATTTACAATATTTTATTCTTTTTCTTTTCTTTATTTATTCTATAATTTTGGCTTTAATTACAGTATTTTATACACTAAATAGATGCACATGCATGAATGCTAAGATGGTGGAATTAATGATATTTACAGGCATTTGCTAGGGTTTTTGGTGCCAAAATGATAGAATAAAGATGATGAAATGTGGATTCATCATCCCCCTATACTTTACCTTTGCTAGTCCCTAGCAAACACTTATGCAATAAGTGCAAAAAGAAAAAGAAAGAAAAGAAAAAGAAGAAAGTTGGATTAAGCTTGATTATTAAACTTGTCTTCACAAAATCAAAGTTTGGAGCTTAAGTCGGACCTTAGGAATTTTAGTGCGGTCGGAACCTTAATGAGAACCAAATTTGAAATCAACAGTCCTTGAGAATCCCAAAATTCTGTCCAAGTCTCCTCAATAGCCAGGTCAGAAATACTTCAACTCATACGCAAACTCTTACGACTATGAGTCTGACTCGTACAGTGTAAGTGATATGAAGCTCCCCACCTCAGAAGTGACAAAGAAACAACCTCCCCCAACCTGGTAACTCTAATGCCTTGGTCTAGCAACTCTTTCCTCAAGAAGCGGGGTATTCCCTTCTAAGTTCAAGTGCAACCGGCTCAAGAAGAGGGGGAATAAGAGGTATAGAATTTTGGAAGCTCAGCCAGTGTAGCCAAGTCTCCCGCTGCAAGCTTCATGAGATGTAACATGGATTCCATAAGATTTTGCTTTATTGGTTTATATACACTCCGGTGGGGTTATTAAATTTTCAATCCGACCCACCACTTTTTTTTGGAGTTTTTTTTAATTGCATCTGTACAACATATCTACATGCTGCAGCATATATACAAGAAATTTTCCTCTTGAGCCAGTGGACTATCCCTCTTTTGAAGCTTTATTGCAACCCACAGCTTCTGTCTTTAGCCTTCATCACCACTAGACCAAGTTGAGGTGCACTTCCTTCACTACAAGAAGAAGAGAGGTTCCGCCTAGAAGTACTACCCTCATATGCTACCCCAAGCCAAAGGAAACTGCCTCCTCACCACCTCATCCGTGGAGAGCTATGTGAAAGGTGCAGGTGTCCAAGTTAGGTCATTATCAACAAGAGTCGTGCGTGTGCTCCGAAATACTCTACTTAGGCAGTCAAGAATCCATTGAACCAAGTCCCGTGATCCTCAAAGAATTAAGTCAACTAGACCTGAAGTACCTCAAACCCAGTTCCTATAAGGTTCCTATTATTAGGTAGATTTTAAGGTTTAATCAAGCTCCAATCTCCGGATTTTACTTAGACTTGTTCAACTATCAAACTCAATCCGAAAAATGCTCATGCCATGCAATGCCATGCAGAAAATATTTTTGTGATGCAATTTTCAAAGATTTTGAACTTTTTATGGATTTTCGAAAAGATGATGCATGCATTTTTTTGTATTTTTCAAAAAGATTTTTCAGATGTTTTTGGATTTTAGTTTTGCAAATGTTTTTGGGATTTTTGAAAACAAAAAGGTTTTGGCTGAAAACTAGGTTAAAATATGTACACGGGAGTGCTTCTTTATATATACAAGAAATGGATTTTAAGAATTTACAAGGGTAAGTGGTCAGTTCTATACATAAATATATAGTGAATTTTGGTGAGATGTAAGTATTCCTCAAACTTATTTGACACAAACTTTTCACATAATTTTGGAAAACTATAGTCCAAAATAGTTTTTACAAACATTTTACAAACATGTACACACATTTGAAAATTATTTTGCAATCGGTTTTCCAAACAGTATATATAGATTTTTCACATATGTTTGCAACCATTTTTCAAACCATTTGCATATCATTTTTCAAATATTTTATTTTACACAAAGAAAATAAATTTTTACAAATCACACACATTTTCTTTTACAAAGGTTGAAAACATGTAACAAAATATTTTCAAAATAGTTTTCAATAGATGTTCACAAAGATTTTCAAACGATTTTTCAAACATTTTGTAAAGCACATTTTCACCTGATTTATTAATCAGTATATACAAACAGAATTTGAGGAACCAGACACCTTTTTATTAAGGTTTTTAATGGGTTTTAAAGAATAATTAGCCATATTATTAAGAAAATACGAAAGTACGAGTTATGGCTAAAGTATATACACAGTATATACGACCCCCCTATACTTAGATTGAGCTATGTCCCCATAGATCGGAGAGGAAAGAGAAGACATAACTCGTACTAAGTATAGACAAATCTAAAGAATAAATGAATAAATGAAGGAATGAATGAACAAATAAGCAGTTGATCAAATAATCCTAAGTATAGCAGACTGTACACAACGCAGGGAGGGCAAGGGTGGTAATGAACAGATCGTACTCAGATTGTCTCCCCCTATACTTAGGGTAAAATATCCCTAAGTATAGACAAGAAGAGGCGACAATGGAGAGGATCGAAAAGAATAGAGAAATTCGGGGTGCCAACCCCCCTATACTTAGGACAAAGTACATCCTAAGTATAGAAAACTGTCTGCAAGGGGGGGCACCTTTTTGATAGATGAAGAAAAGAGGACAGGAAAAGAAGAAAAGAAGAAAAGAAGAAAATAAATTAATAGATGAAAGTGATATGAACAGATGGCTTTGTACAGCGGAAGATGGAATTGATCACCATGTATGAGATGCAGATGATTAGAGTCAAAGGACACATCTCATACCAGAAGAATGGGGGCAACGTCAATGATCGGCGGTTCATGATCTAGATATAACTTCAGGCGTTGACCATTGACGCGGACGGTAGAGGAGGATGACGGTTCGGATATGTCGATGTTGTCATTGTCATGTACCTTCTTGACCACAAACGGACCTTTCCACTTGCTCTACAACTTTCTGGGAATAATTTCATCCTGGAATCAAACAACCATACTCTCTGATCTGGCTCAAACTGTTTATGGCTGATATGCGAATCGTGCCATGTCTTTACTTTCTCCTTGTACTGTAGGCTGTTGGAAAAGGCTGTGTCTCTCAGTTCTTCCAGGGCTGCCAATTCTGTTCTTCTCTGTTCTCCTATACTCTCGGGATCTAACAGCAACTCAGTGACTGCCCAAAAAGATTTGTGCTTGATCTCCACTGGCAGATGGCACGGCTTTCCATAGACGAGATGAAAGGGAGATGTCCCCAATGGATTCTTGAAAGAAGTCCGATAGGCCCATAAGACCGAGTCCAAAAGCTGTGACCAATCCTTTCGGTCTGGGCGGACAACTTTCTGCAAGATAGTCTTTATCTCCCGATTCGATACTTCGGCAAGACCATTAGTCTGAGGGTGATATGGAGTGGCAACCCGATGGTCAATGCCGAACTCGTCTGCAAGGGCCCTAACCTTATCATTGATAAAATGAGACCCCCCGTCTGAAATCAAGACTCTAGGGACCCCAAACCGTGAAATGATATTTTTCCTCAAGAATTTGCACACGGTTTTCGCATCTGCGGCTCGGGCGGGGATGGCCTCAACCCATCGGCTGACATAATCCACAGCAAGCAAGATATGCTCGAATCCTTGACTCTTAGGAAATGGGCCCATGAAATCAATTCCCCATGCATCAAAAACCTCACAGAAGTGAATGGGTTGCATGGGCATCATGTCTCTCTACCCGCAGGTTCCCATTTTCTGACAGTCAGTACATCTCTTCACGAACTCATCAGAATCCTTGAAGAGAGTAGGCCACCAAAGGCCGGATTGAAGCACCTTTTGTGCTGTCCTTTTTCCTGAATGATGTCCTCCTGCCTCAAGTTTGTGGCAGTATGTGAGGACACTCTGCTGTTCTTCTTGAGGAATGCACCTTCTCCAAATACTATCCCCTCCTTCATGATAAAGGACGGGATCCTCCCAATGGTAAAACTTGGCCTTAGCTAGGAAGGTCTCAAGTTTCTGCCTGGGCCAACCCTGAGGGACTATCTTGGCAACAAGATAGTTTACAAAGTCAGCATACCACGGGAGTGAGGTGATAGCCAAGATCGCTTCGTCTGGAAATGTCTCAGTGATAGGTGCGTTGGGCTCAGATTCCTCAAGATTCTCCAATCTGGAGAGGTGATATGCCACCACATTCTTGACTCCAGGCTTATCCTTAATCTCAATATCAAATTCCTGGAGTAGAAGGATCCATCTGGTAAGACGTGCTTTGGCATCCTTCTTAGACATTAAGTACCGGATGGCGGTGTAATCAGTGTAGATTGTCACTCTAGATCCGAGAATATACGATCGATACTTATCAAGAGCAAAGACTACGGCCAGCATCTCTTTCTCAGTTACAGTGTAATTCCGCTGAGCGGCATCCAAGGTCCGGCTGGCGTAGTGAATAGCGAAGGGTAATCCATCCCTCCTCTGTCCAAGCACAGCCCCAACGGCAAAATCTGAAGCATCCGTCATGATCTCGAATGGGAGAGACCAATCGGGTGGCTGAAGGACAGGAGCTGAAACAACCATTTCTTTGAGAGTCTCAAACAACTCAAGACACTTATCATTGACAATAAACTCGGTGTCTTTCGTCAGCAAGTCAGTGAGCGGTCGGGCAATACGACTGAAGTCCTGAATGAACCGTCGGTAGAAACCGACATGCCCCAGAAAAGACCGCAACTGACGCAAGTTGGACGGTGGATTGAGTTTTCTGATGATATCCACCTTAGCCGGATCGACCTCCATGCCCCTGTTGGAGACGATATGACCAAGGACCGTCCCCTGAGTCACCATAAAGTGGCTCTTCTCCCAAGATAAAACAAGGTTGACCTCTATGCAGCGCTGAAGCACACAGTCTAGGCAGTCAAGACAAGCATCGAACCCGTCGCCGTAAACCGAGAAGTCATCCATGAAGATCTCCAAACAGTCACCCACCATGTCCGAGAAGATGGACAGCATGCACCTCTGGAATGTCGCCGGAGCGTTACATAGACCAAAGGGCATTCGTCTGAAAGCATACGTCCCAAACGGACAGGTGAATGTCGTTTTCTCCTGGTCTTCGGGAGCAATGGCCACCTGATTGTATCCAGAGTACCCATCAAGAAAACAATAATTACTCTTCCCGGCTAGCCGCTCGATAATCTGATCAATGAAGGGTAGTGGGAAGTGATCCTTCTTGGTGGCCTCATTCAATCATCTGTAGTCCACACAGACCCTCCAAGAAGTTGGTACTCTGGCAGCGATCTCCTCTCCAGACTCGTTGACAACTGTAGTGATACCCGTTTTCTTGGGTACCACATGTAGTGGACTAACCCATTTGGAGTCGGAGATGGGGTAGATAAAATCGGCGCTCCACCACTTGGAAATTTCTTTCATGACTACGTCTCGAAGATTCGGGTTCAGCCGTCGTTGGAACTCACGCGACGGCCTAGCGTCATCCTCAAGATAAATGTGGTGAGAGCACAGAGCCGGACTAATCCCCTGGAGATCCGCGATACTCCAACCTATCGCCTTGCGGTTTCTTTCAAGAACCTCCATCAGACGAGATTCTTGTTCTCCAGTCAAACCTGCTGAGATAATGACTGGGTGCATATCTGGATCCCCCGCAAGGAATCTGTACTTCAACGACTGCGGCAGAGGCTTCAGTTCTGGACAACTAGGAGGCGACAGATCTGGCTTCTGATATGTCTGTGTGAATACGACCAGGTCTGCATGGGAGAACTCTCGCTCTGCGTGAATCTCTGACAAAGGGCGGTTTGCGGAATCATCAATGAACTGCACTGGCTCGCACTCTGTCATGGCTTTTCGCTCAGAAGGAATCAGACAAGGCACATAATCATCAAAATCATCCCTATCAATGTCTGAATCCGAGGGATCAGAAGAAGATGAACATGATTGAAACTTATCAGCACCACTCATCACAACACTATCAGCCTCAAGTATATCCTTATCCAGGGATGTGCTTTCCCGGCTCTTGACTGCCATGAGCTGTAGATACAGTGAATCTGTAGGCAAGGCGAGGGTTGGTGCTACAGGATCTACCCAGTTGGATTCATCATCAGTCATCACAAAATCACACACCTGGTGGATATCTAGCTCTTCCTCTGTCAATTGCGCTGCTTCACTGGATCTCTCTGAGCATTCTAATTCTCTAGCTCTGGTCTCCTCGATTGTCTCTATTTGTATGGTCTCGCCCTCTACGCGAAAGCATACCTTCCCACAATCATGGTCGGTCACTGCCTTGGCTGTGGCCAAGAATGGACATCCCAGAATGATGGGGGCATCAGTTACCAACTCAGGGATCTCCATGTCCAACACAACAAAGTCCACGGGGAATTTCAGGCCCTGAATGGTAACGACCACGTCTTTCAATAACCCCTTCGGCCTCTTAGTCGACCTATCCGCAAACTGAAGAACTGTCCTGCTCCTAAGAAGAGGACCAAACTCGAGTTGGTCGAGTAAGGCTGTCGGAAGAAGGTTAATTGAAGAGCCGCTGTCTAATAGAGTACGATCAAATTGCTGCTCCTGAATCTTGCATCTGACATAGGGAGCTCCTGCATCTGTTCGCTTAGCTGGCAGCTTGTTCTGGATGGTACAGCAAGTGGAATGAGTGAGCACATGGATTTGATCTCTGTGGTTCCTCCTCTTCCTGCGGACGGTAGTCTTCTCTTTCAGGTTCTTCTTGAAGAGGGGGATGTGCTCAAGTGCTTCTTGTAGAGTCAGCTGAATATGGAATCTGTCTATCATCTGATTGCCGAACTCTACCAGTTGTTCTTTTTTGGGATTTTCTTGTTTATTCCCCTTCGCTCGGCAGAGTGCCTCAGGGAAGGGAATGGTAGGGGTCTCCTCGGATGGAGGACTAGGAATAGGTCCCTGTGCCTGTGAGGAAGAGGGATCCACACAATCATAATCATGCAACTCATATGGACCTGCAATGTGAACAGAAACCTTTCCTTTATTCATATTTTTGTTCTTTTTGTTGTTACCACAGTCCATAGATACAAAAGGTGGTAACATCACAGAGGGAGGCTCAACAAAAGTAGAAGTGGTGGCCTCAGCAATACCACCGGTCTTCGCGGCATCAGCACCGCGCTCCGGTTCATCATCCAAAATGGTGGTATCAGCACCACCGTCTGCAACTGGTATCACGACGTCACCAGCACCGTCGTCCTGGACTCCATCATGGGTGGTATCAGCACCACCGTCAACATCGTTATGAGCGGTATCAGCACCGCTCCTCTGCTCCTCTGGCGCTCCTGATCCTTCGTCTAGTTGTCGCTCAGAAGAGGCGCCGTCGGCTGGCATCCTACCGCTCCTAGTAGAGACAAAATCAGCATCATGATAGGAATAAGACATGTCACTCAAATAATCACTAGGAGAGGTATCCTTTGTAAACTCTACCTGCTCAGACTTCCTTTTCAGATTGTTCGGGTTAGGTTCAATCTGAGCGGGTATGGCGGCCTTCCCTTTTATAATCTCCCTCATCTCCTGCTGGAATTCATCCATTTCTTGCCTGAAAGATGCTCGCTGTTCGGAGAGCAAGCAGGCAAGATCATTAAGAGCTGGGTTCTCAAAGATGGGATCCTGAGAACCGGATGGTTGTCCCTGCTGGAAATGGGACTGCTGCTGCGGATATTGTTGGTACGGATAATTCTGGGTTGGCTGGGAATAAGATTGCTGAGGCTGCTGTCGCTGCCTCCACTGCTGTCCCTGATAGGCGGGACGAGGGCCACTCTGATATTGCTGCTGCTGGGCATACTGGGGCTGCTGGTGTTGTTGTTGCTGGCTGTTCTGATGTCCTTGGGCAGGATTCTATTGTTGGGATGAGGAGCCACCGTTGCCCCAACGGAATCCGGGATGATCACGACGAATCCCAGGCTGCGGGTACCGGTCATACCAAATCCCATTGACTTCCATCAATGGGTCCTGCTCGAAGGAGGGTGGAGGAAGAACTGCCAGTGGCTGCTCCGGCTGATAAACCACTATCTGAGTCTCCTGAGACGGTGGTCGCTCTGGATGGTACTGCAGCAATGGCACCGGTTCTGCCTGGATATGGTTCACCTGGCGGTATGAGGTAGAGGTCTGGTTGGTATTGCTACTGCTGGGGTCAGCCCGTGACCTGGGAGGCTGTTGGGAATGAGTTTGTGCCTGAATGCATAGAATCTGGGTCTTCAAGTCACTCATAGTTTTGGTGAGCAGGTCCATCTGAGAAAGACCTTGATTCTGCTTCTTCTCGAGGATCTCCATGCGGTCCAACTTCTCACTAATAATGCCCATGTCGGCTGCGGCTGATTCAGCTTGGGCTGCGGCAGCTGACACTGTATTGGGACCGGCATCGATGTGGGCGATCCTCTGGAATGATCCCGCTCCTTGCGGAGGCTTCTGCTGTGTGTAGACTCGGGCCTGGGTCATCACAGTAGAGTTTTCTGCCATGCCTTCATAGATGGCCCAGACATCGTCTTCTCCCTTGGAGAAATAAGATCCACCGCAAGAGGCGTTCACTAGTCCCTGCAGCTCCGGTGTCAGCCCACAGAAGAAACTCTGCACGAGATTGGGCTTGGAAATGTCATGATGTGGACACCGGTCTATGAGCTCTCTGAATCGATCCCAGGCTTCATGGAATTGTTCACTTGGGATCATGACGAATTTACTGATCATGGCTCTAGCTGCGTTGGTCCGGCCGAGAGGGTAGTATTTCTTCAGGTATGCGGTCCGGAGCTCTGCCCATGTGTCGATGAATCGCCCAAGGTGTTTGAGCCAATATGCGGCCCTGACAACCAAAGAGAATGGGAAGGCTATCATCTTTATGGTGTCCTCGGTCATCAACCGATCATGGATGGTGCTGCAAATCATCTCAAATTCCAGGAGGTGGAGGTGCGGCTCTTCAGTCGGCAACCCATGGAACTTTGGTAGAAGCTGGATTATGTGGGGCCGAAGCTTGAAATCTCCGTGAATTGGCGGGAGTCTGATCCAACGGTGAGTAAGGGATGCAGCTGGGTTGTGCAACTCCCTCATGATGGTCTGCGGCGGTCGCTCAGCGTCTGGATCGCCTCCTCCTGCATCTGGTCCTCCTCCTCCTCCGCCACCACCGCCCCCAGGTCGGTTCTCTCTCATATGTGTTATCTCTCTCATCAGATCACCCATGAATGTACCTTGGTCGCGAATCTGCCTCTGCATAGTTTCCAGGGATGCTAACAAGGAATTATTGATGGCTGCCTGATCAAATAGGAATGGAGGGTGCTCATGATCATCCTCATGCTCGCCTCTGTCTGCCATGTCTGGATTTTCTGAAAAAGCAAAAGAGGCCATCTCAGGTGTTATCGAATGAGCTGAACTTTGTGATGCACTGTACTCTGAAACGATTGGACTGAGAGAAGGAGAATGGGAAGGGTGGTCGAGGGGGAACAGGGTGGATGTGAACTCAGGCTCGGAGAGCGGACTCTCCGAGGTATTCCTAGATGAATGAGGAGGAGTGCTGGATAGCGGTGCCGACAGGGTCGGCCTAAGAGATCTCCGTCCCATCATCTTGATCTAGAGAAAGGCAGATGAGATCCGGAATGCAAACAGGATGATAAATCAAGACCCCAAATTCACCTACACAACTCTTGAGCTGATGACCGTGAGAGTTCGGTCTGTTATCTTGTCAATTTTTATTAGGTGATCAGTCAATCTATCAGAGCGTTAGAGCGAGCTGTTAGGTATCCTACTTTCCTAGCCGACTGTCCCAATCCACGTCAGATCTTTCCCAGCCAGTATGAATTGCGGACCGTAACCTGGTTGTTCCCGCTAATTCAATCTGTTAAGGACAGCGCGGTCCACTTTACCGGTTACCGGAGAGATCCTCACTGGAGAACGACTAACCACGACCAGTAGTCAACCAAAATTTCAGATGTGGCTCTATCTTAGTGTCGAGTCACTCTCTCGCAGCAGATAAATCAAACAAGGAGGGGGTTACTCTCCCAAGACAAAATTTTTGGTGGGATGAGTTTTTAAGGTCAAGTTTGCATTAGCAGTCCCAATTTTTATTGTTTTCACTTTTTATGTATTTTTCTGAGCAATCATCGTCTAACGAATTTTCCAATTTCCTTGTTATTAAAAAGTCCAATAAAACTGGGGGGAGGAAAGCGGAAAAGCCGATGTGCGGTCAAAATCTATGATGCATGCAGGGATAGAAATGCGTACCTTGTCGCCAGCACTCTACATGCAAAGTGATCCGCGCATAATTTAAAGACAATAATTTAAACTACCTATATGCGTGCACGAGGAAATCGTCCTAAGATGAGCAACTTCTATTAACGTGAAGAACAAGTAGCTATGACAAAAAAGAGTCCGGAGTCCGGTCTAGGCTCACCCCTCCTCTTCTCGACACATCGAGTTCAGGAGTAGCGCTTAACAGGGTGGGCTCGCGGCACGTGGCCTCTGGTCCAAGTCAAATAGCTTTTTCAAGTGAATTTTAGCCAAGTCCAATTACGTTCTATAGGTGCAGGCAAGATATTAGGGATTGGGCCTTAGCTTCTTAATTCGTCACAGTCAACAAAAGTTCCTATGTCTAGGGGCTAAATCCTCGTGAAACAAATAGAAATGAAGGCGAGAAAACCGCGAAAAACACAAAACCGTGGTGAGCCCCCGAGTGAACAAACACCCGGAAATTAGGCCCGAATGTCCAAGAGTCCAAGTACCTGTATTATTACAAATTATCAAAGTCACTCTCTCTCACGAAAATAAAATGCAACTAATCTAAGCACTCTCTCTCACTCCTCTTGCTCTCTCCTGCCGGCTTGACCTAAGAAGGCCGGCTCCACTTCCCAAGGTTGCTTCGGGTCACCTAGGCGATCCGCCTCGCTCCGCGGTCCCTCGCAAGAAGATAAGAAAGGATGGTCAGAATAGCTCAATCAATAAATGTATCAAAAGTGCAAGAGAGATAAGCCATGGTAGACAGCAATCACAAGCAAACAAAAATGTAAACTACTCGCTGTTGCTCCCCGGCAACGGCGCCATTTGATAATCACACTTTATCGAGGGTCTAAATACGTCGCTGTGGCGACCCACAATAAAATGTAATTAATCAACAATGAACCCACAATCAAGTATCAAACAATGAAAAACAAGTGTGGAGTCAAATTTATTTTTAACTCTGCACAAATGGTGTATAGTGACAAGTATGCAGAGAGTTCGAACACAGGGAGCAAGCAGGGTAGTTCAAAAATTGATGCACAAGTGTGTGTGTGTGTGTGTGTGTGTTATGTCTACACTAAGCAAGCAATCAAAGGAGATTTTTGTGGGTTTTTAATTTTAAATTTTTTTATTTTAATTTAATTTTAAATTTTGTATTTTGCTTTTTAATTTTCTGATTTTTATAATTTTATATTATATATATATATTTTCTTTTTCAATATTGGAATTTAAAGACAAAGTAATAAAAAGGGTAATAAACTATTTATAAAAATATGCAAAAATAACCAAAAATTCAGAAATTAAATATTTTTGGTATTGTAAGATTTTTTCTATTTTTGAGATTGTTGGGGATTTTTCAAGGTGTTTTTGGTATTTTTGAGTACTGAAATAAGACAAAACAGTGGAAAAGGTGCTGGCTGTGAGTAAAATGGGAGTTAAAAATATCAAACAGCAACCAAAATTTTTCACACTATTTTTCAAATGAAGAGAACAAAATATGGAACAAATAGAAACTGAGTTTGTGATTTTTGGATTTTTCTTTAATTTTACATATTTTTTTTGAAGTTTTTGAGTGTTTTTAAATTTTTAGTGTTTTTCTTTTGAGATTTTTAGTGATTTTTGGACTGACACTAAAATAGGTTAAAATAGACACTAGCTAATTTTTTTTGGAATTTTTCGAAGTGTTTTAATATTTTTTGGTGTTTTCTAAGCTAGACAGTGCACAAAAAGCATGTTTTTGATTTTTAATAAATGTGAAAATATAATAAAATCAAAACTGAAGTGATAGCGTCAAAGTACAAGTTAACAGGAGCTAAACCCTATTTTTGTGGAATTTTTGGACTTAAAAGGATAGGTTAAATAATTAGAACAAGAATCCAATCATTAAACAGGTCTGGCAGGGGTATTTATGCAATTTCTCAAACATCCAGGGGCATACATGCAAATTTCCACAAAAGTTGCAACTGAATATTCAATTTATAGCACCAAAATCCAATTACAAAACCCGCCTGGGTGTCCTAGCAATTTTCCCACCAGGGCGCGTGACTTGCACGCGCCTGGCGAGGATTAAAATGTAATACTCCAAAACCCTGGGGGCTCACTTGCAAAATATCCAAAAATTAACACGTGATGTCACAGTTTTGTACTAAAACAAAATACAACAAAGACCGAGGGTCCCAGTGCAAAATGCCCACCCCTCACGTGTACAGGTCACGTGAGGTGTCGTGGCAAAGGACCTGGATGCAAATATGGAGAGCTCGGGGGTCTTTGTGCAAATAACCCAAAGTTTTTACACTACAGACGAAAGTTTAAGTACTAAATAATAAATACAAAAGGCGCGAGGGTGGAGATGCAAAATACCCTCGACGCGCTATCCGACGGCGATGAAGTTGCCACTTGACACGTGGCGCGATTCGAACGGCCGATGACGCTTCGTGGATCCGCGGCTGAGATTAAATCTCCGGAGGAGATCAACGGTCAAGGCGTGGCGCGATCCAACGGCGGTGGTGCAATCTGGAGGGGGTGCCCTGATCGGACAGTGGCGAGGGCGGCTGGAAGAACAAGGCGGAGCCCCGGCTGGGCGAGATTCCTCGAGCTCCTCCGGCCGACTCCGGTGGCTTCTGGGGTTCAAAATTGGGCTGGAGCCTCCTTTGGTCCTCCTCTATCTCCTGGTGTCGTCAAAAAGCCACGGCGGTGGCCGTGGTGCTCGCTGGTGGCTGGCGGAGCTGGAGAGCTTCGTTAGCTCCGGCGAGCTTCAAAACTCGCCTCCAGGTGTCTTCACTTCGGCTTTGACCTGCAGAAATGGTCAAAGGGTTCAGGGCAAACTGCCTGGACCCTTGGATGGTCGGGGAGAGGTGCGAATCGAGATGTGGTTGCACGGCCGGAGTTGCGCTCCGGCCAAGGTGCTTGATCGGTTGAGATAGTCGATGGAACTTGGATTTTTGATAGGGCTTTTAATCCTAACGCTAACAGGAGTAAAAAGGGCTGAATACAAGAGCGGGGCGAGCCCTCAATGGCCGGGGCAAGAGGGAAGAAGGGTACCTCGACCGGCGACTTTGCGGGAGGTAGTGGAAGCGCCTCCGACCTCGGCTGCCTTGGCTGATGGCTTCGCGGTGGAGCTGTCACCTCCAGGAAGCTCTGGAGCTTGGAGTAGGCACGAGGGGTGGACCGAAGGTGTTCAAACTTGGGCTCGAAGGTGGCGGGTTGTTTAAGTAGAAGATGGCGGCGTCTCCTTCAAGCGATATCCACGCGCGCATCATGAGGATTTTGCGTGATCTGAAGGTGCGTCGTGGGAGAGGGATGATCAGGGAAGAAGTTCCAAGAAGGATTCAAGGCGAGAAAATGGAAGGATCGGGCGCCAAAATTTCTTGAAAACGGGGGAAAATCAGGGCGTCAGAAGTGGCAGGCCTTGGTCAAGGAGTTGGCCGAGGTCAACTCTAGACCGCACCTGGTTGGTCCACGTGGACCAACCAGGAAAAAGATTGAAAAATTGTTTTATTAATTCGTTTAAAAATAGAAAAAGCCGAATTAATTTTTGGTTAAAGAATAAAAAATGTTTAAAATTTTATGTAGTATTTTATTATGATTTTTAATTTATTTTATGAAGTATATTTTTACAAGTTGCGTTTATATCCCTATATAGGTATATTATTCTATATATTGTATTCTTTTATTTTTACTTTGTTTTTTTATTTTTATTATTTTTATTTAGTATTTTATAAAATTGTAGAATACTTTTATATACACATATATATTTTTATTTTATTTTTCTGATATAATTTGTATAATTAATAAAATAGAAGTATATTTTATATAGATATAAATACAGGTATAATACCTATGTATCAAATATGTATGTATTTTATTTTAAGTTTTATTTAGGTTTTTATTCCAATTTTAATGTACATAATTATTATAAGTAATATTTACAACATTATAAAAATATAAAATTATAAAAACAATAAATAAATAATAAATTGAATATTTTAATATGTACAAGTATACAATAGGGGTCCAAAATTCAACTTTCAAACCGTAGCTCCGCCAAGTGCGGAACCACCGCCATTAAATAGATTATTTTATTCTATATACAATTAAAGGTGAGTATGCTGCATTTGGAGTTGTCAGTTGTGAGATACGGCTCTGGGAAGTTGGGATTCTGGATTTTTATTCAGACCATAACTTTTTATCTGTAAATTATTTTTCTGTGAAATCAATTTTGTATTTTTCTTTATTTAATTATCTACAACTTTCATGTACAAAGTTTCTTTCTTTGATGTATAAAAAGTGGAACCAAAAATAGGTCCAAAAATGAATAAAGAATGAATAGAATGCATAGGTATTTTATCTGTATTTCTGACCTTATCTCCCCCTACTTTATTCCTTGTCGACCTATTCATCAAGATGCCTAGGTCTCGGGGGTTTTGGGTCATAAAATATTTACAATATTTTATTCTTTTTCTTTTCTTTATTTATTCTATAATTTTGGCTTTAATTACAGTATTTTATACACTAAATAGATGCACATGCATGAATTCTAAGATGGTGGAATTAATGATATTTACAGGCATTTGCTAGGGTTTTTGGTGCCAAAATCATAGAATAAAGATGATGAAATGTGGATTCATCAGGTATATATATTATACATACATGTTTTACTTTGATTTAGGAATTTTTATATCAAAGTTGCCTTGCCTTGTCAATACTGAAAGTTCATTCCCTTAATCACTTTCAATGTAAGGGATATACTTACCATTATATCTCAAGCAAGATCTGGGATCTCCTTTCCTATCTTTTGAAGGATATATTATAATCCTCAAGCGCATCACGGAAGCGTGATCATCGTATCGGATACGACGCAGAACGACTAGTCGTACTAGTGGTTCTGTGCAGCGGAATTTAAAAATTTTCATGCGATGAAACCACATGATCCAAGAACGATTCTCGGATAGTTTCATATATAACCACAACAAGTGTAAAGGAATACCTCTTGAAGCGTGGTTGATCAAGTCTCTAAAGAAAGAGACCTCCTGTCTCAAGTCCGATCGTCGGTGAGATCGCTTGCGAGCGCGGGGATGAACCGCGTAGTCCTCGCAATCCAAGTTGATGATCCAAGCATGGTTGCTCCTGATCTCGTCGTACGAGATAGAACATCTCCTTCGTGAGCGTAGCACTCCAAGATGACGGAGAACCGAAGAACGTCGAAGCAGCGGCACGGTGGCGAAGGCGACAACGAATCTCTCCTCTAGGGTTTGGTGGATGGCCACCAATAAGAGGGAGAGAGAGTTGGCGTGTGAGAAGAAAGAGAGAGAGTTTGTGCTCCAATATTGCATAGCCCTAGAAAGCATGGTATGCCTCTCTATTTATAGGGTTTTGGGATCTATGGATCTCAATCCATGGGACATATAAAATCAATGGATGAGATTGATTTATGTCAATCCAATGGTCAAGATTGTTGTTGGTAAAACGAACAAGTTATGATCTAATTTAGATTAAAATATATTTAAAAAAATCATATATAAATCAATCCTAAATTATACCAACAAATAAGGAGAGAATATACATGGAGATCTCATCTCCATGTACATTCCATGTGGACGGCCACCATTCCTATTAGGGGTTGGATGCCACCCACTCCATTCCATATGGAGGCAATCTCATGATATTTCATGAGATTGCATATCTCCATGGAATTCTCATTATTTATTTCCAACAATTTTTCTTGGGATTTATTCTTCAAAAATAATTCACAATTATATTTGAGAATATTGCAATCTTGCCACTGAAAAAATTGTGAATCATATTCACAACCCAAAACAACATATAATTTACATTGTCAATTAATTACACAATGTGTATCCAATACACATAATAATTAATCAACAAATATAAATTATAATTAGCTCTCTCTAATATATTATAAATCACATTTATAATATATTACTAATAATTGGATATTTCTATACACATTATTCTTATCCATAATAATTAAATCATATTTAATTATGTTGGATAATTTCTACACACATCAAGATGATTAAATCACATTTAATCATTATTTCTTCATTGCTTAGATCTTATGGAATTCTTCTTGAACCCTTCAAGAGTAATGCGATTTCTCCACAGATGCTTGGAGATAAGGACATGGCGATTGTATTGTTCCACGTATAGTGACTTGGATATTGAGATCGTATCTCAAATCCAGATCGTGGACCTTCCATAGATGCTTGATTAAATCAAAACCGCAAATCTAATCTTCTCATCGCATCTGAATCACATTCAGATCAATGTCCAATATTTGGACCAAGATCATATTACTTCTCTACTGAGAGGAGTCATTAAAATCCAGACCTGTTTCATCACTCCCTAGGAATGGAAGCGTCATGGTTATACAATCGTTTATGATCACATCACCCTCAGGTATTCCCAATACCTGTACATCGTGCATACTGGAAGACTCAGAATAAACCCGAAGTATTAGATCAACTTTATACTCTCTACATCATTGCTTTTATCAGTAAGTTTCTCATTCGATCATTGGGAGTCGGTATCGATCATATACTTTCCAAAAAGTGTATATCATACCTAGGTATTGATCACATACTTTCCAAAAGTATATATCAAACCTATAAATTCAGTCAAGCTTCCAAAGCGAGACGACCATGCGCATGGAATTTGATTCTTCCCAATATCTCATGAGTGAGCTCATGCCTTCCGGTTCAATAAATGAACCTATATGATCCCTTTGAGAGATCGTATTACTCAATGCCCTTATATGCACACCAACGCACCAGTGTATAAACCTTGGTTAGGTCATCAACCTATTGATCTTCCAAATGTACATACTTAGACATATAATAACACATCTGTCTTTGGTCAGAGGATGCGTGCATGTATCGTGATAGCATACAATATAGGACTTTGGTTATCTCAATCTCGTTAAGTCGACTCTTTGACCTAACT
Source organism: Ottelia alismoides (assembly GCA_037367405.1). Lineage (NCBI taxonomy): Eukaryota > Viridiplantae > Streptophyta > Magnoliopsida > Alismatales > Hydrocharitaceae > Ottelia > Ottelia alismoides. The sequence continues at coordinate 432,586 of JAZKJV010009073.1, read as the reverse complement.
AATTTGACACCTCCGAATCTCTATTCCTATGCAGAGGACCTGCATCAAGAGGTCGGTCAGATATCAACCTAAATGAGAAAGGACTGCCATCTCCTACTCAGGCTGGAGATCATCTCTTAACAATCATTTGACGGTGCTTGATGAGTCCTCAATCTAACTCTTTAGATATTCATCCAAGCACCAGCATTAATGATTCAACAGTTGAATCAACAGATGTATGATCATCAAGATGGCCATGGTACATAACCCTAATTGTACTAAGGGACCTATTATGCAAATTATTTATTCTTCATTTCTGATCAGGGAATGATATTTGCAATAACATTTATTGCATAATGGCTTGCCGTGGGCTCACATGTCCAACAATCTCCCACTAGCCCAAAGAGCCATTAATGGGCTAATCATTTAAACCCACACTCATGTGACAATCATAGAATATTTAGAAAATAGCTAGGTAAGATGATCAGTCACTCTGTTTCTATGAGACTACGCCAAGTCCTTTTACAGCACTTGCATATCCCCAGTAACAGTGCTCGCATCAAATGCGAATGTTGCATCTTATGCAACCAATACTCAATCTTGTTAGTTACAGTGTCATTGATACTATAGATTAACAATTATTTTAACCAGTATTTCCATAATCCTTATCAGAATACCCTTATTCCTGGAGATCACTATCTCTTAAGGTATCCACAGTTAAGACCTTTTTAGATCTCTATCTATAAAGTCTTAAGTTTTTGAAGATAAGACTTTGAGATCACTATCTCAAAAATCTTGTCATCTATTAAGATTTTGTTATTACTGCAATCAAGTATTTTCTCTCCATAGTAGGATTAGCAACACTTCACTACTCCCACTGCATGGCAAATATCTGCTTTTGTGCACATCTAGCATACACTCAGCTTCTCGTAACTAATGCACAAGTGCATGTAGTTCTAGCATTCACTTCCTCAACTCTTTGAGGTGCTATCTCTTTAGATAGGTCTGTACCATATCTTAAGGGATGGAAGCCTTTCTTGGAATTTCCAAGAATGGAATATGTCCAAGGTGTACTACTATTGTGACAGTCCCAATACCCTCTTCTCTTTGCTTCTGAACACCTTCAGAACTAAGATCCAAGAGATATCCTTGAGATCATATCTCAAGTTATGGTACAATCAGATTATAAAACACTAATTATTATCATCCTTATATCATTTCAAATGATTAGGATATCATCTACAATTAGCATGATGAACACAAAGGCACTCCCACTAAGATTCACATGGCTCATCAAGACTCTATATGAAATCATACCATTTATAATTTCATCAAATCTTATGGTCCAACTTCAAGAAGCTTATTTGAGTCCATAGATGGATTCCTTAGCTTGCACACCTTTCTTTCCTCAACCATGAAGCCCTGGGGCTACTTCATGTGAATATCCTCCAAGAGGTATTTACAGAGGAATGCAATATTGACTTACATCTTGAAGATGCTATAGTCAAGTTGTGTAGCTAAGGTTAGCAATATTCTGATGGTTTTAAGCATGGTTACCGAAGAGCAAGTCTCATCGCAAGTAATGTCTTCTCTTCCGGTGTGTAGCTCATGGCTACAAACCGTGCTTTGAAGATCTCTACCTTCTCATCAGGTTCCCTCTCTCTTGAAGATCCATTTACACCTTTACAGGTCTTACCCATATAGGTGGATCCTTGAGGGTCCATATACAGCACTTGTATATGAAGTCTACATTAGACTTTTATTGCTAACATTCATCTATCCATGCTATGATCACATGAAGTTCGATCATTGTCAGATTTCTCTGACACATGGAATCCATCCTCAAACTCATTTGGAGAGGTATTAGTGTTTCATCTTCAATTGTCCTTTTAGTTTCCAATTTAGGAGCCTCATTATCTTCTCAAGATTAATGAGTTCCTACACTTCATTTTCATCTTGATTCTCAAGGATCTCAACCTTTAAGAATCACATTCTCAGAGATGAGATATTTTAAGAATCTCAAGGTCATAAAGTAGGTATCCAATACCATCCTTTATTTTCCTAATGAAGCAGCACTGTCAAGTGCTAGATTCTAGCTTGGAATCATATTAAGGATATATATTGTAGTCTCTACTACAAATATACCTGGAGACTAAGAGGTAATTATGCTAAAATTCATCATTGATTAGATCATGTCACACATGATCCAATTGTATCTCCCTATAACTCTATTGAGTTAGGGTGTGTTAGGAGGATTGAGATAGAAATGACATTCATATCTCCATAAGGTATCTTTGAATTCATCTAACAGGTACATGCTACCTAGATTAGATCAAATCCATTTTATCTTCCTTCAAACTTTGGTTGTAAACCAAAAATAATGAAATCTTTGAATATTTCAAAGGTTTCTTTAGGTGAAGAGAAGAAATCTCATATCATACATAATCATCAATAGATATCACATATCCATAATATTTAGTGAGATATAGATGATCCGCATACATCAATATGTATGAGATCCTGAATACCTTGACATCTTACTCCATTCCCAAAGAAGGGTGCATTGGACATTTTACTTTGAATACAATATTCATAAGTATGTAAGTTTTGAAATTTTAGACATTCTAAAGTTTCATCTCTTACTAATCTATTGATCACATCAACAAACACATGTCCAAGGCTTGATGCCAGATCATTGTCAAATGATCTTTATCCTCTTATTGATGTTAAGGTTTAATTTCAGTATTTAGAAATGTTAATGAACCATTCATTAATCTTCTAATTTAATGGAGTCCACTAGATTTTAGATTACTCTATGAAATATCTCCATCATAACTCTTTATGATAGATTCATTACAGAATTTATGTTTATTTCCAACATTTAGAAATAAACAATAAGTGTATTCTAATATCTAGGTCATAGAGACATTCTCTAAGACTAAGGGCTCTCCCACTGAAATTATGAAGCCTTTCAATCCAATAGAGATTGTTGCAACAATTGCATGAATATCTATGTGGATGACTATAAGCCTTAAGATCAAATTTTTATAGTCTTCTAAAACATATGCAACCCATTGCAAGTGTTGTAGAAGATTGAGATACAATTACAAGACTTTATCTTATTGAATGAGCAAGTCAATATCAATGATTTATGTAGATTATTCGGATGCTCTATCCGAGTCCTTCTCTAAGGATTCTAGATAGACTTGATAGTCATACTATCAACACATCAACTTATTGCAGTATTGGCATTCATGCAACTCTTTGGATGTCATATGGAAGTCACAGAAGTACAGTCAACTCTTTGACTATACTTCTTACTTGGGTCCAACCCATGCTTCCACTGCACTCCCTTTATCTATGAACAACCATTGCTAAAGACTAAGCATCTCTTATGTTAAATTCAAAAAGAATTCAACGTAAGGGTATTTCGACATTTATACATGCTTCATTAAATTTATACAATATGAATATTATGAAGCTTCATGAATGACTAGAGTATAGACAGTAGAATAATGACACTCATCATGTCTACATCCATCTAGAATCTTAAAACATTGGTTCAGGTAGGTATTCAAATATTTTGAATACATCATCTTTAATAGATCTACCATTCTGCATGACGCAGTGAACCATCTCATTCATGATAAATGTCAAGAGTACATATGTATGCCAGAATATCTTCATTGATTTTATAAGGATTATTTGACAATTGCGATCATCATCGACATGTCACTTCCAAAGTACATCCGATGAGAGATCAAGATTATAGAGACATACAAACCCTACGGTTGCAGTCCTATTATCTATTTAATTGTCATTCCTCAATATTATGAGGAAACTTGCACATTGTAACCACATACATTATGTGTCCAATGCTAGTACAATATTTGGATCATGAGTCCAATCCATGATATTTTACTGGTTATTATTGAGTATAACATTGAGTGGGTTTAATGAAGGATTATCTGAAATAAGAAATTTGCATGTGTATATTTATATATATATACATATTTTACTTTGATTTAGGAATTTTTATATCAAAGTTGTATTGCCTTTTCCACACTGAAAGTTCATTCCCTTAATCACTTTTAATGTAAGAGATATACTTACCATCATATCTCAGCAAGATCTGGGATCTCCTTCCTTATCTTTGTTACATCCTAATAATATGAGAATCTACAACTCCGATAAAAAGAAGCGGGAACACATTTCGCCTTGCAAGTCCAACTTGCATTTCCCAATTCGGTCTTTAACACCCGGGCCCACCACCCCTAAGGCGATGTTGACCCGTCATTAATTGAACCAACCGTCAACAGGAATAGTACTCGCTATACGCAATCCAATATTGCCCCAATAATATGAGGATCTGATATTGGGGTCACTACGTATACGGCCTTACTCTTTCGAGAAGCAAAGAGCCCAATCCAGATGCGCTTACATGTAGGAGCTGTCACTTCATACAGGCGTCTCCCACATGCAATCTCTGGTGACGGAACTTTTCGCCTTGACGGGAGACCAGGGATGTCACTTATGTGATCCTCCACCTCATATTCAAATTTTAATTAATTTGTCATGAATCATATTCATATAATTAATTCTTCCAAGGGAAATAACAACTCTATTCATAATAGAGTGTCTCAATTGGACATAATTAATTTAATCATATTAAATTAATTATCAATCCAATTCAATCAACAAACTTGATTATTTTACTTGAATATATATATGGTAACATCTCAAAGTATGTATTAATTCGAATTTTAATAATAGGAAATACATCTTGATTTTCTCCGGCATTTTCAAGTCCCTACCCGCTATCATGGCCAGTACCGACGAGAGTGGGACGGACCACATACGTTGCAACCCGCAACCCCAACGGTCTCCGACTAGACACCATATCCACCTCAGGAAATGATAATGCCAAATATATCAATTTGTACTTGAGATGATCATCGGTTCTTCAACCGAAATTATACCATATAGTAATAATCAAACCATTTTTTATTATAAGGAAATTTGCTATACAAGTTCCCAATCCTATTCAAGCATCAAGTTTGATGATTGTGTTTCCAATTATGATTTAGATCAAATCTAATCAATTAATTGGTTGAGGCCAAGTCAATTAAGGAAATAATCATATTTCAATATTTCACAAATATTTTCCATAATTATTTCATCAAATTAACAATTAATTTCTCTAATTGACAATCACTTGGTTCTTGATTAGGACTGCAATTTTAGTAGTGACCCCTACTCACTAAAATTAACATATCTCAATCAATTTAAATCCAAATTAGACAAACTCAATTTTCAAAGATTGATAACTTGATTTAGGACAGAAACTAAGTTATGTTTCACGCATTTAGAGGAGTATCAAAACAGTAATTAACTCTTTAATCATTTTAAGATCTACAAACCCCGCAACAGTGCATACATGTTCGATAAAACAACCATATCTCGAGCATACGGAATCCGAATTACGCAAACTCAGATCCTATGATTTCCTTATTTAATGGCAAACAAAATATAAGTAAATAATACGTGTTTAAACATTTTAAACATGGTCGAAATTATTTACTAAACAGATCTGCGAAATCAAATGCGACAAAAAACTTTCGCAATCTTAACAAACCCAAGTCGTCCTCGGTTTGCGAATCATATTCGTAACCGTCGACCTAAGGCTCTGATACCACTTGAAGGATATGGTATAATCCTCAAGCACATCACGGAAGCGTGATCGTCGTATCGGATACGACGCAGAACGACTAGTCGTACTAGTTGTTCTGTGCAGCGGAATTTAAAAATTTTCATGCGATGAAACCACATGATCCAAGAACGATTCTCAGATCGTTTCATCTATAACTACAAAAAGTGTAAAGGAATACCTCTTGAAGCATGGTTGATCAAGTCTCTAAAGAAAGAGACCTCCTGTCTCAAGTCCGATCGTCGGTGAGATCGCTTGCGAGCGCGGGGATGAACCGCATAGTCCTAGCAATCCAAGATGATGATCCAAGTACGGTTGCTCCTGATCTTGTCATACGAGATCGAACGTCTCCTTCGTGAGCGTAGCACTCCAAGATGACGGAGAACCGAAGAACGTCCAAGCGCCGGCGTGGTGGCGAAGGCGACGATGAATCTCTCCTCTAGGGTTTGGTGGACGGCCACCAAGAAGAGGGAAGAGAGTTGGTGTGTGAGAAGAAAGAGAGAGAGAGAGAGAGTTTGTGCTTCAATATTTCATAGCCCTAGAGAGCATGGTATGCCTCTCTATTTATAGGATTTTTGGATCCATGGATCTCAATCCATGGGACATATAAAATCAATGGATGAGATTGATTTATATCAATCCAATGGTCAAGATTGTTGTTGGTAAAACCAACAAGTTATGATCTAATTTCGATTAAAATATATTTGACAAAATCAAATATAAATCAATCCTAAATTATACCAACAAATAAGGAGAGAATATACATGGAGATCTCATCTCCATGTACATTCCATGTGGACGGCCACCCATTCCTATTAGGAGTTGGGTGCCGCCCACTCCATTCCATATGGAGGCAATCTCATGATATTTCATGAGATTGCATATCTCCATGGAATTCTCATTATTAATTTCCAACAATTTTTGTTGGGATTTATGCTTCAAAAATAATTCACAATTATATTTGAGAATATTGCAGTCTTGCCATTGAAAAAATTGTGAATCATATTCACAATCCAAAACAACATATAATCTACATTGTCAATTAATTACACAATGTGTATCCAATACACATAATAATTAATTAACAAATATAAATGATAATTAGCTCTCTCTAATACATTATAAATCACATTTATAATATATTATGAATAATTGGATATTTCTATCCATATTATTCTTATCCATAATAATTAAATCATATTTAATTATGTTGGATAATTTCTACACACATCAAGATGATTAAATCACATTTAGTCATTATTTCTTCATTGCTTAGATCTTATGGAATTATTCTTGAACCCTTCAAGAATAATGCGATTTCTCCGCAGATGCTTGGAGATAAGGACAGGGCGATTGATTGTTCCACGTATAGTGACTTGGATATTGAGATCGCATCTCAAATCCAGATTGTAGACCTCCCATAGATGCTTGATTAAATCAAAACGCAAATCTAACCTTCTCATTGCATCTGAATCACATTCTGATCAATGTCCAATATTTTGACCAAGATCATATTACTTCTCTACTGAGAGGAGTCATTAAAATCCAGACATGTTTCATCACTCCCTAGGAATGGAAGCGTCATGGTTATACAATCGTTTATGATCACATCACCCTTAGGTATTCCCAATACCTATACATCTTGCATACTGGAAGACTCAAAATAAACCCGAAGTATTAGATCAACTTTATACTGTCTACTTCATGGTTTTTATCAGTAAGTTTCTCATTCGATCATTAGGAGTCGGTATCGATCATATACTTTCCAAAAAGTGTATATCATACCTAGGTATTGATCATATACTTTCCAAAAGTATATATCAAACCTACAAATTCAGTCAAGCTTCCAAAGTGAGATGACCATGCGCATGGAATTTGATTCTTCCCAATATCTCATGAGTGAGCTCATGCCTTCCAGTTCAATAAATAAACATGTATGATCTCTTTGAGAGATCGTATTACTCATATGCCCTTATATGCACACCAGCGCGCCTGTGTATAGACCTTGGTTAGGTCATCAACCTATTGGTCTGAGAAATGTACATACTTAGACATATAGTAACACATCTGTCTCCAGTCAGAGGATGCGTGCTTGTATCGTGACAGCATACAATATAGGACTTTAGTTATCTCGATCTCATTAAGTCAACTCTTTGGCCTAACTAATCTGACACCTCCGAATCTCTATTCCTATGCAGAGGACCTGCATCAAGAGGTCGGTCAGATGTCAACCTAAATGAGAAAGGATTGCCATCTCCTACTCAGGCTGGAGATCATCTCTTAACAATCATTTAACGGTGCTTGATGAGTCCTCAATCTAACTCTTTAGATATTCATCCAAGCACCAGCTTCTATGATTCAACAGTTGAATCAACATCTGTATGATCATCAAGATGGCCATGGTACATAACCCTAATTGTACTAATGGACCTATTATGCAAATTATTTATTCTTCATTTCTGATCAGGGAATGATATTTGCAATAACATTTATTGCATAATGGCTCGCAGTGGGCTCGCATGTCCAACATCTTTGTCACATCCCAATAATATGAGAACTTGCGACTCCGATAAAAAGAAGCGGGAACTAATTCCGCCTTGCAATTCCAACTTGCATTCCCAATTTGGTCTTTAACACCCGGGTCCACCACCCCTAAGATGATGTTGACCCGTTGCTAATTGAACCAACCGTCAACAGGATTAGAACTCGCTATGCGCAATCCAATATCGCCCCAATAATATGAGGACTCAATATTGGGGTCACTACGCATACGACCTTACTCTTTCGAGAAGCAAAGAGCATGATCCAGATGCACTTGCATATAGGATCTGTCACTTTGGACAGGCGTCTCCTACATACAATCCCTGGCGACATAACCCTTCTCCTTGACGGGAGACCATGGATGTCACTTATGTGATCCTCCATCTCATATTCAAATTTTATAATTAATTATCGTGAATCATATTCACATAATTAATTCTTCCAAGAGAATTAAACATCTATTCATAATAGAGTGTTTATTGGATATAATTAATTTAAGCACATTAAATTAATCATTAATCCAATCATCAATCACAAACTTGATTATTACTTGAATAGTACGTATAATCTCAAAGTACGTATTATTTGATTTTTAATAATTAGAAAAATACACTTTGACTTCTCCAGCATTATCGAGTCCCTACCCGTTGTCATGGCCAGTACCGATGAGAGTGGGACGGACCACATACGTTGCAACCCACGACCCCAATGCTCTCCAACTAGGCACCATATCCACCTCAAGAAAGGATAATGCCAGATAGATCATTATGTACTTTGAGATGCTCATCGGTTTTTCAACCGAAATTATACTTTGATTATATTATAAGGAGATTTGCTAAACCAATCCCCAATCCTATTCAAGCAAGAGGGTTTTTCATGTAAAAGTTGTCCTACAACTATTGTAGGATAAACTAAGGTTTTTCATGGAAAAATGTTTGTTGATGATTCATATCAACCAATGATGAAGATCAATTATCTTATCATTATGGTTTAGGCAAATGTCATTCAATGAAATAATTATCTCTTTAAATATTTCATAAATATTTATCACTAATTATTTCAGAAAATTAACAATTAATTTTCATCATCATATTTGAATGACTTATCACAAAGTTCATGATCAAAAGATGTCAATTTCCATCAGTGACCCCCAATCACTAAAATTAACTTATCTTGATAAGTTTAAATCCAAAAATTGCAAAATCAGTTTCCTAAGATTGTCAATTTTATTTATTAAAGAACTCAAGTGATAATTTACGCATTTCGAGGCGTATCAAAACAGTAATTAACTCATTACTCACGATTAGATTCGCAGTTCCCGCAATAGTGAATATATGCATATTCAAAAGGTCATATCTTGAGCAATTGAAATTCAAATTTCGTAAACTCAGATCCTTTGGTTTCCTTAATTAATGGGGAATAAAATACAACTGCAAATTTTGAGTTTAAATAATTTAAACAGTACTGAAAATTTCAATTAGACAGAGGTGCGAAAATTGAAATGCGATAAAAATTTCACGACCCTTTCAAACCCAAGTCATCCTAGGTCTATGGATCATATCCAAAACCTTATTCGACCTAAGGCTATGATACCACTTGAAGGATATTGAGAATCCTTAAGAGCATTACAGAAGTGTGTCGATCGCATCATATGTGATCGGGACGATTAGTCTGCCTTAGTCGCTAGATGCGGCGGAAATTAAAATTTTTAAATATAAAGATGAGCCACATGATCACGAGAACACTTCTCGGATCGTTTCATCAAATCACAAAGTATAAGGAATACCTCTTGGAGCGTGGTTGTAATTGTGAGATCCCAAATAAGAGATCCTCTTGTCTTAAGTCCGATCCACGAAGAACGCACTTGCGGGTGCGATGATGAGACGCGTTCCTCCTGCAATCCTCGATGAAGATCCAAGCGATGAATCCTCTGATTTTGTCAAACAAAATCTATCGTCTTCCTCTAGAGCAAGGCGCCCCAAAGAAGAAGGAGATCCCCGAGTCGTCGAAGGTGAAGTCCAGAGACTCTCCTTCTCAATGCACAAACTGGACGGCCACTTTGAATAGAGAGAGAGAGAGAGGCTAGGCGAGAATGAGAGAGAGAGAGAGAAGTAGGCTTCTACAACTCTTGATAATGTACCATGAAAGGCTAGGTTAGCCCTCCTTTTATATTAGTTTAGGATCCAATGGATCTCAATCCATGGGACACATAGATCCAACGGCCAAGTTGGTCTATGTATTAATTAATGGCCAAGATTGTTGTTGGTTAAAAACCAACAACATTAACTTATATTTAAATTAAATATATGTTGTAACATTATCAACATAATTTAATTTAACATAAATCAATTATTTAAGAGATTAATCAAGATAATAAGAAGAAGATAATGTTGCCTCCCTAAAAAATGGGGCATCACCCATTACTTTTTCATGGGTGACGCCACCTCATCAAAGGTGGCTATTATCTCCTTTTTATTATGCCATATTATCTCTTAATAATATGTAATAACCATTATCACATAATTATCCATCAAATTAATTCCAAATTAATTTGTGAATATTTCAATCATGTCATTGAAAATATGTGAATCAAATTCACAACCCAATCTAATTTGTAAATTACATTTCCAATTAATTACTTAATGTGAATCCAATTCACATTAATAATTAACAAATGCTATTTACATAGTTTCTCTCTCTCTCTAATATATTATAAATCATATTTATAATACATATGATTAATATGGATAGTGCTATCCACATTATTCATATCCATGGTAATTAAATCACATTTAATCGTCTTAGATCTCTTTTCTCATGTGCCCAGATAACATGAATCACATTCACGTTATTCATATCTTTGATAATTAAATCACATTTAACTATCTTAGATATCTCTTCCTATAATATGAATCCAGTTCCTATTATTCATGATAATTAAATCATATTTAATTATCCATTTTCTCGATGCTTGGATACAGAATTCATCAAATGAATTATTCTTGAACTCCTTCAAGAATAATGTGCTTTCTCTGCAGATACTTGGAGATAAGGACAGGGCGATTGTACTGTTCCACGTATAGTGACTTGGATGTTGAGATCTCATCTCAAATCCAGATCTTATGTACCACCCACAGATGCTTGATTAAATCAAGACCGCAAATCTAATCTTCTTATTGTATCTGAATCTCAATCAGACCAATGTCCAACACTTGGACCAAGATTAGATTGCTTCTCTACTGAGAGGAGTCACTAAAATTCAGACCTATTTCATCACTCCCTCGGAATGGAAGCGTCATGGTTATACAATCGTTTATGATCACATCACCCTCAGGTATTCCCAATACCTGAACATCCTGCATACTGGAAGACTTATGATCAACCCGAAGATCAAGATCAATTTTATATTGTCTTCTTCAGGGTTTTATCAATAAGTTTCTCATTTGATCATTGGGATTTGGTATCGATCATATACTTTCCAAAAGCATATATCATACCTAGGTCTTGATCAAATACTTTCCAAAAGTATATGTCAAACCTACAGATTCAGTCAAGCTTCCAAAGCGAGACGACCGTGCACGGAATTTGATTATTCCCAATATCTCATGAGTGAGCTCATGTCTTCCGGTTCAGTAGTGAACCTGTATGATCCCTTTGAGTAATCGTATTACTCATATGCCCTTATATGTACACCAGCTCACCGGTGTATAGACCTTGGTTAGGCCATCAACCTATCGGTCAGCCAAATGTACATACTCAGACATATAGTAATACATTTGTCTCCGGTCAGAGGATACGTGCTTATATCGTGACAGCATACGACATAGGACTTTGGTTATCTTGATCTCGTTAAGTCAACTCCTTGACCTAACTAATCTGACACCTCCGAATCTCTATTCCTATGCAGAGGACCTGCATCAAGAGGTCAGTTAGATATCAGCCTATGTGAGAAAGGATTGCCATCTCCTACTCATGCTGGAGATCACATCTTAACAATCATTTGACGGTGCTTGATGAGTCCTCAATCTAACTCTTTAGATATTCATCCAAGCACCAGCCTCTATGATTCAATAATTGAATCAACAGCTGTATGATCATTAAGATAGCCATGGTACATAACCCTAATTGTACAGAAGGACCTTTTATGTAAATTATTTATTCTTCATTTCAGATCAGGAAATGATATTCGCAATAACATTTATTGCATAATAGCTCGTCGTGGGCTCACATGTCCAACAGAAGTCTCTCACCACCTTCACGTAGGTGCACATGCGCCTAAGGTGGAGCGCCTCCCTCGATCCGTGGTTCCTCGCACAAAGTCAACAAGAGAGGGTGATTAGATGAATCAAACAGTTATATCAAATAAATGAGCAAATAAATAAGGCAAAAATAGGCAAATAATCACAATTAAGCAAAAAGCTGATCTATGCGTTGTTGCTCCCCGGCAATGACACCATTTGTTGAACGAGATTTTCCATGGGTCTAAAGTAATCCACACAAGGCGTGATCACGATGTCGTTGAGGCGACCCTCGAGAAAATCTCAAATTCAAACAGCAATTAACCCACAACAATCAAATATGGCAGCGAAGGTGAATGTGAAGTTAATTTATTATAACTCTACAAAGGATGTATATAGTGTGCAAGCAGTGTAGAGGTCGAACACAGAGAGCAGACAGGTAGAACGGGGCAATCAAGCTCAAAATGTGAATGTGGTGAATTTGTCTATAAATGCAATGTTTTGTGGGTTTTAAATTTTATATTTTTTATGTAATTTTAATTTTATAATTTTATATTTTGATTTTTAATTTACAGATTTTGTATTTTCTTTTTTATATTTTATATTTTTGTATTTTCTTTTTCTTGTAATAAAGATGTAATATGTATAAGGAATATATAAACACTAGAGATGAAAGAGAGAGATGAAAATAGGGAACATATATTAAAAATACAGTACATAAAATATTTTTGTGCTTCTTATATTTTTCTAATGTTTTGTGATTTTTTATAAATTTTTCCAATTTTTTTTATTTTTAAAGGCAAAAATACTAAGAAACAGTGAGTAAAGTCGCTGGCGAGATTAAAATGAGGATGAAAAATATCAAACACTGTCCGAAATTCCTCAAATTAATTTTAAAATAAAGCTAATAAAATAGAGAAATTTCAAAGACAAAATGGTATTTTTAGGATTTTTGTAGAATTTTTAATATTTTTATAAAAGTTTTTGGGGTTTTGTAATTTTTATGAGTTTTCTTTTGTAATTTTTAGTGATTTTTGGTCTGGAGTAAAAATATATGCAAACACACAAAATATAATTTTTTGGAATTTTTCATGTATTTTCTAATTTTTATGTATTTTCTAATGCAAAGACTGCTAAAAATGCATGTTTTTGAATTTTTATAAATATTCAAATGCAATAAAAATGCCAAATAAAATTATAGCGTGAAACTACAATGCAACAGGAACTTATGGCAATTTTTGTGGATTTTTTAGCAATTTAGAGATGCATGAAATAATTTCGGGCAACGTCAAGAAAATACATACTAGCAGGGGTATAAATGTAAATACGCAAATGTCCAGGGGCCTCGGCGCAATTTTTACACCACAATTACAACAGATTAAAAACCTTTCTGGACTAAATATGAAGAGCTAAATACGCGAGGGCTTTCCTGCAAAAAACGCCACCCCACACGTGACTCGTACGTGCCAGGCAAGGACCAAAATGTTATATGTCAAACTTCAGGGGCTTAATTGCAAAATGTCCAGAAAATATAGATCTGCATATGAAAGTTTAGGAACTAAATGTAAATACGAAAATACCCAGGGTTGCGTCTGCAAAATTGCTAAGTCTTGTGCGTAGAGCACGTGACTTGGCAGGGACCCAAATGTAATATTACAACAATCGGGGGGTCAAATGCAAATTATCGAGAAATATATAACAGCATTTAAAAGTTTTTGGACTGCAGCTAAATATGAAAATACACCAGGGTGGCACTGTAAAATTTCCAAGTCACGTGCGCAGAGCACGTGACCAGGCAGGGGCTAAAAAGTAATAATATAAAATACCAGGGGACATTACGCAAAATATCCAAAGTTATAAGGTGCAGATGAATGTTTATAGATTAATAATAAATACAAAAAATGTCCGGAGTGTAATGCGCAAAATACCCAAACCAAAGTAGGATTCGATGTTGCAGATTCGTCACTTATACACGTATCGTCGTCTCCTTACGCGATACCCCTTCGCGTGCAAACGGTCCTGATTATATCATCGGTTGGAGATCAATGGCAGATAGGGCTCGAGATCCGACGGCAACTGTGCTCCTGGATGAACGCTCCTTGATCGAACGACGAGGAGAGGACCAGCAAGTACACCCAAAGAACACGCCCCCGTCTAGTTTGAATCGACCAAAGGAGGCTCCTCCGTGCACCTGGGCGGTCCCCGACCGTCTCCGTGTACTCCTACTCTCCAGGGGAAACTTCTCGGAGGTTCAAATGGGCCCAGGGGACTGTTGAACGAGCCCCTGAGATGTCGTGCTAATCCGACCACATGGGCGAAGTTGGTGATGCTTTTGACCCGTAGAAGGGCCCTTCAGACCATGCAAATGCACAAAGAAAGATCGGCAGCACAAGGAACAGGGGTCTGGCTGTTATTGGCGGAGGATCAGTGTGGTTGTGTGCTCGCCGGAGCAAGCTCCGGTGAGGGATAGCTAAGGTGAGTAGAAGTCTAAAGTATAAGGAAAACGATGCTAAATTAAAGCTACTCACAAATTGCTAGCTAACGAGCAAGAGAAATCAAAGTAAAAACGACCTCGAGCGGTAGTGCACCGCGAGATAAGGACCTCACGGCCTAGGTGGTCGGAGATAGGTGGAGACCACGATTCACCTGGCCCAACTCCTCCGCGACAACGCCGACGAGTAGCTGTCACCTTCCTCCGTCCAGGGCGCTAGGGGGAAGAGTTAGGAAAGGGCAAAAAGAGGTTCAAAGAGCAAGGGGAGGTGACGGGTGTATTTTTAACAAGTGATGGAGTGGCTCCGAAGATCGAGGCGTATCATGCGAATCGCGGGTCCAATCCTCGAGATGAAAGCTAGGCGTGTAAGAGGGATTCTCAAGGAAAAAGTGGTTTAGGACGCATCACGAATGGATGCAAGGTGCAGCCTCCAAAAAGGGGCAAAAACCAAGAAAAACCTTGTCTAACAGAGCCGCAGAATGGGGGTCAGACAGTTGACCTTCGGTCAACGATCCAGACCACCTGGTTGGTCCACGTGGACCAACCAGGAAAAAAACTCCTGAAAAAGATTTGAAAAATCATTTAAAAATATAAAATAAATTTATTAATTTTTTATTATTAAACAAAAAATGTTTATTATTTTATTAATTATTTTATGATGATTTTTATTTATTTTTTCTAGGTATTAATTTACAAGTTACCTTTTATAGGGTATATAGGTATATTTATCTATATGTTTTAATATCTTATTTTTATTTTTTATATTTGATTTATTTATTTTGGTTTATTATTTTATAAATTTATAACTTATTTTTATGAACTGAATTATATTTTTATTTTATTTTTCTGATGTATTTTATACACTTATAAAATCTAAGTAGTAATTATATAGGTGTGGTTATAGGTATTATACCTAGGTATTGTATACAAGTATTTTATTTTTTTGTTTTATTTGTGTTTTATTCTTGTTTTAATGTACACATATATTATAAATAATATTCACAAAATTATAACAATATAAAATTATAAAAATAATAAATAATAAATAAAATGAATGTTTTAATCTGTACAAGTATACAATAGGGGTCCAAAACTCAACTTTCAAACCGTAGCTCCACCAAACGCGAAATCACCTTCATTAAATAACTTATTTAAAATTATATATAATTAAAGGTGACTTTGACGCGTTTCGAGTTTTTATTTGAGAGATACGGGTCTGGGAAGTTGGGATTCTGGAATCTTATTCAGATCATGACTTTTTATCTGTATATTATTTTTAGGTGAAATAAACTTTGTATTTTTATTTATTTATTTATCTAAAACTTCCATGGAAAAAGTTTCTTTATTTGAGGTATAAAAAGTGGAACCAAAAATAGGTCCTAAAATGAATAAAGAATGAATGAAATGAAAGGTATTTTAGCCCTTATCTCCCCCTACTTTATTCCTTGTCGACCTAGTCATCGAGATGCCTAGGTCTTGGAGTTTCGGGTCATAAAATATTTACAATATTTTATTCTTTTTCTTTTCTTTATTCTATAATTTTGGATTTAAAAACCGCATTTTATACAATATTTACACAATGATGCATGGATGCTAAAATGCATGAATTAACGCTATTTACACACATTTGCTAGGGTTTTTAAGGCCAAAATGATAGAATAAAGATGATGAAACATAGGTTCATTAGAGGAAGATGATGCCTATGCATGGGTATGGCTATCCGGAACGGTGTCTACTGAGATAGAAAATGATATACTGAGTCAACCTACTGTAAAGTCTATGTGGGACATTCTCGCTGCAACATACTCTCCAGCGAAAAATGAACCAGAGATACTGCAGCTCCAGCCTGATATATTTACATCGAAGCAGAATGGCCGACCCCTCCATACCCTATACACTTCCTTGAGGGGCATGTTTAAGAAGCTATATGGCTACATTCCCTTGACTGCTACACCAGAGAAACTCAAGGCTTATAGAGATTCGGTGATGACTGGTGTCTTTCTAGCGGCCCTTGATCCATAATATGACTCAGCCCATGCCCAGGTACTTACAGATGCTACCATACTTCCAATGGAGGAGGCATATCGCAGACTGAGTAGGTTGACTATCTCCTTTGGTGGTAATGTGCAGTCTCAGACATCATCAGCTATGGCTGCCTCTCGTGGTAGGGGGAACCCTACTCCATATCGTGGCAGGGGAGGATCTAACCGTGGCAGAGGAGGAGGTGGTCGATCACATCATTTGTGAACCTTCTGCCACAGGACTGGCCACTCTGAGGAAACCTGTTATTCTAAGCATGGGTTTCCTGCT
The DNA here is from genome assembly GCA_037367405.1 of Ottelia alismoides. Lineage (NCBI taxonomy): Eukaryota > Viridiplantae > Streptophyta > Magnoliopsida > Alismatales > Hydrocharitaceae > Ottelia > Ottelia alismoides. The sequence goes on along the minus strand of JAZKJV010009073.1, from coordinate 415,320 downwards.
TCTGCTAGAGTTGCAAAACTGCATCAATAGGTTTGGAGTTCTTCTCCAGTTGTTGATCACAGATTTGACGAACTTGTGGCCAGACTCAGGGTGATCATGCCTACTCCAGGATCATCCAGCTCTCCTTCAGGATCCTCAGAGGTAGCTGCCTCTGCTGCTGCGTCTTCCTCAGGTATAGCATATGCCTTCACTAGTTGTTACAGGTAAGATTTGTCAGAATGGATTATGGACTCAGGTGCATCCCATTACCTCTGCGGTGATATAAGTCAGTTTAGTGGTTTTGGTCAAACACAGACTGCACGATCTGTTGTGATAGCATATAGAACACGTTCTCTCATTACTCATCAAGGGGAAGTGTAACTGACTCCTTCATTGAGACTTCAGAATGTTCTTCATGCTCTTGAATTTTCAATGAACTTATTATCTATTAGTCAAGTCGCTAGAAATTTACATTGCCGTGCCATTTTTAACCCATCTGCTCTTGTGTTTCAGGACATTCCAATGGGCAGGGTGATTGGTATTAGTCGTGAGTAAGGAGATCTCTACAGACTATTGCAATCTCCTTATGTCGGTGCTTCTTCCATTCGCATTGGGTCTGTGTCTCTTTATATGGCATCTTCATTTTGGACATCTTCCTCTACAGAAGCTATGTCACGTTCTTCCACATATTTCCCCTCACTCTACCTTCCAATGCGAGACCCGCCAGCTTGGGAAGCATCATCGATCTACGTTCTAGAGTCGTCAGGATCGAAGTAGTCATGATCTATTTGAGTTATTTCATTTCAATATTTGGGGTCGCAGTCGTCTCCCTACCCATCAGGGGCATAGATTTTATCTTGTCGTTGTTAATTAGTTTTCAAGGTTGTCTTTGGTGTTTCTTCTTAGAAACAAATCTAATGCGGGTCCTATTATTCAGTCCTTCATTATTGAAATAAAGAACATTTTTTTCTGCAAAAATCAATATATATGTTCTAACAATGCTATGGAGTTTTGTACTAATCATCTTGCCACATTTCTTGCATCTCATGGTATAGTCCATCAAACATCTTGTGCATACTTCGCAACAGAATGGAGTGGTTGAAAGAAAACATGGCCATCATCTAGATGTTACAAGGACCCTTTTGATCCAAAGTCATGCTCCTCATTCTTACTGGGGGGATGTGGTCCTAACTGTTCGTTACCTTGTTAATCATATGCCATCTTCTATTATGGGAGAAAAGATCTCGTTCTTGATTGTGTTTCTCGAGATGGGTCTTTTTTTCTCACACCTAGAGTTTTTGGTTATGTGGCTTTTGTTCATCATATGTCCCCTGATCTGAACAAGCTCTCTCTTAGAGTGGTCAAATGTGTGTTTGTTGGGTACTCCAATACCCAAAAGGGATATCGATGCTGCGACCCTATTCGACAAAGGTATTATGTTAGTGTTGATGTAACCTTTTTGAGTCTATTATGTACTTCTCTCCTACATGTGACAAGCTTATTTCTTATGAGGATGGAGGAGAGGTATATATGCCTTTATCTCCGATCTCTACTCCACCACTGCCACTACCTCCACCACCTACATCTTCTCCACCACTGCCACCACCTCCTTTCTTTCCCCATGTTTATCAGCGTCGATCTCGTGCTCATGTGCCTCTCCAATTATCCAGCACACCCATCTGAACATTTGAGTTCTTCTAATGGAAATGGTGATTTGCATATACAGCATACGGTGCAGGAGATCCAAGATGTTGTACCTCCTGTGAGTACTGAAGATCTAGATGTGCCTATTGCTCTATGGAAACAGAAATGTGCATGCACTATGCATCCTCTTGCTTCCCATGTGTCCTTGGATTGCCTTTATAAGGAATTTCAGAAGTTCATTCTGGGGTTGTCAACAGTCAATATGATACGCTCATATTAAGAGGTGATGTGGATTAATGAGTGGCATCTAGCAATGGAAGAGGAAATGGTGGCTTTACGATCTCAAGGTACGTAAAGCATTGTGTAGGCTCCTCAAGGTGCATCTATTATTGGTAGCAAGTAGCTGTTTACTGTGAAACACTGTGCAGATGGTATAGTTGACAGATATAAAGTCAGGTTGGTTGCTCGTGGGTTCACCCAAATGTATGGGGTGGACTGTCAGTATACCTTCTCACCAGTTGCATGTCATTCCATGTTGTGGATTCTTATTGCAGATGTTGTGGTACATGACCAGCCGTTTTTCCAGCTGGATGTGAAAAATACCTTCTTGTATGGAGATCTGCAGGAAGAAGTTTACATGCAGCAGCCATCGGGGTTCGCTGCTGAGGGGGAGTCTACTATGATTTGTCGACTTCACAAGGCCATATATCGGCTCAAGCAGAGTCCGAAGACTTGGTTTCAGAAGCTCTCGGAGTTGATTGAACAAAATGGTTTTGTCAGATCTATTTCATTCTCTCTTTGTTAAGAGAACTAAGGGAGGTATGGTTGTCGTTCTAATTTATGTTGATGGCATTGTTGTTACTGGTAGTGATGAAGAGGGTATTCAGGCTGCCAAGGAGTTCCTTGGATGATAGTTTGTCACCAAGTATCTTGGAAAGCTGCATTATTTTCTTGCCTTGAAGTTTGCACGCAGTCAGCAGGGCATGATTATGACGCAAAGTAAGCATGTTACTAATCTTCTGGCTGAGATAGGTATGATAGGATGCAGACCTACCACTACACCAATGGATTCTAATGCTACACTTTATGATGATGACTCTGAGGAGATAGATAAGAGACAGTATAGGGAACTGGTAGGAAAGTTGCTTTTTGTTACTATTACCAGACCTGACATATCATTTGTTATGAGCAGAGTTAGCCAATTTATGGAGCAACCTAGACAAGTTCATATGGATGCAGTTTGTATGATCTTAAGATATCTAAAATCTTCTCCAGGTGTAGGTCTACTTTTTAGGAGAGACACATCACCCTCAATTACTGGATGTGCACCGTGTTCGTTGGTAGCTCATTGGTCTCATGGAAGAGTAAGAAACAAACAGTTGTTGCTCGATCCAATGCTGAATCAGAATATAGGGCTATGGCCCAAGGGAGCACAGAAATGATGTGGGTCAAGTCTGTTCTAAATGACCTTGCAGTTGAGGTGCCTCTTCCAATGCATCTCAAATGTGATAATCAAGCAGCTCTATTTATAGCTAATAATCCAGCCTTCCATGAGAGAACGAAGCACATCGAAGTTGATTATCATTACACCCGTGACTTGATCCAAAAAGGGTTTATTTTCACCTCCCATGTTGCTTCAGGGGAACAGATTGCAGATATGTTTACCAAGGCTCTTGCAAAAGGTCCTTTCCAGCATTGTTGTTCCAAGCTGAGCATGATAGACATATATGCTCCAACTTGAAAGGGAGTGTTGAGAGGATTCTTATTTATCTTTGTCTGTATTTGTATTTCTCATATTTTTCCGTCCCTTTTATGTAATTTTTCCCTAGATCCTTTCTCCTATATATGAGGGTTCTAGGGCAATGAGATAAACAACTTTTCTTTCCACACATTTCAGCATGCTTAGTACGAGTTATGTCTTTCATTCCACTTTGTGCCATGAGGACGTAGTACAAGCTAAGCATAGGGGGTGTGCATATATATTGCATATATATTTTTATTCATAGCCCGTATTTTCACATATTTTGTATATTTATTATGGGATATGAGTATGAGGATTTCAACTTGGTTTGCGAAACATTTTACAAATTATTTTTAAAAGGGTACAAATTATTTTTGACACTATACATATCATTTTTTATATATATTTACAAAATAATTATTTTAAAAAAAAATAAAAAAATTAACTAATAAAAAAATAAAAACTATATATCAAAATAAAACCTTACTTCAGCTTTTCAAGAGAAAATATATTTTCTGAAAGGGTGCATTGGGTGTAATAACTCAGCCATGGCCGGTCCGAAGCCCGGGTAAATAAGGAGGGTTGCGTTAGGTAGCTGACAGCCAGCGTAAAAAAATCCGAGACAACTTCTTAAATAATATTTTTTAAATATTATTTAGAAAGTTTCCTCATGACAGTCGGATCTTTTCAACATGGATTTAAGCAAACATATAGATTTCGTTGGGGCGTGACGCGTTGCATCGCTCGAACGAAGGGATCTTAGTTTTATGGATATAAGCTCGGGATTGACCAAAGATAGATCTGAATGGAGGCGAAGAATCCATGTAGCCGACCCTGCTTAATTGTGGGAAAAGGCTTTGGTGTTATGTTGTGTTGTGTTCCTTGGGTGTAATGGTTAGATTTTGAAATGTTAGATTCTTTAGGATATAAAAGGTTGCCATTTATGAGTCCCTTATAGGGTCAATCATGGAGGAAAATATGGATTTGAATTATATATTTTGAAGACCAAGTCGATAATGAGTTCCTTGAAAAGAGTAATGCCGATTGAGGAAGATAATATTTTGTTAGAAGAGTTAGATATAGAGGAACCTACACATTTTTCTGAGGATATTCAGTTACCTCATTGTCGTATTACTTGTAAGTTAGGTCTTTCTCTTATGTCTAATTTTTTCTCTTTTAAGGAAAACCCAGAAATCTGTAGTTGGAACCAAGGGTTGGATATGTCTTCCCTCTATTTCTGAGAATTTTAGTTCTTCCCATGGTTATATGGATATTACCTTTGAGGAAGAATGGCATCATTCTAGGCAATTCATTTTCTAATTTGATGGGGATTTTTAATATTCTGATTCTGATGTTTACTCTATGAGGAGCAAACAAGTGAAGCATAAGGCAACCTGTGATTTCAAACCTCGAAGATTCATGCTTGATATTTTACTTTGAGAAACTGAAGTTTGTAGTGTTGTGTGGGTATCCTTGTAACATTCTTGTAAGTATTTATAGTGTTCTAGTCTATTGTGCTATGTCTTTCTCCCAAAGAGTACAAGTTCTCTAATTCTTTTTAATAAAAACTTCTTCAATAACTTTGTAAGTAATTAACTTGCTAATTTGGTGTCCTTCCCCGACACTTTCACTTTACGCTCAAGTCTTGTTGAGATATTTAAAAGTTAGTTTATAAGATCCAGAGACTTGGAATTAAGAAGTCTTGATTATTAGGGTCCTAGACTGAATAATTCACACTTATCTAGTTAGACATATTTACATGTTGCATATGCATGTTCAATCTATGCCTTAAAACAATATGACCATCACTTCACATGCACGACCGCATTCATGATTGAGATGAGTTTTCACTTGAGGGACTGAGATTTGAGATTTAAGTGTGGACCAAATTTTGTGATACTCAAGGATGGGATAAAATTAACGAAGGCTTCATGAAACCTGAGTGTCAACAATCTTATCCAGTATGAGAACATTATTCTTGTACTAATTTCTTGATATTAACCTAAGTGCCATGGTATGATGAGATTAAATTAAACTGTTGATTAGTGTGCGTCATTCGTTGGTAAAAGCAGTAGAGCTAACCAAAAAGAAAATAAAAATATGAAGAGAAAAGCTCATGCATTACAAAGTCAAATATAAAGTACTTCCACCAAAAGCGAGCGCTCCCAATATTTAAGTGTCCATTTGGACCAAATTATAGGCTTTTATGAGTCGGTCTGGTACCTCAAAAAGGGCTTTGCATCATATATTGATACAAGTCCAGGTGTAGAAGGTATCTTAGATACTCAAAAGAGATACACCGCGATGCATTCCCAAGAAAACTAGTGCAAACGACTCAACTTCTTTTAACAAACACACTGATTAACAACAAAATTATATTATGTTGAGTAAATAAGGTACTTGAGAGATACCTTATTCCAACGAGAGTAACACCATCACATTACCTCCATTATTAGGCCTACCATCTACACTTTGAAGTCTGACAAACTAAAGAGACGGTGGATTGAAGCAAGACTAGATTTATTCCTAGTGTTGAGGATTGGGTCCTTAGGAGAATCTCTTGTATTGGAACTTTAGGTGACATCTTAACTCTACTCTTATGAATGCATTCAACACATAATGTCATACTTTTTACTATATATGTATACATTGAGAGTCTAATGATTAGGGGAGTTGAATTCCTTTTGATGAAGATCAGGTTTATCTTAGGATCTTTAAAACTAAGTATTCTGGAATAATCAAGCCTTGTTTTTTCACTTGCACATATCCGGGAATTCACTAACTCTCTAATTCATTCTTTATTTATTAGTTTGAGGACGAACTTAGCTTAAGTATAGTGGGAGATAAATCTCATATTTATCTACATTATTTATCTATACTATCTCTCTAGCTTGAGAAAACTAATACAATCCACTAATAATTAACATTAATTAATATTCAATGTGTTGTAAATAAATAACCCTAATTATTATGTAATAAAAACCATATTACTGTACTTGATTTTATGTGTTTATTACTTATTAAAAAAATAATAAAAATTAGATTAACATTTTACATAATTAATTAAACATAAAGTATAAAATAAAAATCCAAAAAATAAGAAAAAAAATAAAATAAGTAGTTTTATTACTTGAAATTACTCACAAAAATACTTTCTATGTATATATGACGTTTTATTTTTTAAGTTCTACATAAAAGTCGTAGTTTCATCGAGATCTACTACTTTCGTATTTTATGCTTTCTCTATATCTACTCATAATATTTTATCTACAATTGTCTTCATTTTAATCATTTCTTTTAATTTGATTGGACCACATGGAGACATCTAGGCCACCCTGTGGCCCACTTGTTCTTCTCCACGTAGCTTACTTCCCTACCGTTGATCAGATCCTGATGGGTCTGATCTGAGCAGCATGTTTGTGTTTAACCCTAATCGTTGGATCAATAGATCCAAAGGCTATCAAGTCACCTTCAGCCTCCAGTCGCTTCATCCAAAGGTTGCAAATTCCTCCATCCACCTAACTCCCCTTCTTTTTTCCGACTTCATCAAGTAACTTCTCGACCAACTTCCATTGCCATTCCAACCACCAACTACCCTCTCACATACTGGACCTCTAACTTCCTTCTCCGAGTAACCTCCTCTAACCTAAGGGTGGTTGAAACCACCTTGACAACCACCGGACACCAACCCCCCTCTTCATCAAAACCAAGGTCACTGCCGCATGCAACCATTATCCGCCCCTTGTGTGAGTCACCTCAGAGCCCTCTTGTTCCTTCGAAGACAGAGATAGAGATTAAGCAACGACAAGAGGATTATGCAAAATTTTAATTTTTTTCTTATTTTTTGGATTTTTATTTTATACTTTATTATTAATTAATTATGTAAAATGTCGATCTAATTTTTATTAAATTTTAATAAGTAATAAACACATAAAATACAAGCACAGTAATCTGGTTTTTAATACATAATGATTTGGGTTATTTATTTACAACACATTGAATATTAATTAATGTTAATTATTAGTGGATTTTATTGGTTTTCTCAAGCTAGAGAGATAGTATAGATAAATAATGTAGATGAATATGAGATTCATCTCCCACTATACTTAACCTAAGTTCGTCCTCAAACTAATAAATAAAGAATGAATTAGAGAGCTAGTCAATTTAGTGAATTCCTGGATATGTGCAAGTGAAAAGACAAGGCTTGATTAATCCATAACACTTAGTTTTAAAGACCTAAGACTCTAAGATAAATCCAGTCTTAATCAAAAGGAATTCAGCTCCTCTAATCATTAGACTCTCAATGTATACATATATAGTAAAAAGCATGATACCATGTGTTGACTGCATTCATAAGAGTAGAGTTAAGATGTCACCTAAAGTTTCAATACAAGATATTCTCCTATGGACCCAATCCTCAACACTACGGAATAAATCTAGTCTTGCTTCAATCCACCGTCTCTTTAGTTTGTCGGACTTCAAAGTGTAGATAGTAGGCCTGATAATTGAGGTAATATGATGGTGCTATTTCTTCTCTCCCTCTCATTGGCACAAGGTATCTCTCAACTCAAGTACCTTATTAACTCAACATAATATATGTTTGTTGTTAATCAGTGTGTCTATCAAAAGAAGTTAAGTCGTTTGTACTTGTTTCTTGGGAATGCATCATGGTGTGTCTCTTTTGAGTATCTAAGATACCTTCTACACCTAGAATTTTATAAATATACGATGCAAAGCCCTTTTGAGGTACTAGCCCGACTCATAAAAGCCTAAATTTTGGTCCAAATGGACACTTAAAATATTGGGAGCGCTCGCTTTTGGTGGAAGCTCTTTATAATTGACTTTGTAATGCATGAGCTTTTATCTTCATATTTCTCCTTTCTTTTTAGCTAGCTGACGAGTCCGAAATGCGTTGTGTTAAAGATGTGTATTTATGATCGTGCGTAAAAATAATGATTTTGTTTTGTCGTTCGGCAGTCTGAATCGGTCAAGAAAATAACCACACAATTAGTTAATCAATTTCAATGAATGCGATTTTATGTTTATTTTACTTGGGCAAGTCCCAAGGTCGAACATAAGAAGGAAAAGGAACAACCTAGAATTATGTCTATCAAAATCCATGCACGGTTTTCGAAGCAGTCTTTTTTTGTAATTTTTTATGCAATTAAAGATGTGATGCAAATTCAGCCTATTTTAGGGATTAAAAAGTCAACTATGTTCAAACTACGTCCGAAAAATATGAAACTTGGCCATGATGCAAAATATGATGAAATGAATGCAGTGTACTTTTTTTGGAATTTTTGGATGCAATATGAATTTTTTTATGAATTTTTAAAAGCAAACAAAATGGATTTCAATATTTAATTATAATAAATATTAAACCTAAAAATTTCAAGGAACAAAATTATCTATGGTGCATACTCCGGTCTTTGGATCTCGTCGAAGGCGGAGCATCGGGCTATCACCACCGGGATTCCTTTGGTGCTATCGGCGGATGACGCTCCTCTAGAGGCGGCAATATTTTTAAAAAGCTAGAGGTCGAGCACGGCGATGGAGAAATTTAGGGGATACAAAATCGGGGCTGATCGGGGTTTGATTTGATTCGATCGAGTCAGGGACGAGGGGTGATTGGATGAGAGGAGATCTGGGATGGATTGGCGACGATGCAGATCGTGGAGGTTGCGGGGGATAGGCGGTAGCGGTTTCTGCCACTTTGGGCAAGGAGTCAGAGAAGATCGTTGGGAAATCGGAGTTCCCAAAGGGGTAGGGAGCAGCTGATGGAGAAGCCGCACAGATGCCGTCCGATCGAGCACGATCGGACGTCCTGTGGAGTACCACGTCGCGTCAGAGGGGAAAGGGAGGGGCACGTGAAGAGCACGTGCGAAGCTTTATTTAATTTTCTTATATATATAAAATGAAGTATAACAATGCCAAAAATGGCTGATATGTGGCGGCACCAGGTGCGGCCACGTGTCAGCACCAGAAAATTCCGAAAAAAACTCCTTTATAAAAGACAAAATAAATAGCAAACGGCTTCGGATCGAAAAGTTTCTTCACAAAAATTGCTCGACTCGATGAGATCTACAACTTTCATGAAGATATCAAAACCAAAATCGATCAATTGCACAAAGTGACTTTTTGGGGTATCCCATGTACATATAATACCTTGATCTTTCGGTTTTGTAATTTTTATGTCATTTTTAAACCATATAAAAATCTGGAAAAAAATATGGTAGAATCAAAGATAAATAATTACACATTAATCTAATTTTTTTATTTTTATTAATTAAGAAGAAGAAGAAAATAAATAAAATATGAAACAAACCAAATTTGTACAGTCGGTTAGTGAAGACTCGGACTCAATTTGTTTCTTTGATTTCAAACTCAATTTGGATTTGGATTTTTATGCATTTTAATAAAACTTTTATCAAAGAAGACAAATCAAAAAAAAGAACTTAAATAGATTAATTATGTACATAAAATAAAAGGTCAAAAACTGTTAAAATACAAAATGTACAAAAGAGGCCCAAAATCCAACTTTCATATATGAGCTCCGAATCACTTGAACTTGGTCATGTTTTGAAGGAAATTGAATGTTCATTAGTTCAAAAATGAGTAGGATTAAAATGGACACTGGATGGGGGAAGATATGAGGTTTTTAGTTCGGAAATCCTGAAACTAGGGTTTGGGTTTTGTCCACTTATTTGGGTTAGTTTTTTTTATATTTTTCGTTTATTCTTGTTAGCGATATGTACACAGTAGAAGTGGTTTTGTGTCATTAGGAGTTAGCATGAATTAGTTAAAAATCAGGGAAGTTAGGTTATTTAAAGGTCAATTTTGGCTGAGATTTTTGGCTTCTTATTTTGTGCAGAAATTAGTGCTAAAATGCAATTCTTATGAAAACATGCATGAACGCTAATTATGCAGAATAAGTGCATAAATGCTGATGATTTTGAGGGATTTGAGCTTAATAAATGAGATTTAGAGTGATGATTCCGAGATTCATCATCCCCCTATACTTAAAGCATGTTCGTCCCTGAGCATCAAAATGAAATACCATGAAGTGAAATGAGATTGGGTTCCATACCAAGACCATGAGCTGAAGGTGAAAATGAATCTAGACTCGACCTTTGGATTATTAGTGTGGCGGAACTTCTGTGATACTTAGAATTTAAAATCAACAGCCTTCAAGTTCTACACATCATTGCTACAGTTTCGGCTCAGAAGTCATCTTAAATCAATCCTCTTCCCAAAGCATACCCTATGAACATTGAACAATCGACTCATGTGTGTGAAAGGTTTTAGCTCTTCCCACCCAGAATGTCAGACTACTGCGCAAACCTCCTCTCCGGTAACTCATCCTCGGGGAGTCAGGTATTTCCTTCTAAGGTCTGTCACGCTGTGTTCACAATCGAATTGGAGGAAGAAATTAGAAGAAGGAGAAAAGAACTGGAGGGTGGCCAGTGTAGTCACCTCTCCTTGTGAAGCTGGCCAGTGTAGCCGAGTCTCCACCAAGATCTGCAGTTTTCTTGAAGCTTGGACCTTTTTGGTCAGATATTTATTTGGTAGAATGCTTCTTTGTATTTGGAATTTTTGAGGGTTCTACTTGGATCTTGTTGTGCCCCTACGGATATAGAATCTTTTTAATTCTGTACATTTTTGGGGGTCTTAGAAAAAATTGTGCCCAGTCATCCATCCCTTTTCCGAAGCTTTATTTCAACCCATACTCCGATCTTTAGATTTCCACGCTACCAGAAAAGAAACTCACACAGTCTTAATACATCCCGTCTGAGTTGAGCTAAGTGCATAGTGCGAGAGTACAAATTAATTTCGTATTCCAGAGTTGTACCCAGAATGAAGAGACCAGGTTAGACACTAAGAGTCAAACATGCACATTGTCATGTGGAACTTAAAGAATTAAGTCAATGACCTAAATTTTCTAAAATCCTATTTCTCGGTGAAGTTCCTCTGAAAATTATGTGGATTAAGGTCAAGTCCAGGCCACTCTCGGTTTTTGCTCATAACTTGGTTCAGAATCCAAAGACTTTGAATGAAAATGTTGGATGGAGTGTGTGAAATGCAGACACGTTTTTTTCTCTTTTTTTATGCAAGGGATTTTTCATTTTTTTTAATGCAAAAATGAATAAGAAGCCTTTTTTTCAAAAAAATTTGGACACATTCAGTGTTAATGACTAAATTCATTTTTAATAAATACCCATCCCGTAAATACATATGTACTTACGCGAAAGTACGAGGTATGGCTAAAATATATATACACAATATATATACAGACCCCCCATACTTAGCGAGTGGTGTGTCCTCAGAGCACAAAAAGCGAAAAGAAGACATAGCTTGGGCTAAGCGTAAGAGAGTGAAAAATCGATATACAATGGTCTGCCCCCCTAAACTTAGACTGTGAACAGACTAAGTATAGAAGAAGAGCGGTAAAGTGAAGCGGTCAGGGTATGTGAATAAGGAGAGTATATAAAGGTGGGTGTTGGTTCTGAAGGATATTGGGAATCCTTAACCGCATCACAGAAGCGTGTTGATCGCATCGTATGCGATCGGGGCGACTAGTCGCTAGATGCAGCGGAAATTAAAAAATTTTAAATCTAAAGATGAAACCACATGATCACGAGAACATTTCTCGGATCATTTCGTCAAACCACAAGTATAAGGAATACCTCTTGAAGCCTGGTTGCGATCTGAGATCCCAAAGTAGAGATCCTCCTGTCTCAAGTCCGATCCACGAAGAACGCACTCGCGGGCACGATGATGAGTCGCGTCCATCCCGCAATCCTCGATGAAGATCCAAGCAATGGATCCCCTGATTTCGTCAAACGAAATCCGTCATCTTCCATTAGAGTAAGAAACTCCAAAGAAGAAAGAGATCCTCGAGTCGTCGAAGGCGAAAACCGAGAGTCTCTCCTTTCTCAACACAAGATGGACGACCATCTTTTGGAGGAGAGAAAGAGAGAGGGTGAGAATATGAGAGAGAGAGAGAGTTGTAACCTTATACAACTCTTAATGATGTACCTTGAAAGGCTACCCTAGCCCTCCTTTTATATTAGTTTAGGATCCAATGGATCTCAATCCATGGGACACATAGATCCAACGGCCAGGCTTGGTCTATGCAAAATCAATGGCTATGATTGTTGTTGGTTAAAACCAACAACATTTATTTATAATTAAATATATGTTGCAACATTATCAACACAATTTAATTTAACATAATTCAATTAATTAAGAGATTTATCAAGATAATAAAATGGAGATAATGTAGCCTCCTAAAATGGGGCGTCACCCATGACTATTTCATGGGTGACGCCACCTCATCAATGGTGGCTTATTATCTCCTTTTTATTATATCATATTATATCTTAAAAATTTGTGATAACTATTATCACAAAATTATTCACCAAATTAATTCCAAATTAATTTGTGAATATTTCAATCATGCCATTGAAAATATGTGAATCATATTCACATCCCAAACTAATTTGTAAATGACGTTTCCAGTTAATTAACAAATGTGAATCCAATCCACATTTAATAATTAACAAATGTTATTTACTAAATTTCTCTCTCTTGAATATATGTATATTATAAATCATATTTACAATACACAAATATTATGGATAATAATATCCACATTCTCTAATCCTTGATAATTAAATACCATTTAATTATCTTGGATAATCATTCTCACAATATGAATCATATTCATATTAAGCTTAATAATTAAATCTCATTTAATCATCAAGTTCTTCTTGCTTGGATATGTATTTCATCAAATGAATTATTCTTGAACCCTTTCAAGAATAATGTGCTTTCTCCGCAGATACTTGGAGATAAGGACAGGGCGATAGTATTGTTCCACGTATAGTGACTTGGATGTTGAGATCTCATCTCAAATCCAGATCTTATGGACCTCCCACAGATGCTTGATTAAATCAAGACCGCAAATCTAATCTTCTCATTGAATCTGAATCTCATTCAGACCAATGTCCAACACTTGGACTAAGATCAGATTGCTTCTCTACTGGAAGGAGTCACTAAAAGCCAGACTTGTTTCATCACTCCCTCGGAATGGAAGCGTCATGGATATACAATCGTTTATGATCACATCACCCTCAGGTATTCCCAATACATGTACATCCTGCATACTGGAAGACCCATGATCAACCCAAAGATCAAGATCAATTTTATATTGTCTTCTTCAGGGTCCGATCACTAAGTTTCTCATTTGATCATTGGGATTTGGTATCGATCATATACTTTCCAAAAGCATATATCATACCTAGGTCTTGATCATGTACTTTCCAAAAGTATATATCAAACCTACAAATTCAGTCAAGCTTCCAAAGCGAGACAGCCGTGCACGGAATTTGATTCTTCCCAATATCTCATGAGTGAGCTTATGTCTTCCGATTCAGTAATGAACCTGTATGATCCCTTTGAGAGATCGTATTACTCATATGCCCTTATATGCACACCAGCGCGCCGGTGTATAGACCTTGGTTAGGTTATCAACCAATTGGTCTGCCAAATGTACACACTCAGACATATAGTAACACATCGGTCTCCGATCAGAGGATGTGTGCCTATGTTGTGACAACATTCAACATAGGACTTAGGTTATCTCGATCTCGTTAAGTCAACCCATTGACCTAACTAATCTGACACCTCTGAATCTCTATTCCTATGCAGAGGACCTGCATCAAGAGGTCGATCAGATATCAGCTTATGTGAGAAAGGATTTCCATCTCCTACTCAGGCTGGAGATCACATCTTAACAACCATTTGACGGTGCTTGATGAGTCCTCAATCTAACTCTTTAGATATTCATCCAAGCACCAGCCTCTATGATTCAATAATTGAATCAACAGTTGTATGATCATTAAGATAGCCATGGTACATAACCCTAACTGTACAGAGGGACCTATTATGCAAATTATTTATTCTTCATTTCAGATTAGGGAATGATATTTGCAATAACATTTATTGCATAATGGCTCGTCGTGGGCTCACATGTCCAACAATCTCCCACTAGCCCAAAGAGCCATTAATGGGCTAATCATTTAAACTCACACTCATGTGACAATCATAGGCTATTTAGAAAATAGCCAGGTAAGTTGATCAGTCACTCTGTTCCCGCGAGACTACGCCAAGTCCTTTTACGGCATTTGCATATCCCCGGTAACAGTGCTCGCATCCAATGCGAATGTTGCATCTAATGCAACAAATACTCGATCTAGTCAAAGCAATTACAGTGTCCTTGACATTGTTGCTCAAGTATTTCTATAATCCTTATCAGAATAACCTTATTCCTGTAGATCACTATCTCTTAAGGTATCCACAGTTAAGACCTTTTAGATCTCTATCTATAAAGTCTTTAGGCTTTTGAAGATATGACTTTGAGATCACTATCTCAAAAATCTTGTCATCTATTGAAGATATTGTTATTACTACAATCAAGTGTTTTCTCTCCATAGTAGGATTAGTAACACTTTACTACTCCGACTGCATGGCAGATATCTAGCTTTTCTACACATTTAGCATACACTTAGCTTCTCATAACTGATGCACATGTGCAAGCAGTTTTAGCATTCACTTCCTTAACTCTTTGAGGTGCTATCCCTTTAGATAGGTCAATACCAAATCTCAAGGAAAGGAAGACTTTCTTGGAATTTCCAAGAATGGAATATGTCCAAGGTGTACTACAAATGTGATAGTCCCAATACCCTCTTTTCTTTGCTTCTGAACAACTTCAGAACTAAGATCTAAGAAGTATTCTTGAGATCATATCTCAAAGTATAGAATAGCCAGTCTATAAAACACTTATTATCATCCTTATACCATTCCAAATGATCAGGATATTATCTACATTTAGCACGATGAACACAATGGCACTCCCCGTAAGCTTCACATGGTTCATCAAGATTCTATTTGAAATCATAACATTTATAATTTCATCAAATCTTATGTTCCAACAACAAGAAGCTCATTTGAGTCCACAGATGGATTTCTTTAGCATTCACACCTTACTTTCCCAAATCATGAAGCCCTGGGGCTACTTCATGTGAATATCCTTAGAGAGGTATTCTTTAGAGGAATAAAATCTTGAATTACGTCCTGAAGATGCAATAGTCAAGTTGTGTAGCTAAGGTTAGCAATATTCTAATGATTTTAAGCATGCTTACCGAAGAGCAAGTCTCATCACAAGCAATGTCTTCTCTTCCTATGTGTGGCTTATGGCTACGAACCGAGCTTTGAAGGTCTCTACCTTCTCATCAGGCTCCCTCTTTTCTTGAAGATCCATTTACACCTTAACGGGTCTAACCCTTATAGGTGGATCCTCGAGGGTCCATATATAACATTTGTATATGAAGTCTACTTTAGACTTTATTGCCAATATCCATCTTTCCATGTCATGATCCTTAGGAGCTTCATCACATGAAGTCCGATCATTGTCAGACTTAATCGACACATGGAATACATCCTCAAACTCATTTGAAGAGGTATTAATGTTTCATCTTTAATTATCCTTCTAGTTTCCGATCTCAGGAGCCTCATTACCATCTTAAGATTAAATGAGTTCCTACACTACATTTTCATCTAAATTCTCAAGAGAGTCATCCTCTAAGAATCACATTCTCAGAGATGAGATCTTTTAAAAATCTCAAGGTCATAAAGTAGGTATCCAATACCATCCTTTATTTTCCTAATGAAGTAGCACTCTCAAGTGCTAGATTCCAGCTTATATGCATGGAACCTTATTAAGGATATATGTTGTAGTCTCTACTACAAATATATCTAGAAACTAAGAGGAAATTATGCTAAAATTCATCATTGACCAAATCATGTCACACATGATCCAATTGTATCTCCCTACAACTCTATTGAGTTCAGATTTATCAGGAGGAGTGAGATAGAAATGATATTCATATCTCCATAAGGTATTCTTTGAATTTTATCTAACAGGTACAAGCTACCTAGGTTAGATCAAATTCATTTCATCTTTCTTCAAACTTTGGTTCTAAACCAAAATTATGAAATCTTTGAACATTTCAAAGGTTTCTCAGGTGAAAAGAAGAAATCTCATATCATACATAATCATCAATAGATATCGCATATCCATAATGTTTACTATGATATAGATGATCTACATACATCAATATGTATGAGATCTTGAATACCTCGACATCTTACACCTTTCCTAAGAGAAGGGTGTATTGGACATTCTTTGAATACAATATTCACAAGTATGTAAGATCTGAAATTTTTAGACATTCTAAAGTTTCATCTCTTACTAGTCTATTGATCATATCAATAGACATATGTCCAAGACTTGATGCCAGATCATCGTCAAATGATCTTCATCCTCCTATTGATCTATCAAGGTTTAATTTTCAGTATTAGAAATGTTAATGAACCATGATCATGTGGGTCCAATCACTAAGACAATGGAACATATATCAAGATAGTCTATCCAGCCCAGAAATCAAAGGCGGACGGTACCTCAAAATAGATCGATCAGTAGAAGCATCACGATATCATCCTCAAATCATTGAAGCACATCACATCCTCAATCCGGTGTGCGAGATCTAAATCCTTAATACAGAATCACACCTAATCAGCGTGCATCATTAAAAATCCTCAATAAGCTCCTATGCATGTATCAAAAGTCAAATCCACCAAGAGTAGTATATCAATCTCAGCATCCTCAACACATGCCCGCCTTACTCAAATAATAAATGGAAATAAAAAAATCCTCGATGTGGGCGATCTTTAAAAGCACAACAATCCCAAGTAAAAGAAGAGATGATACGGAGGATGCGAGGAGGGTGGGCAAGAAGAGGAACACAAAGGTCGGGTGAAGATGATTGAGCGCATGCGCCAATATCATGACTTAATGCAGATGAGGAGGTATATGTATAAGAGAGATCGAGAGACTCAAAGATGAAAAATGCATGACTCACACCGGTGGGATCGATAACTCAAAGAGATAAGAATGCAAATGGACACCAAGTCACAATCAATACACCAAGCTAACCCCTGATTCACCTACTAAACACAGTGAAGACCGAGATGTGGTCTTTTTATCTTGTCGCTTTTAGAGTTAGGTGATCATAAAAAGTTGCACACATCGAAATTAGGCTTTGGGATTGGGGCACTAATCCTTAGCGTGTACGTAGAATTAAAATGCTCAAACAAGAAGGGATTTTCCATCGGTCTTGCGATCCACACAGGGCGGGAGCGCAGTTGCTGAGGTGACCGACGAAAGACCTCAATCGATCAACAATTAACCCACAATAATAAATCAAGCGATTAAATCTAAAAAATGTGAAGTTAAAGTTTATTATAACTCTACATGCAAATGTGTATAGGTGTAAGCATGTGTAGAGGTTGAACACTGGGAGAAAACGGTTGGGGGCAGAAATATGCACAAAGAATGCAATTCCTATCTTGTCCATGTTGTTGTTTTGTGGGTTTTTAATTTTTTATATTTTTATTTTTAGTTTTTAATTATTATTTGATTTTTCATTTTGTATTTTTTTTATATTTTCTTTTTATATTTTTAGTTAGAGAATATATATATATATAGAGAGAGAGAGATATGTACAAGGTAAAGGTGGGAGAGAATATATATAGTCGAAATATTTCACATATAATATTTTTTGGCCTTTTATATTTTCCTAATTTTTTTTGTTATTTTTCTGGAATTTTTATAATTTTTATGCATGTTTAATGTCAAAAATATCCCTGAAATGGGATTAATTAAATGTCTAAAACTAGTTTTGGTTTTAAAAATAGTAAATAAATCCCAAAATTACCCAAAATAATTTTAATAAATAAATAATAATATATATAATGGAAAAACTATTTTTTGGAATTTTTGTTGAATTTTTATATTTTTTTTGTTGATTTTTGGAGTTTTCTTATTTTTTTAATTTTCTTTTACTCTTTTTGTGGGTTTTTTATTTAGGGACTCAATAAACAACAAGATATAGAATATATAATTTTTTTGCGATTTTTCAAAGCATCTTTATATTTTTTGGTATATTATAATTTAGACAGTGTTTATTTAGGCTCCATTTTAATTTTAAGAATTAGATAAAATGCAAAAAATGCGTATTAAAAATATGGATGTGAAGGTAAACTGCATAAAGCATTTATCCATATTTTTTCGTATTTTTAGGAGCTACATAGCTATTTTTAATAAATAGATTAAAGACATAAAAACAAAACAACCTAGCAGGGGCATTTTTGCAATTAAAAAAAGATAGGGTGTTCTGTGCAAAAATTCCAACAGAATAAACATCTATTTAATATTTTAAAATCTTTTTACAATATATAAAACCGTTAGGGGCATAAGTGCAACATTCACAACACATCACGTGGGACAACACGTGATCCGGACTCGGAGGGACCAAAACGCAATTTTTTAATAACTCCAGGGGTCTCTGTGTAAAATTTCCCCAAGTCACATGGGAGAACACGTGACTCGGCTCGGAAGGACCTAAATGTAATATCCAATTAATACAGGAGGTTTGATGCAAAAATTCCATTTATTCATAACGTTACATTTATTTTACAGAACTAAATAATAAATACAAAAATGTAAGGGGCTAAAGGTGCAATTTACCCCTTAAAGCGTTGGATCGGACGGCCGATGTTCTTGACTTATCCACGGGGCACCTCCACATTTGCCGATGATGCTTCGCCGATAGACGCGTGAGATTAGATCGCGGATCACGATCTGACGGTTGATGACGGCTCCATCTAACGGTTGATCTTCAATTTGGGCCTCCTTCTTCATCCACCGGCGGGGACGATGGTTGGAAGAACAGGGAAGAACGCTCGCCGGGGCGAGTTTCTTCCAGTGATATCTCGCGTCTCCGTCGGTCTTTGCCGCTCGTGAAGGGCTCTATGGCTTCCTGGGAGGATCCTCTAACTGCTAGAGGTCTTGGATCGGCCTGAGGTATGATGGAGCGCTGCCACGAGCTCGTGGAAGAAATGGGGCTCCAGGTACCTCCGCCGGCTTCGATTAGGTCTCCTGGCGCGTTTCAAGACGCCTAACCTGCACAGGAAGCTCACACGGTTCGATGGCATCTCCCTCGACCAGGGGTTTGAAGCTAATAGCACGGGGATGGTGATGGGCGAGGAAGCTCCGACGAAGGGTGGTGGAGGAGCCTCGATTCGCGGAACCACGAGGGCTCCGGTTTATCTGGGGCGTGCGGAAGATGGAGAACATGATATAGAACGAAATGGTTGCGATACGGGGGTCAAAAAGTCACTGGAAGGCTCGGGAGTCGTAGCCGGAGCGGAGCTCCGGCGAACTACGACTCCACCGATTCACGGCGATTTACTTAACTACAAACTAAACTAACAATGGGAAATAAATGCTAGAACGAAAATCTATGTAATAAAGCAGTAAAAGGGCTCTAATACCTGGTGGGAACCAGGGAGCGTGGCATCACCGGAGCTCTGTCATGGGTGCAGCTCCCACCTCCTCCGACCGATTCAAGGCGCCAAGAGATCCCTCCTGTCACAAGGAAGCTCCTAGGACCGAATACGTGGAAGGGAGAATGGTATAAATTGACCAAATTTGCAAAGGAGGAGGAGCTGGGTTATTTATAAACCTTTCCGAGCACCCTTATTAACCGGAGATTATCAATTGATCTGGTGTATGTACAAGCGATCCAAGGTGTTGGCGTGATTGTACAATGAACAGCGGACAACTCTTGTGGAGGAAGAGAGTGCGATCGATGGACGAAACGCCCACAAAAAATGCAAGAAAACCAGGGATTCAACATATCTGACAACTCAGAGCAGCAGATGGGACAGTTGACCAGAGGTCAACGAAGGTCGCGCGCGGATTGGTCCACGTATGCCGCTAAAGGACAAAACAGAAGGTTTTATTTGAAATAATTAATTTAAAATAGTAAATGATTTTATTATTTTTCGAGTATAAAATAAAAAATGTTTATTATTTTATTTAGTATTCTAATATGATTTTTATTTATTTTTTTGGCTTGATTTTTTAGTAGTTAATTTTTATGAGTGTATTTATTAGGTATATTCATCTATGTTTTGTGCATTTCTATTTTTACTTTGTATATATTATTTTCTTATTTTATATATATAACTTATTTTTGTAAGTATAAATATATTTATTTTTATTTGATTTTTATGAGATTATTTGCACATTTAAATAAATAGGTATATGAATTGTATAGGTATAGGTATTTTGCCTATGTTTTGTATACTTCTTTTTATTTTAATGTATTTTAATGAGTTTTTTTTGTTTTGTATTTTTAATATAATATATGTAATATTTACAATATGAAAGAATAAAAGAATTAAAGAATGTATTTCCCTTTTATTTATATACATATAGAATATAGGTATTTCATCTATGTTTTGGTATAGCTTTATTTTATTCTCCTTTTTATTTTAGGTTTAATTCTAATTTAGTGTGCACCTATGTTATAAATGATGTTTACAAAATTATAAAAATATGCATTTGTAAAAATAATAAGTAATGAATAAATTGAATATTTTAATCGGTATTGTGTACAATAGGGACCCAAAACCTATCTTCTGCATATTAACTCCAAAAAATATAAAACTACCTCCATTAAATAGATCTTGAAAAGTTGTATACAATTAGAGGTGATTTTGGTATGTGTTGAGTTTTTATTTGCATGATATGGGTCTATGAAGTTTGGTTTTTGGCTTTTTATTCTGAGTATAACATGTATATTGTATAGTATTTTTGTACAAACTTAATTTTGTATTTTTATTTACATTATTATCTACAACGTTTATGTACAAAATTTCTTTATTTGATGACTAAATCACAATGAGTAAAATAGGTGTCAAAAATGCGTAATCAATAAATAAATTCATGAGGTATGTATTGTATTTTTGGCCCTTATCTCCACCTACTTTATTCCTTGTCGACCAATTCCATTTTGGACTTGGTCTTGGGTTAGGGTCATAAAATATTTTCAATATTTTAGTCCTTTTTCTTTTCTGCTCTTTATTCTATAATTTTCGCATTAAAACCTTATTTTATGTACACTTAATACAATAAATAATGAATGCTATTATAGAAAAATTGATGCTATTTACGTGCATTTGTTGGGGTTTTAAGGCCAAAATGATAGAATAAAGGTGATGAAATGGAGATTCATCACCCCCTGTACTTGCCTTTGCTAGTCCCTAGCAAATACTTATGCAATAAGTACAAAAAGAATAAAGAATAAGAAGAAAAGAAAAGGCAAAAATAAAGAATTTAAAGAATAAATTGAATTGATCATGATTATTAAACTCATCTATACAAAATCAAAGTTTGGAGCTCAGGTTAGACCTCAGTGTGAAATTGTGTGTGGAACCTGGTCGAGAACCAAATTTAAAACACAGCAGCCCTCGAGAGTCACAGAACTCAGTTCAAATCACCTCAATAGCCAGGTCAGAACTAACCTACATCATACACAAACCCTTACGACTATGAAGATGACTTGTACAGTGTAAGTGATAGTGGCTCTCCCCAGCTGAAATGACAAAGGAATTGACTTCTCTAGAATGACAACCCAATGATTCCCCAATCCAACACTTTGTCGTCGAGGAATGGGGTATTCCCTTCTAAGTTCAAGTGGCATCCAACTCAAGCGGAGGAGGGAGAGAAAAGAATGGACGGTAACCAGTGTAGCTACCTATCTTGGGATGCAAGACCAGTGTAGTCAAGTCATCCAGCTGCAGACTCACATGGTAGAACTTTGATGCTCAAGCTTGCTTATTTTCTATACAACATATATACATACTCCGGCAGGAACTTTTATTTTTATTTTCAAGCATGTCCACTTTTTTGGAGTTTTTTTTCAAACATACTATTTACATCAGCATTTACATAAGGACTTTTTCCTCTTGAGCCAGAAGACTATCCCTCTTTTGAAGTTTATTGCAACCCACACTCTCTTGTCATTCAACTTCATTGAAACTGGACCAGGTTGGGGTGCACTTACCTCCCTAGACGAGGACGAATGTTTCCACCCATGTGCATCTCAGACTGGTAAATCCAACCCCCTCACCACTCCAACTAAGTTGAGCCAAGTGAAAGGTGTAAGTGTCCAAGTTAGGTCACGGTCAACAAGAGTCATGTGTGTGTCTCGAAAAGATCTATTTAGTCAGTTGAGGTGACTTGAATCTAGACCTAATTTCTCAAAGAATTAAGTCTGAATAGACCTGAAGTACCTTAAACCTTAAGGTTCCAGTACAGTTAGGTGCAGTAAGGTCTAACCAAGCTCCAATCTTAGACTTTATTGGATTAGTTCAATCATCAAGCTCACTCAAAAAGAATATGAATGCTATGCAAATTCTATTTTCAAATATGCAAAGAATAATGTAATTTTTCAAAGAATTTTGAAAACAAAAACAAAACATCTACACAAAGAATTTTACAAAACGAAGAATCTTTTTTCAAAAGAATTTTGAAAAGGAGTTTTGGCACACACAAAGTATAAAATATGTACAGCTATTTACACGGGCGTGCTTCTTTATTTATAAGAAGTAGATTTTAAGAATTTACAGGTGTAAGTGCTTACTTTTATAAGTATATATATATAAAGAATTTTAGTTTGATGTATATATTCCTCAAATTTATTCGAAAAAGGTTTTTCAAACAATTTTTGAAACTATAGTCCAAAATAATTTTTACAAACAGTTTTTACAAATATGTACACAAAGTTCAAAATCATTTTACAAAGATTTGTCAAACAGTATATATAGATTTTTCAAATATTTTTGCAACCATTTTCCAAACTATTTGCAAATAGTTTTTTTCAAACATTTTATTTTGCACAAAGAAAATAAATTTTATAAACAAGATATTTTTACAAGGGTTGAAAACATGTAACAAAATGTTTTCAAAATAGTTTTCAAAAGATTTTTCACAAAGACTTTGAAACTATTTTTCAAACATTTTGCAAAAAATATTTTCACCTGATTTATTAATCAGCAATACAAAATCAATTTGAGGAATAATCAACATATTTTATTAAGTATTTTGAATGAATTTTATAGTATAATTAGCTATATTTAGTAATAAAGTACGAGTTATGGATAAAGTATATACAGAGTATATACGACCCCCCTATACTTAGCACGAACTATGTCCTCATTAATCGAAAAGAGAAAGAGAATACATAACTCGTATGAAGTATAGAAAAGCCTATACTACAACGACTAAATAAAGAATGAAAGAATGAAGATGTAAATGAATAAGAAGGAGACTGAACCCCCTATATTTAGGATCTAATAATCCTAAGTATAGCAGGTTGTACACAAGGCAGGGAGGGCCACGGATGGAAATAAACAGATCAAAGAATTAACAAATCAGGGGTGCACCCCTCTATACTTAGGACAAAGTATGTCCTAAGTACAGAAAAGTGACACAAAGGGGCGACACCTTTTATTTAGATAAAGAAATATGAAAAAGAAAAGAAGAAAAGAGGAAAAGATAGATATATACAGATAGATGAAAAGATCATGGAGAATATACGCATCACTCCCCCTATACTTAGGGTGAGATATCCCTAAGTATAGGCAACAACAGGAGTGACGAAACTGAACAAGGAAAGAACAACGCAGTGTGTACCCCCCTATACTTAGGACAAGGTACGTCCTAAGTGTAGATACAAAGATATGGCGACAGATCTAGGGCACAGATAACATGCGGGAGAAAGAAGGAATAGACAAAACACATATATACCACTGGTAGAGACTGATGAGGTACAGGACGGTATCTGAAAAGTGAATATTGTGCTCTCCTCGGCGTCTCCCTGTGAGAATGAGGACGCATTCAGATAGTGAAAAGAACCCTGATATGCAATCAGGTGGTGTCATCTATCGGGGATAAATAGATCTGAAAGTAAAGTAGGGATCGGTAGCTAAAACAGAATATCGGCTCATAAGGTGTGAAATGGGTGAGCGGAGCCGATACTGTAAGACTTGGAGGAAGAAAGAGCAGTACAGACTCCTCCTAGTCAATCATGGTCTCAGGTAGGTCGAAAGTAAAGCATATGAGACTGTGTGATGTATGGTGGTGATATAGTCTGAAAGTCACAAGAATACACCGAACAACACAATACATGGCTCACCCCTGCAAGGGTCCTCAAGATGAGCAAAATCAGATAATAATCAGAAAACTCGGCTTCGTGCTCCAACAGAGAGGAGACACAACCAGGGAGGAGACCGAGTACAAAAATCCGCAGACTCGTCTTCGTGCTCCAACTACCTAAAGTATGATGTACTCTCCTGCAGATAACCCTCGGGGAGTAGTACATGATAAGTAATGAATAATCAGAACAAAAGCTTGCCCTTGCGAGGGTCGTCAAGGTGAACAGGTTGATCCGTCAAACGGATCACAGAGACGGTCTCGGTAGGCGACAGATCGGCTACCAGTCAGTAGAGGCTGACAAACTAAGAAAGTGTGACAGCGTCCCGCGGAGAACCCTCAAAGAGCGCACTGCCAACTAGGCATCAAATAATCAGAGTAGATGGCCCATCCTTGCGAGGACCGTCAAGGAGAGAAGACTCAAAGGAGTCTGACCAAATGGGTCCCAAGATACAACAGATCAGGTGAACCTTAAAGCAATGGGGACCAAAAGCATATCAGATGACTCAGCTCCGTGCTCCAACAGATAGCAGACACAACCAGCAAGGGGAACCGAGCATAAAGAATGTGTTGCATTTTCCCGTGGATAGCCCTCGGGGAACAATGCAAACTAGGCAGTGGATAGTCAGATCAGATCTCGTCCTTGCGAGGGTTGTCAAGGAGAGAGGACTCAAAAGAGTCAATCAGAATGGTCTCGATAGGCGACAAATCTCCGATCAGCATAAGAGACCGCAAAATCTAGAAAGGTGTCATAGGCTCTCGCAGATAACCCTCGGAGAGCACTATGAACTAGGAATGGAATAATCAGAAATGCAACACTCATCCTTGCGAGGACCGTCAAGGAGAGAAGACTCAAAGGAGTCCGGGCCATTGGCCTCGTGCACCGACAAATCAGGCACACAATCAGGAGTGAGGCCGAATATGTGAAATCAGACGATACAGTTTCCAACGCTAATAAGGTGGAGACAGGGTCAGTGTATGAAACTGATCGTAAAGAATGTGTCGTATTCTCCCACAGATAGTCCTAAGGGAACAATACAAACTAAGTCAGTCAAATCATGGGATTGCTAGCATCATATCTCAGGTCCTCAAAAATGATAAGTCAACTGCACCTCAGAAGGGCATAAGATCATGTGAGGGAGAAAATAATCAGGTGAAGTTCCGAACATCCCTCAGTCAATCTAGTCAGCTAAGATGGCACGAACGATAATCATGAATCCTCAAAGTGTCATAGGTGGATGGTAGAATCAGGAGATCAAGGATCTATATCAATCAAGAAGATGAGGGATCATGTGGGTCCAGTCACTAAGACAATGGAACATATATCAAGATAGTCTATCCAGCCCAGAAAACAAAGACAGACGGAACCTCAAAATAGATCGACCAGTAGAAGCATCATGATATCATCCTCAAATCATTGAAGCACATCACATCCTCAATCCGGTGTGCGAGATCTAAATCCTTAATACAGAATCACTCCTAATCAGCGTGCATCATCAAAAATCCTCAATAATCTCCTATGCACGTATCAAAAGTCAAATCCACCAAGAGTAGTATATCAATCTCAGCATCCTCAACACATGCCCGCCTTACTCAAATAATAAATGGAAATAAAACAATCGTCGATGTGGACGATCTCTAAAAGCACAACAATCTCGGGCAAAAGAAGAGATGACACGGAGGATACGAGGAGGGTGGGCAAGAAGAGGGACACAAAGGTCGGGTGAAGATGATTGAGCGCATGCGCCAATATCATGACTTAATGCAGATGAGGAGGTATATGTATAAGAGAGGTCGAGAGACACAAAGATGAAAAAATGCATGACTCACACGGGTGGGACCGATAACTCAAAGAGATAAGAATGCAAATGGACACCAAGTCACAATCAATACACCAAGCAAACCCCTGTTTCACCTACTCAACACAGTGAAGACCGAGATGTGGTATTTTTATCTTGTTGCTTTTAGAGTTAGGTGATCATAAAATGTTGCACACACCAAAATTAGGCTTTGGGATTGGGGCACTAATCCTTAGCGTGTACGTAGAAATAAAATGCTCAAACAAGAAGGGGGTTGATCTCCCCAAGACAAGGGATCCATTATATTTTATTTTTAGGTTCAATAGAGCTAGCAATCCCGATTTTATTTTCGTTATCACTTTTTTGGATATTTTCAATGCACGTGCTTATCGAGGTTCCAATTTCCATTAAGTTTCCTAGGTTGGCAAAAACAGACGGAGAAGGTCGGAAAAGCCTTGCAAGTCGGAAATCGATGATGCATGCTAAGTAAGAAGACTTACAGTGCCTGCAGCTCTCTCCATGCAGAATGCAAGACAGAATTGAAACCTGTGCTACATGAGATGCAATCCGATGAAATCGCCCTAGGATAGTAACTATTATTATCGTGAAGCACCAAATGTTGGTTATTCAAAGCCAAACCCTAAAGTCCGATCTTGGAGACATCTCGGTACCCGCCACAACGGGTCCTGCCAGTGCTGTAAGACGTCTCTCACGGCACGCGGGTTCGAAGCTAAATAACCAATAATTATTAATTTGACTAAGTCCAGAAGCGCATCTATAGGTACATGCAAATATATTAGGGACTTTGGACCTTAATTTACCAGCAAACAATTCCTAATCTAGGGCTCATTCACACAAAATAATAAAAATAAAATAAAATAGGAAAAAGCATCAAAATCATCGAGGCCCCCAAGGGAACAATCCCTCTGGCAATGGACCTCGGGAAATCGGAATGGGAGAGTCAAGTTTTATTACAATCCAAGTGTCACACTCTCACATGAATTTACATATAAATAAATAATGCAAAAATTAGACTGCCTTCCAAAATTCTCCTCCATCTGCCTTCGATGCTCTCTCCTGTTGGCTGGTGTAGAAGAGCCAACTCCGCCTCACTCGGGTGCATCGGAATTACTAGGAATTCCTCCTTCGTTTGGCGGTCCCTCGCATCAAAGACAAATAAAGAAGAGGGTCAGAACAATCACAATAATATCAATCATGCAAATGATTAAATAAATATGGACAAGAGTGAAGAATCAAATAAATAATAAGTATCCCAAACGACGTTGCTCCCCGACAACGGCGCCATTTGATGAAAGTGATTTTCCATCGGTCTTGCGATCCACACAGGGCGGGAGCGCAATCGCTGAGGTGACCGACGAAAGACCTCAATCGATCGACAATTAACCCACAATAATAAATCAAGCGAATAAATCTAAAAAATGTGGAGTTAAAATTTAGTATAACTCTACATGCAAATGTGTATATGTGTAAGCATGTGTAGAGGTCGAACAATGGGAGCAAATGGTTGAGGGCAGAAATATGCACAAAGAATTCAATTCCTATCTTGTCCATGTTGTTGTTTTTGTTGGTTTTTAATTTTTATATTTTTTTTAGTTTTTTTAATTTTTATTTGATTTTTCATTTTGTGTTTTTTTTATATTTTCTTTTTATATTTTTAGTTAGATAATATAGGTATATATAGAGATATATATATATAAGGTAAAGGTGAGAGAGAATATATATATAGTCGAAATATTTCACATATAATATTTTTTGGCCTTTTACCTTTTCCAATTTTTTTTGTTATTTTTATGGAATTTTTCTAATTTTTATGCATTTCTAATGTCAAAAATATCCCTAAAATGGGATTAATTAAATTTCTGAAACTAATTTGGGTTTTAAAAATAGTAAATAAATCCCAAAATTACCGAAACTAATTTGAATACAAAAATAATAATATATAGATTATTAGAAAATAGAAAAACATATTTTTGGAATTTTTGTTGAATTTTTATATTTCTTTGTTGAATTTTGGAGTTTTCTAATTTTTTTAATTTTCTTTTACTCTTTTTGTGGGTTTTTTTATTTCGGGACTCAATAAATAGCAAGATATAGCATATATATTGCGATTTTTCAAAGCATCTTTATATTTTTTGGTATTTTATAATTTAGACAGGGTTTATTTAGGCTCCATTTTAATTTTAAAAATCAGATAAAATGCAAAAAATGCGTATTTAAAATAAGGGCATAAAAATACACCGCATAAAGCATTTATCCATATTTTTCGTATTTTTAGGAGCTACATAGCTATTTTTAATAAATAGATAAAAGACATTAAAATAAAACAGCCTCGCAGGGGTATTTTTGCAATTAAAAATAAAGACAAGGTGTTCTGTGCAAAAATTCCAACAGAATAAACAATTATTTAATATTTTAGAACTTTTATCAATATACAAAACTGCCAGGGGAATAAGTGCAACATTCACAACACATCACGTGGGACAACACGTGATCCGGACTCGGAGGGACCAAAACGTAATTTTTTAATAACTCTAGGGGTCTCTGTGCCAAATTTCCCCAAGTCACGTGGGACAACACGTGACTCGGCTGGGAAGGACTTAAATGTAATATCCTATTAATACAGTGGGTTTGATGCAAAAATCCTATTTATTTATAACGTTACATTTATTTTACAGAACTAAATAATAAATACAAAAATGCAAGGGGGTAAAGGTGCAATTTACCCCTTAAGGCGCTGGATCGGACGGCTGATGTTCTTAACTTATCCACGTGGTGCCTCCACGTTTGCTGATGACGCTTCGTCGATGGATGTGCGAGATTAGATCGCGGATCACGATCTGACGGTCGATGACGTCTCCATCTAGCGGTTGATCTTCAATCTGGGCCTCCTTCTTCATCCAGCGGCGGGGACGATGGTTGGAAGAACAGGGAAGAACGCTCGTCGGGGCGAGTTTCTTCCAGTGATATCTCGCGTCTCCGTTGATCTTTGCTTCTCATGAAGGTCTCTATGGCTTCCTGGGAGGATCCTCTAACTGCTGGAGGTCTTGGATCGGCCTGAGGTATGCTGGAGCGCTGCCACGAGCTCATGGAAGAAATGGGGCTCCAGGTACCTCCACCGGCTTCGATTGTGTCTCCTAGTGCGTTTCAAGGTGCCTAACCTGCACAGGAAGCTCACACGGCTCGAGGCCGTCTCCCTCGACTAGGGGTTTGAAGCTATTAGCACGGGGATGGTGATAGGCGAGGAAGCTCCGACGAAGGGTGGTGGAGGAGCCTCGATTCGCGGAACCACGAGGGCTCCGGTTGATCTGGGGTGTGCGGAAGATGAAGAACATGATATAGAACGAAATGGTTGCGATACGGGGGTCGGAAAGTCACTGGAAGGCTCGGGAGTCATCGTCGAAGTGAAGCTCCGGCGAACTATGACTCGACCGATTCATGACGATTTACTTAACTATAAACTAAACTAACAACGGGAAATAAATGCTGGAACGAAAATCTATCTAATAAAGCAGTAAAAGGGCTCTAATACCTGGTGGGAACCAGGGAGTGTGGCGTCACCGGAGCTCCGTCGTGGGTGCAGCTCCCACCTCCTCCGATCGATTCAAGGTGCTAAGAGATCCCTCCTGTCTCAAGGAAGCTCCTAGGACCGAATACGAGGAAGGGAGAATGGTAGAAATTGACCAAATTTGTGAAGGAAGAGGAGCTGGGTTATTTATAAACCATTCTGGGCACCCTTATTAACCGAAGATTATCGATTGATCTGGTGAATGTACAAGCGATCCAAGGTGTTGGCGTGATTGTACAATGAACAGCGGACAACTCTTGTGGAGGAAGCGAGTACGATTGATGGATGAGACGCCCATGAAAAATGCAAGAAAATCGGGGATTCAACAGGTCTGACGACTCAGAGCAGCAGATGGGACAGTTGACCAGATGTCAACGAAGGCCGCGCGCGGATTGGTCCACGTATGCCGCTAAAGGACAAAACAGAAGGTTTTATTTGAAAATAATTAATTTAAAATAGTAAATGATTTTATTATTTTTTGAATATAAAATAACAAATGTTTATTATTTTATGTAGTATTTTAATATGATTTTTATTTATTTTTTTGCTTGATTTTTTAGTAGTTAATTTTTATGAGTGTATTTATAGGTATATTCATCTATGTTTTGTGCATTTCCATTTTTACTTTGTATATATTATTTTCTTATTTTATATATTATAACTTATTTTTGTGAGTATAATTATATTTTTATTTGATTTTTATGAGTTTATTTGCACATTTAAATAAATAGGTATATGAATTGTATAGCTATAGGTATTTTGCCTATGTTTTGTATACTTCTTTTTACTTTAATGTATTTTAATGAGTTTTTATTTTTTTTATTTTTAATATAATATATGTAATATTTACAATATGAAATAATAAAAGAATTAAAGAATGTATTTCCCTTTTGTTTATATACATATAGAACATAGGTATTTCATCTATGTTTTGGTATAGTTTTATTTTATTCTCCTTTTTATTTTAGGTTTAATTCTAATTTAATGTACACCTATGTTATAAAGATGTTTATAAAATTATAAAAATATGAATTTGTAGAAATAATAAGTAATGAATAAATTGAATATTTTAATCAGTATTATGTACAATAGGGACCCAAAACCTATCTTCTGCATATTAACTCCAAAAAATATGAAACTATCTCCATTAAATAGATCTTGAAAAGTTATATACAATTAGAGGTGATTTTGGTATGTGTTGAGTTTTTATTTGCAAGATATGGGTCTGTGAAGTTTGGTTTTTGGCTTTTCATTCTGAGTATAACATGTATACTGTATATTATTTTTGTACAAACTTACTTTTGTATTCTTATTTACATTATTATCTACAACTTTTATGTACAAAATTTCTTTATTTGATGACTAAATCACAAAGAATAAAATAGGTGTCAAAAATGCATAATCAACAAATAAATTCATGAGGTATTTATTGTATTTTTGGCCATTATCTCCCCCTACTTTATTCCTTATCGACCAATTCCATTCTGGACTTGGTCTCGGGGTTAGGGTCATAAAATATTTTCAATATTTTATTCCTTTTTCTTTTCTTCTCGTTATTCCATAATTTTGGCATTAGAATCTTATTTTATGTACACTTAATATAATAAATAATGAATGCTATTATAGAAAAATTGATGCTATTTACATGCATTTGTTGGGGGTTTTAAGGCCAAAATGATAGAATAAAGTTGATGAAATGGAGATTCATCACATGGTCAGTACTGACGGGAGTGGGATGGACCACATCCGGTGCAACCCTCTCCCCCAATGCTCCCCGACTAGTCACCATATCCACCTCAAGAAAGGATAATGTCAGATAGATCATTATGTACTTTGAGATGCTCATCGGTTTTTCAACTGAAATTATACCATATAATATTCATCAAAACCATTTTGATAATATTATAAGGAGATTTGCTAAACAAATCCCCAATCCTATTCAAGCAAGAGGATTTTGCATGTAAAAGTTATCCTACAACTATTGTAGGATAAACTAAGGTTTTTCATGAAAACAATGTTTCTTGATGATTTCATATCAACCAATTAATGATCAAGATCATCTATCTTATCATCTTGGTTAGAGAAATGTCATTCAAA
Organism: Ottelia alismoides; assembly: GCA_037367405.1. Classification (NCBI taxonomy): domain Eukaryota; kingdom Viridiplantae; phylum Streptophyta; class Magnoliopsida; order Alismatales; family Hydrocharitaceae; genus Ottelia; species Ottelia alismoides. The sequence continues at coordinate 383,290 of JAZKJV010009073.1, read as the reverse complement.
TGAAATAATTATATCTTTAAATATTTCACAAATATTTATCACTAATTATTTCAGAAAATTTACTATTAATTTTCACCAACTTATTTGAATGACTATCACAAGGTTCATGATCAAATTTGTCAATTTTCAGCAGTGACCCCTACTCACTAAAATCAACATAACTTGATCAATTTAAATCCAAATTACGCAAAATCAGTTTCTTAAAATTGTTAAATTGATTTATGACAAAACCCAAGTTATATATCACTATTTTTAGGCGGATCAAAATAGTAATTAACTCATTAACCATGTTTAGATTCGCTGCACCCGCAACAGTGAATACATGTTTATTCAAAGGGCCATATCTTGAGCAAATGAAATCCAAATTACATAAATTCAGATCCTATGATTTCTTTATTTAATGAGGAACAAATGATAATGGAAACTTTTGTGCTTAAACAATTTAAACAGTGCCTAAAAATTCAATTAAATAGAGGTGCGAAAATTGAAATGCAGTAAAAATTTTCGCAACCCTTTCAAGCCCAAGTTGTCCTAGGTTTACGAATCATATCCAAAACCTTTTCCAACCTAAGGATCTGATACCACTTGAAGGATATGAGTAATCCTCAAGCGCATCACGGAAGCGTGTTGATCGCATCTCATGCGATCGGGGCGACTAGTCGCTACATGCAGCAGAAATTAAAATTTTAAATCAAATGATGAAACCACATGATCACAAGAATATTTTTTGGATCGTTTTATAAACTACAAAGTATTAGAAATACCTCTTGAAGCATGGTTGCGATCACGAGATCTCTAAAGCAAGAGATCCTCCTGACTCAAGTCTGATCTACAAAGATGGCACTTGTGGGCGCGATGATGAGACGCGTTCCTCCCGCAATCCTCGATGAAGAACCAAGCCTTGAATCTCCTGATTTCGTCCAACAAAATCCGTCGATGGAGATCCACAAGCAATCGAAGCGAAAACACAACAACGCGGAGATGATTGCTTGTTCCCTCAAAGCACAAGGTGGACGGCCACCTTAGAGAGAGAGGACGAGAATGAGAGAGAGAGAGAGAGTAGGTGTGTACTCTTATGTGTCTCATGAAGGGCTAGGGTTTCCCTCCTTTTATATTAGTTTGGAAGTCCATGGATCACAATCCATGGCATACACAAAATCAATGGTTAGATTGATATGTGTATAAAATCAATGGCCATGATAATTGTTGTTCAAAAACAACAATATATTAATTTATATTAAATTAAATATATGTTGCATTATCATCAACATAATTTAATTCAATAAAATTAATTATCACAAGATAATATGATAATTATTAAAAGGGGATAATTACCTATCTAAAAACATGGGGCGTCACCCATGGGTGACGCCACCTCATTTGGTGGCAATTATCCCATTTTTATGTTATCTTATTATCTCCTATTTATTTGAAATATTATCCACTAAATTAATTCCCAATTAATTAGTGCATATTTATTGCAAAATTATCCACTAAATTAATTCCCAATTAATTTGTGAATATTTCAGTCATGTCATTGAAAATATGTGAATCATATTCACAGCCCAAACTAAATTGTAAATTACATTTCTAATAACTGCTTAATGTGAATCCAATTCACATTAACAATTAACAAATGCTATTTACAAAGGTTCTCTCTCTAATATATTATAAATCATATTTATAATATATACACAGATAATATGGATAGCACTATCCACAATCTGCATTTTCTTGATAATTAAATCCCATTTAATTATCTTGGATAACCATTCTCATAATATGAATCCCATTCATGTTCCTCTTGATAATTAAATCTCATTTAATTATCAACATCTTGTTGGTTGGATACATAATTCATCAAATGAATTATTTTTGAACCCCTTCAAGAATTATGTGTGTTCTCCGCAGATACTTGGAGATAAGGACAGGGCAATTGTATTGTTCCACATATAGTGACTTGTATGTTGAGATCTCATCTCAAATCTAGATCTTACGTACCTCCCACAGGTGCTTGATTAAATCAAGACCGCAAATCTAATCTTCTCATTACATCTGAATCTCATTCAGACCAATGTCCAACACTTGGACCAAGATCAGATTGCTTCTTTACTGAGAGGAGTCACTAAAATCCAAACATGTTTCATCACTCCCTCGGAATGGAAGCTTCATGGTTATACAATCGTTTATGATCACATCACCCTCAGGAATTCTCAATACCTGTACATCCTGCATACTAGAAGACCTATGAACAACCTGAAGATGTAGATCAATTTTACACTATCTTCTTCAGGGTTTGATCACCAAATTTCTCAATCTTGGTCATTGGGATTCGGTATCGATCATATGCTTTCCCAAAGCATATATCATACCTTTAAATTCTTGTCATGCTTCCAAAGCACGACGACCATGCATGGAATTTGATCGGTCCCAATACCTCATGAGTGAGCTCATGTCTTCTGGTTCACAAGTGAACCTGTATGATCCCTTTAAGAGATTGTATTACTCATATGCCCATACATGCACACCAGCACGCCGGTGTATAGACCTTGGTTAGGTCATCAACCTATTGGTCTGCCAAATGTACACACTCAGACATATAGTAACACATCTGTCTCTGGTCAGAGGATGTGTACATATGTTGTGACAGCATTCAACATAGGACTTAGGTTATCTCGATCTCGTTAAGTCAACCCCTTGAGCTAACTAATCTGACACCTCTGAATCACCATTCCCATGCAGAGGACCTGCATTAAGAGGTCGGTCCGATATTAGCCTATGTGAGAAAGGATTGCCATCTCCTACTCAGGTTAGAGATCATCTCTTAATGATCATTTGACGGTGCTTGATGAGTTCTTTATCTAACTCTTTATATATTCATCCAAACACCAGCCTCTATGATTCATTTAATGAATCAACAGCTATATGATCATCAAGATGGCCATGGTACATAACCCTAATTGTATAGAGGGACCTTATAGTGCATTCATTCATTTAATTTCAGAAAGAGAGTGAAACATCAATAACTTTTATTGATAAACATATTTATTACAATAATATTTATTGTAAGAATGGTTCGCTCGGGGCTCACATGTCCAAGATGACAACCTACCCCCATGAGAACTTGCAAAAGTTCAGCCGGGAAATGCGCGAGGAGGTACAGGTGTACCTCAAGGAGGCAACGACGAAGACGATAAAGTGGGAGGCGATGCAACACCGCTTACAAAGGATCCAATCACGGTTGCTTCCACCTCAGCCTAACAGGGTTGTGCGGTAGGAATTCTCTCAGTTCCGTAGAGACCGTCGCCACCACCCGACAGTGATAGCAGCACCTGGCAGTCGTCTCGCACCTACTTGGAACAGGCCTTAGCAGGACACAAATCAGTTTCTTCTCACCCCCCTCCCTACACAGGCACCGAGTCATAAACCTAGGGTTGGCAGTTTTCTTCTAGTAGGAGCTTGTCACAAGAAGACAGTCATACTTGCTACCTTTGTAGATAGCCGAGCCACTTCAACACCCAATGCCCTTTGCGTGCCAGTATCTCAAGCACGCAACAACAACAGAGTGGAAGACCATCTAGGTCAACTTTGGAGATTAGGATCCTGCCAAGTGACTTTCAGCGAACCCCACAACAGACAGTCAGTGTTGCGGGTTCTAGTGCATCGTCACCGAGGCCAGTTGAATGCAGTGACACAATAGCAGGCTCATGCTTCTGGATCGATCGTCAGAGGTATGATTTTAGCTCATGGGACATCGTTACATGCACTGTTTGATTAAGTGACTACACATTCCTTTCTTACACATCGTATGGTGCCCACATTGGGCAAGTCAGTGATGGAGGTTGTTTCCCCATACTACATAAAGGGCCCATGGGGCAATTGTTCATCATCTGCCAGGAAATGAAGGATGTGTATGTGTACATAGGTGGGCATGAGATGCCCGTGTTCTTGTTGTTAATATAGTTAGAGGATTTTGACATCATTTGGGCATGGACTGATTAGAGAAGCACCACACGTGCTTGGACTGTTTTGGGAAGACAGTTGTCTTCCACTTACCTGGAGTGTCATCGTTTCAGTTCGATGGACACACATTTGACATCAAGATTGAGTGCATCTCTACCTTGAGGGCACAATAGTTTCTTACCCAGGGTTATGTAGGCTACCTTACCTATGTGGTAGACACAACGGCATAGGACCAAATGATGGAGGATGTCAGAGTTGTGCATGAGTTCCATGTATTTCCAGACAAACTGCCTGGATCACTGCTAGTATGAGAGATAGAGTTTGAGATCACGCTATTACCAGATATACAACCAATCTATATCCCTCCATACAGGTTGGCACCAGCTGAGTTCAAGGAGCTCGAGGTACAGTTGTAGGAGCTGTTGGAGAAGGAATTCATCCGCCCCAGTACATCACCATGGGAAGCGCTAGTCCTCTTCATGAAGAAGAAGGATGGATCCCTAAGGCTATGCATATACTACAAGAAATTGAACAAGAGAACGATCAAGAACCGCTACCCACTTCTCAGGATAGATAATCTATTTGACCAATTGTAGGGGGCAGGAATGTTATCTAAGATTGACCTGCGGTCGGGGTACCATCAATTGAGGATCAAAGAGGTTGATGTAATCAAATCTGCATTCCGCACTGGATATGGCCATTATCACTATGAGTTCTTGGTGATGTCGTTTGGACTCATGAATGCACTTGCCGCATTCACGGATTTGATGAATCGAATCTTCCATCTGCATTTGGACAAATTCGTGATCGTGTTCACTGACGATGTTCTAGTCTATTCTCATGATGAATACTAGCATGAGTCTCATCTTTGCATCATGTTAGAGATACTCCAAGAGCACTAGTTGTATGGTAAATACAACAAGTGCGAGTTTTTGCTTTCTAAGGTGGCTTTTCTTGGCCATGTGGTGTCAGTAGCAGTGGTGTTAGTTGACCCCGTCAAGATAGAGGCAGTGTTGTCTTGGGGAAAGCCCAATACAGTTAAAGAGATTTGAATCTTCCTTGGCCTCATCGGTACTATAGGAGGTTTGTTAGAGGGTTCTCTCAGTTGGTTCTACCCCTCACCCGATGCCATTTGTCTGGAGTGACAAATGCGAGTTGAGCTTCCAAATGCTCAAATAGCGATTAACTTGTGCATCCATCCTCACCTTTCCTTCTGGTACCCTGAACTTCACCATGTACAAAGATGCTTCTAAGGAGGGCTTGGGTGCAATGTTGATGTAGCATGGATAGGTTGTGTTGTACGCGTTACGACAGCTGAAGAACCATGAACACAACTAACCCACTCATGACTTGGAGTTGGAGGTCAGTCTTTGCATTAAAGATATGGTGTCACTATTTTTATGGGATGACATTTAAGATTTTCACAGACCACAAGAGCCTCAAATACATTTTTGATCAGAAGGAACTGAATATGAGGCAAACGCGATGGATGAAACTGCTAAAAGATTATGATCGTACCATCTCCTTGTTGGAAATGCGAGCCCATGACGAGCCATTATGCAATAAATGTTATTGCAATTCACTCCTTAATCTGAAATGAAGAATACATAATTTGCATAATAGGTCCCTTAGTACAATTAGGGTTATGTACCATGGCCATCTTGATGATCATACAGCTGTTGATTCAACTATTGAATCATAGAGGCTGGTGCTTGGGTGAATATCTAAAGAGTTAGATTGAGGACTCATCAAGCACCGTCAAATGATTGTTAAGAGATGATCTCCAGCCTGAGTAGGAGATGGCAATCCTTATCTCTGAAGGCTGACATCTGACCGACCTCTTGATGCAGGTCCTCTGCATAGGAATAGAGATTCGGAGGTGTCAGATTAGTTAGGTCAAAGAGTTGACTTAACGAGATCGAGATAACCAAAGTCCTATATCGTAGGCTGTCATGATATAGGCACGCATCCTCTGACCGGAGACAGATGTGTTGCTATATGTCTAAGTATGTACATTTGGCAGACCAATAGGTTGATGACCTAATCAAGGTCTATACACCGGCGCGCTGGTGTGCATATAAGGGCATATGAGTAATACGATCTCTCAAAGGGATCATACAGGTTCAGTTACTGAACCGGAAGACATGAGCTCACTCATGAGATATTGGGAAGAATCAAATTCTGTGTGCACGGTCGTCTCGCTTTGGAAGCTTGACTGAATTTGTAGGTTTGATATATACTTTTGGAAAGTATATGATCAAGACCTAGGTATGATATATGCTTTTGGAAAGTATATGATCGATACCGACTCCCAATGATCGAATGAGAAACTTACTGATAAAACCATGAAGTAGACAGTATAAAGTTGATCGAATACTTCGGGTTTAGTCTGAGTCTTCCAGTATGCAGGATGTACAGGTATTGGGAATACCTGAGGGTGATGTGATCATAAACGATTGTATAACCATGACGCTTCCATTCCTAGGGAGTGATGAAACGGGTCTGGATTTTAGTGACTCCTCTCATTAGAGAAGTGATCTGATCTTGGTCCAAGTGTTGGACATTGATCTGAATGTGATTCAGATACAATGAGAAGATTAGATTTACGGTCTTGATTTAATCAAGCATCTATGGGAGGCCCGCGATCTGGATTTGAGATACGATCTCAATATCCATGTCACTATACGTGGAACAATACAATCGCCCTGTCCTTATCTCCAAGTATCTGCGGAGAAAGCGCATTATCCTTGAAGGAGTTCATGGATAATTCTATTGTTGATATATGTATCCGAGCATTGAGAAAATGGATAATTAAATGTGATTTAATTATCATGAGTAATATGAATTTGATTCATATTATAAAGAGAGTTATCTTAGATAATTAAATGAGATTTAATTATCAAAGATGTAAATAATGTGAATGTGATTCATATTATTTGGACACAAGAGAATAGAGATCCAAGATGATTAAATATGATTTAATTAACATGGATATGAATAATGTGGATAGCAATATCCAGATTAATCAAATATATTATAAATGTGATTTATAATATATAAGAGAGAGATGTTTGTAATTTACATTTGTTAATTAAATGTTACTGTGAATTGGATTCACATTGGACATTAAATTGAAAATGTAATTTACATTTTGTTTTGGGTTGTGAATGTGATTCACAATTTTTCAATGGCATGATTGCAATGTTCACAAAATAAATTGGATTTATTTTTTGTGAAATAATTTGCAACAAAAGTTGTTGCAAATAATGGAGATTACATAAAAGGTGAAATAGCCACCTTCCTAATGGAGGAGGGTGGACGGCCACCACTCCCATTAGGAAAGGGAGGCCGTCCCTCCTCTCCACATGGAAGGAAGCTTTCTCTCCTTTCATTATCTCCATGTATTGATGATTTAATTTTGTAATTAAATTGTGTTGATTTATCAACATATATTTAATTTAAATTAAATTAATTGTTATTGTGTTTTTAGCAACAAATCATGACCATTGAAAGAAACACAAATTGATGTGGACCATTGGATTTGTGTTGACACATGGATTGAGATCCATGGATCCCAAAACCCTATAAAAGGAGAGGCACCCCATTGCTCTTCTTGACACATAAGTTGAGGCAACAAATCTCTCTCTCCCTCTCATTCTCTCTACACGTCCTCTCTCTTTCTCTCTCATGTGGCCGTCCACCATGGATGCCCTAGAGAGGTTCTCCATCGCCGCGGCATCGTCGTTATGCTGCCCGATGGTTTGCTCGTGGATCTCCATCTCCTTCGGTGCGCCCCGCTCGTGAAGAAGACATCGGATCTCGTGTGTCGAGATCAGGAGATCCGCCGCTTGGATCATCAACATGGATTGCGAGAAGCACGCGGTTCATCCCCGCGCTCGCAAGCGTCTCCTCCGTCGGATCGGACTTGAGACAGGAGGTCTCTTTGTTTAGAGACTCGATCGCAACCACACTTCAAGAGGTAACCCTAGTACTTGTTTGTGGTTTAGACGAAACGATCCGAGAAGTGTTCTTGGATCATGTGGTTTCGTCGCAAGAAAAAATTTTAATTTCCGTTGCCTAGAACTACTAGTACGACTAGTCGTTCTTCGTCGTATCCGATACGATGATCACGCTTCCGTGATGCGCTTGAGGATCTAACCATATCCTTCAAGTGGTATCAGAGCCAGGTTGGTGGTTTTGGATACAATCCATAAACCGAGGACGACTTGGGTTCATTAGGGTATGTGAAAGTTTTCTTGCATTTCATTTTCGCATCTCTGTTTTGATATTATTTTCGGCACTGTTTAAATTGTTTAAACACGAAAATAATATTTGGATTTTATTCCCCATTAAATAAGGAAACCGTAGGATCTGAGTTTGCGTGATTTCGATTCCGTTTGATCTAGATATGCTCATTTTAGTGAACATGTATCCACTGTTTCGGGGACTGCGGATCATGACGTAATTAAGATGTTAATTGCGGATTTGATACGCCTTGAAATGCGTGCAAATCACTTGGGTTCTGTTGTAAATCAAGTTAGCAAACTTTAGAATTTTACTTTGCTTAATTGGATTTAAATTGATTGAGATATGATATTTTTAGTAAGTGAGGGTCACTGCTGAAAATACTTTCCTAATCAAGAACCTAGTGATTGTCATTTAATTAATTAGTGGAATTAAATTGTTTAATTTCCTGGAATAATTATGCATAAATATTTGTGAAATATTTGATGATAATTATGTCCTTAAATGACTTTGCCCTAACCAACAAATGATTAGATGTGATCTAGATCAAGATTGGTTACATGATCTACATGATCAACATTCCAACAAACATGTTGCTTGAATAGGACTTGGGATTTGTTTAGCAAATCTCATTATAATGTTAATCAAAAATGTTTTGACTATTACTATATGGTACAATTTCGGTTGAAGAACCGATGATCATCTCAAGTACAAATTAATCAATTTGGCATTATCCTTTCCCGAGGCGGATATGGTGCCTAGTCGGAGAGCATTGGGGTTGCGGGTTGCAACGTATGTGGTCTGTCCCACTCTCGTCGGTACTGGCCATGACAGTGGGTAGGGCCGGGATAATGTCCGAGGGATTAAGATGTATTTTTCTAATTATTAAAATTCGAAATAATACGTATTTGAGATAATACCATTATTCAAGTAACTATTAAAATGTTTGTTGGATATTAATTGGATCATTAATTTAATATGATTAGATTAATTGGAATCCAATTAAGATTGAAATACTCTAATATGATTAGATTTAATAATTCCCTTGGAAGAATTAATTATGTGAATGTGATTCACGATAATTAATTAAAATTTGAATATGAGGTGGAGGATCACATAAGTGACATCCATGGTCTCCCGTCAAGGCGAAGGGTTCCGTCGTCAGGGATTGCATGTGGGAGACGTCTGTCCGAAGTGACAGCTCCTGTATGCAAGCGCATCTGGATCGGGCTCTTCGCTTCTCGAAAGAGTAAGGACGTATGCGTAGTGACCCCAATATCGGGACCTCATATTATTGGGGCTATATTGGATTGCGCATAGCGAGTTGTATTCCTGTTGACGGTTGGTTCAATTAATGACGGGTCAACATCGCCTTAGGGGTGGTGGGCCCGGGTGTTAAAGACCGAATTGGGAGATGCAAGTTGGACTTGCAAGGCAGAATGTGTTCCCGCTTCTTTTTATCCGAGTTGTAGGTTCTCATATTATTGGGATGCAACAAAGATAAGGAAGGAGATCCCAGATCTTGCTTGAGATATAATGGTAAGTATATCTCTTACATTGAAAGTGATTAAGGGAATGAACTTTCAATGTTGACATGGCAAGACAACTTTGATATAAAAATTCCTAAATCAAAGTAAAATATGTATATATAAATACATACATCTATGCAAGTTTCTTATTTCAGATAATCCTTCATTAAAACCCACTCAATGAAATACTCAATAGTAACCAGTGAAATATCTTGGATTGGACTCATGATCCAGATATTGTACTTGCAATTGAACACATAATGTATGTGGTTGCAATATGCAAGTCTCCTCATACTAATGAGGAATGACAATTAAATAGATAATAGGACTACAACCCTAGGGTTTGTATGTCTCTATAGTCTTGATCTCTCATCGGATGTACTTTGGAAGTGACATGTCGATGATGATCGCAATTGTCAAATAATCCTTATAAAATTAATGAAGATATTCTGGCATACACATGTGCTCTTGACATTTAACATGAATGAGATGGTTCACTGCATCATGCAGAATGGTGGCTCTATAAGAGATGATGTATTCAAATTGTTTGAGTACCTACCTGAACCTATGTTTTAAGAGTTTAGATGGATGTAGATGATGAGTGTCATTATTCTACTGTCTATACTCTAGTCATTCATGAAGCTTCATATTATTCATATTGTGTGAATTTAATGAAGCATAAATAAATGTTGAAATACTCTTATTTTGAATTCTTTTGAATTTATTGTAAGAGATCCTTAATCTTAAGCAATGGTTGCTTATAGATAAAGTGAGCGCAATGGAAGCATGGGTTGGACCCAAGAAAGAAGGAAAGTCAAAGAGTTGACTGGACTTCTGTGACTTCCATATGACATCCAAAGAGTTGGATGAATGCCAATACTGCAATAAGTTGATGTGTTGATAGTATGACTATCAAGTCTGTCTAGAATCCTTAGAAAAGGACTCGGATGGAGCATCATAATAATCTACATAAATCATTGATATTGACTTACTTATTGAATAAGATAAAGTCAAATAATTGTATCTCAATCTTCTGATGACATTTGCAATAGGTTGCATATGTTTTAGAAGACCAAAAAATTTGATCTTAAGGTCTATAGTTATCAACATGGATATTGATGCAATTGTTGCAACAGTCTCTGCTGGATTGATAGACTTGTTAATTTCAGTGGGAGAACCCTTAGTCGTAGAGAATGTCTCTATGACCTAGATATAAGAATACACTCATTGTTTGTTTCTAAATGTTGGAAATAAACATGAATTCTGAGATAGAAATATCATAAAGAGTTATGATGGATATATTTCAGATAGTAATCTAATAATCTAGTGGACTCCACTAAATTAGAAAATTAATGAATGGTTCATTAACATTTCTAAATACTGAAATTAAACCTTAATATCAATAGGAGGATGAAGATCATTTGACAATGATATAGAATCAAGCCTTGGACATTTGTCTATTGATTTGATCAATAGACTAGTAAGAGATGAAACTTTAGAATGTCTAAAATTTCAAAACTTACATACTTATGAATATTGTATTCAAAGTAAAATGTCCAATACACCCTTCTTTGGGAATGGTGTAAGATGCCAAGGTATTCAGAATCTCATACATATTGATGTATGTGGATCACCTATATCATTATAAACATCGTAGATATGTGATATCTATTGATGATTGTGTATGATATGAGATTTCTTCTCTTCACCTAAGAAACCTTTGAAATGTTCAAAGATTTCATTAATTTTGGTTTAGAACCGAAGTTTGAAGGAAGATAAAATGAATTTGATCTAATCTAGGTAGCAAGTACCTACTAGATAAATTCGAAGAATACCTTACGGAGATATGAATATCATTTCTATCTCAATCCTCCTAACACACCTTAACTCAATAGAGTTATAGGTAGATACAATTGGATCATGTGTGACATGATCTTATCAATGATGATTTTTAGCATAATTATCCCTTAGTTTCCAGGTATATATGTGTAGTAGAGACTACAATATATATCCTTAATAAGGTTCCATGCAAGATGGAATCTAGCACTTGAGAGTGCTGCTTCATTAGGAAAATAAAGGATGGTATTGGATACCTACTTTATGACCTTGAGATTCTTGAAATATCTCATCTCTGAGAATGTGATTCTTGGAGGTTGAGACTCTTGAGAATCAAGATGAAAATGAAGTGTAGGAACTCATTTAATCTTGAAAAGATAATGAGGCTCCTGAAATTGGAAACTAAAAGGATAATTGAAGATGAAACACTAAAACCTCTTCAAAAGAGTTTGAGGAAGGATTCCATGTGTCAGAGAAATCTGACAATGATCGAACTTCATGTGATAAAGCTTCTGAAGATCATAGCATGGATAGATGGATGTTAGCAATAAAAGTCTAAAGTAGACTTCATATACAAGTGTTGTATATGGACCCTATAGGATCCACCTATATAGGTAAGACCTGTAAAGGTGTAAATGGATCTTCAAGAGAAAGGGAACCTGATGAGAAGGTAGAGACCCTCAAAGCACGGTTCGTAGCCATGAGCCACACACCGGAAGAGAAGACATTGCTTGCAATGAGACTTGCTCTTCGGTGACCATGCTTAAAATCATCAGAATGTTGCTAATCTTAGCTACACAACTTGACTATTGCATCTTCAAGATGTAAGTCAATATTGCATTCCTCTACGAATACCTCTTTGAGGATATTCACATGAAGTAGCCCCAGGGCTTCATGGTTGAGGAAAGCAAGGTGTGCAAACCAAGGAATCCATCTATGGACTCAAATAAGCTTCTTGAAGTTGGACCATAAGATTTGATGGAATTGTTATGATTTCAGATAGAATCTTGATGAGCCATGTGAAGCTTAGTGGGAGTGCCTTTGTATTCATCTTGCTGAATGTAGATGATATCCTAATCATTTAAAATGATATAAGGATAATAATAAGTGTTTTATTCTCTGGTTATTCCATATCTTGAAATATGATTTCAAAGATACCTCTTAGATCTTAGTTCTGAAGTTGTTCAGGAGCCAAGAGAAGAGGATAATTGGACTGTCACATTTGTAGTACACCTTGGACATATTCTATTCATAGAAATTCCAAGAAAGGCTTCTAACCCTTAAGATATGGTACTGACCTATCTTAAGGGATAGCACCTCAAAGAGTTGAGGAAGTAAATGCTAGAATTACTTGCCCTTGGGCATCAGTTCTGAGAAGCTGGGTGTGTGCTAGATGTGTACAAAAGCCAGATGGCTGCCATGCAGTGGGAGTAGTAAATTGTTACTAATCCTACTATGGAAATAAAAAACTTGGTTGCAGTAAATGCAAAATCTTCATAGATGACAAGATTTTTGAGATAGTGATCTCGAACTTATCTTCAAAAACTTAAGACTTTATAGATAGAGATCTAAAAGGTCTTAATTGTAGATACCTTTGGAGATAGAGATCTTCATGAATAAGGGTATTCTGATAAGGATTATGGAAATACTGGTTATAACAATTATTAAGCTATAGTGTCAAGAACACTACAATAGCTTTAACTAGATTGAGTATTGGTTGCATGAGATGCAACATTCGCATTAGATGCGAGCACTGTTACTGGGGATATGAAAGTGCCGTAAAAGGACTTGGCATAGTCTCGCGGGAACAGAGTGACTGATCAGCTTACCTAGCTATTTTCTAAATAGCCTATGATTGTCACATGAGTGCGGGTTTAAATGATTAGCCCATTAATGGCTCTTTGGGCTAGTGGGAGATTGTTGGAAATGCGAGCCCACGACGAGCCATTATGCAATAAATGTTATTGCAATTCACTCCTTAATCTGAAATGAAGAATACATAATTTGCATAATAGGTCCCTTAGTACAATTAGGGTTATGTACCATGGCCATCTTGATGATCATACAGCTGTTGATTCAACTATTGAATCATAGAGGCTGGTGCTTCGGTGAATATCTAAAGAGTTAGATTGAGGACTCATCAAGCACCGTCAAATGATTGTTAAGAGATGATCTCCAGCCTGAGTAGGAGATGGAAATCCTTATCTCTGAAGGCTGATATCTGACCGACCTCTTGATGCAGGTCCTCTGCATAGGAATAGAGATTCGGAAGTGTCAGATTAGTTAGGTCAAAGAGTTGACTTAACGAGATCGAGATAACCAAAGTCCTATATCGTATGCTGTCATGATATAGGCACGCATCCTCTGACCGGAGACAGATGTGTTGCTATATGTCTAAGTATGTACATTTGGCAGACCAATAGGTTGATGACCTAATCAAGATCTATACACCGGCGCGCTGGTGTGCATATAAGGGCATATGAGTAATACGATCTCTCAAAGGGATCATACAGGTTCAGTTACTGAACCGGAAGACATGAGCTCACTCATGAGATATTGGGAAGAATCAAATTCCGTGCGCACGGTCGTCTCGCTTTGGAAGCTTGACTGAATTTGTAGGTTTGATATATACTTTTGGAAAGTATATGATCAAGACCTAGGTATGATATATGCTTTTGGAAAGTATATGATCGATACCGACTCCCAATGATCGAATGAGAAACTTACTGATAAAACCATGAAGTAGACAGTATAAAGTTGATCGAATACTTCGGGTTTAGTCTGAGTCTTCCAGTATGCAGGATGTACAGGTATTGGGAATACCTAAGGGTGATGTGATCATAAACGATTGTATAACCATGACGCTTCCATTCCTAGGGAGTGATGAAACGGGTCTGGATTTTAGTGACTCCTCTCTTTAGAGAAGTGATCTGATCTTGGTCCAAGTGTTGGACATTGATCTGAATGTGATTCAGATACAATGAGAAGATTAGATTTACGGTCTTGATTTAATCAAGCATCTATGGGAGGCCCGCGATCTGGATTTGGGATACGATCTCAATATCCATGTCACTATACGTGGAACAATACAATCGCCCTGTCCTTATCTCCAAGTATCTGTGGAGAAAGCGTATTATCCTTGAAGGAGTTCATGGATAATTCTATTGTTGATATATGTATCCGAGCATTGAGAAAATGGATAATTAAATGTGATTTAATTATCATGAGTAATATGAATTTGATTCATATTATAAAGAGAGTTATCTTAGATAATTAAATGAGATTTAATTATCAAAGATGTAAATAATGTGAATGTGATTCATATTATTTGGACACAAGAGAATAGAGATCCAAGATGATTAAATATGATTTAATTAACATGGATATGAATAATGTGGATAGCAATATCCACATTAATTAAATATATTATAAATGTGATTTATAATATATAAGAGAGAGATGTTTGTAATTTACATTTGTTAATTAAATGTTACTGTGAATTGGATTCACATTGGACATTAAATTGAAAATGTAATTTACATTTTGTTTTGGGTTGTGAATGTGATTCACAATTTTTCAATGGCATGATTGCAATGTTCACAAAATAAATTGGATTTATTTTTTGTGAAATAATTTGCAACAAAAGTTGTTGCAAATAATGGAGATTACATAAAAGGTGAAATAGCCACCTTCCTAATGGAGGAGGGTGGACGGCCACCACTCCCATTAGGAAAGGGAGGCCGTCCCCCCTCTCCACATGGAAGGAGGCTTTCTCTCCTTTCATTATCTCCATGTATTGATGATTTAATTTTGTAATTAAATTGTGTTGATTTATCAACATATATTTAATTTAAATTAAATTAATTGTTATTGTGTTTTTAGCAACAAATCATGACCATTGAAAGAAACACAAATTGATGTGGACCATTGGATTTGTGTTGACACATGGATTGAGATCCATGGATCCCAAAACCCTATAAAAGGAGAGGCACCCCATTGCTCTTCTTGACACATAAGTTGAGGCAACAAATCTCTCTCTCCCTCTCATTCTCTCTACACGTCCTCTCTCTTTCTCTCTCATGTGGCCGTCCACCATGGATGCCCTAGAGAGGTTCTCCATCGCCGCGGCATCGTCGTTATGCTGCCCGATGGTTTGCTCGTGGATCTCCATCTCCTTCGGTGCGCCCCACTCGTGAAGAAGACATCGGATCTCGTGTGTCGAGGTCAGGAGATCCGCCGCTTGGATCATCAACATGGATTGCGAGAAGCACGCGGTTCATCCCCGCGCTCGCAAGCGTCTCCTCCGTCGGATCGGACTTGAGACAGGAGGTCTCTTTGTTTAGAGACTCGATCGCAACCACGCTTCAAGAGGTAACCCTAGTACTTGTTTGTGGTTTAGACGAAACGATCCGAGAAGTGTTCTTGGATCATGTGGTTTCGTCGCAAGAAAAAATTTTAATTTCCGCTGCCTAGAACTACTAGTACGACTAGTCGTTCTTCGTCGTATCCGATACGATGATCACGCTTCCGTGATGCGCTTGAGGATCTAACCACATCCTTCACTCCTACCATCCTGGTAAGAGGAATGTGGTAGCAGACGCCTTGAGTAGACGAACACACATTAAGGGTTCGACAACCTGGTTGCAGACTTTGGATTTGCTCACTAAACTTAGTGAGTAGCATCCATTTGAGGGCACAACCGATGCAGTAACAGTGCCAACCAAGTATAGTAGCTTGTGGGACAGGATTGTTCAGGGCCAACAGATAGATACGAGGATCCAGGAGTTGTACCATAGGTGCTTGAAGGATGAATTCGATGAATTTCGAGTCTGTGAATCCATCGTATGGAATGGGGACCGTATGTGTCCAAGATGACGAGGAGCTAAGGAGAGAGATCCTGGATGAGGCGCATAGCTTGAGACTTTCCATACATCCAGGTGGCACCAAGATGTACAGGGACCTTCGCCAACACTTTTGGTGGTAAGGCATGAATAAGGATGTAGCTGAACATGTTAGCATATGTCTTACTTTCCTTATGGTGAAGACAAAGACTAGAGGCCTGCTGGTTTACTATAACCCCTTCCCATCCCTGTGTGGAAATGGAAGAGCATCTCCATGGATTTTATCACATCATTACCACGCACCCTTGGAGGGCATAATGCGATATGGGTCATCGTTGACAGGTTGACCAATCAACCCATTTCATCCCAATCAACATGACATATACACCAGTACAACTAGCCAAGTTACACATTCAGCACATCATTCAGTTGCATGGGATACCCAAAGAAGTAGTGCCAAACAAATATTCATGTTTCGCATCACACTACTGGAGAGAATTCATGAGAGCCTTGAGTACCGAACTATGCATGAGTTCAGCATACCATCCACATACAGATGGGCAATCCTAGAGGATCATTCAGACATTGGAGGACTTGTTGCGGGCTTGTGCGGTTGAGTGAGAGGGATCTTGGAAGGATCACTTTCCGCTAGTTGAGTTCACCTACAACAATAGCTACCAAACCAGTATAGGCATGGCACTATTTGAGTCATTGTATGGGAGGTCGTGCACCGCTCCTTTGTGTTTGTAGTAGGTGGGTGACAACACCATATTCACCCTGTAGATCATTGAGGAGACCTCTAGGGTGGTGAAGACTGCTAGGAGGAAATTGTTGTCCGCGTAGAGCCATCAGAAGAGTTACGCCGACCAGCGGTGTAGAGACCTTGAGTTTCATGTCAGGGACTTCGTGTTCTTACGTGTATCCCCAGTGAGGGGCATCTAGCGTTTCGATGCAAAGGGCAAGCTATCACCATGTTTTGTGGGACCATTTGAGATTTTGGCCCGTGTTGGAAAATTGGCCTACAGGGTGGTCGTTCCCCCACACCTCGAGGGCATCCACGATGTGTTCCACATGTCGAATCTACATAAGTACATCAGAGATCCCTGACACTTGATCAACTACAAGGACTTGGCTGTGGAGCAAAACCTCTCCTTCCCAGAAGAACCGGTGCAGATTTTGGACCACGCGGTCAAGAGGCTGAGGCTGAAGGACATACCTTTGGTCAAGGTCCTTTGGCGAAGTTAAGATGTCGAGGAAGCAACATGGGAACCTGAGGCATACATGAGGGAGAAATACCCTCATCTGTTCACGGGTATGGAATTGAAATCATAGTCAAGTGTCCTTTTAAATTTTTATGGGTTTCGCTCTCTTTGATATTTTTATGGGCTCGTTTCTTGGGATACTTGGATACAATAGGGGTTCGTGAGTTTAAATCAAACAGGATCATCCTAAGTCTCGAGGATGAGACTTCCTTTGAGAATTGTATGATGTGAAAATCCCGAAAATCGAACATGGACTAAAATACAAATCTTAACTGAGTCTGAGCTTAATTGCAAACTCTGTACTTGACCGGTGACTAAAAAATTCAAGTACTGAGTCTATTGCGTAGTGCTCGTAGAAATCATTCCAACGAGTCTAAGAACACGAAAGTCTGAGTTCTGGAGCTCGAGTTACGACTATTTTAGCGAAAGAGAGTCCAAGTCGTATCCAGATTCAGATCCGGATCCGAATCTGGTCCCAATTTATTAAACCAGCGCTCCCCTCTCCCAAAACACTCTAAAAATCCAAAATCAAGTTCCAGCCACTCCCTCCTCCCTATTCCCGCGTCGGAGCTCCGCTGGAGCTCGTCGAAGAAGATCTGATCGATGATCCAAGACCACACCGCCTAGAGAAGGTCCAAGACATCTCCGTATGCGGCTTTGCATCATCATCAGGGCACCGATCGTGTCATTCTTTGTAGGTAAAGATTTCAAAGAATTGGGTTTTCTTGATGTGCGATACCCCTTTCCTCTTGCTGCGATTCCACACTATTTTCTACCCAATATTTTTACCTCATTAGAGCCATAGGGATCTTGGTATATGTTCATCCTTACTTGCTGAATCAATTTGAGATCGTGGTATGTTCGTAAGATAAAGCCTCTTTAATCATGAGAGATGAGTTTTTTGTGGACATCCTACTAGCACGACCGGCTTTCTGTTGTGGTTTATCTGAAAGCTAGGTGATTTCAGTGTGTGTTGCAAAAAAAAGAAAGAAATGAAGTTTGTCCTGTTTGCTATACGAAGATTAATGTTTGGATTTTGTTCGTTATGTATCAATTGTGGCACGAACGTACGGTTCCAATATATACTAACATTGTACGTGCACGTCTCTATGTGATTGAGAATAGGTATAGTGGAGGCGAGAAATCTGCTTGATCTGATCAGGGTCATACAAGAAAAATATCAGGTAGAGATTTTTGCAGCTTCTTAGTTGTTGCCATCTTTCGTATGTTGGGGCTAAAATTTCGCAAAGATCTAATGATTGATTGCTAGAAAGTAGGTGTTTGGTAGTGTGTTCTTGTGAAGGTTTAGGACGTTTTTACTTAGTAATGCCTATTAATGATCGGTGGCAAAAGGGGGGAGGGAAGATCGTTTTTTTTTCTTCACTTGTTATGCATCAGACCTCGTAGACTCATCTCTCTCGATTGATTCAAATGGCCAAGGTGATTGGTATTGTGTAGATGTACCATTGTTGAAATTAACCACTATCAGCCCAAATTGTGAGGTGAATAGCTATTGGGATTTCAGTGTTTATGGTTGATTTTGACATGTAACTATTAGGAATTTGCAAATTGAAATATTGGGCAACGGAGTCAAAGGCATCTACATCTGTTAGCATTTATATATTGGAAAGACAACCTCTATATTATGTCATTTAGTGGAAAAGGGGACATGCATTATGTTATTCTATAGTTTTTGTGAGTTACCGTAGATGTGTAAATCTTTCAGTACAAAATTGTATGATGTAATGTATCCTATGACTAGAATAAATATGAACAATACAAAGATTGCAGGGAAGAGACAAGGAGAATGCCAAATGAAAGGATGCACTGATATGACTTGAATATCCAATAATATTTCAACTTGAAATTTAGGGATATTTATTTAGCAAATAATACATCGGCTTTTTGTTTCATTAAAAATCCCCAGGTAGGGTGACCTCCTACTTTAACATCCACATATTGTTTAATAGATAAATTAGAAAACTTTACTCAGAGGATGGACATATTCATGGACGGATTTGTATATATCACATAGGTGTCTTTGACTTTTAAGGGGCATAATGATATTACTCCATGATCTAAGGAGAGGAAGCAAACCACGAGTAATGTGCCATAGGTATAGATTCATATCTGAAAGGGTACAATAAATCCATAATCTTGTTTATCATCTATCCTTCCTGTTTTATGTGACCTCTTAACTTAATTCATTTAATAGTTCTACCAGGAGCTGCTTATATATCTTGAAAGCTGGGACCAATATTATTGGTTTATATCAAATATCCAATGGAAGAGAGGAACATACATCAAGTTTTTCTTGACTCGTGAGTAGAGGAGTAGCTGCCGCCAAGGGAGGGGCATGCACCTTTGGGACCTCCGGTAGAAGCCTAGATGACCGCGATCCCAACTACTATTGTAGCTACGATGGTTGGGGGACATGTTGCTTGGTACATCGAGATGCTAATCTGACGATTTTGACCTCAGCACTTGCATGTTTTAGCCTAGTGCTCGAGCGCGGGACAAGCATTCATGGTTGGTGGCCTAATGTTTCGCTTGTTCGCTTAAAGTTAATACTCATGTACTGGCTAGTGTGGGCCATATCGGTTACTATTCTGAGTGGGAGTGCTAAGAGAGGAGTTCCAGGAAGAAATTGGTTTAATGAAGTTGGGATGAGATATAATTCTCTTTGCATAAGGAAGATTGGGTTAGTAGCGATGATTCGCAGGTTGGAATCTAAATTGTGATTCGGAAGTACATTAGTGAAGTAGGACTAAGTGGATGTATTGGAAACTTTGTTAGGATGCATTGTACCCTATTGCATGCCTACAGAGGCACCCTAACCCTAAGGCATCCTCTTTGCCTTAGAGTCATAGTGTGAGGTCTCATCAAGATCAAGACCAAAGACTATCCACGAAGCTTGGTTACTTATATCAATTCTAGATCAAACAATAATAAAAATATGTAAATCTTTATGAGATCAGTTAACCATTTGTTCTTCTGCACACATTTAAATTATATCTTGCTTGTTGTTGTATAGTTATTTATATTGTATTGTGCAACTTTGCTCATAATGTACCTACGTGTGGATATGCAGGTTCGCAGCAGTGACTAGTTGGAGGCACCAGTTTTTGTGCAGCTTCACCCTTTTTGTGGTACAGTGGTTGGTAGTTCTTTTATTATTTTCTGTACTTAGTTTTTTGAGAGACATGGCATGTAATGTATAAATTTGGACATCTATGTTTATACTTACATATATATTTTTATGGATCTGAAAATGCACAGTGAAATGTAATGGAAATTGGTGTATGGAATGAATGAATGGAGATACCGGCTGTTGTTGTGAACATGTTGAATGTAAAGTAAGGGAAATTTTTAAATTCCAATGCATGTTGCTATTTTCTCCTGCTTTTGTGAATGCTAAATATTCGAATGTGGAATGTATGTGAATGGATTGGTTTGTCAAGTATCCGGATCCTAGAGGGGGACGAGGGCATCACATGAGTCTTCTATGTCATAACTCAATTGAGTAGTCATCATGAGTTGCATTCACTAAAAATTTGAAAACCGATGCATGCATAACATAAAGATTATTGTTGCACTTGTTCTCTTAAGCTACAGGGGAAGTACCCTTAACAAGCTTCCATTGTCTTCCATCAAATGTGTTGTAATAAACTTCGTCATCAGACTTCATGTGGATATAAAGTTCAGAGGCATATCAAGAGCATGCCTCGCATCTTCTAGGTTCAAAAGAACTATGATAGCGTTATGCAAATTAACTTCATCCTTTCCAATAACTTGGGACAAGGAACCATGCCCATTATAAATTTGTCAAAATTACTAGAAGCGTAAGATGTGAAAAAGTCCCTACTACAAGTTATATGAAGAGTTGAACCACTGTTGATGAGCCAACATGTATCATCTCTTGTGACATTCACCATATCCATATCAAACACTGTGAGCAAATCATGCTCAACAACAATGCCAACAACATTTTCGTCTTTATCATTCTTTTCTTACTTCCCTATCTTTTCTCTCTTTGTCGAGTACCCGGATCCTAGAGGGGGATGAGGGCATCACATGAGCCTCATATGTCATAACTCAATTGAGCGGTCATCATGAGTTGCATTCACTACAAACTTGAAAATCGATTCCTGCATAACATAAAGATTATTGCTGCACTTGTTCCTTTCAACTACATGATCAAATACTATGAGCAAATCATGCTCAACAACAATGATAACAACATTTTTATCTTTATCGTTCTTCTCTTGCTTCCCCTCTCTTTTCTCTCTTTTAATTTGGTAGCAACATTTTTTGTTGTAGTCTTTTTTCTCACAGTGATGACACTCCAAATCGTTGTATTTGGGTCTCGACTTGTTTCTTCTTAGATTTCTTCATTTAACATTCTTGAATTTGGTTTTCTCTCTATTTTCTGTGAGCAAAACTTCCGACAATGATGAAGAAGCTTGAGATTTTATTCTCATCTCTTCATTTAAAGAACCAGTCTTGACGGTCTCCAAGAAAACAACTATGTTAGATGCGGAGTTTGTGAGAGAGATTTGAACTATCCTAAATATTTGGAAAAGTAGCGAGTAGCAGCAGACCTAAAATTTCATCTTCGAATTTTATTCCCATGCTGAAAAGTTGATTGGTAATTCCTTGAAATTCATTTAAATGGTCATAAACAGAAGTTCCATTCTTGAGTTTCAATTGCATCAATGTTTTGCGTAGAAATAACTTTTTGTTCCATGTTTTGTAAGTATACAAGTTCTCCAATTTTGACCTGAGTCTACGAACATATGTCTTGTTTTGAATGTGATTGTACACATTCTCATACACATTCTCCGAATAAATCCGCATACTTGTTTATGCTCAAAATCTCATGCTTTTATCACTCTTGGATTCAAGTTTCTGAGTGGCAAAAACTCGAAGATGCATGACCTTTACAAATAGTAAGTCTTTTCAGCTTGTTTTCCTATAAGTTGTAATTAATCCCATTCAGGTTGATCATCGTGCTTGTATTATACTCCATCTTATCAACCATATCGACTCGATTACCAGTTGTTTAGAACAGATCCCCATATAAATATACTCGATTGAATCAAATCAAACCCTGATCAGCCCCGATTTCGTATCCCCTAAATTTCTCCATCGCCGTGCTCGACCTCCAGCTATTTAAGAATATCGCCGCCTCTAGAGGAGTGTCATCCGCCGATAGCACCAAAGGAAGCCTGATGGTGACAGCCCGATGCTCCACCTTCGATGAGATCCAAGGGCGCCTCCCCGCCTTGTCGCAGTGTGCTCCCCCGCGCTTCTGCCTTGATCTGATCCTCTTCCGTTGAGCCAACAACGACCACCGTACGCCTCCGCAAACCCATCTTCGACCAACGAGCTTCTTCGACAACGCCACCCTCGTCGCCTATCCACCAGCCATCGGAGCCCCTTGCCACCGTCGCTCCTTCGTATTGAGCCAACGCAACGCCGCCATCTTTGCCTCTCCACCAAGGCCGCCCCACCTCCGCCTCCCGACGCCAGCACCAAGGCTCAGACCCGAGGCCCCCACCTCACGTGCGAGGCACGTGGTGGGGGAACTACGCCAACATCACGTCATCAGCCCAAGTCCGGGTCACGTGCTCCGCATGTGACCTAGGGTAAATTACACGGCGCACCCCCGGAGTCCCCCTATTCGCCATCCAGTTCTGATAGCAAGAGGGCACGTGTCAGGCACGTGCCCCTCTGGCAATTGTGCAAAAGCTCCCCTCCAATCATTGGTAATTACATCCAGGTCCCCCCACTGCATGTTTATTTATATTTATTTTATTGCATAAATACTCTTGTGTTCCCCATTAAATTTAAACCTCTACATGACATTATTCTATTTATCCAAAAATAACATGATGTTTGTCATTTAATTCTTTATAGTCTGACATATTGTGGATATTTTTGTGATCATTGGTTAATTAATAATTAATTGTTTTGTAGAAAATTGCATATTTTGCCCATTTCGTGCTCTTAAATTTGCCGTTGATTAACCATTGCTCTAAAAATTCCTGAAAAATCACATATTGTAGAATTCATTGTCCTTGACATTGTGCCAAAAAAGAATTGAATTTGCATGCATAGATTGCCCTATAAAAATCATTTTGCATATTTCAGTGTTTGATTTTTAATAGGCATTAGATCTCACATTTTCGAGGTTTAGATTTTTCTGAGATCAATCACCTAGTGATAGATCTTAGATAATTTTATTCCTTGAAAAAAATTAGGTTTAATATTTATTATAATTAAATATTGAAATCCATTTTGTTTGCATTTAAAAATTCATAAAAAATTCATATTGCATCCAAAAATTCCAAAAAATTACAGTGCATTCATTTCATCATATTTTGCGTCGTGGCCAAGTTTTATATTTTTCGGACATCGTTTGAATGTAATTGACATTTTAATCCCTAAAATAGGCTGAATTTGCATTCCGCATCTTTAATTGCATAAAAATTACAAAAAAAGACCGCTTCGAAAACCGCACACGAATTTTGATAGACATAATTGTAGGTTGTTCCTTTGCCTCTTTGTGTTCGACCTTGGGACTTGCCCAAGTAAAATAAACATAAAACCGCATTCATTGAAAATTGATTAACTAATTGTGTGGTTATTTTCTTGATTGATTCCGATTGCCGCCTACAACGAACAACAAAACAAAATCATTATTTTTATGCACGGTGATAAATACGGATCTTTAACACAGCGCATATCGGACTCGTCAGATGGCGCCGTTGTCGGGGAGGCGAACGACTTAGAATTTTGTCTAAAAATTTTTTTACTCGATTTTCCGCATTCGGGTAGTATGATCCCTGAATTCTCCACTGTAAATTCCATTTGTTTTCCTGCATTTATTTTCAGCATTTATTTTTCTTATCTATTTTATTATTTTTGGAGACACTCTCGTACATATTCTCTCTTATTTTTCTTGTGAGGTACCCGACGTACGTGGAGCAGTTTTTCAAGAAACCGACGCATCTTCATCGACTTCCGAAAAAGCCGCAAATAATTTAAGATAGAGTCGAGTCGTGAGAGAGCGTAGAGTCTAGGATTTTCATTTCCACAATTTTTAATTCATGTAATTAATTGCTCATTTACAGCGGTGTCCGTTTGGACTCTCGCATGTGTAAAAAGACCTTGAGCTATTCTGTGGTGTGTCATGGCCTGTTTCACTCTCCGGTGAAGGTAGGGCCTGACTTGAGTGGCGATAGGATAGACCTGCACAAACGGCTCTCAGAGCATTTTTATTTTCTTGATTGTGCTCGTAGGATTTTAAGCCACACTTCACTATTAATCGAGACACACATAGATCGTTCAGAGGCATAGTCATTTCTAGGGGAATAATAAGCACAAGTGATGTTGTTAGAATCATCCCTAGGTTTCTGGATATCCTCAAAATTGTCAAAATGAGATCCAATCATTTCACCATTCATTTTTATGTCTGAGCTCCCAAAGAGTGAAATTAGTCGGTCGGCAAATTTTTGAAATCTGTCCTCCATTAATTCGAATTTCTTATTTATCCTCGAGATATCATCCTCAAAATATTGTTCATGATCAATCATGGGAGCAGTCGATGTGTGTTTTTGTGATTCAATAATTTCATCTTCCATTTTTCTATATGTGCTGAGAGGAGAGTTTCTCGGAATATCCAACATATGATCATTATTTTTTGAAATTTCTTCTCAAAAATTATGGAAGGAGGCTGCTCAGTGGAAGGGTTTTGCGGGCATGTGTAGGTCTCATACTCAACATGCCGTGACTCGTGCATGTCATCCTGGTTTGAGTAGAGTCTACTTCAATGGTCATGATTGATTGTATCCTCAAATAATGGGGTCATACAAGGGTGCATATGTGTCAATATCATCCATGTGGTCCTCTGTATGAAAAGGCTGATCAAATGAGTGATATTCGGGTTGGTCAATAGGGATTTGAACGTTACGGTAAATCCAATGCTGATGATCATTAAGTGTGGGTCTTTCCATCTGGGTTTAGTTTCTCGGCCAATCATAAGACTCAAATGTATTTTGCTCTTGAAATGGTTCATTAGCAAGAAACCGAGAATAAGACGATTCAGTCCAAGATGGTAGGTGGTCATGTGCGGTCGGATGATTCGAGTAGGAATTCAATGAAGGGGCCAAATTCATTCATGGGTGAAAGTCTCCCGCAAATGTTGGAGGATTATTGAAAGAAGAGGATGTAGTTGATTTGGGCTTAACTGAGACAAATTCATTTTCATAGTATAGCTTTGATGGATTTTCAGATAAATGTTCGGTCATTTTTGAAAGAGCTGAAAGAAATGATGGTTGGGTCTGCAATGGTTTTCATGATTTGGAAAAAGTTCCATGATGAGACTGAAATCAAGAAAGGAGATAGATGATTGCACGGGATAGTAAAAAGAAATTTTTATCAAATGTGCAGCTTTTGATCTTCGATATCGGTTCACGCACACTAATGCAAACACAAATCAAACCCCGGGTTCACCAACTCACACAATGAAGCCGTAAGAGTTAGGCTATTATCTTTTCAATTTTAAGTTGGTGATAAATCAATCTTGGAAAGAATTAAGCGAGCTGTTAGGTGCCAGAAATTTTCTTAAAGACTGTCCCGAATTCCTACGACTAGTTGCATCTACTTTCAGCTAGTATAGGTGTAAGTACGGGCCATAAAATGACTACCCGTGTTACTTAAGGACGGAGCCTTACGTAGTGTCATTTAAACCACCCACTCTGCTAAGGAAGTCCGGACCATTTACCGGCTACCCGTATTCTTCACTGAGAAGTAGCTAATCGTTTTTAAAATCAGTAGTTTGAATGAAAAATCCGGTTTTGGGCTCTAGCGTTAAGTGTCATCTCTTGCTCACTCAGAAAAATAGAAACATCCAAGGTCAGGGTTGCTCTCCCGCAAGAATTCTTGATTTTATGGGTTCGTAAGATCAGCTATATTTAGCAGTCCCAATTTTAATTAGGTGATCACTAAAGAATTTAAATGAGCACAAATATACTTCTACCATCCAATCCCAATTTCCTTTAGAGTTATGTGATAAAACAGGAGGGAGAAATTCGGGAAAAGTCGATGCACACAAAAAACTATGATGTATGCTCAGTTAGAAGACTTATAGTGAATCCTCGCAATCTTCATGTAGGATGCAATACAGAATTGAAAAGATTATTCTAAATGAATGCAAGCCTATGAAAAATCGTACCTAGCAAAAAGTTTTATTAGCGGGGAAGAATTGAGTTAAAATTTTGGCTAAATTGAACGATCAATGTGTGTCTCAGTTAAAGTGAAGTGTGGCTTAATTCTTACGAGCAAAATCAAGAAATTAAAATTCTCTGGGAGCCGTATGTGCAGGTCTATTCTAATCGCCACTCAAGTCGGGCCCCACCCTCACTGGACAGTGAAACAGGCTACGACACATCACAGAAGAAAGTTCAGAGTCTTTTAACAAATGCGAGAGTCCAAACGGACACTGTTGTAAATAAGTAATCAATTACAGAAATTTAAAATTTGCAAAAATTAAAAACCTAGACTCTACGCTCTCTCACGACTTGACTCGATCTTAAATTAATTGCGGATTTTTCGAAAGTCGGTGAAGATGCTTCGGTTTCTTGAAAAACCGCTCCACGTACGGCGTGTACCTTGTAAGAAAAATAAGAGAGATAATGTAAGAGAGTGACTCAAAAATAATACAATAGACAAGAAAAATAAATACTGAAAATAAATGAAGGAAAACAAATGGAATTTACAGTAGAAAATTCGGGGGGTCAGATTGCCCGAATATGGAAAACCGAACGAAAATTTTTCAAAAC
The DNA here is from genome assembly GCA_037367405.1 of Ottelia alismoides. Lineage (NCBI taxonomy): Eukaryota > Viridiplantae > Streptophyta > Magnoliopsida > Alismatales > Hydrocharitaceae > Ottelia > Ottelia alismoides. The sequence continues at coordinate 355,769 of JAZKJV010009073.1, read as the reverse complement.
ACAAAACTAAGCCGTTTGCCTCCCCGGCAACGACGCCATCTGACGAGTTCGAAATTCGCTGTGTTAAATGTGTAATTGTCGTTCGCTTGAAAAATAATGACTTGTCATTTTGTTGTAGGCGGCAATCGGAATCGGTCAAGAAAATAACCACACAATTAGTTAATCAATTTTCAATGAATGCGGTTTTATGTTTATTTTACTTGAGAAAGTCCCAAGGTCGAACACAAGGAGGCAAAGGAATAAGCTAGAATTATGTCTATCAAAATTCGTGCGTGGTTTTCAAGGCGGTCTTTTTTTGGAATTTTTAATGCAATAAAGGATGCAAAATGGAATTTTTGCCTATTTTAGGGACTAAAACGTAAATTATGCCCAAACGATGTCCGAAAAATATGAAACTTGGCCACCATGCAAAATATGATGAAATGAATGCACTGTAATTTTTTTGGAGTTTTTGGATGCAATATGATTTTTTTTATGAATTTTTAAATGCAACAAAATGAATTTAATATTTAATTATAATAAATATTAAACCCAATTATTTTCAAGGAACAAAATTATCGAAGATCTATCACTAGGTGATTGATCTTAGAAAAATCCTAAACCTCGAAAATTCTAGTTTCAATACCTATTAAAATCAAATATTGAAATATGCAAAATGATTTTTTATAGGGCAAACTATCCATGCAAATGTAAATCTTTTTGGGCATAATGTCAAGCACAATTAATTCTACAATATGTGATTTTTCAGGAATTTTTAGAGCAACGGTTAATCAGATGAAAATTTAAGAGCACACACTGGGCAAAATATGCAAATTTCTACAAAACAATTAATTACTAATTAACCACTGATCACAAAAAATGTCCACAATATGCCAGACTGTAGACAATTAAGTGATAAACATCATGCTATTTTTGGATAAATAAAATACAGTAATGTAATGGTTCGAAATTAAGATGAAAGATAGGGGTACAGATGCAACAAAATAAATATAAATAAAATAAGCAGGGGGACCTAGGTGTAATTACCAATTTTCTAGAGGGTCTGCTTACAAAATCTCCAGTAGATCATGCGTCACGCACGTGACTTGGTCGGCGGGGGCTCATGCGTAATTAGGAGAACCTTCAGGGGGCTTGCTGCAAATATCCCACCGGTCACGTGGAGGTCACGTGTACTGGCGGTTTGGGTAGAGGCTCGGGCGCAGGCCTGCACGTCTCGCTTCCTGTATGCCTCGGGTTGCTCGAAGCTCTCAGCTTGGATAGCTGATTCGGGGCTAGCTTCGGAAGCAAATCTGGACCGTCGATGAAGATGGATCTGACGCTCGAGATGGTTGTTATTGCGGACGGTCCAGATCTCGATCCTTGTTGATCGGACGATGGTGGGTGGCCGACATACGGCCGACGGGCGTCAATGGAGAGTAGAGGGGCGGAGCGCCGGTGGAGAGGCGGTGGCTCTTAGGAAGATGAAGTCGTTGAAGCCAGAGACGATGGGTTGAATGCGTAGTAGGTTCAGATGACGCATGATGAATCTCGGATTCATCACTCTAAATCTCATTTATTAAGCTCAATTACCTAAAAATCAACAGCATATCTGCATCTATTCTGCATAATTAGCATTCATGCATGTTTTCATAAGAATGACATTTTATCCATAATTTTTGCACAAAATAAGAAGCCAAAAATCCATGCCAAAGTTGACTTGTAAATAGCCTAACTTCCCCTATTTTTAACTCATTCACATTAACTCCGAATAACCCAAAACCACTTCCACTGTGTACATATCACTCACAAGAATAAATGAAAAATACAAAAAAAATCACTAAACCAAAGAAGTGGACCAAAAACTCAATCCCTAGTTTCAGGATTTTCGGACAAAAAGCCTCATATCTTCCTCATCCGGTGTCCGATTTAATCCTACTCACTTTTGAACTAATGCACATTCAATTACCTTCAAAACAAGACCAAGTTCAAGTGAATCGGAGCTCATATGTGAAAGTTGGGTTTTGGGCCTCTTTTGTACATTGTATACTTTAGCGGTTTTCTGACTTATATTTTTTGTACATATTTTCTAATTAATAAAAATCCAAAAAATTAGATTTAGGTGTCTTTATTTATCTTTGATTTCTCCATTTTTTCCGGGTTTTTATCTTGTTTAAAAATGACAAAAAAATTAGAAAACCCAAAAATCAAGGTATTCTATGTACATAGGATACCCCAAAAATATTACTTTGTGCATTTGACTGATTTTGGCTTTGATGTTTTCATGAAAGTGTAGATCTCATCGAGACGAGAAACTTTCGTGAAGAAACTTTTTTGATCCGAGGTTGTCTACTATTTATTATTGATTTTTCAATGTATTTATCTTGCGATTTTTCTGATGTTGACACGTGGCAGCCCCAGAGGCCGCCACGTGTCAGTTGTTTTTGGGGTTTTTAGTATTCGGTTTTCTCAAAAAAATAAATTAAAAGTCACGCACGTGCGTGGCACGTGCCACCCAGGCACGTGCTCTGCACGTGGGTCGCACCCTCTCACTTCTGCCATGCGCCAACATCTGGGCCGTCCGATCTCGGCCGATCGGACGACCCTTGGTCATCATCCCCAGAGCCCCCTTCCGCAACAAACACCGCCACCCCCCGTTATCGCCGCCAACCGCCTCCGCATCTAGCGCCGCCAATCGCCTTCGCGTCTATTGCCGCCAACCGCCCCCGCCTATCTCGCGCCGGTCGCCCGATCTTTCTCTCTACCCTATAAAAGAAGGGCCGTCGCCCCCTTTTCGAGCCATCCGCCGACTGCACGCAAGAGAAGGTCGGGGTGACAGCCCGACCTACTTCTTCCTCGATGAGGTCCGAGGTTTGCGCCTCGTTGCAGCAGCGACCATCGCTGCATTTGCTGCCCTGCTCCGCCTCCTACATCGAGCCTACGACACCAACGCCGCCATCTTCTCCACCTGATCATCGACAACTACAGCAGCGACGCCTTCGACCTCCAACTCCGAGTTCAACGTTCTTCTTCCCCGACTCCAGCTCCGCGCTTTGCGCCGTCAAGCCAAGTCGCCTCCAACCACCCAACGACGACTCCAGCACCTGCATCAATCTCCATCGCGCACCACCGCTTCAACGTTTCCATCAAACGCCTCGTTCACCATCGACTCCCGAGCTTCCACCGGCCACCTTCGACCAACAACAACGTCATCTCCTCCAACAACCCACGCCTCTGCTCCGAGCTTCGTCAGCAACACACAACGGTCGACAACAACACGCCACTGTCGGACAGCTTCGCCTCCACCGCCAGCCAAAGGCTCGGCCGGCCCTGCTTCGCCCCCTCCGCCGCTGAAGCCACCGGGCCCGGAGCCCGAGGCCCCACCACGCGTGAGGCGCATGCGTGGGGAACGTCAGCGCTGACGTCAGCCAGGGTCACGTGCGCAGCAGGTGACCTGTAGGTAAATTGCAAGTATCACCCCCAACGTCTCTCAAATTTCGCAGAAGTCCAGAAACCCAAAGAGCACGTGCGCTGCACGTGCTCCCTTGGAAAATTTTCATATCACCCCCCAGAAGTTTAGGTAATTACCACTAGGTCCCCGTCTGCATATTTTTATTTATTTTATTTATAATTACTGCATTTATACCCCTGTGTTCTCCCTCTGTTTTGAACCTCTTCTAGACATTATTTTATTATTCAAAAAAATAGCACGATGTTCATCTTTTCATTCTCTACACATTGACATATTGTGAGCATTTTTGTGATCAGTGGTTGATTAATAATTAATTATTTGGTGGAAATTAGCATATTTTGCCCAATTTGCTCTCTAAAATTCATAGTCGATTAATCATTGGTCTAAAAATCCCCGAAAAATCAAATATTGTAGAGATTAATGTGCTTGACATTGTGCCCAAAAAGATTTGCATTTGCATGCATATTTTGCTCTGTAAAAATCATTTTGCATATTTCACTACTTAATTTTTAATAGGTATTAGATCTCACATTTTTGAGGTTTAGAATTTTTCTGAGATCAATCACCTAGTGATAGATCTTAGATAATTTTGGTCCTTAAAAATAAGTAGGTTTGATATTTATTACAATTAAATTTTGAAAATCATTCTGTTTGCATTTAAAAAGCCATAAAAAATTCATATTACATCCAAAAATTCCAAAAAAAATAACAATGCATTCATTTCATCATGATCTACATTGTGGCCAAGTTTCGTATTTTTCGGACATCGTTTGAACATAGTCAATATTTTAGTCTCTAAAATAGGCCAAAATTGCATCTCGCATCCCTTATTTGCATTGGAAATACAAAAAAAAGACCGCCTTGAAAATCGTAAATGAATCTTGACAAGCACAACTTTAGGTTGTTCCTTTGCCTCCTTGTGTTCGACCTTGGGACTTGCCCAATTAAAATAAACAAAAAACCACTTGATTAAAATTGATTAAAAATTTGTGGTTATTTCTTGACCGTTTCCGATCGCCGCCTACAACGAACGACACACTTTCATCATTTTCACTCAAAGATAAAAACAACTCTTTTAAAGTGGCATTTACAAACTCGTCAGATGGCGCCGTTGCCGGGGAGGCAAACATCTTAGTTTTGTGTTTTGTAATTTTTCGCTCGGTTTTCCGCATTCGGGTAGTCTGACCCCCCGAATTTTTCATTGTAAATACCATTTTATTTCCCAGCATTTATTTTTAGCATTTATTTGCTTGTTCTATTTTCTGAGTCACGCTCTTACACAATTCTCTCTTATTTTTCTTGCGAGGTATGCGCGTACGTGGAGCAGTTTTCAAGAAATCGACGCATCTTCACCGACATCCGTAAAACCGCAATTAACCTAAGATCGAGTCGAGTCGTGAGAGAGCGTAGAGTCTAGGTTTTTAATTTCTGCAATTTATTTACTTGCTCATTTACAGCGGTGTCCGTTTGGACTCTCGCGTATGTAAAAAAGACCTTGAACTTTTCTGTGGTGTGTCGTGGCCTGTTTCACTCTCCGGTGAGGGTGGGGCCCGACTTGAGTGGCGATTAGGATAGACCTGCACATATGGCTCTCAGAGCATTTATATTTTTGCTTGTGCTCGTAGGACTAAGGCCACACTGCACTTTAACTGAGACGCGCATTAGATCGTTCAACTTAGCCAAATTTAACTCAATTCTTCCCGCTAATAGAACTTTCTGCTTAGGTGCGGTTTTTCATCGGCTTGCATTTCATATAGAATAATTTTCAATTCTTATCTAGCATCCCTCATGGAGATTGCGAGGATTCACTGTAAGTCTTCTAACTGAGCATTCATCATAGTTTTCGCGTGCATTGGCTTTTCTCAAATTTCTCCCTCTTGTTTTATCACATAATTCTAAAGGAAATTGGGACTGGACGGTAGACGTGTATTTGTGTTCATCTAAACTCTTCAATGATCACCTAATAAAAATTGGGACTGCTAAATCTAGCCGATCTTAAGAACCTATAAAATCACGAATTTCTACGGGAGAGAAACCCTGACCTTGGATGCTTTATTTTTCTGAGTGAGCGAGAGACGACACTTAAGGCTAGAACCCAAATCTGAAATTTCAGCTCGCTAAATTTTTGCCAAGATTGATTTATCACCAACTAAAATTGAAAAGATAATAGCCGAACTCTTACGACTTCATTGTATGCGTTGGTGAACCCGGGGTTGAATTGTGTTTGCATTGGTGTGCGTAAACCAATATCGAAGATCAACGGCCACACTTTTGATTTCTTTTTGATTATCCCGTGCAATCATCTCTCTCCTTTCTTGATTTAAAATTTACCATGGAATTCTTGACCAATAACTCTTGCAGACCCAACCCCTCATTCCTTTCAGCCCTTTCAAAAATGGCCGAACATTTATCCAAGAATCAATCAGAGCTATACTATGAGAATGAATTCGTATCGGTTAGACCCAAAACACCTCCCCTTCAACCACCAATAAATCCATCTCCCTCTTCTAGTCCGATCTGTTTCATGAATGACAACCCTTTGTATTCAGAGCAGACAAACCAACAAATGATTGAGAGCTCTACTTCCTCATATATCAATCCTCTCTATGCCGATCATGCAATTGATCCTTCTTATTCAGTGAATGTCAATCCATCATTCATGGGAGATGATAACCACATGATTGAACTCGACACTTTTTCATATCTCCCGTCATCCTCGCCAGTAAACATACATGAACAATCATCATCTTGGATTGACCATCACAACCCCCTTTTTCAGACATGACAATCATATACAGGACTGGACTGAATACATAAAAACACAGGAACCCTGTATGCTGACTATACCATATCAAAGATCCGACCACTCATAAAACGGATCAACTCCACATGTCTGGATCATATGAGCAGCCGCCTTCCATAATTATTGAGGAGATAGTTTTCAGAAAATAATGATCATATATTGGACATTCCAAGAAACTCCTCTTCTATTACATATAGGAAAATGGAAGATGAAATTATTGAATCACAAGAACACACATCGACTGCTCCCATAAATGATCATGAACAAATTTTTGAGGATGATATCTCGAGGATAAATAAAAGATTCGAATCAATGGAGGATAGATGGCAAAAATTCACCGACCGAATAATCGCATTCTATGGTGGCTCGGAGATAAAAATGGATGAGGAAATAATTGGATCTGAAATTAAAAATTTTGAGGATATTCATGAACCTAGGGACGATTCTGACAAAATCACTTCCGCATATTATTCCCCTAGAGATGACTATGCCCCTAACTCTCACTCTGAATACCGAACTCCTGTTTATCTGAGGAACACACCACACCCCCACACCACCCAGAAAATACCAAAAACTGGAAACATTTGAAAATCACAAAAAAAATGAAAATTCAGAAAATTTCATAAAAATTGAGACTGAAGACGATCTGAGGAAATTGGATCCGACCTTACGGGAAGCATTGGAAAAACGCTTGATGTTTGAACTTCCCTTTATAAAGGCCATTGAACACTTCCCCAACCTTAAAGGATTTATAATGGACAAATTGATGAATAAGAAGTCGGGTAGGATACGAACAAAGATTGAAAGACATATCTTGTCAATGGCCTCCTCCTTGGTGTTGATGAGAAAAATCAAGAGCCACATAGTGAAGCGGTTACCTAGATTTGATTGTGAAATCAAAGACACAATCTTCACCCATGCTCGGATTGATGACGATGCACCGATCAATATCCTTCCGACCTTTATATTTCATGAACTCAAACTCGGACCGATTCGGAAGATACGAGAGATTATTCAATTGGCGGACCGATCGATAAAACGACCGAGAGGAATCATTTCTGTCATCATGAAATTCCAAGGTGCTCCGCTCAGAGTAGAATTCACGATCATTGCTATTGAGCATCAAGGAGAATTCACCCAGTCTCCAATCATTCTCAGAAAGCCGTTCTTAGCATTAGTTAAGGCAATTATTGATTGTGAGACACGGGAAATCAATTTCACAGCATTGGAAGCACTTAGATCTGACCCTATCTTTGAGGAACCACGATTTTCTGAGGCAACCCACGAAGTCCCGACAACCGTAACCATGAAACGGTAGAAGAGCCCTACCCTGCAACCACACCTGAGATAGCGGTTGTTGATGAGACTATTGGTTTAGAGAATCTCCCCCCTGTTCCATTCCCAGCCGCTCTCACCAGGGAGAATCATGTATATGAATCATATGATCCAGAGACTTATGCATGGGCACACCCTGGGTCAACCCACTCTGACTACATGGATTACATCAACTTGACACAGGAATGCTCCAACATCGAATCAATTGAGAAAGAACATGCAGAGACTCTCCCCAGTATATCAATTCCCGCAGATCTCAAAATAGACAAATCCTTCTTCTATGATCTTGAGACATATGCATGGTCACACCCTGGAGCAACATTTTCTGAATATCTTGACCAAATCATTCCGAATCGAGAGTGCTCAAACGTACATGAGACTAAGAAAAAGCACGCAAACCCAACACCGACCAAGGAAAATTCCAATGGCTATTCATCTGGATACTCAAGTGAACCGACACCTTCATGAAGAAATAAAAAGAGAGTCACCTTTGACCTTTCGGAAGAGGAATCAGCTGATGATCCCTCATCAGGTCCGGAAAAGATGGTCTACATGAGTGAAGACTGTTCGGAAGCTCTAAAGCCATATCTTCGCAAGGATCCAAAATTCAATTCTCATTGGACAACTCCCGTTCCTAACTACTACTCATCCAAAGCTGATGCTCCTGCCCTCTTCAAGTACACTGGAATTCTTTCGTATGAGCTGACTGAGACCGGTGCTTCTGAGTATTCATCTGAGGACAAACAGCCTGACCCCAAGAAAGAACGAATTCTGAGAAAACAACTGAAGAAACAAAATACTTGGTGTATGTCCACTTTCAAATATTATTCCTCTGAGGATAACTCTGATGATGGATATCTTTCATCTGACTCAAACACTTCATCCACTATCCATCTTGATTTTTCTGAGGATGACACTGACAATAGTTGGGAATCATATGCTCCATCTTCACCTCATCATTATGATCTCCCACCGCAGGCTCACAAGAAGATCAGTCGAAAACCGCCTTAATCATCGGCTACCCACCCTCCCTCCCCGACCACATCGGTCTCCTTGTACAGCTTCTTCCTCTACTTAGGCCAAGGCCTAAGTATAGGGGGGGACCGATGCCATTTGTATATACCATTTCTCTCATCACACTCCGTCTCTCGACCGCTCCATTTCCACCCTTCTTCCATACTTAGGCTGTCCAGAGCCTAAGTATAGGGGAACCGACACCCACCTGTATATACTCTCTTCATCAACATATCCCGACCGCTTCATTTTCCCGCTCTTATTCTATACTTAGACTGTTTGCAGTCTAAGTATAGGGGGGCGAACCATTGTATATAAATTCCTAACTCTCTTACGCTTAGTCCGAGCTATGTCTTCATTACGCTTTTTGTGCTCTGAGGACACAACACTCGCTAAGTATAGGGGGTCTGTATATATACTTTTGTATATATTTTACCCATATTACATACTTTCGCGTAAGTCTATATGTATTTACGGGGTGTGTACTAACTTGAAAAAAAAAGAAAAAAAAGAAAAGAAGAAGAGTTTTGCTACTAACACTAACCTTGCCCAAATTTTTTTGAAAAAAAATGGCTTCTTATTTCATTTTTGCATTAAAAAAATAATAGTAAAAAATCACAAAAAAATATCTGCATTTCACACACCTGCACTTCTTCCAGCATCGCATTCATCTGCATCCATGAAAAGTCGTTGGGTTCTGAACCAAGTTGTGAGTAGAAACCGAGAGTGGACTGAACTTAACCTTAATCCACCTAATTTTCAGAGGAACTTCACTGAGAAATAGGATTTTAAGAACTTTAGGTCTTTTGACTTAATTCTTTGAGTTCCACATAACAATGTGCAGCGTTTGACTCTTAGTGTCTAACCTGGTCTCTTCGTTCTGGGTACAACTCTGAATAGGGAATTAATTTGTACTCTCGCACTATGCACTTAGCTCAACTCAGACGGGATGTTGGAAGACTGTGTGAGTCTCTTTTATGGTAGCGTGGAAATCTAAAGACCAGAGTACGGGTTGAAATAAAACTTCGGAAAAGGGATGGACGGCTGGGCACAATTTTTTTCTAAGACCCCAAAAAAATGTATGGAACAAAAAGATTCTATATCCGTAGGGGCACAACAAGATCCAAGCAGAACCACCAAAAATTCCAAATACAAAGAAGCATTCTACCAAATAAAATCCGACCAAAAAGGTCCAAGCTTCAAGAAACCTGCAGATCTTGGTGAAGAACCGGCTACACTGGCCATCTTCACAAGGAGAGGTGACTACACTGGCCACCCTCCAGTTCTTTTCCCCTTCTTCTATCTTCTACCATTTCGATTGTGAACACAACACGACAGACCTTAGAAGGAAATACCTGACTCCCCGAGGACGAGTTACTAGAGAGGAGAGGATCATGGTAGTCCGGCATTCTGGATGGGAAGAGCTAAATCTTTCACACACATGAGTCGGTTGTTCAATGTTCATTAAGGTATACTTTGGGAAGAGGATTGATCTAAGATGACTTCTGAGCCGAAACTGTGACAATGATGTGTAGAACTTGAGGGCTATTGATTTTAAAAATTCTAAGTCTCACAGAAGTTCCGACACACAAATAATCCAAAGGTCGAGTTTAGTTTCACTTTCACCTTCAGTTCATGGTCTTGGTATGGAACCCAATCTCATTTCACTTCATGGCATTTCTTTTTGATGCTCAGGGACGAGCATGGTTTAAGTATAGGGGGATGATGAATCTTGGATTCATCACTCTAAATCTCATTTATTAAGCTCAATTCCCTAAAAATCCACAGCATATCTGCATCTATTCTGCATAATTAGCATTCATGCATGTTTTCATAAGAATGACATTTTATCCATAATTTTTGCACAAAATAAGAAGCTAAAAATCCATGCCAAAGTTGACCTATAAATAGCCTAACTTCCCCTATTTTTAACTCATTCATATTAACTTCGAATAACCCAAAACCACTTCCACTGTATTACATATCACTCACAAGAATAAATGAAAAATACAAAAAAAAATCACTAAACCAAAGAAGTGGACCAAAAACTCAAACCCTAGTTTCAGGATTTTCGGACTAAAAGTCTCATATCTTCCTCATCCGGTGTCTGATTTGATCCTACTCACTTTTGAACAAATGCACATTCAATTACCTTCAAAACAAGACCAAGTTCAAGTGAAATCGGAGCTCATATGTGAAAGTTGGGTTTTGGGCCTCTTTTGTACATTGTATATTTTAGCGGTTTTCTGACTTATATTTTTTGTACATATTTTCTAATTAATAAAAATCAAAAAAATTAGATTTAGGTGTCTTTATTTATCTTTGATTTCTCCATTTTTTTTCTGGGTTTTTATCTTGTTTAAAAATGACAAAAAATTAGAAAACTCTAAAATCAATGTATTCTATGTACATAGGATAACCCAAAAATATTACTTTGTGCATTTAACCGATTTTGGCTTTGATGTCTTCATGAAAGTTGTTTGTAGATCTCATCAAGACGAGCAACTTTTGTGAAGAAACTTTTTTGATCCGAGGTTATCTACTATTTATTATTGATTTTTCAATGTATTTACCTTGCGATTTTTCTGTTGTTGACACGTGGCAGCCCCAGAGGCCGCCACGTGTCATTTGTTATTGGGGTTTTTAGTATTCGATTTTCTCAAAAAAAATTAAAAAATAAATTAAAAGTCACGCACGTGCGTGGCACATGCTACCCAGGCACGTGCTCTGCACGTGCGTCGCACCCTCTCACGTCTGCCACACGCCAACATCTGGGCCGTCCGATCTCAGCCGATCGGACGGCCCTTGGTCATCTTCCCCAGAGCCCCCTTCTGTAACAAACACCGCCACCCCCTATCGCCGCCAACCGCCTCCGCGTCTAGCGCCGCCAACCGCCTTCGCGTCTATCGCCGCCAACCGCCCTCACTATCTCGCGCCGGCCGCCCGATCTTTCTCTCTACCCTATATAAGAAGGGCCGCCGCTCCCTTTTCGAGCCATCCGCCGACTGCACGCAAGAGAAGGTCGGCGTTGACAGCCCGACCTCCTTCTTCCTCGGCGAGGTCCGAGGTTTGCGCTTCATTGCAGCAGCTACCATCGCCGCATTTGCTGCCCTGCTCCGCCTCCTGCGTCGAGCCTACGACACCAACGACGCCATCTTCTCCACCCGATCATCGACAACTACAGCAGCGACACCTTCGACCTCCAACTCCGATTTCAACGTTCTTCTTCCCCGACTCCAGCTCTGCGCTTTGCGCCGTCGAGCCAAGTCGCCTCCAACCGCCCAACGACGACTCCAGCACCTGCATCAATCTCCATCGCGCACCACCGCTTCAACGTTTCCATCAAACGCCTCGTTCACCATCGACTCCCGAGCTTCCACCCACCACCTTCGACCAACAACAACGTCATGTCCTCCGACAACCCACGCCTCTACTCCGAGCTTCATCAGCAACGCACAACGGTCGATAACAACACGCCACTGCCGGACAGCTTCACCTCCACCGTCGGCCAAAGGCTCGGCCGGCCCTGCTTCGCCCCCTCTGCCGCTGAAGCCACCGGGCCCGGAGCCCGAGGCCCCAGCACGCACGTGCGTGGGGAACGTCAACGTTGACGTCAGCTAGGGTCACGTGCGCAGCACGTGACCTGTGGGTAAATTTAAAGTATCACCCCCGCGTCTCTCAAATTGCGCAAAAGTCCAGAAACCCAAAGAGCACGTGCGCTGCACGTGCTCCCTTGGGAAAATTTTCATATCACCCCCCAGAAGTTTAGGTAATTACCACTAGGTCCCCGTCTGCATATTTTTATTTATTTTATTTATAATTACTGCATTTATACCCCTATGTTCTCCCTCTGTTTTGAACCTTTTCTAGACATTATTTTATTATTAAAAAATAGCACGATGTTCATCTTTTCATTCTCTACACATGACATATTGTGAGCATTTTTGTGATCAGTGGTTGATTAATAATTAATTGTTTGGTGGAAATTAGCATATTTTGCCAATTTGCTCTCTAAAATTCATAGTCGATTAATCATTGCTCCAAAAATCCCCGAAAAATCACATATTGTAGAGATTATTGTGCTTGACATTGTGCCCCAAAAGATTTGCATTTGCATGCATATTTTGCTCTGTAAAAATCATTTTGCATATTTTACTATTTAATTTTTAATAGGTATTAGATCTCACATTTTTGAGGGTTTAGAATTTTTCTGAGATCAATCACCTAGTAATAGATCTTAGATAATTTTGGTCCTCTAAAATAAGTAGGTTTGATATTTATTACAATTAAATTTTGAAAATCATTCTATTTGCATTTAAAAAGCCATAAAACATTCACATTGCATCCAAAAATTCCAAAAAAATTAAAATGCATTCATTTCATCATGATCTACAATTGTGGCCAAGTTTCGTATTTTTCGGACATCGTTTGAACATAGTCAATATTTTAGTACCTAAAATAGGCCAAAATTGCATCTCGCATCCCTTATTTGCATTGAAAATACAAAAAAAAGACCGCCTTGAAAACCGTAAATGAATCTTGACAAGCACAACTTTAGGTTGTTCCTTTGCCTCCTTGTATTCGACCTTGGGACTTGCCCAAGTAAAATAAACGTAAAAACCACTTGATTAAAATTGATTAAAAATTTGTGGTTATTTCTTGACCGTTTCCGATCGCCGCCTACAACGAACGATACACTTTCATCATTTTCACTCAAAGATAAAAACAACTCTTTTAAAAGGCGGCATTTACAAACTCGTCAACGTGGTGGCTATCGAAGACGGTGGAAGTCAAGGAAGGTCGATGGCGATCTTCTTGGGAGGTTGATGAGAAGCCATGCTTCGAAGTTTTCTTGGAGCCGTTGGGGATGCCGGAGATGACGGTGATCCAGGTGATGCGGGTGTTTGATCATTTGAAGATGGGAGATGGATAGGATGTCAGAGATGATAAACAGATGGGAGAGAGGTGAGGTGAAGGAGTGAGAGATACTTGGGGAAGATGGGCTCAACGACGGTGCACGCTGGAGTGGAGCAACGACGCGAATGGCCGAGCTGCAACGAGGTCTGCCAACCTCGGATCACACCGATGGAGGGAGCTTGTTGGACTGTCACTACCGGAGAGGGACCCTTTGGGGGTTGAACGGCAGATCTCCGGGGGGGGCTTTAGCCATTTGCCCAAGAGTGTCACGTACGTAGCATATGACCCATGGATGACGTGCGGCTGACGCTCCCCCCGGGCGCACGTGCCTCGCACGTGTACGGGGGGTCTCGGGATACGTGCCCGATGGCGCGGTGGAGCGGCAACGTCGAGGCTGAAGGCGGAGGAGCCTCCAGTGGAGTCGGTGGTATTGTTGAAGAGATTCGGTGACCCTTGGTGAGGCGGAGGAGGCCCGGTCCAAGGCGGTGGGGGCCGATGCGTCGATGGGGGAAGCTCCTTCGTAGGCGAAGGCGGACAACGGTGTCAGCCTGGGGGTGAGTGTTGACGACGAGGAAGGAGCGGCTGGAGGAGCTTTGTTGGTCGAAGGCGTGGTTGGATCGTCGGTTCGACAACTCACGGCCGGAGCAGAGCAGCGGGCGGATGATGCTCGGGCTGCAGGCGAAGCACGACGAGGCGCTAAAGATCTCACCGATAGAAGGGGGGCGGTCTGTCACCCCGGCAACCTTGATTATGAAGAACGAAGGATGGGGGACTTCGAGTGCGGTGACGGGAGTTTTATAGGATGAGGGGATGGCCGGAGATGGACGCGAGAGGATCGGAGGGGATTTGATGTGAGGGTTATGGGATTCGATGAGGGTGAGATCAGATTGGAGATCTGAGGAGATTGATGGCGGCCAGAGATTTCGCGGGGATCGGCGAGATCTTGACGAGTTGCGGGGGCAGCGAAATCATGGGGGCAGCGACGGAGGATTCGGGGGAGGACGACGACCCCTGGGCCGTCCGATCGGGCAATGATCGGATGGCCCAGATGGGGCCGCGTGGCGGGCAAGGGGATAAAGGGGAGATGGCGACGCATGTGCCTGACGTGCGCCACGGCGGCACGTGCCTCACACGTGCGTACCTTTAATTAATTTTTTTTATAAAACGAATTAATAAAGAATCAAAAAATGGCTGACATGTGGCGGCTCCAGGAGCGGCCACGTGTAAGCACCACAAAAATCCGTAAATAAATATTTTGTAAAATCAATAATAAATAGTAAGCGACCTCGGATCGAAAATGTTTCTTCACAAAAATTTCTCGTCTCGATGAGATCTACAACTTTCATGAAGACATCAAAATCAAAATCGATCAATTGCAAAAAATGATCTTTTTGGGTATCCCATGTACATAAAATACCTTGATTTTTAGATTTTATAATTTTCATGTCATTTTTAAACCAGATAAAAATCCGAAAAAATATGGTAAAATCAGAAATAGATATAGATGCATTAATATATATTTTTTGGATTTTATTAGCTAAAAAAAGAGGAAATAAAATAAAAGATGAAACAGACCAAATTTGTACAGACAGTTAGTTAAGATTTGGACTCGATTTGTTTCTTTGATTTCAAGCTCAGTATGGATTTGAATTTTTGCGTATTTCGATAAAATTTTCATCGAAGAAGTCAAATGAAAAAGAAATGAACTAAAATAGGTTAATTATATACATAAAATAATAGGTCAAAATCAGCTAAAATACAAGAGGTACAAAAGAGGCCCAAAACCCAACTTTCACATATGAGCTCCGATTCACTTGAACTTGGTCTTGTTTTGAAGGTAGTTGAATGTACATTAGTTCAAAAGTGAGTAGGATTAAAACGGACACTGGATGAGGAAGATATGAGGTTTTTCGTCCTGAAATTCTAGAACTATGGTTTGGGTTTTTGGTCCTCTTATTTGGGTTAATGATTTTTTTTGTATTTTTCATTTATTCTTGTTAGTGATATGTACACAATGGAGTGGTTTTGGGTCATTTGGAGTTATCATGAATTAGTTAAAAATCAGGGAAGTTAGGCTATTTTCAGGTCAATTTTGGCTGGAATTTTTGGCTTATTTTGTGCATAAATAATGGATAAAACACAATTCTTATGAAAACATGCATGAATGTTAATTATGCAGAATAGATGCAGAAATGCTGATGATTTTGAGGGATTTGAGCTTAATAAATGAGATTTAGAGTGATGAATCCGCGATTCATCATCCCCCTATACTTAAACCATGCTCGTCCCTGAGCATCAAAAAGAAATGCCATGAGGTGAAATGAGATTGTGTTCCATACCAAGACCATGAGTTGAAGATGAAAATGAAATTAGACTCGACCTTTGGATTATTAGTGTGGCGGAACTTCTGTGAGACTTAGAATTTCAAAATCAACAGCCTTCAAGTTCTACACATCATTGTTACAGTTTCGGCTCTGAAGTCATCTTAGATCAATCCTCTTTCCAAAGCATACCCTATGAACATTGAACAATCGACTCATGTGTGTGAAAGGCTTTAGCTCTTCCCACCCATAATGCCGGACTACCGCGTAAAACCTCCTCTCCAGTAACTCGTCCTCGGGGAGTCAGGTATTTCCTTCTAAGGTCTATCGTGTTGTGTTCACAATCGAATTGGGGGAGAAGTTGGAGAAAAGAATTGGAGGGTGGCCAGTGTAGTCACCTCTCCTTGTGAAGCGGGCCAGTGTAGCCGAGTTTCCACCAAGATCCACAGGTTTTCTTGAAGCTTGGAGCTTTTTGGTCAGATATTTATTCGGTAGAATGCTTCTTTGTATTTGGAATTTTTGGTGGTTCTGCTTGGATCTTGTTGTGCCCCTACGGATATAGAATCTTTTTGTTTCCGTACATTTTTTTGGGGTCTTAGAAAAAATTGTGCCCAGCCGTCCATCCCTTTTCTGAAGCTTTATTTCAACCCGTACTCCGATCTTTAGATTTCCATGCTACTAGAAAAGAAACTCACACAGTCTTCCAACATCCCATCTGAGTTGAGCTAAGTGCATAGTGCGAGAGTACAAATTAATTCCTTATTCCAGAGTTGTACCCAGAATGAAGAGACCAGGTTAGACACTAAGAGTTAAACGCTGCACATTGTCATGCGGAACTTAAAGAATTAAGTCAAAGACCTGAGGTTTCTAAAATCCTATTTCTCGGTGAAGTTCCTCTGAAAATTAGGTGGATTAAGGTCAAGTCCAGACTTCTCTCGGTTTCTGCTCATAACTCGGTTGAGAACCCAATGACTTTTCACATATGCAAATGAATGTGATGCTGGATGGAGTGCAGGTATGTGAAATGCAGACACAATTTTTTTCTTTTTGTGATTTTTTTGCAAGGGTCTTTTTGGAGGTTTTTTTATGCAAAAATGAATAAGAAGCCATTTTTTTCAAAATTTTTGGGCACAGTCAGTATTAGTAGCAAAACTCTTTTTCTTTTCTTTTGTTTTTTTCAAATTATTTACCCACCCCGTAAATACATATAGACTTATGCGAAAGTACGAGATATGGGTAAAATATATACGAATTATATGTACAGAGCCGCCACGTATAAGCACCACAAAAATCCACAAATAAATACTTTGTAAAATCAATACTAAATAGTAAGCGACCTCGGATCGAAAAAGTTTCTTCACAAAAATTGCTCGTCTCGATGAGATCTACAACTTTTATGAAGACATCAAAATCGAAATCGATCAATTGGAAAAAGTGATCTTTTTGGGGTATCCCATGTACATATAATACCTTGATTTTTGGGTTTTATAATTTTTATGTCATTTTTAAACAAGCCAAAAATCCGGAAAAAATATGGTAAAATCAGAAATAAATATAGACACATTAGTCTAATTTTTTTGGATTTTTATTAATTAAGAAAAAAGAGGAAATAAAATAAAAGATGAAAATGACCAATTTGTATAGACAGTTAGTGAAGATTTGGACTTGATTTGTTTCTTTGATTTCAAGCTCAATATGGATTTGGATTTTTACGTATTTCGATAAAACTTTCATCGAAGAAGACAAATGAAAAGAAACGAACTAAAATAGGTTAATTATATACATAAAATAATAGGTCAAAATCAGCTAAAATACAAAAGGTACAAAAGAGGTCCAAAACCAACTTTCACATATGAACTCCGATTCACTTGAACTTAGTCTTGTTTTGAAGGTAGTTAAATGTACATTAGTTCAAAAATGAGTAGGATTAAAATGGATACTGGATGAGGAAGATATGAGGTTTTTAATCTAGAAATCCTAGAACTAGGGTTTGGGTTTTTGGTCCACTGATAATAAGGGTTTGGCAAGGGTCTAAATGCGCCCCACACAAGGTGGGGACGAAGTCGCTGAGGCGACCGCTCACTAAACCCCTGTTAAGCAACAATTAACCCACAATGCATAATAAGTCAATTAAGCCCAAAAAAATGTGAATTAAAGTTTATTAACTCTACCATAAAATACATATTGTGTAAGTATGTAGAGGTCGAACCACACAGAGCAAAAACTGATAGCCTACAATTATTCATGTACAAATTGGTCATGTATGCACATAAGTCTTTTTGTGGGTTTTTAATATTATATATATATATATATTATCTCGATTTTTAATTTTCTGATTTTGTATTTTGTTTTTATATTTTGCATTTTTTATTATATTTTTTTAAATAGGTATATAATACATACTAGGGTACATATATGTCTGGATATACTAGAGAAAAGAAGGAGGTGAAAATAGGGGAGAATACTCAAAATACAATAAATAAAATATTTTTTTGTGATTTTTAAATTTTGCTAATGTTTTTGTGATTTTGCTAGGTTTTTCCCTAATTTTTTGGTATTTTTAATAACAAAAATACTAGAAAATAGTGGATTGAGTTGTTGGCCGACATTAAAATGAGGATAAAAAATATCAATAAGAGTCCAAAATTCCTCAAATTAATTTTAAACTAAAGACAATAAAGTAGAGAAAATACAGAAACTGAAATTGCAACTTTAGGATTTTTGTAGACTTTTTTAAGATTTTTATAAAGATTTTTGGGGTTTTAAAATTTTTAGGAGTTTTCTTTTGTATTTTTTGTGATTTTTGGATTGAAGTTAAAAGATACTAAAATAAGCGCAATATTTTTTTTGGGAATTTTCTGAGGTGTTTTTATAATTTTTATGGATTTTATAATGCAAACAGTGATGAAAATGCATGTTTTTGAATTTTTATAAATGTGAAAATGAGTAAAAATGCAAAATAAAAATCTAGCATAATAATGCAACGCAACAGGGACCTATGTTAATTTTGTGGTGATTTTTGGAATTTTAGAGATGCGTGCAATAGATAGAGAAAACACAAAGAAAGTCCAACACTAGCAGGGGCATTTGTGTAAATAAAATAACGTCCAAGGGTTTCTGTGCAAATATACCAAAAGTTCTGAGCGTTATCATAAAGTTTATGGACCAAATACATAGTTCAAAACCCACCAGGGGGCCATTGCAATTTTTCCAATCACGTGGGACTATGCGTGACTCATATGTACATGGACCAAAATGTAATTACATCAAGGAGAGGGGGCTGCGTGCAAATTTCTCAAAAAGATAACACTGTATATTTTATTTAATGGATCTCTACAAAATACACACAAATACAAGGGCGTCCATGAAATTTTCCAAACAAACGTGAGATAACATGTGAGCTGACGTGGATAGGACCTAAGTGTAAATACGAAAAAACTTAAGGTTCTTTTTGCAAAAATCTCCACTTTATTTGAAACGTTACACGATATTTAATGGACTAATTAGTAAATATAAAAAGAAAGGGGTTTAGATCTGCAATTTTCCCCTATAGGCACGCTGATGGACAGCGATCCGCGCACCACTTATCCACGTAGCGGGTTCTGGAAGCTCGATACCGCTTCACAGATCGGTGGTCTGTATTGCATCTGAGGTGCGATCGGTCGACCGAAACTGGCTTTGAACGAACGACCACGATTAGATCTGGGGCTGCCTCCCCCATCTGACTGCTGCTGCTATCCACGATGAACAGGGAAGAACACAGGGGTTCCCCGCATTCGATCGTTGATTCCTCCTCCGCCAGACAGCCACACACGTTGGAAGTGAGCTCTACTCGTCCGGGAATGTGCTCCGCCGCAGCTCTCGAGGTGCTCATGAGGTCCCAGGACCCGAAGAATCGTTCTGGCGAGCTCGAAGAAGAAGGGAGGTCCTGGGAGCCTGACAGTCGATGGATTTGAGTCCCAAAGGGCTCCATTTCACGTATACCCTGCACCAAAAGAAAGAAAGAGTGGCTCGAGGGGGTCCCCCTGGACTGGAGATTGAAGCTGCTGTGCTAAATAAATGAAGTGGGCGGCGAGGTCCGGCGATGCGGAGGAGGTGGACCTCGATTCACAGAGCCAGTAGGGCTCTGGTTGAGCTGAAGCGTTCGGGAGATGGAGAACGCGAAGGGGAAGGAGATGGATGTGAATAGAGGGGTGGAATCATTGAAGGATCGCAAAGGGGATCGTTGCCGGAGCGGAGCTCCGGCGAACTTCGATTCGGCTAATCCTACACGAATCGATACTCTAGCTATTACCCTAAAGGCATACGTAAACTACTGGAATAAAAACCTAACTATTTAAGCGGCAAAACAACTCTTATACCTGGTGGAGCACCAGGGAGCAGGGCGACGCCGGAACTCCGCCGTGGGTGCTACCTCGACTCCTCCGACCTGCTCACAACTCCAGAAGGACCCCCCCTGTCACAAGGATTCACTCTAGAGTGGAAGAAAGGGTGGAAGAAGCTCAAAAGGAGACCAAATTTGAGAAGGAGGAGGAGGCTTCTTATTTATACACAGGATGCACACCCTTATTGATCGCCCTTTTCGATCGAATCGGCGCCATGTACTATGAATCATGGGATAGGGAGTGTATCTAGGATGTACAAGGAACAATTTTCATGAAGGGTCCCGTCTCTCTCAAGCTACACAATTTGCGTGAAAAATCGGGGAAGTGGGGCTCTCGTGATTTGTCATAGGCGCAGGTCTAGGTCCTAGGAGTTGACCTGCGGTCAATGAATGGCGGCCTGCCATTGGTCCACGGAGGCCGCTAGAAGACAAAACAGCCTAGATTAATAAAGATTAATTAATTTAAATTATTAAATGATTTTATTATTTTTCAAATATAAAATAAAAAATGTTTATTAATTAATGTAATATTTTATTATGATTTTATTTATTTTTTTGATGTATTTTCTTATAAGTTTATATTAATGGTGTATTTATAAGTGTATTTACATGTATTTTGTATAATTTATTTTTATTTTGTATAATTTATTTTATTATTTTATTCTCTTATTTTACATATTTATAACTTATTTTTATATACTTAAATATATTTTTATTTTATTTTTATGAGTTTATTTGCATATTTAAATAAATAGATATGTATAATATGTAGGTATACATATAGGTATTTTACCTGTATTTTATATACATTTTATTTATTTAATGAATTTTATTGGGTTTTCTTTTAATTTCAACATGTACATATATTGTGTATATTATTTACATAATTATAAAAATATAGATTTATAAAAATAATGAATCATGAATATAATGAATATTTTAATCGGTATCATGCACAATGAGGGCCAAAAACCTAACTTTTACAGATGAGCTTCAAAAATTATGAAACCAATTTTATTAAACAACTCTTGAAAGGTTATATACAAGCAAAGGTGATTTTTGTGGATTTTGACTTTTTATTTGCAAGATATGGGTCTGTGAAGTTGAGATTCTGGCTTTCTATTCTATGTATCATGTGCACACTGTGTATCATTTTTGTATAAACTAAATTTTGTATTTTTATTTACATTATTATCTACAACTTTCGTGCACAAAATTTCTTTATTTGATGAATAAATAATTAGATACAAAATAGGGGCCAAAAATGCATAAATCAAGAGTGAATAAATGAAATATTTATTGTATTCTCGTCCCTTCTCCCCCTCCTTTATTCCTTGTCGACCAATTCCATTCTGGCCTTGGTCTCGAGGTCAAGGTCACCAAATATTTGCAATATTTTGTTCCTTTTTCTTTTCTTCTCTTTCTTCTATAATCTTGGCATTAAAAACCTTATTTTATGTACACTTAATACCATAAATGATGAATGCTATTATAGACAAATTGATGCTATTTACATGCATTTGCTTGGGTTTTTGAGGCCAAAATAATAGAATAAAGGTGATGAAATGGGGATTCATCACCCCCTATACTTGCCTTTGCTATCCCCCTAGCAAATACTTATGCAATAAGTACAAAAAGAATAAAGAATAAGAAGAAAAGAAAAAGAAGATTGAAAAAGATGGAGTGACTAGGATTGCTTTCAGTGCAATATCTTGTCCTTACAAAATCATAATTTGGAGCTTCTGTTAGACCTTGGGTATGAATGTGTGGAGAACCTAGTCGGGAACCAACTTTAAAACACAACAGCCTTCGAGAGTCACAGAACTCGGTTCAACCCACCTCAATAGCCTGGTCAGAACTGGCCTACGCCATACGCAAACCCTTATGACTATGAAGCTGACTTGTACAGTGTGAGTGATAGTGGCTCTCCCCAACTTAAATGACAATGAACTAACTTCTCCAGAATGACGACCTAATGATTCCCCAGTCCAGCCCTCTGTCGTCGAGGAGCAGGGTATTCCCTTCTAAGTTCAAGTGACATCCAACTCAAGAGAAGGAGGTGAAGAAGAGAATGGACGGTAGCCAGTGTAGCTACCTATCCTGGGATGCAAGACCAGTGTAGTCAAGTCATCCAGCTGCAGGCTCACATGGTATAACTTTGATGCTCAAGCTTGCTTATTTTCTGTACAACTTATATACATACTCCGGCAGACATTTATTTTTATTTTCAAGCCTGTCTACTTTTTTTGGAGTTTCTTTCTCCTATTTTTTTAAAGATACGATTTACAACAGCATTTACATAAGGACTTTTCCCTCTTGAGCCAGAAGACTATCCCTCTTTTGAAGCTTTATTGCAACCCACACTCTCCTGTCATTCGGCTTCATTGAAACTGGGCCAGGTTGGGGTGCACTTCCCTCCCTAGACGAGGATGAATGTTTCCACCCGTGTGCGTCTCAGACTGGCAAATCCAACCCCCTCACCACTCCAACTGAGTTGAGCCAAGTGAAAGGTGCAAGTGTCCAAGTTAGGTCACGGTTGACAAGAGTCGTGCGTGTGTCTCGAAAAGTTCTAGTTAGTCAGTTGAGGTGACTTGAACCCAGCCCTGATTTCTCAAAGAATTAAGTCTGAATTGACCTGAAGTACCTTCAACCTAGTTCCCATAAGGTTCCAGTGCAGTTAGGTGCAGTAAGGTCCAACCAAGCTCCAATTTTAGACTTTATTGGACTGGTTCAATCACCAAGCTCACTCAAAAAGAATATGAATGATATGCACATGCTATGCGCAATGGATGATGCAATTTTTCAAAGAATTTTGAAAACAAAGAGAAAATGTTTACACAAAGAATTTTGCAAATAAAATAATTTTGGCATCTTAAGTATAAAATACGTACAACTATTTACATGTACGCGCCGCTTTGTTTTTCTCTTAAAGAAATTTAAAGAATTAGGTGATTTATTTATTTAGGTGTATATACAGTTGATAAAAAAATTTATATATTTATATATACATATATCAATGATGCTTTTATTCCTCAAAATTATTTTAAAATCATTTTGAAAACTATAGTACAAAATAATTTTTGCAAATATTTATAATCATTTGAAAGCCATTTTTTTCAAAGATTTTGCAAATGCTATATGTACATTTTTCAAAATATTTTTACAAACATTTTTCAAACCATTTGCACATAGGTTTTCAAATCCTTTATTTCACACAAAGAAGAAAATTTTACAAACAAAGCAATTTTACACAGGTTGAAATCGTTTCACAACAAGTTTTCCAAACAGTTCACACCATTTTTCAAATCATTCTGTAAAAGTTTTTAACCTGATTTATTAATCAGTGTATACAAAGAAAGACCACACTTTATGTACAAAATGGTTTAGGCTCTTATAAGTTTTATTTGGAATTATTGCTAATTCTTGCACGAGAAATTTTTGTGTAAACTCCTCAGACTTATTTGAGAATCATTTTCAAAAGATTTTGAAGACTATAGTCCAAAATATTTTTACAAGCATGTACACACATTTGAAAATCATTTTGCAAAGGTTTTCCAAACAACATATAGATTTTTTCAATTATTTTTGCAACCATTTTTCAAACCATTTGTAAATCACTTTTCAAACGTTTTTATTTCACTCAAAGAAAATAAATTTTACAAACAAAATTATTTACAAAGGTTGAATACTTTTTACACAATATTTTTCAAACACTTTTCAAAAGATTTCTTCACAAGGATGACATTTTTGCACAAAGCATTTTTCCTGATTTATTAATTAGTAAGGGTAAAAAGAGTTTGAGGAGTTCGCAATCATCTTTTATTATAGAAATACTTTTATTATTACTTTTCGCTTGAGGTAGTATTTTATGTACAATATGAGTTATGACTTATAGTATATACATAGTATATACGACCCCCCTATGCTTAGCTTGAGCTATGTCCTCATAGATCAAAGAGAAAAGAGAAGACATAACTCGTACTGAGTACGAACAAGTCTAAAGAATATACGAATAAGAGATGAATGATTGAGAAGTTGACCGTCCCCCTATACTTAGGATCAAGTAATCCTAAGTGTAGCAGACTGTACACAAAGCAGGGTGGGTCAAAGTTGGGAAGAAATAGATCGTACTCAGATTGTATCCCCTTTTACTTAGGGTAAGATATTCCTAAGTATAGACAAGAAGAGGAGACAATGAGACAATGGGGAGGATCAAAGAATAGAGAAACTCGGTGTGTACACCCCCCATACTTAGGACAAAGTGCATCCTAAAGACTGTACACAAAGGGCGACACCACCATTTTTTTGATAAGAAAAGAAGGTAGAAAAGAAAAAGAAGAGAAGAAGAAGAGAAGAAATCAGATGAATAGTTTTTGAGGTGCAGTGTCTGAATCTTCTGATGTCGACAATGTTGTGGGTATGTCGTCAAGGTGCATAATCTGGATGGAGTTGACAATGGTCAAGAATGTATCAGGCTAGAGATAAGGCTTTAGGAGTTGACCGTTGACGAAGAATAGTTGTGTGTCAGGGGACAGTTTTGATATAGCAATGCTTCCGTTGTCACGCACTTCACGAACTCGGAATGGCCCTGTCCATTTACTCTTTAATTTGCCCGAGAAGATCCGTAACTTTGCATCAAATAACCACACCTTCTGTCCAACTTCAAAGGTCTTTCGTCTGATGTGCCAGTCATGCCAACATTTCACCTTTTCCTTGCACATCAATGTGTTATCGTATGCATATTCTCGGAACTCCAAGAGTCTGTTCAGATAATCTTTTCTTTTCTGACCACTTTTCCGTGAGTCCAAAATGCACATGCTGATGGCCCATAAAGACTTGTGAATTAATTCGACGGGCAGATGGCATGGCTTCCCATATACAAGACGGTAGGGTGACATACCCAAGGGAGACTTGTAGGCGGTTCTGTAAGCCCAGAGGACTGAGTCCAAGAGTTGAGACCAGTTCTTTCTATCCGGCCGTACAAGTTTGTGAAGGATCGTCTTGATTTCTCTGTTTGATAATTCGGCCATGCCATTGGTCTGAGGATGTTAAGGGGATGCGATATGATGGTCAATGTCGTACTCCTTTGTTAATTTCTTGGCCTCTTTGTTAATGAAATGGCTACCCCCATCTGATATAAGAATCTTCGGAATCCTGAACCGCGCAATAATGTTGTCTCTCAAGAATCGGCACACCGTCCGACTGTCAGCGGCTCGAGCGGGAATAGCTTCAACCCAACGACTCACGTAATTACGGTGAGAAGGATGTGCTCAAAACCTTGACTGTTAGGGAAAGGTCCCATGAAGTCAATGCCCCATGAATCAAAAACATCTGCTATCTGAATGATCTTCAGGGGCATCGAATCCTTTGCAATGAGTGTACCCTTCAATCTCTGATAGTCAATGCATCGTTTGACGAATACTGTTGTATCCTTGAATAGTGTGGACCACCAGAAGCCACACTGAAGTACTTTAGATGCCGTACGGTCTCCAGAGTGATGTCCACCCGATTCGAGTGAGTGACAATGCTTGAGGACACTATAATGCTCCTCCTGAGGTATGCACCTGCACCAAATGCAATCCGCTCCTTCCCTGAATAGAAGAGGATCTTCCCATTGATAGAAACGGATGGTCGACATGAAATTATTCTTCTGATTCTTCGTTCAATCCGATGGTGTTACCCCCAAAGCGAGGTAATTGACTATATCAGCATACCAAGGGAGGGAATCCACTGCTAAAATTGACTCGTCAGGGAAGGTTTCTGTGATAGGTGCGTTGTTCAGGTGAGGCTCTTGCTGCTCAATTCTGGAGAGGTGGTCTGCTACCACATTCTGAACTCCAGGCTTGTTCTTGATTTCCTAATCAAATTCCTGGAGGAGAAGAATCCATCGAATCAGTCTCGTCTTGGCATCCTTCTTCTGCTGTAGGTACCGGATAGCAGAGTGGTCTGTAAAAATGGTAACTTTTAATCCGAGCAAATAGGATATGAACTTCTCGAGGGCGAAAATCACGGCTAACAACTCTTTCTCGGTCACAGTGTAATTTCTTTGTGCCTCATATAATGTTTTGTTGGAGTAGTGAATGGCATAGGGCGCCTTGTCTTTTCTCTGTCCTAGAACAACCCCGACTGCATAGTCTGACGCATCAATCATGATCTCAAAAGGGAGAGACCAATCTGGCAGCTGTAGGATTGGAGCTTGAGTGATAAGCTCCTTCAATTGATTAAAAGTAAGGAGAACTTGGTGATTGACATTGAACTCAGTTTCCTTGCATAAAAGCTCTGTTAAAGGTCGGGTGATGCGGCTGAAATCCTTGATGAATCGTCTGTAAAACTTCACATACCCCAGGAATGACCTTACATTTGTGACTGACTGAGGTGGCTCTAGATTGGCAATGACATTCACCTTTGCCGGGTCGACTTCCATGCCACGTTTGGAAATGACGTGACCCAACACAAACCCTTCGGTGACCATGAAGTGGCTCTTTTCCCATGAAAGTACTAAATTGACTTCACGACATTTCTGAAGCACTCTGTCTAGGTGCCTAAGACAAGAATCAAAACTGTCACCATTGACTGATAAGTTGTCCATGAACACCTCGAGAAAACTGCCTACCATCTCAGCGAAAATTGCTAACATGCATCTCTGGAATGTCGCAGGTGCGTTGCATAATCCAAAGGGCATTCTCCTGAAGGCATAGGTGCCGAACGAACAAGTGAAGGTAGTCTTCGCTTGATCTTCGGGAGCGATTGCCACCTGGTTGTACCCGGAGTACCCATCCAAAAAGCAGAAGAACTCCTTGCCTACTAGTCTTTCCAACACTTGATCAATGAATGGCAAGGGAAAGTGGTCCTTCTTAGTTGCTGCATTAAGACGACGGTAGTCAACACACACCCGCCAGGATGTTGGTACCCGAGTGGATATTTCCTCTCCTTTATCATTGGTAACCACGGTAAGCCCAGATTTCTTTGGAACCACATGTAGTGGGCTTACCCATTTTGAATCGGAGATGGGACAGATGAAGCCCACGTCACACTATTTCGTGATTTCTTTCATGACGACGTCCCAGAGATTTGGATTCAGTCTTCTTTGGAATTCACGGGACGGCTTGGCATCTTCTTCTAGATAAATGTGGTGTGAACACAAAGCTGAATTATCCCACAGAGATCTGATACACACCAATCAAGTGCCTTGCGGTTCTTTTCTAGAACCTCGAGAAGTCAAGATTCCTGCTCTGGATTTAGCCTGCTGTTGATGATGACCGGATACATGTGTTCTTCACCCGCGAGGAATGCATACTTCAGTCCTGCCAGAAGTGGCTTGAGTTCTGATTTTGATCTGTCCAACTTGTTGGTCACTTCAGACACTATACTGGTGGTAGGATGTACTTCTTTGATGGAGCTACCATCCTCAGTCTTCTGTTGAGACCCTGATGATATGCCGAACTGTTTTGTACTATGCTCATTGTGTTCGGGCTGGAGTAAATTCTCGAAATCACATAGTTGTGCCAACATCTGAGAATCTGTCTCCCAAGAATCATCGGAGCATGGATCAACTGTGCTTTCCAAGTCCTCCTCGAGAGTGAGGATTTCTCGGGTCCATGAATCATTCAAAGACAGTGATGAATCTCTGATCTTTGCAATAAAGTCACAGTCTGCTTCTGACATTGCATGGCTCTCATCAGTCGTGGCGTTCGACCCTCTAATCATGTCTATAGTGATCTACTTGTTGTTCGAGCTGAAAGTGATCTTGCTAGACCCGTAATCAACCATGGCACCTGAGGTACGTAGGAATGGTCGGCCAAGGATGATAGGGGTCTAGAGTAAGGGTGCGGGTGGGTCCATATCAAGGACCACAAAAACAACTGGGAACTGCATCTCCCGCACCTTAACTACAATGTCTTCCAACTGACCTCTGGGTCGCTTGATGGATCGGTCAGCGAACTGAAGGATCATTCTTGTCTGCTTGAGCGGACCCATCCCAAATTCTTGCATGATTTATGATGGCAAGAGGTTGATGGAAGACCCGCTGTCAAGGAGAGTGCACTCGAAGACTTGATCGAAAATCTCATAACTGATAAGAGGTGCTCCATTGTCCTGCTTTTTCTGTGGGAGGTTGCTGATGGCCACAACTGTGGCCAAGGTGAGGATGTGCTTCTCAACTTGTTGGCGTCTGTTCTTTCGTGCTGGTCGATGCCTGCTGGTACATGCTTCTTTCAGACCTTTCTTGACAGCTGGCATGTATTCTATGGCCTTCATTAAGGGAATCTCATCAATTAAGTTATCTATTATTTCCAGAACTCTAGGATCAGACAATGCACTTTTTCTTTTGCATTTTTTTTGGATTTTTCAATTGCATTAGGAAAAGGAATATTTACATCACTGCTAGGCAAAGTAGAGTTCTTGTCTACATCATAACTATCACCCACAAATTGTTGTACATCCGGACTACAAAAGGGAGTACAAATTGGATCCTAAGATACTGGTGCTGATGGGCGAGCAAAAAGTAGGGCATCTGCTCGTCGGCTGGTGAGGGATCGACTGCTGCTGGCGGCTCCTCCGAGGCTGGCACGACTTTGCTTCGGCTGCACTTATTTTTGTTGTTTTTGATTTTGCAGATGTTTTGTATTTTTGACTGAGGGTGCTGGTGCTGCATGACTGCTGGAATGACTTCTCCTTCTTCTTCCTCCTCACCCGCCCCTGTAGCTGGTACGGTTGATGTTGAAGATGACGATCCACCTGGTTTTTTATCTCCCCATTCTTGATAGCAGACGGAGGCAAGGCCCTACCACTCCTGAGAGTGACAACATTAGAACAAATAATATTATCATTTTCTGACTCTACAGACGCAGACATGACATCACATTCTACCTGCTCTTTCTTTTTAAAGCTATTGGGGTTGGCTTCGACCTGAGCTGGGATGGTGGTCTTGGTGGTAGTCAGCTCGTCGAGCCTCTTGATCATATCTGCTAGCCCTTTGACGAGTAGGGCCAAGAAATCCATGGTTGGGTTCACAGGAGTTGCCTCTGAAGATACAGCGCGCAGATCACACTGTTGCTGCATGTGCGGGTGCTGAGGCTGTTGTTGGTGGTGCTGGGGTGGTGTAGGAAGCTGAAATTGCTGGTAAGAGGGAGGAGGATACTGCTGGTATTGATGAGGTAGGGCAGCCGCATATTGATGGAAAGGTTGTGGCTGACGGTACTGCGGCTGCTGATAATGCTAATTCTACCTCCATTGATTTGCATATGGGGGAGGCTGATGGTACTGTGGCGGCGGCTGTGAGGACTACCCAAATCGACCACCCTGAGGTTGGTGGTACTGCCGGTTGGCCGATAGCTGACCCTGAGGTTGTCCAATAGGACGGGTCGGCTGTGCTTCATTGTTCCAAACCCCATTGACTTCTCGAATCAAGGGTGGTGGTGGGAAGACTAGATCAGATCCTGCTGCAAAATCTGGTTGGTACACAACCATCTGCTGCTGCGGGTGGCCCTGGTCAGGCGCCTGCACGTAGTACACGTGCTGGACTGACGGTGGCTGCTGGCTTGGCTGAGGCTGTTGTGGCGGTGGTAGGTAGTCTTTCTTCTCAGCTGAAGCTTCTGATGGTACTGTTGACTGAACAGAGTTGATGGTGCCCACTATCAGTTCTAACTGTTTGGTGATATGATCTAGCTTATCAAGGTTTTGAGTCCTCTTTTCGATCACAACAAGTTTTTCAAGGTCTTGTGATCGCTTCTCAATGATATCAACCTTCGAGAGATGGCCCCCGATGATACTGAGGTTGGAGCTCTCATCTCTCTCTGCCTCGCGGGACGCTGCCATATGTACTTGTTTCTGGAGGATCTGAGGCTGCTTCTGGTATGCCTTTGATGAAGAGAGGGCGGCCTCTCCTTTGGCCATTTCTTCGAATATCTGCCAGACTACATTTTCATCCTTGTTGAAGTGTGAACTCTGATGAATCCCACTTCATCACTCTTTATTCCTTTATTTTATCTAGAAACTTGAGCAAAATACCTTGTATATAAGTGTAAATATCATAAATTACCAAAACACATGAATCTTGTAAATATGCATAATTAGCATGTTTTTGTGCCAAAATAAAGGAATAAAGAAACACACGAAAAAGAGGGAAATATTTAGAATAAATATTGAGTGACCTAATCCCAAGGGAGGGCTCAGCATGGGCCTGACTGCAAAAGAATTCAAGTAGAGAGAGATAGGGAAGCTCAATTGTGTATACATATACCTATGTATATAAATAAAAATTATTTTCCTCTAAATAAAAATAAAAATGTGTGTTTATTAACTTGTACATATTTGTAAAGATAAAACCAAAATAAAAATGGAAAAATATAAACAAAACAAAAAGAAATAAAATTCCTTCATCATTGTACATGTACCATGTATATAGAATAACCTATCTATTTATTTCCCCTTGTAAATAATTAATAAAAATCTAATAAAAATATTTTCACATTCCATATTTCATGATGTAAATAAATAAAATAAAAATTAGAAAAATAAAAATAAAATAAAAAGAAATAAAATAAAAACCAAAATCCACCTTGTATATATACCATGTAAACATGTATATAAAAGTATTTATTTAATCTATGTAAATAAACAATAAAAATAAAATAAAAATCCTCTTTTATTTCAAATTTTATTCTATAAATAAATAAAATATAAAATTGGAATAAATGTACAAAAATAAACAACTAAAAATAAAAATAAAAAATTCTTTTATGTATATACCTATATATAATAATATAATGTAAATACATAAATTATTTTTCAAAAAAATAAATAAAAATCACTAAAAAATAATTTGAAAATAAATAAACAATTTTCATGTTTTAACTTTTTTGAAAATAAGTCATTTACTATTTTTTATTGAATTTCCAAATATTTAATAAGTGGCTGATTCTGATTGGTCCACGGGGGATTGTTGACCCCCGGTCAACTCTCCACCGCAGACCACTTTTCCCGTGGATCTCATGACCGGCCGGACTTCTTCCAATTTTCGCACGATGATCCGAGCTCCATTCGCCTAAACCCCAGGTCCTAATCACATTTCCGCGATCCGAGATCTTCGCCTGAACCTTCGCCTAGGGGTCCGTGCTTCACCAAGCCGGACCCGACCCCTTCTTCTCGGACCTGCACTGCTATATAGCGTCTCCTCCGCACTTTCCTAGCCATTTTTGGCACTGATCCTTCGTCCCAGGATCTCCATCTTCTTCCCTAGAGTGACAGCTTCGTGAGGGAGGTGTCGAAGAGAGGAGAGGAAGCCTTCAGCCACTGATCTGGCGATTCTTGCCGCCGTGCGCCGCCGCGAGGAGCGCCAGAGCCTCGGGACCCGACGACCCTTCGAGGCGAAGACCCAGAGCTTCCTGAGCTCGTCCCCACTCAACTCCAACCATCATATAGACCCGATTACATCTAGTTTTCCTTAATTTCCCATTACGCCCATATCCTCCCTCCGCCGTCGTCGACCGATTCCTGCCGTTACGTCCACCCATTTTATCATCGGACTCGACCATAACCCTCGTGAGACTTACCTTCACGTTCTCCCCCCATCCATCCCCCTTGGTTCGCCCCGGAACCAAGGTTCGACCTCCACCGCCGTCGCCTCGCTAGAGGTCGTCCATATCAACTCGCCCGACCGCCATTCCACCCCTAATCGGGTCAAGGCAGTTTGCCCTCGACCCAGGAGCTCTCTCGTGTGGTTTTGTAGGTAGAAGGGATCTCATCTAGAGGTCCAAAGTTCGAGCACATGAGCTTCCTCCCTCCGCCATCGCCGGGTCACTCCGGTGGTCCCCGACGTCATTAGAGGCTTCCATCAGCTGCGGAGCATCGAGGCGGAGCTTTTCCATATCTCAGCAGCTCCAGAGGAGGACCTCGGCACACACATTGGGCCGGCGAAGTTCGCCGACGTCGAGTTCTTGGAGGATCCTCCTCCGTCGTCCGATCGCCCTGGACGCTCCAGATTCAATCGCAGCGATCTGTTTAAGGAGCTTCAACCACCGTCGATATCTGCTAGGGATCGATCTGGACCGTTCGCTTCAGTGAAGAGGCGTCCACGCATCGCAGCCGTACGATCATCCACATGGCCCCTTTTCGGCCGTCCAATAATAAAGGGGTAAATATCCCTTAGGCCCCTGCTCTTTTGTTTTTGCAATCTAGTCCTGTAAATATTTTAATCAGTTGTTTTTATTTTAGAAAAATTGCACATCAGACCTCTATGTTTCTGCTATTTGCATTTTAGTCCTTATATATGTGGACGTGCATCGACACATGAGGGTTCGGTGTATTTGCATTTTGTACCCTGTGGTTTCTGTGTGTTATTGTTTGAATGTTTTGAAATAGGAATTACACAAATACCCCTCCGTGCCTGATTCACGTGCCCCGCGCGTGATTACTTGGACATTTTGCATGAGGGGCCCTGGGTTTTGTTTGTTTGTTACTGTTTGGCGTTTGCAACTTTCTTTCCTTGCATTTAGGTCCCTATGACTGTGAGCCTCTATTTTATGTAAATAAAATAGCAAATTAAATCCAAATTTCGTGAAATTTGGATACCTGGCTCCTGCCACTGTGTAAAAATTTCACTAAAAATTTGGTACATTTTTGAAGCTTTTTGATATTTTTAATAATTCAAAACCTTGTTTTTTCTTACTGTTTGAATTAGAAAATCAAAGAAAAATATTAAACTCCTCTAAAAATTACAAACAAATTAGTGTAAGTTAGTTTTAGTATCTTTTATTTTCTGTGCAATTTTCATGATTTTTGGATATATAAAACCCTAAAAATTGAAAAACCCTAAAAATTGAAAAACCCTAAAAATCTTATAAAAATTCTAAAAAATTCTAGAAAATCCAAAAAAATACAAACTCTTTTTTTGAATTTTAATCTTTGTTTATATTTTTCATAAAAATTACCTCCATATTTTTATAGTCCATTTTCTATTTTTTATGGACCTTTCAAATCTGGCTAGACAGTAGCTTACTGTTTTTGCTCTTCTTGAATTTTAGAAAATTATATAAAATTAGAAAAATCTGAAAAATTGAATAAAAACACTAAAAAACCTAAAAAACATAAAAATATTTTTGTTTGAATTTTTGGAGCCTTTTTGAGTGATTTATACCTTCACCCGGGTCTTGGTTAGAATTTTGGGCTCATCAGAATGGCGCCGTTACCGGGGAGCACAACTTAGTAGTCTTTTCTTTTTCGCGGTTTTCGTGGCTTTTTGTGCATAGATTTGTAGATATTTTTATTTGATATTATCTGCATAATTTTTCAAATAACTGTGTCTGATACATTTCTGTTTGCTTTCTTGCGAGGGCCCGAGGACAGAGGCGGCTTTTTCGGAAGCCGAAGCAACCGCGGGAGTCATAGGCGGCTCTTTTCTGCATAGAGCCGCAGGAGGACGCGAGGAATCGAGCAGGAGTGCGGGAGCCATGGAATAGCCACGAGATTAGCCGTAGATTAGTGTAGTTTATTTTCCGCATTATTAATTTGTAATAACACATGGACCTAGACTAAATGGGACACTTGTGACTTTTCGGGGTCTGTTTCACCGAGCACCGGTGTGCTCGGGGGACCTCACCAAGTTTTCGTGGTTTTTTGTTACTTTTGACCGTTTATTTACTGCTTGTTTGATTTATGCGGTTTTTAGCCTTAGCTTAGAATTTTGCTTGATTGTGACGTAATTAATTAGGATCCAAACACCTAATTGCCTGCCTGTACCTATAGTTCAAATAATTGATCTAATTAATCAATTCACAAGAAAAAGCCGGCTTATTTGAGCTCTGGTCCACGTGCCTTGAGGAGTCACATACAACGTGTGCAGGATCTGTTGTGGCAGACACCGAGTGACTCCCAAGATAGGACTCCAGACCTAGGCTCGAGTACCCGACTACTGTTCTTTCGTGTAGAAATTACTCTACTAGGGGCGGTTTTCCGCGTGCATCATATAGGTAGTTTATATTCAATCTTTTATTTATGCGCGGATCACCCTGCATGTAGACTGCTGGAGTCAGGTATGCATCTCTTACTCTGCATGCATCATTGATTCCCGCGCATCGGCTTTTTTGTCTTCTCCCCTGGTTTTGGACTTAAAATAATCAGGAGAACCGAAAAATTTGTTAGGCATTATTTTTATATGAAAAACACCTAAAAAGGAAAACTATAAAATTGAGGCTGCTAAACAAACTTGACCCTAAAAGACATCTCATTTAAAAAATATGTCTTGGGGAGGGCAACCCCCTCATTGTCTGGGTTGATTGTGCGAGAGAGTGACCCGCACACTAGGCTAGAGCCACATCCGAGCCCGATCAGACTACCGACCTTTTATACAGGACAATCTTGTTGGTGGATTGGATTCCTACCAGGTCACGTAACCGCTCTGATATCCTGACATGATCACCTAAATAAAATAGACAAGATAATTGACCGAGCTCTTACGGTCTTCAGCTCAGTGTGGAGTAGGTGAATTCAGGGTTTGTTTTCTCATCTTGTTTATTTCCAGATCTCATCCGCTAGACTCGCCAGATAGAGATGATGGGCAGGAGGTCCCTTAGGCAGCCTCTAGTTGTACCGCTTTTCAGCACTCCAGAGTCCAGCCCACTCATCTAGGTTGGTTCGTGAGAGCCCAGACCCGCTTTCTGAACCCGAGTTCGATTCCGCCTTGTTCCCCCTTGACCACCCTTCTTCTATACCTGAGATTCCAGTGCCAGATGCGAGACAACAGACTGATGATATTTCGGCACCTGAGTTTGGGTCTTTTGCCTTTGCAGAGACCATGGCCAGCAGCGAGGATCGCACTGAGGGTCAGAGGCCAGAGACGATGACCTATGTTCTGGACCAGGGTGCGATCAACACCACCATGTTAGCCTCCCTCGAGACGATGCAGCGACAGATACGAGACCAGGGGGCTTTCATGGTGGATATGAGGAGAGAGATGGAGAGACTGAGAGCCGTAGCAGATCAGCCGAGAGCCGCGGGAGGAGGAGCAACAGATCAGCCAGGAGGAGGAGCAGGAGGAGACCAGCCAGCAGTAGAGCAGCTGAGACCGATGCGAGAGTTGCACAACCCCGGATCGACACAGACACACAGCTGGGTGGTACTTCCAGCCATCATGGGGACTTCAAGTTCCCCCCGAACACACTTCAGTTGCTTCCCCGCTTCCACGGGCTCGCCACAGAGGAGCCCCATCTCCATCTCCAGGTATTTCTGATGATCTGCAGCACCGTCCACGACAAACATTTGGATGAGGACATCATCCGGATGATTGCCTTCCCCTTTTCACTGGCAGATAGAGCAGCCACCTGGCTGAAGCATCTGGGGAAGTTTGTATACATCTGGGAGCAGCTCCGCACTGAGTGCTTGCACAAGTACTATCCACTCGGGCGGACCAATGCAGCGAGGGCCTTGATCAGCAACTTCTCCATGCTCCCCAACGAGCAGTTTCACGAGGCATGGGAGAGGTTTAGAGAGCTTACTGATAGATGCCCGCACCACGACATCACGAAGCCGAACCTAGTTCAGAGCTTCTTTTACGGGTTGACACCAGAGCTACATGGCCTGGTGAACGCTTCTTGTGGCGGGTCCTACTTCACCAAGGATGAGGATCAGGTCTGGGCCATCTACGAGGAGATGGCCGAGAACTACACAGTGATGTCCCAGACCCGACTCTACACCTAGGGACGCCCTCAGCCACAGATCGTGCAGTTTCAGAGGATAGCATGGGTCGACACCGGTCCTTCTACTTCGTCAGGGGCAGCCGCACAGGTCGAGTCCACAACCACCGACATGGGCATCATCAATGAGAAGTTGGATCGGATGGAGCTGATCGAGAAGAAGCAGTGCCAGAGCATATCACAGATGGAGCAGATGGCACAGTTACTGAGTGACCTGAAGACACATGTCATGTGTCTCCAGGAGGCACAAACGTCTTCTCAGCCCCGTCTTCAGGCACGAGGGGATCTGAGTAGTAGCGGCGGTTCGTCCCAGCGCTCCACGCAGTCTAGACAGGTTCACCTTGTATAGGCAGAGTCGTACCACCAGCCGCAGCAGTACTACCAGCCACCACCGTCTCCAGACACTCAGATGGTGTTCTACCAGCCGGATCAGCCTCTGGTAGTAGTTCCGCCACCCCCTTACGAGCCAGAGCCGTTGATGGACGTCAACGGGATTTGTCACGACCGACCCCAGCCCGGTATCCGACGAGACCATCCCGGATTCTGTTGGTCGGCCGGAGATGCCAGTTCCCAGCAGCAACCTCCAGTTCAGGGTGGCCAGTACGGCCATCAGCGAGATCACCAGGAGCAGCAGCCCCCAGTGTACCACCACCAGCAGCAGTCATCCCAGCCCACACAGTAGTATTGTCCTCGTCCCTATCAGCAGTGACATTCTTGGAGGTGTGATCAGCCTCACCAGCTACATCATCATCCACAGTAGTACCCCTCTCAGCCGCATGAACCACAGCAGCAGCCTCACTACGCGCGAGGCCACCTATCAGGTTCTCATGGGTTCGCCTATGAGAACCCCGCCCTAGACGACTTAGCCTGCCTCATGACTGAGCAACAGGCTACATTCAGACGGGAGATGGATGATTTCCACCAGGAGATGCAAGAGATTGTGAGAGGGAAGGCCGTCATCCCTGCCCTGATCGAGCCTAACCCGAACATCCTGAAGAGGAAGTCTGAGCAGGTAGAGTTCACAGAGAGTACCACTCCTAGTGATTCTTTTGGTGATTTGTCTGCATACATGTTTGATGCTAATTTTGTCACACTTAGGAGCGTTAGGATGCCAGCAGGCGGCGCCTCATCTGAGCGATGGTCCCACGCCAAACCAGGAACGCCAGACGAGGAGGAGCGCGATACTGAGGCCGCGAGAGATGATGACGGTGGTACTGATGCCACCAGGGACGTTGATCCAGCTGATGGTACTGAGGCCATCACTTCACCAGTCCGAGGAGGTGGTACTGGTGCCACCATAGCTGCTGAACCAGAGCGCGGTACTGATGCTGCGAGACATGCCGAGGGTGGTACTGAGGCCACCATTTTCACTTCTGCTAGTCCTGTTGTTTTTCCATCTACACATGTATCTCAGGACATTTCTGGAAATAAAGGAAAGGGTTTGTTGTTTTCGGATCCACTTGTGTTGATTGATAATGATTGTGTAGATTCTGTTGTTCATGAGCATGCCAGGCCCTCTCCTAGTCCTTCATCTGAGAAGGACCCTGTGATCCGCTTTACCCGAGCACTTCACATGGGAAAGGGGAAGAAAATAGAAAATCCCAAAAAGAGTCATCAGATAGAGTTCAGCCAGCAGATGATAGATCGATTTCATATTCAGCTGACTCTACAGGAGGCCTTGGAGCACATCCCTCTACTCCAGAGATCACTCAGAGATAGGACCACAGTTAGGAGGAAGAGGAGGAACCATCAGTCCGAGATCCATGTGCTGACCAGAGCCACTTGTTTCACGATACAGAACCGTCTGCCAGCAAAGAGGCTAGATGCAGGAGCCCCGTGTGTCAGATGCCATATTCATGAGCAGAGGTTCGACCGCACTCTATAGACAGCGGTTCTTCGATCAACCTACTTCCGACAACCCTTCTCGACCACTTCGAGTTGGACACTCTCCGACAGAGCTGGACGGTCCTTCAGTTTGCTGATCGATTAGTCAAGAGGCCGAAGGGGATGCTGAAGGATGTTGTCGTCACGATTCAGGGCCTGAAATTCCCCGTGGACTTCATTGTGTTGGACATGGAGATCCCTGAGTCTGTGACCAATGCCCCCATCATTTTAGGATGCCCATTCTTGGCCACGCGAAGGCAGTGTCCGACCATGATAGCAGGAAGGTGTACTTTCGCGTCGAGGGCGAGAGTATACAAATAGAGACGATCGAGGAGACTAGAGCGAGAGATTCAGATAGCTCAGAGCCGACGACAGATTCAGAGCATATGACAGAGTCAGGGCGAGACATCCACCAGGACTGCGATTTTGTGATTACAAATGATGAGGTAGTTTGGGCAGATCCAGTAGCACATGCCATCCTCTCACCTTCAGAGTTCGCTGATGCAGAGACGCCAGTAGAGGAGATCATGGAGAGCGCATTCCTGGTCCAGGATACATTTCAGGCCGCAGATTCGGTTCGTGATCGCGATACAGATTTTTGTGAGTATGATCCCTCGGAGTCAGATACTGATTGGCAGAGTTTGATGATTTCACACCGTGTCTGACTTCTACTGAGTCTACAGCTGAGGAGATTGATTCTGAGCAGAGCAGAGATAGACCAGTTAAGCAACCATCTCCAGATCCAATTTGTGAGCGAGAGTTCTCATTCTCCCGTGCAGATTTGGCTGCATACACTCAGATTCTTCAGAAGTCATATTTGCCAGCACTGACTTGTCCATAGCTGAAGCCGCTACCAACATTGCTGAAGTATAGGTTCCTTGCGGGTGAGCATGAGATGTACCCAGTCATTATCTCCGCTGATTTGACTGGAGAGCAAGAATCCCGTCTGATGGGGGTTCTTGAAAAGAACCGCAAGGCGATAGGATGGAGTGTAGCCGATCTCCAGGAGATCAGTCCGACCCTGTGCTCTCACCACTTCTATCTCGAGGATGAGGCAAAGCCATCGCGTGAGTTCCAGCGGTGGCTGAACCCGAATCTTAGAGAGGTTGTCATGAAGGAGATCTCTAAGTGGTGGAGCGCCGATTTTATCTACCCCATCTCCGACTCCAAGTGGGGTAGTCCGTTGCATGTGGTGCCCAAGAAGACGGGCATCACTACAGTTGTCACGGAGTCCGGAGAGGAGATCGCTACCCGGGTACCCACTTCTTGGAGGGTCTGCGTAGATTACAGACGACTCAACCAGGCCACCAAGAAGGATCATTTCCCCTGCCGTTTATTGATCAGATTATTGAGGGACTGACAGGGAAGAGCCACTACTGCTTCTTGGATGGATACTCTGGCTACAATCAGGTGGCCATCGCGCCCGAGGACCAAGACAAGACCACCTTTACCTGTCCCTTCGGGACATATGCCTTCAGACGCATGCCATTTGGGCTATGCAACACCCCTGTGACATTTTAGAGATGCATGCTGTCTATCTTTTCGGACATGGTGGGGGAGTGCTTGGAGGTCTTCATGGATGATTTCTCGGTCTACGGCGACAGATTCGACTCCTGTCTTGACTGCCTAGACCGAGTCCTTCAACGATGCATAGAGGTTCACCTAGTGTTGTCTTGGGAGAAGAGTCACTTCATGGTGACTCAAGGGATGGTGCTTGGCCACATCATATCCAGCAGGGGCATGGAGGTTGATCTGGCCAAGGTAGATGTCATTAGAAAACTCGATCCACCGTCCAACTTGCGGCAGTTACGGTCTTTTCTGGGGCACGTCGGTTTCTACCGACGTTTCATTCATGATTTCAGCAGGATTGCCTGATCGTTGACTGATCTGTTGACGAAAGACACCGAATTCCTTGTAGACGATAAGTGTCTATCGTCATTTGAGACTCTCAAGAGCTGTGTCATAGAGGCTCCTATTCTGCAGCCACTCGATTGGTCTCTCCCAATCGAGATCATGACGGATGCCTCTGATTTTGCCGTGGGGGCCGTGCTGGGATAGAGGAGGGATGGAGTCCCATTTGCCATTCACTACGCTAGCCGTACATTGGATGCCACGCAGCGGAACTATACTATCACTGAGAAGGAGATGCTAGCCGTAGTTTTCGCCCTAGATAAGTTCAGATCTTACATCATTGGATCTAGAGTGACCATTTACACTGATCATACCGCTATCAGGTACCTCATGGCAAAGAAGGATGCCAAAGCTAGATTGACCAGATGGATCCTTCTACTCCAGGAGTTTGACATAGAGATTAAGGAGAAGCCTGGAGTCAAGAATGTGGTGGAAGATCATCTCTCCCGATTGGAGTATCTTGAGGTTTCTGAGCAGATTGACCCTATTTGTGAGACCTTCCTAGATGAGGCGATCCTTGCTACCGCCTCACTCCCATGGTATGCTGATATTGTGAACTATCTTGTCGCCAAGAAAGTTCCACAAGATTGTCCCAGGCAGAAACTTGAGGCCTTCCTCGCGAAGGCCAAGTTTTACCATTGGGAGGATCCTATCCTTTACCACGAGGGAGGGGATAGTATCTGGCGTAGGTGCATTCCTCAGGAGGAGCACCACAACGTCCTTACTTACTGCCACAAGCTTGAGGCAGGAGGACCTCACTCAGGGAGGAGAACGGTACAGAACGTGCTCCAATCCGGCCTGTGGTGGCCTACTCTCTTCAAGGACTCTTATGAGTTTGTGAAGAGGTGTACTGACTGTCAGAGGATGGGCACTTGTGGACAACGTGATATGATGCCGATGCAGCCCATACACTTCTGTGAGGTTTTTGACACATGGGGCATCGATTTCATGGGTCCATTCCCTATGAGTCAGGGATTTGAGTACATTTTGTTGGCCGTGGATTATGTGAGTCGTTGGGTTGAGGCCATCCCCGCCCGAACCGCAGATGCTAGGACTATTTGCAAATTTTGGAGGAAGAATATCATTTCACGGTTCAGGGTACCTCGAGTGTTGATATCTGACGTGCACTCTTATTTCGTCAACGACAAGGTAAAGGCCCTTGCTAGCGAGTTCAGCATAAACCATCGAGTTGCCACTCCATACCATCCTCAGACGAATGGTCTTGCTGAAGTGTCGAACAGGGAGATCAAGACTATATTGCAGAAAGTTGTCCGCCCTGACCGAAAGGATTGGTCACAACTTTTGGACTCGGTCTTGTGGGCATATCAGACTTCTTTCAAGACCCCTTTGGATACATCTCCCTTTTGCCTCATTTATGGCAAGCCGTGCCATTTACCTGTTGAGCTGAGACATAGGTCACTTTGAGCAGTCACTGATATACTTTTGGATCCAGAGAGTGTAGGAGACCAGAGGAGGGCAGAGTTAGCAGCCCTGGAGGAGCTTCGTGATACCGCCTTTTCAAACAGCCTACATTATAAGGAGAGAGTAAAAGAGTGGCATGATTCTCATATCAGCCACAAGTAGTTTGAGCCAGGACAGAGAGTATGGCTGTTTGATGCTAGGCTTAGATTATTCCCAGGGAAGCTGCAGAGCAAATGGAAGGGATCGTATTTGGTTAGAAAGGTGCATGACAATGGGAGTATTGATATATCTGAGTTGTCTTCTGATGCTACCTTTCGAGTGAACGGCCAGTGGCTCAAGCCATATCTAGATCATGAGCCGTGGGTCGTTGATGTTGCCCCTATTCACTTTGCGTGAGATGTGGTCTCTTGACTCACATCTATTGCATCTCACGCCTGATTATCACTGTTCTTCTGACTTGTATAGATCCAGTTATCTATATCACTCTATTCTTTAGTCCCACATCCCTTTTCTCATCTTGTGATTATGCTATACTTAGGGTGTACCTTACCCTAAGTATAGGGGGGATGTAGGACTCTCGGGTATTCTTTTCATTCTTTCTACCCCTGTTTTGCTGCCTATACTTAGGGATATTTCACCCTAAGTATGGGGGGGTAGACTCTGTACATCCTGTTACTCGGATTCCCCTTCATGTACAGCTTACTATACTTAGGATTACTTAATCCTACGTATAGGGGGAAACACCGAGTCCTCTTCATTCTATTATTTGATTCGTCTTTGTATATAGCCATTCTTTTCGCTTCCCTATACTAAGCACGAGTTATGTCTTCTTCATCGCTCTTGATCACTCTGAGGACATCGTTCGAGCTAAGTATAGGGGGGTGTGTATATATTTCATATATACTTTAGCCATAACTCGTACTTTGTGTGAGTGTGTTAATAAATAAAAATGGCTAAAAACCTAAAAATCCATAAAAATTTAAAATTTTTCCCTTGTATATAAAATTCTTCTTGCACATAACTATTTATTTATAAAATTATTTTTGTACAAATGATTGTAAAATCTTTTTGTGTAAATAGTTTGTAAATATTTGCATGTTAAAATTATGTATATAGTACAAAATTTTTGTAAAATGTTTTGGAAAACAAAAAGTTTGCAAAAGCCTTGTGTAAATTTTTGTAAATATTTTGCAAAACTTCGCATCCATGCATACATCCATGTTTTCAAACATTTTTCAAAAAATTTGCACAATTGTAAATATTTGTAAATTGCATCTTTGTAAAACAACATCTTTGTAAATATTTGTACAGCTTTTCTAAATCATAGTTGACATTTAAACTGGCCTGGAATTGAATTGACAAATGGAGCTTGGTTAAGACCTTAATCCACCTAACAATAAGAGGAATCTTATAGGGCTTAGGATTGAGACTTTTCAGGTCCATTGGGACTTACTTCATTGAGTCCACTAGGCTATGAGCATATGTCATCTTGATGAGCCTAAGTAGAGCACTTAACAACACAGGCATGACTCTCGGAGATAATGGCTTTACTTGCACCAGCACCTTACACATAGCTCTCCACGGATGAGGTGGTGAGGAGGCAGTTTCCTTTGGCTTGAGGTAGCATATGAGGGTAGTAGTTCTAGGTGGAACCTCTCTTCTTCTTATAGTGAAGGAAGTGCGTCTCAACTTGGTCTGGTGGTTATGAAGTCTAAAGACAGAAGCTGTGGGTTGCAATAAAGCTTCAAAAGAGGGATAGTCTACTGGCTCAAGAGGAAAAACTCCTTGTATATATGCTGCACCATGTAGATATGTTGTACAGATGCACACAAAAAAATGTGCAAAAAGAAAAGAACTCCAAAAAAGTGGTGGGTCGGATTGAAAAATTAATAATCCCACCGGATTGTATATAGTCAAATAAAGCAAAAGCTTATGGTATTCATGTTCCATCTCATGAAGCTTGCAGCGGGAGACTCAGTGTAACTGGTTAGAGCTCCCAAGGATACGTGGCTACACTGATCATGGTCCATTCTCTTCTTCCCCCGCTTCTTGAGCCGATTGCACATGAACTTAGAAGGGAATACCCCGCTTCTCGAGGAAAGAGTTGCTAGACCGAGGCAATAGAGTTACCATGTTGAGGGAGGTTGTTTCTTTGTTACTTCTGAGGTGGGGAGCTACATATCACTTACACCGTACAAGGAAAGATTCGTGGTCATTAGAGGTTGTGTATGTAGACTTGTTCTGATCTGGTTTATTGAGGAGTCTTGACCATAGATTGCTGGAACTTAGAGGCTGTTAAGTTTTAAGCTCAAGTCCAAATAAGGTTCCGACAAATTAATAATCCAAAGGTCTGACCGAGCTCCATATTTCAATTTAATGAAGGAAAGTTTAATAATCAACCTTGATTTCGCCTCTTTTTCTTTCTCTTTTGCACTTCTTTTTCAAATAAGTGTTTGCTAAGGGACTAGCAAAAGTAAAGTATAGGGGGGTGATGAATCCCACTTCATCTCTCTTTATTCCTTTATTTTAGCTAGAAACTTGAGCAAAATACCTTGTAAATAAGTGTAAATATCATAAATTACCAAAACACATGCATCTTGTAAATATGCATAATTAGCATGTTTTTGTGCCAAAATAAAGGAATAAAGAAACATAAGAAAAAGAGGGAAATATTTAGAATAAATATTGAGTGA
Source organism: Ottelia alismoides (assembly GCA_037367405.1). Lineage (NCBI taxonomy): Eukaryota > Viridiplantae > Streptophyta > Magnoliopsida > Alismatales > Hydrocharitaceae > Ottelia > Ottelia alismoides. Next base: position 311,948 of record JAZKJV010009073.1, on the reverse strand, counting down.
CCCAATCCCAAGGGAGGGCTCAGCAAGGGCCTGACCGCAAAAGAATTCAAGTAGAGAGAGATAGGGAAGCTCAATTGTGTGTACATATACGTATGTATATAAATAAAAATTATTTTCCTCTAAATAAAAATAAAAATGTGTGTTTATTAACTCGTACATATTTGTAAAAGATAAAACCAAAATAAAAATGAAAAATATAAGCAAGACAAAAAGAAATAAAATTCCTTCATCAGTGTACATGTACCATGTATATAGAATAACCTATCTATTTATTTTCCCCTTGTAAATAATTAATAAAAATCTAATAAAAATATTTTCACATTTCATATTTCATGGTGTAAATAAATAAAATAAAAATTAGAAAAGTAAAAATAAAATAAAAAGAAATAAAATAAAAACCAAAATCCACCTTGTATATATACCATGTAAACATGTATATAAAAGTACTTATTTAATCTATGTAAATAAACATTAAAAAGAAAATAAAAATCCTCTATTATTCTAAATTTTATTCTATAAATAAATAAAATATAAAATTGGAATAAATGTACAAAAATAAACAATTAAAAATAAAAATAAAAATTCTTTTATGTATATACCTGTATATAATAATATAATGTAAATAAATAAATTATTTTTCAAAAAAATAAATAAAAACCACTAAAAAATATTTGAAAATAAATAAACAATTTTTATGTTTTAACTTTTTCGAAAATAAGTCATTTACTATTTTTTATTGAATTTCCAAATATTTAATAAGTGGCTTATTCTGATTGGTCCATGGAGGATTGTTGACCCCCGATCAACTCTCCCCAATGGACCTCTTTTCCCGCGGATCTCAGACCGACCCGACTTCTTCCAATTTTCGCACGATGATCCGAGCTCCATTCGCCTAAACCCTGGGTCCTAATCACACTTCCGTGATCTGAGATCTTCGCCTGAACCTTCGCCTAGGGGTCCGTGCTTCACCAAATCGGACCCGACCCCTTCTTCTCGGACCTGAACTACTATATAGCATCTCCTCCGCCGCACTTTCCCAGCCATCTTTTGCGCTGCTCCTTCATCCCAAGATCTCCATCTTCTTCCCTAGAGTGACAGCTTCGCGAGGGAAGCGTCGAAGAGAGGAGAGGAAGCCTTCAGCCACTGATCCGGCGACTCTTGCCGCCGTGTGCAGCCTCGAGGAGCGCCAGAGCCTAGGGACCCGACGACCCTTCGAGGCGAAGACCCAGAGCTTCCCGAGCTCGTCCCCAGTCGACTCCAGCCATCAGGTATACCCGATTCCATCTAGTTTTCCTTAATTTCCCATTACGCCCAATTCCTCCCTCCGACGTCGCCGATCGATTCCCGCCGTTACGTCCACCCATTCGATCATCGGACTCGACCATCACCCTCGTGAGACTTCCCGTCACGTTCTTCCCCCATCCATCCCCCTCGGTTCTCCCCAGAACCAAGGTTCGACCTCCACCGCCGTCGCCTCGCCAGAGGTCGTCCATATCGACTCGCCCGACCGCCATTCCACCCCTAACCCGGTTGAGGCAGTTTGGCCTCGATCCAGGAGCTCTCTCATGTGGTTTTGCAGTTAGAAGGGACCTCATCTGGAGGTCCAAAGTTCGAGCATAGGAGCTTCCTCCCTCCGCCATCGTCGGGCCGCTCCGGTGGTCCCCGGCATCATCGGAGGCTTCCATCAGCTGCGGAGCATCGAGGCAGAGCTTTTCCATATCTCAGCAGCTCTAGAGGAGGACCTCGGTGCGCACATTGGTCTGACAAAGTTCGCCGGCGTCGAGTTCTTGGAGGATCCTCCTCCGTCGTCCGATCGCCCTGGACGCTCCAGATTCAATCGCAGCCATCTGTTTAAGGAGCTTCAGCCACCGTCGATATCTGCTAGGGATCGATCTGGACCGTTCGCTTTAGTGAAGAGGCATCCACGCATCGCAGCCGTCTGATCATCCGCATGGCCCCTTTTCGACCGTCCAATAATAAAGGGGTAAATATCCCTTAGGCCCCTGCTCTTTTGTTTTTGCAATCTAGTCCTGTAAATATTTTAATCAGTTGTTTTTATTTTAGAAAAAATGCACATCAGACCTCTATGTTTCTGTTATTTGCATTTTAGTCCTTATATATGTGGATCACGTGCATCGACACGTGATGGTTTGGTGTATTTGCATTTTGTACCATGTGGTTTCTGTGTGTTATTGTTTGAATGTTTTGAAATAGGAATTACACAAATACCCCTCCATGCCTGATTCACGTGCCCCACGCGTCATTACTTGGACATTTTGCATGAGGGGCCCTTGGTTTTATTTATTTGTTACTGTTTGGCCCCTATAACTTTCTTTCCTTGCATTTAGGTCCCTGTGATCGTGAGCCTCTATTTTATGTAAATAAATAGCAAATTAAATCCAAATTTCATGAAATTTGGATATGTGGCTCCTGTCACTGTGTAAAAATTTCTCTTAATAGTTGGTATATTTTTGAGGCCTTTTGATATTTTTAATAATTCAAAAACCTTGATTTTTCTTACTGTTTGAATTAGAAAATCAAAGAAAAATATTAAAACTCCTCTAAAAATACAAAAAATCAGTGTAAGTTAGTCTTAGTGTATTTTATTTTCTATGCAATTTTTGTGATTTTTGGATATATAAAAACCCTAAAAATTGAAAAACCCTAAAAATCTTATAAAAATTCTTAAAAATTCTAGAAAATCCAAAAAATACAAACTCTTTTTCTTTATTTTAGTCTTTGTTTATATTTTTCATAAAAATTACCTCCAGATTTTTATAGTCCATTTTCTATTTTTTATGGACCTTTCAAATCTGGCTGGATAGTAGCTTACTGTTTTTGCTCTTCTTGAATTTTAGAAAATTATATAAAAATTAGAAAAATCTGAAAAATTGACCAAAAAACACTAAAAAACTTAAAAAACATAAAAATATTTTTGTTTGAATTTTTGGAGCATTTTTGAGTGATTTATATCTTCACCCGGGTCTTGGTTAGAATTTTCGGCTCATCAAACCCCCACAGAATGCGTCAACGAGCCTTTGGCTCTCAATGTTCAGGCCCCCAAAGAAGTGTTGGACCAGGCTGATCTTAGGAATCTCATGTTGGGGACATTTCTCCTGCAGATCTGTGAATCTCTCCCAGGCTTCATGTATGGATTCGTGCGCTCCCTGAGAGAAGTTACTGATACGTGCTCGCATCTGGTTGAGCCGTCCGAGAGGATAAAATTTGTGCAGGAAAGCTGACTTCAGTTCCTCCCAGGTGGTTACAACCTTCCCCAAATGGTTGACCCAATAGAGGGCCTTGTCTTGCAAGCTGAAGGGGAATGCCATCATTTTGACAATGTCTAGCAGGACATTTGGATAGTGGGTAGTTTGGCAGATGCGGGAGAATTGCTGCAGGTGAATATACGACTCTTCACTAGTGTTACCATGGAAAGCTGGAAGAAGAGAGAGGAACTGGGGTTTCAGCTCAAAGTGAGCATGCACCGGTGGAATGAGGATCCACTCGGTCATCTCGCTGTCTCCAGGATTATAAGTCTCCTTTAGTGTAGGTTTAGGTCTCCCATGTCCTGGCTCTCCCTCGTCATCCGAAGGAATATCACCTCCTCGGCCTCCTCCTCCTCACTCGTGTCTGTTCATTACATCATTCAGCATATCCTGAAAATTAGTATGTGCTAGGGCCTGCTCGATCAGCTGCTGTTGAATAGCTTGGATGGATGCCAACAATTGTGCATTAACCTGATTCTGATCAGGCATCTGTCCTTGCTCTGGTTGGGGTGGCTGCTGACCCTTTCCCTTCCCTTGAGGAGCCATGTCAGGGTCTGAGTCCAACGAAATGGATTCCATATTAGGATATAGGACTTGGTCTGTCTTCTATCTGCAGAATGAGAGAATCCTAATCAGACCACTTTACAATATCATTCAGCTATCATGATGGGTTTGGGATTAAGGTCAATCCCAGAATGTTATGAACGGAAAAGGATATGGATTGTGATCGACTTCCATTCACAACGGCGAAGGTGGGACAAAAGTGGTCCCGATTTATTGGGTGGTCAAAAGGAGTGTAGAAGACGAGGAGTATGGAAATTGGTCCGTAAAGTCCGGATCGGGTTCTTGGGAATCACCTCGAATTTATTGGCGAAATCGAGTCCATGGATACGATGTGGGTGTCGGCAGGGTCCCGACGGAAACCATGAATGGATCGCATTCACGAAGCAAGAGAGGACTGTATGTTGGAGGAATGATACGATGGTCAACGAGGAGTAAAAAGGAGTGCAAAACAATAGAAAGGCTCAAACTGAGTGAGGGTCAAAGGGGAATGAAAAAACATAATTTGCGCAAAGGCGCGGGACTTGATCTTTGAACCTTAATCTAGATCCATACAAACACAATACAAAATTGGGTTCACCAACTCACGCCATGTGAAGCCGCAAAGGTTCGTCTACTTATTATCTTGTCAATTTTAAAGTTGTTATTTCAGGCATATCTTTTAACAAGTCCTTAGCACGCTACCCCTATAGGAGAGAGAGTACTACCAGAAAAGTACCCCATACTTGTCCTCCTCCTTTGTAACCTGTAGTCTATACTTTTTGAGGTCCTTGTAACCCTTCCTGGATCCCTACTCAGCCAAAGAAATAGAGAGAGGAAGCCAATAGGCGAAACCGATACTTCGGTTCTCGCTCGCAACAGAATCACCCGTGAGCGTGCAAGAACCTACTCAGACGCAAGACGATGAGACAGACATCCCCGTGAAGGCGTGGCCTATGCTCGATACTTCAGACAAGGTCAATGCTCTACACAATAGAGAGTCATCAATGTCGACCAAGCCCTACTCGCCTACGTATGATAGAAGCGCCAATACTTCAGAAATCCATGCGATACACAAGGTAGTTGCAGACTGGGATTTTGGCTCTATTCCTTATGGGACGTGCCTCGCTCAAGGGAGTGGGGTTTTGGTCCCCCTCCAAAGGTACCTGAAAACAATGAGGGCTTTATGAACCCAGTACAATGATAGTCCATTACAAGTTTTAATTAAGGTCAAAGTTTATTTAACAGTCCCCTTGTTTTAGTTTTTTGGGTTTTCACTTTTTTTGAGTCTGTTTCATACCAATGCCTAACATTTTTGTAGATTTCCATTTATGTCCTAGGTGCTCAAAATCAAAGGGAGATAGCAGAAAAGCCGTGCAAGTTGGTTCTATGATGGAAATCTCACCATTGAATCGAATGATGCATGCTGAGTTAGAAGACTTACAGTGCACCCCAGCTCTATCCATGCGGTATGCAAAATAGAATTTTTAAACCTATCTACATGACGGTGTGCAAGCGACAAAATCGTCCTAAACAGTAGCTGCTATTAATCGTGAAGAACCATATGTTGGTTGTTTAAAGTCTAACCCTGGAGTCCCGTCTTGGAAACGTCTCGGTGCCCGCCACAACGGGTCCTGCCAGCGCTGTACGACGTCTCTCACGGCACATGGATCTGACTCTAAACAACTAACATTTATTAGATTTGACTAGATCCATACGTAATAGACTATAGGAACAAGCATTCTTATTAAGGTGTGGACCTAGCTACCGAGTCAAGCAACCTGAGTCTAGGGGCTCCATGCACACAAAACAAAGTAAAGAAAAGGCAGAAAGCTCAAAACTGCGGGAAACAGAGAAAACAAGGCGGGAAAACACGAAAAAGCCGCGACAGGCCACCAGGTGAACAGACACCCGGGCACTGGATCTCGTTATGAAGAGTAGAGTCCAAGTTATATTACATGCCAAAATTGTCTCTCTCTCTCTCATAATAAATTACAAAATTGATCCTAATTACTTCAAGGCCTAGCTAATTCACATCCCTTTGCATCCTTGGTGCTCTCTCCAGCTGGTCATGAAGTGAAGACCAACCTCCTCCAAGCTCAGATGCCTTGACTTCCTAAGAATCCATCCTCGCGTGGCGGGCCCTCGCAACAAGGTCACAAAGAGATAGAATTATTAATTGCAACTTTAGGATTTTTGTAGACTTTTTAAGATTTTTATAAATATTTTTGGGGTTTTATAATTTTTAGGAGTTTTCTTTTGTATTTTTTTTGTGATTTTTGGACTGAAGTTAAAAGATACTAAAATAAGCGCAATATTTTTTTTTGGGAATTTTCTGAGGTGTTTTTTTTTAATTTTTGTGGATTTTATAATGCAAATAGTGATGAAAATGCATGTTTTTGAATTTTTATAAATGTGAAAATGAGTAAAAATGCAGAATAAAAATCTAGCGTAATAATGCAACGCAACAAGGACCTATGTTAATTTTTTGATGATTCTTGGAATTTTAGAGATGCGTGCAATAAATAGAGAAAACACAAAGAAAGTCTAACACTAGCAGGGGCATTCGTGTAAATAAAATAACGTCCGGGGGTTTCTTTGCAAATATATCAAAAGTTCTGAGCATTATCATGAAGTTTATGGACCAAATACATAGTTCAAAACCCGCCAAGGGGCCATTGCAATTTTTCCAATCACGTGGGACTACACGTGCCTCACACGGACATGGTCCAAAATGTAATTACATCAAGGAGAGGAGTCTGCATGCAAATTTCTCAAAAAGATAACACTGTACATTTTATTTAATGGACCTTTACAAAATACACACAAATACAAGGGCGTCCGTGAAATTTTCCAAACACACGTGAGACATCACGTGAGCTGACGTGGATAGGACCTAAGTGTAAATATGACTTAAGGGTCTTTTTGTAAAAATCTCCACTTTATTTTAAAAGTTACACAATATTTAATGGACTAATTAGTAAATACAAAAAGGAATGGGTTTAGATCTGCAATTTACCCCTATAGGCGCGCTGATGGACGACAATCCGCGCGCCACTTATCCACGTGGAGGGCTCTGGAAGCTCGATACCGCTTCACCGATCGGCGGTCTGGATTGCATCTGAGGTGCGATCAATGGCCGAAGCTGTCTTTGAACGAACGACCACGATTAGATCTGGGGCCGCCTCCCCCATCCGACGGCTGCTGCTGTCCACGAAGAACAGGGAAGAACACAGGGGTTCCCCACCTTTGATCGCTGACTCCTCCTCCGCCATACAGCCACACACGTTGGAAGTGAGCTCTACTCATCCGGGAAGGTGCTCTGCAACTCTCGAGGTGCTCATGAGGTCCCAGGACCCCACGAATCGTTCTGGCGAGCTCGAAGAAGAAGGGAGGTCCTGGGAACCTGACAGTCGATGGATTTGAGTCCCAAAGGGCTCCATTTCGCGTATACCCTGCACCAAAAGAAAGAGTGGCTCGAGGGGGTCCCCCTCGACCAGAGATTGAATCTCCTGCGCCAAATAAATGAAGTGGACGGCGAGGTCCGGCGACGCGGAGGAGGTGTACCTCGATTCGCAGAGCTAGTAGGCCTCTGGTTGAGATGAAGCGTTCGGGAGATGGAGAACGCGGAGGGGAAGGAGATGGACGTGAATAGAGGGGTCGAATCATTGAAGGATCGCAAAGGGGATCGTCGCCGGAGTGGAGCTCCGACGAAGTTCGATTCGGCTAATCCTACACGAATCGCTACTCTAGCTATTACCCTAAAGGCATACGTACACTACTGGGATAAAAACCTAACTAATTAAGCGGTAAAACAACTCTTATACCTGGTGGAGCACCAGGGAGCAGGGCGACGCCGGAGCTCCACCGTGGGTGCTGCCTCGACTCCTCCGACCTGCTCACAACTCCGGAAGGACCCCCCTGTCACGAGGATTCACTCTAGAGTGGAAGCAAGGGTGGAAGAAGCTCAAAAGGAGACCAAATTTGAGGAGGAGGAGGCTTATTATTTATACACAGGATGCACACCCTTATTGATCGCCCTTTTCGATCGAATCAGCGCCATGTACTATGAATCATGGGATAGGGCGTGTATCTAGGATGTACAAGGAACAATTTTCATGAAGGGTCCCGTCTCTCTCAAGCTACACAATTTGCGTGAAAAATCGGGGAAGTGGGGCTCTCGTGATCTGTCAGAGGCACAGGTCTAGGTCCTAGGAGTTGACCTGCGGTCAACGAATGGCGGCCTGCCATTGGTCCACGGAGGCCGCTAGAAGACAAAACAACCTAGATTAATAAAGATTAATTAATTTAAATTAGTAAATGATTTTATTATTTTTCGAATATAAAATAAAAAATGTTTATTAATTAATGTAATATTTTATTATGATTTTATTTATTTTTTTGATGTATTTTCTTATAAGTTTATTTTAATGGTGTATTTATAAGTGTATTTACATGTATTTTGTACAATTTATTTTTATTTTGCATATTTTATTTTTAGTATTTTATTCTCTTATTTTACATATTTATAACTTATTTTTATATACCTAAATATATTTTTATTTTATTTGTATGAGTTTATTTGCATATTTAAATAAATAGATATATATAATATGTAGGTATACTTATAGGTATGTTACCGATATTTTATATACATTTTATTTATTTAATGAATTTTATTGGGTTTTCTTTTAATTTCAACATGTACATATATTGTGTATATTATTTAGATAATTATAAAAATATAGATTTATAAAAATAATGAATCATGAATATAATGAATATTTTAATCGATATCATGCACAATGAGGGCCAAAAACCTAACTTTCACAGATGAGCTCCAAAAATTATGAAACCAATTTTATTAAAGAGCTCTTGAAAGGTTATATACAATAAAAGATGATTTTGGTGGATTTTGACTTTTTATTTGCAAGATATGGGTCTGTGAAGTTGAGATTCTGGCTTTCTAGTCTGTGTATCAAGTGCACACTGTGTAACATTTTTGTATAAACTAAATTTTGTCTTTTTATTTACATTATTATCTACAACTTACATGCACAAATTATTTGATGAATAAATAAATAGATACACAATAGGGGCCAAAAATGCATAAATCAAGAATGAATAAATGAAATATTTATTGTATTCTCGTCCCTTATTTCTCCCTACTTTATTCCTTGTCGATCAATTCCATTCTGGCCTTGGTCTCGGGGTCAGGGTCACCAAATATTTGCAATATTTTGTTCCTTTTTCTTTTCTTCTCTTTATTCTATAATCTTGGCATTAAAAACCTTATTTTATGTACACTTAATACCGTAAATGATGAATGCTATTGTAGACAAATTGATGCTATTTACATGCATTTGATTGGGTTTTTGAGGCCAAAATAATAGAATAAAGGTGATGAAATGGAGATTCATCACCCACTTATTTGGGTTAATGACTTTTTTGTATTTTTCATTTATTCTTGTTAGTGATATGTACACAGTGGAGGTGGTTTTGGTCATTTGGAGTTACCATGAATTAGTTAAAAATCAGGGAAGTTAGGCTATTTATAGGTCAATTTTGGCTGGAATTTTTGGCTTCTTATTTTGTGCATAAATAATGGATAAAACACAGTTCTTATGAAAACATGCATGAATGTTAGTTATGCAGAATAGATGCAGAAATGCTGATGATTTTGAGGCATTTGAGCCTAATAAACGAGATTTAGAGTGATGAATCCGAGATTCATCAGATGATTAGAGGGTTGAAGAGGGAATTGAATAAGGAATGTGATGTGATGTCACCCTTATTTGTGATGGAATTCTAACCCAGGAATCCAGAGGGATACATCGTGTTACCTTGGGGTAACCTGGTAACCAAACGGACCCATATAGGGCATAGTCGTGGACATGGAACACCTTATAGAGGATATGGATATACACAACGCATGTTTTGTGGGAAGCATGGCCATTCTGAAAGAGGTTGTTGGGCCAAGCATGGACGACCTACTACTACACGGACAATCACCACTGATGATGATGGTGAAGGATACGGGAGAAATCCTCAAGCGCATCACGGAAGTGTGATGATCACATCGAATGCGATCGGGAGCGACTAGTCGCACTAGTTGCTCGATGCAACGAAAATTAAAAAATTTTATTTATTTGATGAAATCACATGATCCAAGAACACTTCTCAGATCATTTCATCTAAACCACAAACAAGTAATAGGATTACCTCTTGAAGCGTGGTTGCGATCGAGTCCCTAAATAAAGAGACCTCCTGTCTCAAGTCCGATCCGTCGGAGGAGACGCTTGTGAGCGCGGGGATGAATCGCGTGCTCCTCGCAATTCATGTTGATGATCCAAGCGGTGGATCTCCTGATCTCATCACACGAGATCCAACATCTTCTTCATGAGCGAGATGCACCGAAGGAGATGGAGATCCATGAGTAGATGATCCGGCAGCATAACGACGATGCTGCGTCGATGACGACTCTCACAATGGCTCCATGGTGGACGGCCATAAGAGAGGAAGAGAGAGGATGTGTATAGAGAATAAGAGAGAGAGAGATAGAGAGAGACTCGTCGAGTCGGTGCAAGTCGAAGAGCAAGACATGCCTCTTCTTATATAGGGTTTTGGGAGTCCATGGATCTCAATCCATGGACAACACACAATCAATGATTGAGATTGATTTGTGTTTCTTTCAATGGCCAAGATGTCGTTGTAAAAACACAACAACTAATGATTTAATTTAAATTAATTTCTAATGATGAATCAACAAAATTAATTCGAAATTAAATCATCTTTGATAAGAGAAGAATAACGAAGAGGACAAACCAATTTCCCCATAAGAGGGGACGGCTACTCTTCTCCTCATGGAGAGTTGTAGCCTGATGAATACTCATTCATTACTCTTTATTCTTTTACTTTAGCTACAAAACCTATGCAAAACACATGTATATTCCTGTAAATAACAATAATTATCATTCAACATGCATTGTGTAAAATTCAATAATTAGCATGTTTTTGTCCATAAATAAAAGAATAAAGAAATAAAAGAAAAAGAGGGAGATATTTAGAATAAATATTGAGCGACCTAATCCCAAGGGAGGGCTCAGCATGGGCCTGACCGCAAAAAGAACCCAAGTAGAGGGAGATATGGAAACTCATGTGTGTACATATACCTGTATATAAATAAAATATTTTCCTCTAAATAAAATAAAAATTAATTTGTGTATTTATTTGTATATATTTGTAAATATAAAATTAAAATAAAAATGAGAAAAATAAAAATTAAAAAGAAATTAAAATTCCTTCTCCATTGTATATATGCCATATATATAAAACCACAATCCTATTTATTTTCTCTTATAAATAAACAAATAAAAATTCCATTAAAATATGTACATATCCCATATTTAATAATGTGAATAAATAAAATACAAATTATAAAAACAACAATAAAATAAAAAGAAATAAAATAATAATCAGAACCTACAATATATATAGACCATGTAGATATGTGTATATAACTATTTATTTAACCCCTGTAAATAATTAATAAAAATAAAATAAAAATGTCATATTATTCCAAATTTTATTCTATAAATAAATAAAATATAAAATTGGAATAATTTGTACAAAAAAATAATTAAAAATCATAAATCAAAAATACATATGTATATCTGTATATAATAATAATAATTTGTAAATACCTAAAGTATATTTCAAAAAATAAATAAAAATCACAAAAAATTGAAAATAAATAAACATTTTTCATGTTTTGAGTTTTTCGAAAATAAATTGTTTACTATTTTTAAATGATTTTCTAAATAATTTAAAAATGAAATAATCTGATTGGTCTCCCCCGCGGATCTAGCGCCGGACCCGATTTCTCGCATTTTTCCATGCTCGATCCGCCAACCAATACCTCAAACCCCGGGCTCCATACTTCCAGGAGAGATCCACGACCCTCGCCCGCATATCATCTTAGGGATTCGCTCCTCGGATTGTGCGCTCTACGACCATCTTCTCGGACCTGGGCAGCTATATATCTTGAGCTCCGCCGCGCCATTCACGCTATCTTTGGCGTCACCCCTTCCACCCAGGACCTCCACCCTATTCCCTAGAGTGACAGCTAGCGACCGGCGTGTTGCAGAGAGGAGGAGGAGCACCGCATTTCGTCGCCGTGAGCCTCGGGCCTTCGAGGACCCTCGAGGCAAAGAGCAGAGCTCCGCGAGCTCAATCCCAGTCGAACCCACGCATCATGTAGACTCAATTATTTCCATATTTCTCGAATTTTCGATTACGCCCAATTCACCCGTTCGCCGTCGTTCGTCGATTCCGACCATCTCCGTCACCCTCTCGATCATCGGACACGACCATCACACCCACGAGACTTCTCGTCACCTTTTGCACCCACTCTCACCCCCTGTCTCACCCCGGAGCAGGGATTTCGATCTCCACCGCCGTCGCTTCGCCGGAGATCATCCGCCCTGACGCGCCAGCCACCCATTTCGCCTCTAACCGGGTCGAGGCAATTTGCCCTCGACCCAGGAGCTTCCTGTGCTACTTTTAAGGTCCGGAGAGACCCATCTGGGGGTCGACGCATTCATGTACAGGAGCCCCAGCTCCGCCTTCGTCGTCGGAGCTCCTCGGAGCCTCCCGGTGTCATCGGAGGAGCTCGTCAGCTGTGGAGCGTCTTGGCGGATCGATTCCGCACCTTAGCAGCAGAGGAGGCATCCATCGCGAGTATCAGGCCGGCAAACTTCGTCGGCCACCTGTTCTTAGAGCATCCTCCATCGCCATCAGATTGACCTCCCTCGCCTAGTTTTAATCCGAAGCGTCCACATGCGAGGAGCCAGCGACCGTTAGATCTCCCAAGGTTCGATAAGCACCGTCAGATCAGCGAGGGGTTGTCCTTGATCCACGAGCATCCGATCAGCCACGTAGACACCCGTCAGTCGTTAGATCAGAGCTAGGGCTCTTCGTTGAGGCGCAGCGTACCACCACCGTCTGATCAGCCACGTGGCGCGCCTCCAGCTCTCGGATAATAAGGGTTAAATTTCATTTAGGCCCCCTCTTGTTTTGTTTTTATTAATTAGTCCTGTAAATATTTTATATAGTTCATTTTATTCTGGAACATTTGCATTTAGGACCTGGACCTTTATCTTATTTGCTTTTTCATCCCTGTGAATGCGAGACACGTGTGTCGTCACGTGGTTGTTTGGTGAAATTGCACGTTCTGGGCAGTTGTTTAGATGTGTTAATAAATGAAAAATACTTTTTGATAATTGCATCCATATCCCTGTAAACGATTTTATTTGACATGTGTTGAATTTATTAGGGTATTTTACAACTTCACCCCTAGACTTTTAGCACATGTTGCTATTAAGTCCTCAGAAGTAAGTTTCATTGCAAATAGGTCCCTCTGTGCAAAGACCACGTGCTGCGCACGTGGGGGTTCGGAAATTTTGCACGAGGAACCCTCTAATTTCTGGATTTGTTCCTTTTTAGCCCCAGGACTATATTTCTATTGCAAACAGGTCCCTGTGCACTGTGGGCTTTTGTTGGATTTAAATAAAATATCAAATTCAACCCAAATTTTGTGAAAATTGGATATGTGGCTCCTGCCACTGTGTAAAATTTTCCTTAATTTTTGGGTACATTTTTGAGCCTTTTTATTATTTTTAAAAATTCAAAAACCTTTGTTTTTGCCTCTATCTAGATTAAAATTTCATAAAAATATAAAAACTCTTTCAAAAATTCAAAAAAAATTAGGATTTGTTAGTTTGTGTGTGCTTTATTTTCTATGCATTTTTGGCTATTTTTGGATATTGAAAAACCTTGAAAATTAAAAACCCTTAAAAACTCATAAAAATTCTAGAAAATTGTAGAAAATTCCAAAAACAATAAACTCTTCTTCTGAATTTTGTTTATTATTTCTATTTTTCATAAAAATTACCTCCAGGCTCTTTTAGGACCATTTTATATTTTAATTTGGTCCTCCAAGCCTGACTGGTCAGTTTTCTCTTTTTGCTGCCTTATTTGATTTTTAGAAAATTCTATAAAAATCAGAAAAATCTGAAAAATTCATTAAAAATAGTAAAAAACCTAAAAAACATAAAAATATTTTTGTTGGAATTTTTGGAGCTTTTTAGAGTGTTTCAATAATTTGTTGAATGTGATTGGTTTTGCCTTTTTATTATTTTCTTTCATTATTAAACATCCAAAAAAATATAAAAATATTAAAAACCGCCAAAAATATTTGTTTTTGCCTTTTATTCATTGCTGACTACTTCGTAGGTCGCGAGGCCAATTCGTGCTCCCTGAGTCCGACCCTGGGTGCTACACCAGGCTAATCTCAAAGCCAGGGCCACTATTTGATTTTCTTTGATTTTATATCTTTGTTTGGTGGTCTGTTCCATATTTTTCTTGTTGACTGACTGATTTCCGAGATCCAGGTCGCAACGACCCCAGCTCTTTTTATTCACCCGAGTCTCGGTCATTTTTCGGTCATCAGAATGGCACCATTGCCGGGGAGCACATCTTAGTAGTCGCATTTGATTTTTCCGCAGCTTTCTTCTTCGCATTTTTCTGTATATATTTTTGGTATATATTTTTCTGACTTGTTTATATAATAATCCGGTCTGATCACTCTTGTTTGTTTTCTTGCGAGGGCCTGAGGACTGAGGCGGCTTTCTTCAGAAGCCGAAGCAACCACGGGAGTCGGAGGCGGCTCTCTTCTCTACAGAGCCGCAGGAGAGCACGGGGAGCAAGCAGGAGTGCGGGAGCCACGGAATAACCGCGAGAGTAGTTAGATTAACCGTAGATTAGTTTAGATTTATTTCCAGTCAGATTATTTGAGTTGTAATAATACAGGGACAAGACTTGAGATACTTAGACTTTCGGGGTCTGTTTCGCCAAGCACCGGTGTGCTCGGGGGACCTCATCAGATTTTCGCGGCTTTTTCGCGGTTTTTCGACGTTTATTTACTGCTTATTAGATTTACACGATTTTAGCCTTAGCTTAGGAATTTGCCTGATTGTGACGTAATTATTTAGGATCCAAACCCCCTAATATCTATCTGTTCCCATAGTTCGAATAATTGGATCTAAATAATTAATTCACAAGAAAAAGCCATTTGTTAGAGCTCTGGTCCACGTGCCTTGAGGAGTCACATACAACGCGTACATGATCCATTGTGGCGGACATCGAGTGGCTCCCAAGATAGGACTCCGGACCTTGGCTCGAGTACCCGGCTACAGTTCTTTTCGTGTAGAAATTGCTCTGCTAGGGACGGTTTTACCACGTGCATCATATAGGTAGTTTATATTCTGTCTTTATTTTATGCGCGGATCACCCTACATGTAGACTGTTGGAGTCAGGTACACATCTCTTACTCTGCATGCATCATAGATTTTCGCGCATCGGCTTTTTCGTCTTCTCCCCCTGTTTTGGATTAAAATAACCAGGAGAACCGAAAAATTCGTTAGGCGTACACTTCTTGTGGCGGGTCCTACTTCACCAAGGATCATGATCAGGTCTGGGCCATCTACGAGGAGATGGCCGAGAACTACATAGTGATGTCCCAGACCCGACTCTACACACAGGGACGCCCCCAGCCACGGATCGTGCAGTACCAGAGGATAGCACGGGTTGACGCCGGTCCATCCAATTCGTCAGCGGTAGCAGCATAGGCCGAGTCCACAGCCGCTGACATGGGCATTATCAGGGTGAAGCTGGGCCGGATGGAGATCATAGAGAAGAAGCAGTACCAGGGTATCACGCAGATGGAGCAGATGGCGTAGACTCTGAGTGACCTGAAGATACAACTCATGTGTCTCCAGGAGGCACAGACGGCTTCCCAGCCCCGTCTTCAGGCACGAGGCGATCCGAGTAGCACCGGCAGCTCGTTCCAACGCTCTAACCACCAACAGCCTAGACAGGTTCACCTTATACAGGCAGAGCCGAACCAACAGCCGCAGCCTTATTACCAGTCACCACCATCTCTCGACACACAGATGGTAGTCTACCAGTCGGATCAGCCTCTGGCCGTACTCCCACCAGTCACCTATGAGCAGGAGCCGTTGATGGGCGTCAACGGGATTTGGTATGACCGCCCCCAGCCTGATATCCGACGAGATCATCCCGGATTCCGTTGGTCAGCCGGAGGTGCCAGTTCCCAGCAGCAGCCTCAGTTCAGGGTGGCTAGTACGACTATCAGAGAGATCACCTGCAGCAGCAGCCCCCAGTGTACCACCAGCAGCAGCAGTCTTCACAGTATGGTCCTCGTCCCCATCAGTCGGGATAGTCTTGGAGGCGAGAGCAGCCTCAACAGCAGCAGTATCATCCCCAGTCATACCCCTCTCACCATCAGCACCAGACACATCAGCAACCTCACTACCAGCGAGGCTACCCGTCAGGTTCTCATGGGCCATCCTATGAGAACCTCGCCTTAGACGACATAGCCCGCCTCCTTACCGATCAGCATGCTATTTTCAGACGGGAGATGGATGAGTTCCGACAGGAGGTGCGGGAGTTCGTGAGAGGGAAGGCCACCATCCCTGCCCAGATTGAGCCGAACCCGAACAACCTCAAGAGGAAGTCTGAGCAGGTAGATTTCACAGAGTATGCCACTCCTAGTGATTCTTTTGGTGATATGTCTGCATATCTGTTTGATACTGACTTTGTCACACTTAGGAGCGGTAGGATGCCAACAGGCGACGCCTATGTTCCCAGGCCACTTCCAGAGCGCCAAGCGAGGAGGAGAGTGGTGCTGATGCCGCTAGCGATGATGACGGTGGTGCTGACGCCACCATGGATGTTGATCCCACCGGTGGTACTGAGGCCGTCGTTTCACCAGATGGAGGAGGTGGTACTGATGCCACCAGTGTTGCCGAGCCAGAGCGCGGTGCTGATGCCATAAGACATGCCGAGGGTGGTGCTGATGCCACTGTTTTTACTTCTGCTAGTTCTGTAGTCTTTCCATCTGTTCATGTATCTCAGACTTATCTGCCAATAAAGGAAAGGGTTTATTTTATTCTGATCCACCTGTGGTGCATGATGATGTATGTGTGGATTCTGCCGTGCTTAGAGCAGCCGAGACCCTCTCCTAGTCCTTCATCTGAGAAGGACCCTATGATCCCCTTCCCTAGAGCACTCCACATGGGTAAGGGGAAGAAAACCGAAAATCCCAAAAAGAGACAGCAGGAAGAGTTCAGCCAGCAGATGATCGACGGATTTCACATTCATCTGACTCTTCAGGAGGCCTTGCAGCACATCCCTCTTCTCCAGAGATCACTTAGAGACAAGACTACAGTTAGGAGGCAGAGGAGGAACCACCAGTCAGAGATCCATGTGTTGACCAGAGCCACGTGTTTCGCGATTCAGAACCGTCTGTCGGCCAAGAGGTCAGATTCAGGAGCCCTATATGTCAGATGCCATATCTGAGAGAAGAGGTTCGACCGTACTCTATTAGACAACGGTTCTTCGATCAACCTACTTCCGGCAGCCCTTCTCGACTGCTTCGAGTTGGGCACTCTACGATAAAGCAGGACAGTCCTTCAGTTTGCTGATCGATCTGTCAAGAGGCCGAAGGGGTCGCTGAAGGACGTTGTCGTCACGATTCAGGGCCTGCAATTCCCTGTGGACTTCGTTGTGTTGGACATGGAGATCCCTGAGTCTGTGACCGATACCCCCATCATTTTAGGTCGCCCGTTCTTGGCCACAGCCAGGGCAGTGACCGACCATGATAACGGGAAGGTATACTTTCGCGTGGAGGGCGAGAGTGTACAAATAGAGATGGTCGAGGACATCAGAGTCAGAGATTCAGCTTGCTCAGAGCCGAGCACAGATTCAGAGCAGATGACAGATGCAGGGCCAGACATCCACCAGGACTGTGATTTTGTGATCACAGATGATGAGGCAGTATGGGCAGATCCAGATGCACAAGCCATCCTCTCACCTTCAGAGACCGCTGATGCAGAGACGACATCAGAGGATAGCTTGGAGAGCGCATTCCTGGTCCATGATACTTTTCAGTCGGCAGATTCAGTTCTCGACCACGAGACAGAGTTGTTTTGTGATGATGATACATATCCCTCGGAGTCAAATTTTGATTGGGCAGAGTTTGATGAGTTTATACCAGATCTGACTTCTACTGAGCCTACAACTAGGGAGGAGGTTGATGCCATGCAGAGCAGAGACAGTCTAGTTGAGCAGCCTTCTCCAGATCCAGTTTGTGAGAGAGATTTCTCATTTTCCCGAGCAGATTTGGCAGCATACACGCGGATTCTTCAGAATCCAGATTTGCCAGCACCGACTTGTCCAGAGCTGAAGCCACTACCAGCGTCGTTGAAATATAAGTTCCTTGCGGGTGAGCATGAGATGTACCCAGTCATTATCTCCACTGATTTGACTGGAGAGCAAGAATCCCGTCTGATGGGGGTTCTTGAAAAGAACCGCAAGGCGATAGGATGGAGTGTAGCCGATCTCCAGGGGATCAGTCCGGCTCTGTGCTCTCACCACATCTATCTCGAGGATGAGGCAAAGCCGTCGCGAGAGTTCCAGCGGCGGCTGAACCCGAATCTGAGAGAGGTTGTCATGAAGGAGATCTCGAAGTGGTAGAGCGCTGATTTTATCTACCCATCTCCGACTCCAAGTGTGTCAGTCCGTTGCATGTGGTGCCCAAGAAGACGGGCATCACTACAGTGGTTACGGAGTCCGGAGAGGAGATTGCTACCCGGGTACCCACTTCTTGGCGGGTCTGCGTGGATTACAGACGACTCAACCAGGCCACCAAGAAGGATCATTTCCCCCTGCCCTTTATAGATCAGATCATTGAGAGACTGGCAGGGAAGAGCCACTATTGCTTTTTGGATGGGTACTCCAGCTACAATCAGGTGGCCATCGCGCCCGAGGACCAGGACAAGACCACCTTCACCTGTCCCTTCGGTACATACGCCTTCAGACGCATGCCATTTGGGCTATGCAATGCCCCTGCGACTTTTTAGAGACGCATGCTGTCTATCTTTTCGGATATGGTGGGGGAGTGCTTGGAGGTCTTCATGGATGATTTCTCGGTCTACGTCGACAGATTTGATTCTTGTCTTGACTGCCTAGACTGAGTCCTTCAGCGATGCATAGAGGTTCGCCTGGTATTATATTGGGAGAAGAGCCACTTCATGGTGACTCAAGGGACGGTGCTTGACCATATCATCTCCAACAGGGGCATGGAGGTTCATCCAGCCAAGGTAGATGTCATTAGCAAACTCGCACCACCGTCCAACCTGCGGTAGTTATGGTCTTTTCTGGGGCACGTCGGTTTCTACCGACGTTTCATTCATGATTTCAGTAGGATTACCCGACCGTTGACTGATCTGCTGACGAAAGACACCGAGTTCCTTGTCGATGACAAGTGTCTTTCGTCGTTCGAGACTCTCAAGAGATGTGTTGTAGAGGCTCCTGTTCTCCAGCCACCTGATTTGTCTCTCCCATTCGAGATCATGACGGACGCCTCTGATTTTGCCGTGGGGGCCGTGCTGGGACAGAGGAGGGATGGGGTCCCATTTGCTATTCACTATGCTAGCCGTACATTGGATGCCGTACAGCGGAACTATACCGTCACTGAGAAGGAGATGCTAGTCGTAGTCTTTGCCCTAGATAAGTTCAGATCTTACATCATTGGATCTAGAGTGACCATCTTCACTGATCATACCGCCATCAGGTACCTCATGGCAAAGAAGGATGCCAAAGCTAGATTGACCAGATGGATCCTTCTACTCCAGGAGTTTGATATAGAGATTAAGGATAAGCCTGGAGTCAAGAATGTGGTGGCGGATCATCTCTCCGGATTAGAGTATCTTGAGGATTCTGAGCAGACTGATCCTATTTGTGAGACCTTCCCAGATGAGGCGATCCTTGCTATCGCCTCGCTCCCATGGTAAGCCGATATTGTGAACTATCTTGTCGCCAAGAAAGTTCCACAAGATTGGCCCAGTCAGAAACTTGAGACCTTCCTCGCGAAGGCCATGTTTTACCATTGGGAGGATCTCGTCCTTTACCATGAGGGAGGTGATAGTATCTGGCGTAGGTGCATTCCTCAGGAGGAGCACCACAGCATCCTTACTTACTGCCACAAGCTTGAGGCAGGAGGACATCACTCAGGGAGGAGAACGACACAGAAAGTGCTCCAATCCGGCCTATGGTGGCCTACTCTCTTCAAGGACTCTGATGAGTTCGTGAAGAGGTGTACTGACTGTCAGAGGATGGGCACTTGTGGACAACGTGATATGATGCCTATGCAGACATACACTTCTGTGAGGTTTTTGATGCATGGGGCATCGATTTCATGGGTCCATTCCCTAAGAGTCAGGGATTTGAGTACATTCTGTTGGCCGTAAATTATGTGAGTCATTGGGTTGAGGCCATCCCCACCCGAACCGCAGATGCTAGGACTGTTTGCAGATTTTTGAGGAGGAATATCATTTCACGGTTCGGGGTACCTAGAGTGTTGATATCTGACGGGGGGTCTCATTTCGTCAACGACAAGGTAAAGGCCCTTGTTAGCGAGTTCAGCATAGACCATTGAGTTGCCACTCCATACCACCCTCAGACGAATGGTCTTGCTGAAGTATCGAACAGGGAGATCAAGACTATATTGCAGAAAGTCGTGCGCCCTGACCGAAAGGATTGGTCACAACTTTTGGACTCGGTCTTGTGGGCATATCAGACTTCTTTCAAGACCCCTTTGGATACATCTCCCTTTTGCCTCATTTATGGCAAGCCGTGCCATTTACCTGTTGAGCTGAGACATAGGTCACTTTGAGCAGTCACTGATATACTTTTGGATCCAGAGAGTGTAGGAGACCAGAGGAGGGCAGAGTTAGCAGCCCTGGAGGAGCTTCGTGATACCGCCTTTTCAAACAGCCTACATTATAAGGAGAGAGTGAAAGAGTGGCATGATTCTCATATCAGCCACAAGTAGTTTGAGCCAGGACAGAGAGTATGGCTGTTTGATGCTAGGCTTAGATTATTCCCAGGGAAGCTGCAGAGCAAATGGAAGGGACCATATTTGGTGAGAAAGGTACACGACAATGGGAGTATTGACATATCTGAGTTGTCTTCTGAGAGTACCTTTCGAGTGAACGGCCAGCGGCTCAAGCCATATCTAGATCATGAGCCACGGGTCGTTGATGTTGCCCCTATTCACTTTGCGTGAGATGTGGTCTCTTGACTCACATCCATTGCATCTCACGCCTGATTATCACTGTTCTTCCGACTTGTATAGATCCAGTTGTCTATATCACTCTATTCTTTAGTCCCACATCCCTTTTCTCATCTTATGATTATGCTATACTTAGGGTGTACTTTACCCTAAGTATAGGGGGGATGTAGGACTCTCAGGTATTCTTTTGATTCTTTCTGCCCCTGTTTTGCTGCCTATACTTAGGGATATTTCACCCTAAGTATAGGGAGGATAGAACTTGTACATCCTTCACTCGGATTTCCCTTCATGTACAACTTGTTATACTTAGGATTATTTGATCCTAAGTATAGGGGGAAACACCCAGTTCTCTTCATTCTATTCTTTGATTCATCTTTGTATATAGCCATTCCTTTTCACTTCCCTATACTAAGCACGAGTTATGTCTTCTTCATCGCTCTTGATCACTCTGAGGACATCGTTCGAGCTAAGTATAGGGGGGTGTGTATATATTTCATATATACTTTAGCCATAACTCGTACTTTGTGTGAGTGTGTTAATAAATAAAAATGGCTAAAAACCCAAAAATCCATAAAAATAAAATTTTTTTCCTTGTAAATAAACATTCTTTTATTGCACATACATAGCTATTGTACAAATTATTTTTGTAAAAATGTTTGTAAAACTTTTTGTGTAAATGGTGTGTAAATATGTGCATATCAAATTATGTATATAGTACAAAATTTTTCCAAAATGGTTTGAAAATCAAAAGTTTGCAAAAACCTCGTGTAAATGTTTGTAAATATTTTGCAAAACTTGCATTCATACATACATTCATGGTTTCAAAACTTTTTTTTAAAAATTTTGCACATATGTAAATATTTGTAAATAGCATCTTTGTATATATTTGTATAGGTTTTCGTGGATTATAGTTGACATTTAAACTAGCCTGGAATTAAATTGGAAAATGGAGCTTGATTAAGATCTTAATGCACCTAACAATAAGAGGAACCTTATAGGGCTTAGGGTTAAGGCTTTTCAGGTCCATAGTGACTTAATTCTTTGACTCCGCTAGGCTATGAGCACATGTCATCTTGATGAGCCTAAGTAGAGCACTTAACAACACACGCATGACTCTCAGAGACAATGGCTTGACTTGCACCAGCACTTTGCACCTAGCTCTCACGGATGAGGTGGTGAGGAGACAATTTCCTTTGGCTTGGGGTAGCATATGAGGGTAGTACTTCTAGGCAGAACCTCTCTTCTTCTTATAGTGAAGGAAGTGCGTCTCAACTTGGTCTGGTGGTTATGAAGTCTAAAGACAAAAGCCATGGGTTGCAATAAAGCTTCAAAATAGGGATAGTCTACTGGCTCAAGAGGAAAAACTTCTTGTATATATGCTGCACCATGTAGATATGTTGTACAGATGCACAAAAAAGGTACAAAAAGAAAAGAACTCCAAAAAAGTGGTGGGTCGGATTGAAAATTTAATAATCCCACCGGAGTGTATATAGTGCAAATAAAGCAAAAGCTTATGGTATACATGTTCCATCTCATGAAGCTTGCAGCGGAGACTCAGCTACACTGGTTAGAGCTCCCAAGGATACATGGCTACACTGGTCATGGTCCATGCTCTTCTTCCCCCTCTTCTTGAGCCGGTTGCACTTGAACTTAGAAGGGAATACCCCGCTTCTCGAGGAAAGAGTTGCTGGACCGAGGCATTAGAGTTAACAGGTTGGGAGAGGTTGTTTCTTTGTTACTTCTGAGGTGGGGAGCTACATATCACTTACAAGGTACAAGGAAAGATTCATGGTCATTAGAGTTTGTGTATGTAGACTTGTTCTGATCTGGTTTATTGAGGAGTCTTGTCCATAGATTGGTGGAACTTAGAGGCTGTTAGGTTTTAAGCTTAAGTCCAAATAAGGTTCCGACACATTAGTAATCCAAAGATCTGATCGAGCTCCATATTTCAATTTAATGAAGGCAAGTTTAATAATCAGCATTGATCCATGCATTTTCTCCTCTTTTTATTTTTCTTTCTCTTTTTCACTTCTTTTTCAAATAAATGTTTGCTAAGGGACTAGCAAAGTTAAAGTATAGGGGGGGGGGGGTGATGAATACCCATTCATCACTCTTTATTCTTTTATTTTAGCTACAAAACCTATGCAAAACACATGTATATTCCTGTAAATAGCAATAATTATCATTCAGTATGCATTGTGTAAAATACAATAATTAGCATGTTTTTGTGCATAAATAAAAGAATAAAGAAATAAAAGAAAAAGAAGGAGATATTTAGAATAAATATTGAGCGACCTAATCCCAAGGGAGGGCTCAACATGGGCCTGACTACAAAAAGAACCCACGTAGAGGGAGATAGGGAAACTCATGTGTGTACATATACTTGTATATAAATAAAATATTTTCGTCTAAATAAAATAAAAATGCATTTGTGTATTTATTTGTATATATTTGTAAATATAAAATTAAAATAAAAATGAGAAAAATAAAAATTAAAAAGAAATTAAAATTCCTTCTCCATTGTATATATGCCATGTACATAAAACCACAAACCTATTTATTTTCTCTTATAAATAAATAAATAAAAATTCCATAAAAAGATGTACATATCCCATATTTCATAATGTAAATAAATAAAATAAAAATTATAAAAACAACAATAAAATAAAAAGAAATAAAATAAAAACCAGAACCTACATTGTATATAGACCATGTAGATATGTGTATATAACTATTTATTTAACCCCTGTAAATAATTAATAAAAATAAAATAAAAATATCATATTATTCCAAATTTTATTCTATAAATAAATAAAATATAAAATTGCAATAATTTGTACAAAAATAAATAATTAAAAATCAAAAATAAAAAATACATACGTATATACCTGTATATAATAATAATATTTTGTAAATACCTAAAGTATATTTCAAAAAAATAAATAAAAATAACAAAAAAATAATTTGAAAATAATTAAATATTTTTCATGTTTTGAGTTTTCGAAAATA
This sequence comes from Ottelia alismoides, assembly GCA_037367405.1. NCBI lineage: Eukaryota > Viridiplantae > Streptophyta > Magnoliopsida > Alismatales > Hydrocharitaceae > Ottelia > Ottelia alismoides. Next base: position 287,918 of record JAZKJV010009073.1, on the reverse strand, counting down.
AGTCATTTACTATTTTTAAATGATTTTCTAAATAATTTAAAAATGAAATAATCTGATTGGTCCACGGGGGATGTTGACCCCCAGTCAACTCCCCCCGCGGACCCTCTTCCCCCGCGGATCCAGCGCCGGACCCGATTTCTCGCCTTTTTCCACGCTCGATCCGCCAACCAATACCTCAAACCCCGGGCTCCATACTTCCGGGAGAGATCCGCGACCCTCGCCCGCATATCGTCTTAGGGATCCGCTCCTCGAATTGCGCGCTCCACGACCATCTTCTTGGACCTGGGCATCTATAATTCTTGAGCTCCGCCGTGCCATTCACGCTATCTTTGGCATTGCCCCTTCCACCCAGGACCTCCACCCGATTCCCTAGAGTGACAGCTAGTGGCTGACGTGTTGCAGAGAGGAGGAGGAGCACCGCGTCACTGATCCGGCGACGTTTCGCCGCTGTACGCCGCCCAGAGCAGCGCCTGAGCCTCGGGCCTTCGATGACCCTCGAGGCAAAGACCAGAGCTCCGCGAGCTCAATCCCAGCCGAACCCACGCATCAGGTAGACTCAATTCTTTCCATATTTCTCGAATTTTCGATTACGCCCAATTCACCCGTTCGCCGTCGTTCGTCGATTCTGACCATGTCCGTCACCCTCTCGATCATCAGACTCGACCATCACACCCACGAGACTTCTCCTCACCTTCTGCACCCACTCACACCCCATGTCTCGCCCCGGAGTAGGGATTTCGATCTCCACCGCCGTCGCTTCGCCGGAGATCATCCGCCCCGATGCGCCAACCACCCATTTCACCTCTAACCGGGTCGAGGCACTTTGCCCTCGACCCAGGAGCTTGTTGTGCTACTTTTCAGGTCAGGAGAAACCCATCTGGGGGTCGACGCATTCAGGCACAGGAGCCCCAGCTCCGCCTTCGTCGTCGGAGCTCCTCGGAGCCTCCCGGCGTCATCGGAGGAGCTCGTCAGCTGCGGAGCGTCTTGGCGGATCTATTCCGCACCTTAGCAGCAGCAGAGGAGGCATCCAACGCGAGTATCGGGCCGATGAACTATTCTTAGAGCATCCTCCATCACCGTCAGATCGACCTCCCTCACCCAGTTTTAATCCGGAGCGTCTACGTGCGAGGAGCCATCGATCGTTAGATCTCCCGAGATTTGATCAGCACCGTCAGATCATCGAGGGGTTGTCCTTGATCCACGAGCATTTGATCAGCCACGTGGACACCCGTCTGCCGTTAGATCAGAGCCAGGGCTCTTCGTTGAGGCGCAGCGCACCACCACCGTCCGATCAGCCACGTGGCGCGCCTCCAGCCCTCGGATAATAAGGGGTAAATTTCATTTAGGCCCCCTCTTGTTTTGTTTTTATTAATTAGTCCTGTAAATATTTTTTATAGTTCATTTTATTCTGGAACATTTTCACTTAGGACCTGGACCTTTATGTTATTTGCTTTTTCATTCCTGTGAATGTGAGACACGTGCGTCGTCACGCGGTTGTTTGGTGAAATTGCACGTTCTGGGCTGTTGTTTGGATGTGTTAATAAATGAAAAATACTTTTTGATAATTGCATCCATACCCCTATGAATGATTTTATTTGACATGTGTTGAATTTGTTAGGGTATTTTACAACTTCTCCCCTGGACTTTTAGCACATGTTGCTATTAAGTCCTCGGAAGTAAGTTTCATTGCAAATAGGTCCCTCTGTGCCCAGACCACGTGCCGCGCGTGTGGGGGTTTGGAAATTTTGCACGAGGACCCCCCCCCCCCCCCCCGATTTCTGGATTTGTTCCTTTTTAGCCCCAGGACTATATTTCTATTGCAAACATGTCCCTATGCACTATGGTCTTTTGTTGGATTTAAATAAAATATCAAATTCAACCCAAATTTGTGAAAATTGGATACGTGGCTCCTTCCACTGTGTAAAATTTTCCTTAATTTTTGGGTACATTTTTGAGCCTTTTTATTATTTTTAAAAATTCAAAAACCTTTGTTTTTGCCTCTGTCCTGATTAAAAATTCATAAAAATATAAAAACTCTTTCAAAAATTCTAAAAAAATTAGGATTTGTTAGTTTGTGTGTGCTTTATTTTCTATGCATTTTTGGCTATTTTTGGATATTGAAAAACCTTAAAAACTAAAAAACCCTTAAAAACTGATAAAAATTCTAGAAAATTGTAGAAAATTCCAAAATTAATAAACTCTTCTTCTGAATTTTGTTTATTATTTTTACTTTTCATAAAAATTATCTCCAGGCTCTTTTAGACCATTTTATATTTTAATTTAGTCCTCCAAGCCTGACTGGACAGTTTTCTCTTTTTGCTGCCTTATTTGATTTTTAAAAATTCTATAAAAATCAGAAAAATCTCAAAAATTCATCAAAAATAGTAAAAAACCTAAAAAAATAAAAATATTTTTGTTGGAATTTTTGGAGCTTTTTAGAGTGTTTCAATAATTTGTTGAATGTGATTGTTTTTGCCTTTTTATTATTTTCTTTCATTATTAAAAATCCAAAAAAATATAAAATATTAAAAACCACCAAAAATATTTGTTTTTGCCTTTTATTCGTTGCTGGCTACCTCATAGGCCGCGAGGCGAATTCGTGCTCCCTGAGTCCGACCCTGGGTGCTACACCAGGCTAATCTCATAGCCAGGGCCACTATTTGATTTTCTTTGATTTTATATCTCTGTTTGGTGGTCTGTTCCATATTTTTCTTGTTGACTGACTGATTTTCGAGATCCGGGTCGCAACGACCCTAGCTCTATTTTATTCACCCGAGTCTCGGTCATTTTTCAGTCATCATAGCCGTCCACTCCTCTTTGGTGGACTTGGTCTATCTCTTCAAATTATCATGAGATCTCATTATCTCATGATATATATCATCATCTCTTGTTGACAATATTTTCATAAAATATAATTCCAAATTATTATATGGAAATATCAATCATGCCATTGAAATTATGTGAATCTTATTCACAACCCAAAACCAGATGTAATTATATTTTCAAGTATCATTCAATGTGAATCCCATTCACATTAACAATTAATCAACAAATATAAAACACAATATGCTCTCTCTATTATATTATAAATCACATTTATAATATATATGATTAATATGGATAGTGCTATCCACATTATTCATATCAATGATAATTAAATCACATTTAATCATCTTGGATCTCTTTTCTCATGTGCCCAAATAACATGAATCACATTCACATTATTCATATCTTTGATAATTAAATTACATTTAATTATCTTAGATATATGTTCTTATAATATGAATCAAATTCATATTATCCATGATAATTAAATCACATTTAGTTATCAATTTTCTCGATGCTTAGATACTTATATCAACAATGAAATTATCCATGAACTCTTTCAAGGATAATGCGCTTTCTCCACAGATACTTGGAGATAAGGACTGGGCGATTGTATTGTTCCATGTATAGTGAGTTGGATATTGAGATTATATCTCAAATCCAGATCTCGGGCCTCCCATAGATGCTTGATTAAATCAAGACCACAAATCTAATCTTCTCATTGCATCTGAATCACATTCAGATCAATGTCCAACATTTGGACCACGATCAGATTACTTCTCTAATGAGAGGAGTCACTAAAATCCAGACTCGTTTCATCACTCACTAGGAATGGAAGCGTCATGGTTATACAATTTTTTATGATTACATCACCATCAGGTATTCCCAATACCTGTACATCCTGCATACTGGAAGATCCAGAATAAACCCGAAGTATTAGATCAACTTTATACTGTCTACTTCAGGGTTTTATCAGTAAGTTTCTTATTTGATCATTGGGATTTGGTATCGATCATATACTTTCCAAAAGCATATATCATACCTAGGTCTTGATCATATACTTTCTAAAAGTATATATCAAACCTATAAATTCAGTCAAGCTTCCAAAGCAAGACGACCGTGCACGGAATTTGATTCTTCCCAATTTCTCATGAGTGAGCTCATGTCTTCCGGTTCAGTAGCGAACCTGTATGATCCCTTTGAGAGATCGTATTACTCATATGCCCTTATATGCACACCAGCGCACTGGTGTATAAACCTTGGTTAGGTCATCAACCTATTGGTCTGCCAAATGTACTTACTCAGACATACAGTAACACATCTGTCTCCGATCAGAGGATGTGTGCCTGTATCGTGACAACATACGATATAGGACTTTGGTTATCTCGATCTCGTTAAGTCAACTCTTTGACCTAAATAATCTGATACCTCCGAATCTCTATTCCTATGTAGAGGACCTGCATCAAGAGGTCGGTCAGATATCAGCCTATGTGAGAAAGGATTGCCATCTCCTACTCAAGCTGGAGATCACATCTTAACAATCATTTGACAGTGCTTGATGAGTCCTCAATCTAACCCTTTATATATTCATCCAAGCACTGGCCTCTATGATTCAATAATGGAATCAACAGCTGTATGATCATTAAGATAGCCATGGTACATAACCCTAATTGTACTAAGGGACCTATTATGCAAATTAGTTATTCTTCATTTCAGATCAGGGAATGATATGTGCAATAACATTTATTGCATAATGGCTCGTCGTGGGCTTGCATGTCCAACAGATGGATGACTTGTAGTGGTCCCTTAAGGAGATTTGAAGAGCAGATATAGTGATTAAACATGTTAACACCTACACACAAGGCCTTAAATTTCAGATTTTGGTTTCGTTTCACCAGATCTAGCAAAAGAAATTTTGGAGAATTTCATTGAAACGGTCAGAAATCATGGAAATGACTCGAAATATGATTTTTTCATACAACTTCAGGTTTTAAATATTATTAAATCAATAAACAAGATTGCAATGCACACTTGTTTGTAAAATAGATGTATAGACATGAGTTTAACATAGTATTATCGTCATTATCATCACAAATGTCGATAGATAATAGCAGTCGCTCCTCAAAATTGGGATTTGTTTATTAACTGTGAGAAAAAGACATAATATTCTCATCTTCAACAAGAATTGCAATAATATATATATATAATGAACAAAAACATGATATACATTAAAACTTGAATTTAGCTTTTAGAGCTTGAGTATAACAAGTTTAGTTTGAATTTAAATCTGAAATTTCGGAATTAAGTAAAAAAATATGTTTCCTTGATACAAAGTTCTCTAAAATCTCAACACATCAACTAAAAAATGGGTGAAAATTTGTTGATATCAATGAATTTTGTTGAAAAAAATTTAGAATCCCTTATTTTTATCATTTCGATGAAATGGCATGTAATTTTGGTAAATCTCATTGACATTTTGCTGAAATCCTGTAAAAAGAAAAAGGTAGAATTTCGTTTGTGTTGACTTGGAGAAATGGAAATTTCATCTAAATTTGACAGAATTTATCTGAAATTTGAGGCCATTCTTATTAGTGCATCTTCATCTCATCCTCTAGAAATGGTTATTGTTGTTGTTGTACGCTTAGGTATCCATGCCCACTCAATAAAGCATGCATATATATATATATATATCAGTGGTTAGTTGATTGATACATGTACATATATACATCTCTGTGGAAATAAGGGTCTCCTCCATAGACACTTACATACAGTATGCCCGAAACAGATAGTAAAGTTGTTCATAGAAGATTTTCTCCAATTAAAGGCAAAGGGAATGTTACCCTTACCCAAGCATTACATTGAATAATATTATGTTCATTCCTAAATTTTCCATGAGTTTATTATCAATCAACTAGATTTGCAAGGAGCTCAATTGTCAAGTTATATTTGACATTGTTTCATGTGTTATTCAAGACATCTTGAACGAGAAGACTATTGGTGCAAGCCATGAAAAAAGGGGATTTTACTGCCTAATTCAATCTTTTATCACTATTGCTTCATATGGATTCCAATTTATTACTTCATCTGGCATTTTGTAGCACCAACGTCTTGGTCATCCATGCCTTTAAAAGCTTTGTTAGGTTCTTCCTCAGTTTCCCCCTTCCACTTTGATAGTGTGTAGCTTGCGTACTGGGGAAGCATCACGCGAGTTCTTTTCATGTATAAGGTGTTATTGGTTAATCGCTTCGGTGACATTATCAAAATTGGTTGTTTATACACGAGAATTTCTCTCATGATGCGTTGACCTTTTTCTCCTCTCAAGGAGTTATTTATCACACTCTTTACCACCACACATTACAATTGGGTCATCGAACGAAAACATTAGTATATTCTTGGCATTGCTCATACTTTGGTTATTCATTTTCATGTTCGTAGTTCATATTTGGTGGATGTTGTTCTTATCAATTCTTTTAAATATATATGCACTCCTATGTAAATACTTGCACATATTTATTTAACTAACCTTTTTCCCAAAAAACATGAAAATTGTAAAATATTTCAAAAAGTCACATAAAAATTTGTAAAACTTTTTCAAAAATTATTAAAAGTTGCAAAAATATTTTCGAAAAATACATAAAAAATTGCAAAAAATTCAAAAAAAGCCCATAAAAATTTCAAAACCTAGAAATTACTTCACAAAAATATTTTCTTGCATTGTATATAGCATATGCATTTTTTAGAATGATCAAGACATTTGAATAAGTCTGAAATAAAGTCTGAAGATTTGAGCTTGGTACAGACCTTAATACATTCAATTTCAAGAGGAACCCATTAAGGAATGGAATTGGGATACTTTAGGTCACCTTTACTTATTATTTAGGTTCCATGAGACTATGTTCATGAGTTGATTCATTGTGTATAACTAGAATCCTTCATATCATTTGTAAGACTCTTGAGACAGGGGCTTGACTAGAAATCCTACACTTAGCAATTAGCTCAACCTAGAGGGATTGTTGAAAAATCTTGGAGTCTAAAGTCAGGACGATGCTAGGCCACCTTGTCAAGGGTGGCTCTGGAACCATTCTTGGGGATATTCAAAACCAGTACTCCAACCAACTTCTTTTAGTAACCATGGTATCTAAATACTAGAGACTGGATTGAAACAATGCTTGGATGAGGAACGATATGTTGGCGCAACTTTTTCAAAGACTTCAAAACATGGGCGGACTAAAAGACTATATATCCGTTGGGGCACAAACAAGAATGTAGAGCAATGTAATTTCAAAGAAAAATCCAAAGAAGAAGCACATACCAAAAATTCCACAAAATTTGATCTTCCACAAAATGCCTGCTTCTTGGAGAAGACTCGGTTACACTGACCTAGTGTCATACGGGAATAAAGACTACACTGGTCCATTCCCACTTATTTTCCCATGTCTTCTAACTTCTCCCCACTTTTCAATTATGAAAACTAGCAGCTCCTGGCCTTAGAAGGAAATATCTGTCTCCATGAGAATGAGTTACCGGAGGAGCAGACTCCTTGATAGTTTAGTTATTTGTCTGGTAATAGCTGAAAAATTCATACACATGGATTTGTCATTTCAAGGTAGCAATAGTGTGCGACAGAGAGGATGGTTCTGAATTGAATTAAATGATAGGATTATGGAACCTAAGGGTTGTTGTGTCACACTTGCTAACCTTAATATGGTTCCAAACAAACCAAGAATCCAAAGGTCTAAACTAAGCTCCAAACTTTGATTGTAATAAGACAAGTTCACAAGAAAATTGTTTCAAGTTCTTTTTTTTGTGTATTTCTTTTTCTGTAATTTTACATAAGTGTTTGTTAGGGACTAGCAAAGGCAAGAATATGGGGTGATGAATCTCCATTTCAACACCTTTATTCTTTTATTTTGGTCCTAAATCCCTAACTAAATGCATGTATATATCATTCATTTGTGAAAATAAGCACTCAATAATTCACAAACAAATATTGTATAAAATATTGTACGCAATATTGTATTTATTATCAAAATAAAAGAATAAAGAAAATAATAGAAAAAGAATGAAGTTTCAAAGACATAGAGTGACCTTAGACCTCAAGACCCAATCATCATGATGACTTGGTCTACAAGGAGTAAATTAGGAGTAGATAGGGCCGCCAATTGTACAGAAAACACAACACAGAAATCCTAATTTTATAGGATAATAATTATAATTTGGGACCTATTTTATTATATTTTTTCTCTCAAATCAATAAAACTCTGAACATCAATATTGTACATAAGAATATAAATAAAAAATATAAAATTTAGTTTACTAAAAAATAATGCACAGTGTACGTGGGACACAAAATAAAAAGCCGCAAAGAAAAACTTGCTTACCTGTATATTATCCATACAAACTCAAAATTCACCAAACTCACCTTTATTTTTCATAAAATGAAATTATATATTCACTGAAGGAGAGATCATTGAATTTGGAGTTAAGATGCAAAAGTTAGTTTTAGGCCATCATTGTGCAATATACATGTATATAATATTTAATATATTTATTCTTTATATTTTCACTTTCTTATATTTTTATAAAACTGTAAATATTATTTAACATATATGTACATAATCAAAATAAATAAAAAACATTAAAAATATATTAAAATAAATAAATGTACTTTAATATATATGTAAATGTACTTATCATATACATATATAATTTGTATACATAATTATTTAAATAAATGAAATCATAACAATATAATAAAAATATATAAATATGTGATATATTATATATATAAATAATTTTAAGATTGGAGACTGGATTGAAACAATGCTTCAGATGAGGAATAGTCTGCTGACACAACTTTTTCCAAGACTCCAAAACATGGGAGAACCAAAAGATTCTATATCCATCAGGGCACAACCAAGAATGCAAAGCAATTCAATCTCAAAGAAAATCTAAAGAAGAAGCATATACCGAAAATTCCACAAAATTTGAGCTTCCAGAAAATGCATGCTTCTTGGAGAAGACTTGGTTACACTGACCGAGTTTCACAAGGGGAGGAAGACTACACTGCTCCATTCCCAACTCCTTTTCCATTTCTTCTAGTTCCCCCTCATTATATAGTATACTCAAATAAAATATTCAATTTATTCATTCTTTATTATTTTTATAACTTTATATTTTATAATTTTATAAATATTACTTATAATGCTTGTACATATTAGAACAAAAATAAAATGATAAAAAAATACATAGATAAATATACAATAACTATACTTATACAATTTATATTCCTATTTATTTCAAGATACACATAACATCATAAAAATATAATAAAAATTTATTTATATACCTAAAAATAAGTTATAAATATGTAAATTAAGTGAATAAAATAATAAAATAAAATATATAAATAAAAATAAAATAGCCAAACCATAGATAAATATATCTATAAATGTACCTCTACAAATTAACTACTAATAAACAACATCCATAAAATAAATAAAAGTCGTAATAAAATACTACATAAAGTAAAAAATATTTTTATAATAAAAAGTAATAAAATCAATTACTATTTTTAATTATTTATTTTACAATAAATCAGGTTGCTATGTCTTCTAAGAGCACGTCCTTTGTTGACCGCTAGTCAACTCAAGCTCTAGGCCGTTTGACCTTTGGCGCATGTCTTTTCCTGCCTCTTCTCCCTGATTTCCTGGGCACCCCATCACTCATCTCGATATGATATTTCATAAAAACACTCCTTTATCAACCTAATCCATGCCCATGCCTTAGATCCCTTGTACATAGCTCGTATTTCTCCTAATATGTCGACTAATAAGGTTGCTCCAAATGTTTATAAATAAGACCTCTGACCTCCTTCCTCTTCTTTGGTCACTCTTTTGATCCTCAAAGCCCTACATCTTGGCCTAGAGAGCATCCTCGTGATAGGAGGAGCTCCCATGCGGCATGGATTGGCTCCAGGATGGCGGAGGTGCACCCACGGCAACTCACCAGACGTCTTTTCTCCATGCCGTCGCCGACAGGTACGAGATGCGTATTTATTTTTTTAGGTAGGTTTAGCTTAGTTTTTTAGTCTTGCATCTACTTTAGTCTTTTAATCGCTCGATCTAGTGCAAACAACTAAGATCATAGTTTGTCGGAGCTCCGCTCGGACAAACTCATTTCGTTGTTATCCGTCGTGTCTGGCCCTCCATGATCACCTCAAACTCCTTCCCCTTCCATTGCTCTCCACGCTGCCACCTACCGTTCACACAGATCCACTATGGATATGGAGATCGGATCTTCTCCACAGTCGTGCTGCCGGAGATCTTCGCCCGCACCCTCTCTCTTCCATTCCACCCACTAGAGCCTCCCGACACCCTATTTTCTTGTATGAGATTTCATTGCATGTCCCAGGAGATCCAACAACCTATTTGAGGGTCGAGTTTGCTTAAGAGGAAGCACATGGAGCCTCCTTTTTTCCTCGACTGTGTCAGATCACATCGGAGCTCCAGGTGCTCATAAGGAACTATCGCCGGCGTAGAGGGGCGCAAGCTCCATTTTGCACCAACATAGAGCCTCCCAGAAGGTCGGATACATGAGTAGACGATGATCGAAGCTCGGGAAGGTCGTTCTTGACCTGTTCTTCCATCAACCCTCTCCGTTGTCCGATCATACGCCCACTCTAGACACTCTAGACACTATTGGATTCGCCTCATCGCATCCCTCAGATCAAGAGCTCGGACTTAATCCCGGCCGCATGAGGTGAACCGACATTGCGCTCTGTGGGATCGACTCGTGGATAAGTGAACCAGATCTAGCCATCCAGTCCTGCATGTGAATGGGTAAATTGCTACATCTAGCCTCATCTTTTTGTATTTATTTATTATTCTTGTGGATAAAATGTAAATCATAAAGAAAATAGACATTTTGCATGTAGAGTGTAGACCCTTTATGTCATATTACATTCAGGTCCATGCCAAGTCATTTCACGTGTTGTCTCACGTGAGGTGTCCATTTTGCAAGTTCACCCCTGTTACTTTTTGCATTTACTTTTAGTCTAATAAAATGTGATGTAGATTGTATATTTTTAGAATAATTGCACATATGCCCTCATATTTTATTTTATTTTATTTACATATATGCCCTTGCTAGCAATTGTATTTTTCTGTGCTTGATAGGATTTATTTAAAATGTCTACGTGCTCCAAAAATAACAAAAAATAGGTGTAGGATCATGATTTCTTATAGTTTCATTCCATAATTTTAATTTTCAATTTTGGACTTTTTGCTATTTATTAAAAATGAAATGAGCACATTTTTACCCCTATCTAGCTTTAAAATACAAAAAAATTAGAAAAACATTTTGAAAAATTCTCAAAAAAATATATGTTATCTATTCTATCCTATTTTAACTTCAGATCAAAAATCACTAAAAATATAAAAAATTCCTAAAAATTGAAAAATCCTGAAAATATTTATAAAAAGCTCAAAACTCTAAAAATAATTTTTTATTTATAATTTTATCTGTATTATTTTTTATCTGTTAAAGTTGATTTGGAAAATTTTGGATTTAATTTACTATTTTTCACTTTCAATTCAATTTTGGTTTAATATTTTATCCCTGTTTTAAGCTATCTTTGATTTTAAAAATCAATAAAACTAGCAAAATTCCAGAATAATCACAAAACATTAGAAAAATATATAAAACCCCCAAACACAGTATTTTAAGTACTTTATTTATATCTACTCATAATTATGTCTATATTATCTATTATGGCATATATAGCCTTATATATCCTTTATTATATACTTAAAAGAAAAAGAATATAAAAATCTGAAAATATAAAAAGAAGATACAAAATTATAAAATTCAAAACAAAACTACAAAAATAAAAAACAAAAATAAAAATATATAATTAAAAACCCATAAAATAGAATGAATGATATGATTCTACATAATATTCTTTGGTTAAAAATAACCATAGGTCATCGACTTGCTCTTTGTGGTTCAACCTCTACATGCTTCATTACTATACAGTTAGTCGTAGAGAATAATACATTTTAACTCACTTTTGTGCTATTCGTTGCTTGATCTATTCATGGGTTGATTGTTGAGTAACCGAGGTTCTTTGAGCAGTCAATACACCGATTGCGGTCTCGCCCTGTGAGACCATACGACCCTCGAGAATTCTCGATTATCACAACTTCTATAGAGGGACAATGAGATATCCCTTGTTGCCCTTAAACTTTTTGTGTAGGAGAATAATGAAGAGGAGTGCCTGGAGCCTGATTCTTAAGATCGAACACCAACTCTTGGCGACATGATATCCAGGGCCCCTAACACCACTGAGGAGCCTTGTCGATGCACGAAGCCTCTAGGAGCATGTAGGGGCTATCGACAAAGCATTTGGCGGTTGGAGCAAGGAGAACTAGAAGATCAAAGCTCACCGGAGGAGTGTTCTTCTATAACCCCTAAGAGCCATTGGATCATGAAGGCGACCCAGATCTAATCTGGGTCCTTCAATAATTTGACGAACCAATGTCCTCATCTTTTGTCCAAAGCACCATGTGAAAGTCCTGGGACCATTCGATCATGTGCATTTAGGGGTAAATTACTTAGTAACCCCTGGCTCTTTTTGTAATTTAATAAGTAGTCCTTTAAATATTATTTACAGTATATATTTTGTGTAAAATTTACACTTGGACCCCTACTTGTTTTGTAATTGCAACTAGGTCTAGTGTCAGGTCATCTCACGTGGCACCCCACAATGCCTCTGATTTATTTTATTTTCTTTTAGTATTAAAATGTGTAATATAAGTTCAAAACTTGTGGGTATTTTGCATGTAATTCCTTGTCTTTTATTGCATTTATACTCTCGTCAGACCTTGTAAATTATTTTGTGCATTTGATTTGGTTTAAATGGCTCATGTTCTTGAAAAATTATGAACAAACTACTGGATATGCTTAGTGACACTCATCAATGCCATAATTTTTATTTGCCATTTCCTTGCATTTTCTATTTATTAAAAATTCATTTTAGAACTATTTATTCCTTGTTTAGATAAAAAACAAAAAATAGAAAATACTTATAAAAATCAATAAATTATATATTAATATATAATATATATACATTCTGAAATCACAAATTATCAAAAGAAAACCTTAAAAATTTAGAAAAACTCCTAACATTAAAAAAATGTGTTCAAAAATACAAAAAATAGTTTATGTTCTATATTTTTATACATAAATATTACTTATATCAAAAAATAATTTTGAGAAAATTTTTGACTTATTTTCTATTTTAGTTCTCAAAACAATCCGACCTATTTAATTACTCTCTATTTTGGAGTTTAAAAATAGTAAAATTAGTAAAAATCATTAAAAATTCACAAAATATAAAAATATATAAAAAAGATATAAATATTTTATTTTACAATTTTGGGATTGATGCATGTATAGTTAAAATGTAAAAGCATATATAGTTATTATATTATATCATATCTATGATTATATACTTATTAATATAGGTGCTATTATTATAAATACTTATAAATAGTTTTAAAACCTTAAAAATAAAAAAAAAAAGATTGTACCTAGTATATTTATTGAATTTTTATATAATTTATACATTTATATCATATATATAGTTATTATATTATACATATACGAGTTTGGGGAGATTGCACCATGGTGCATGTTAACTTTATATGCAGCGGTGTTACAAACATTTATTTTTTTAAATGGAAGCTTATGGGATTTATTTAAAATTATTAGTAGAATATGTGTTTTTAATTTCATGTAAAACATACATTCCTAACATAACGATATGAAAGTGCTAAATTTTAGTAATTCTGATACCGTTAAAATTTTGCAGTCTTGATGGATGGGTTCAAAGTCTTGATTTAAATTGATTTTTGAATGACATCATGGTGATATATGATGATCTAAGTCTGACATGATTTTATTTAAAAATATCAATAAATGAGTGTTTATGACATCGATGCATGTAAAGTTACATGCACCTTTGTGCAAGCTCCCCAACTTCTACATGTATAGTTACAAATACCTATTACATATTAAAAAGAAAAAGAAATTAAAAATCAGGAAAAAATATAAAAATAAATAAAATTTTATAGAAATTAAAATAAATAAATAAATAAACATATAATTAAAAATCTATAAAAATTAGAAAACATTAAAACACAAAAAAAGTTAAAAGAAATCCAAAAATACACAAAAAAATGGTTCGATACCCAGAAAATTTGTACAATATACACATTTTGTCTGTGTTATAATTAATTTTAACTCACTCTATATTGCATTACGATATCTTTCATCTGTGGGTTAATTGTTGATTGATTCACCTCTTGTGTTCGGTCATCTCAGTGACTGTTAATCGTATGTGATTAGTAGACTGGCCAAGAGTGTGTCACCAGGTAGTTAGTTAACTAATCCTAACGAGGTTTTGTTGTATTTTTCACGTATTTTTCTCGATTTATTGTTGAGTTTTAATTTGTCGAATTTCATCTCCATTTTGTGTTTTGTCTCGTGTGTCCTTGAGCACGTTGCCCGCTTTTCTTTTCTTCGTATCACCTACCTATATAATATTATCTATTCTATATTTCATCTATATACTATATTATATATCTTTTGAAAATCTATCTCCATTTTGAAAATAAAAAATCATTTTCTTTTCTTTTCTTTTCCACTATATTAGAATAATATATTACCCTGTTATCTTTTTTTTGCAAAATCAATCACTTTTGAAAATCAAATAAAAAGTAAAAATAAAATAACATAAAAATTTGTAAAATATAAAATCAATAAAAACAAGAAAAAGATAAAAACCACAAATTAATCCTTTTTGAAGAAAGAAGAAAATAAATCACAAAAATATTTCATCTTAAAAATCTGAGCATATACTTCCTACCTCTTTGTATTCGACCCAGGAATATGTACCTAGTTAATAATTATTGAATAGAGAGCTAGAGAGAGCCTTATTTGTTTTCTCTCTCTAGCATATGACATTTGTTTGAAAACGTGTTTCTCTTCTATGGTCTCTACAACCAACACATTTTAACCACGAGATAAAATGCTCATTTCAACCATTCTGCCTCAAACGTTATGCTCGAGCCATATGAGGATTTGCAAGAACACACATGCACCAAACCATCTCACACGGGCAAGCTCAAGGTGGAAGGATATCCACCTTTTGCCATGTCATCTGTCCAAGTATCATCAACATTCATTATCTTCGTCTGTCCAAGTATCATCAACATTCATTATCTTCGTGTCAGGCGAAGAAAATATCCTTTAATCGTCAACCATCTCCATCATGCATCACTATCGTCGTCAGGCTACACATCACTAATAGGAGGGATGTATGAAGAAAGAAGATTAAGAAGGAAGAGAATTATATAACTATATACGTACCCCTTTCTTTTTTAATTACATGTTTATCCATAAGTTAACATCAATTTGGGAGAGAGGAATGGATGGCATTCCGAGTGACATAACTGGTAATTGCCGGTAAAAGCTAGAGGCCCAAGTGATGTTACAAAACTGTAGGGATATAACTTTAATTGCAGCATTTCGGAGGCGTAAAACTTCTTGTATAGCTCCATATTGAATTAGATTTTTTTACTTTCTTTTATTGTTGTTAACAACATCATCTAAAATGAAAGTACATATACCACATATTTTAAGCTAATTTAATGTGTATTCAACTTAATTTAAAAAGAAAAGTTCTCGTTGCCCTAATGTTTGTCCAGCATCAGCTTAGTGACACAAAAAGAAAAATACTAAAATTCGCTATAAAAACCACTCCAGCATCCACCGTCACCCATAAACGTACAACAACGAAATATAAGAGGAATCCTAGATCAAAATACATAAAGAAGATACGAGGAACCTTAGATCAAAATACATAAAGAACTGGCGAACATGGCGTTCAGGATGCTTTCTCCGTTAATATGAATTAGAATCATGAGTTGAATTAGAATCATGAGTTGTTTTTATAATTTGCGTAATTATATAAACCTCCCGCACTGTGGTAAACTAAAAATCAAGGAATTTGCAACTAAAGAGGTGTCTTACATGGGCTCTTTCCCGCCAAGCACTCCCAACCACTTAATCTACTACCATTAATTTACACCATCACCACCAACAACGCCCACATAACACCACCACACATAACTACGCCCTCGCAAAGCATACCGTTCCTCCCTGCCTCTCCCCTCTCAGCCGGCGCCATTGCTGGCACCCCCACCTCAGCCGGGGCCAACGCCGGCTGTGGAGCAATGCCGACTAGTGCCCTATCCTTTGGGACCCGAATATCGACCTTCTGCCCAAGCGCACAATGTCCCGGGACGCCACATATGAAGAAAGTGTGGCCCCTCCTCCTCACGGACACTCTGTCGTTGCCGGATGTGTAGACCCTGATCGGAGCCGAGGCATTGCACGTCCTATAGTCCTGCTTGGTGACCTCTAGCACATTGTGGAACTGCTTGTTGTAGACGAACACTGCAAAGCAAGAAAGCAGTTACTTCCATCAAAGAGACAGGAAAATGCAGACCAGAGCAACGGAAAATAGCTGAAGTGCCATGAAGGATTGTATTAATACGAGAACTTTGAAGCAGTGGTTTAAAACAACCTTACTTGACGAATAATTTGAACTACGCGGAAAAAAGAACATCTATATTAAAGCAGGCAATGCCAGGCGAGCTTAATAAATGGCAATAATTGCTGTTACCCACACCTTGAAAAATAGATAAACAAACAACACACTCGATCGTGGCACAATGATCACTCATCTGCTCTGTCTTCGGCAATAAACCGGAGGCCTGACTTGCTTTTTGAGGATCGCAGCTTTCCAATGATGAAAAAGATGGTAACTTCAAACAATAAGTAGAATAAACCAGGAAAAGGAAAATGAGGAAAAGAAAACAACTGAAAGAACAAAGGGAAACAGAGGATAAGAATGCACCATGACTTTTAAACTGCGTGGTAAATGCTAACATGCGAAATTGAACTCCTAACAGTGGTTTGGGTTGGGTTGGGGGGGGGGGGGGGGGGGGGGGGGGGGGTGCGTTATAAAAGGAACACAATCATACATGGGAAAAACACAAAAAAATGCGGACACTACTCTACAAATACTGTGGCTAATGCTAATAATCAGACTTTCTACCCACGAGACAACCTTCCAGCAGCAAACGTCGAAAATTGGTATGCTGATCTACTCACAAAGGGTGTCGGCAACATGGAAGTCCTTGGAAGAGGCCCATGCCGTGTAGTTGATGTTGCCGATGATGGTCCAGCCGGAGGAATCTCCAACTCTGTACACCTCAGCGGAGGAGAGATCAGCTGCCTCTGAGAAGAAAACTAAGAAGAAGAAGAGCACCAGAAAGGTGGTGCTTCCCATCTGTTCAGGGAAGGGAGAGTGGGGGTGTTCGTGTGGGAGGGAGAGGGCCGGTTTTCTTGTTGCGGTGAACATTTGGCTGCTTATGACGGTGGGGGAGAGAACTGGAAGTTTGACAAGTGGGTGCGGGTGGGACAGCTTTTCTGCATGTAGGCCTTCATGAGGACCGCGTGTAAATTAGGGGAGGACCGAGGTTTAAATTGATTTTTTTTCACTCTGTTACTGAACAGCTGCCGTGTTTCTTAACTTGATCCAGATATATTGATGATACATCCACCAAAAGTGAGAAATTTTCGGAGATGAAGATTGTGCTGGCTTCTTGTTTGATAGGTTGTTTTCTTTGTGGTATCATAACCTTTATACATGAAATTGGTAGTCTTAATATGAAAAAGAAAAATCAAATTATAATTGAAGAAGGTAATCGATTATCTTTTAGGAATAGGTGTCATCTCTCCTATTCTCATGGAAAGTAGGATTTCATACTTTGTTATTTTCCCATCTCCATAGTTTCCCCCCTTACATTGAAGGTTTTCTACATTCAAAATTCTCCTGGTATACGTGCTTGATTTTTTTGTGGAATTTTTATGAGTAGTTGTAGTTGGTAAATCGCACAGGATCCGCTTATCAACTTTGGTATTTTTCTGCAGTCGGGGACGAGGGGTGATTGGATGAGAGGAGATCTGGGATGGATTGGCGACGATGCAGATCGCGGAGGTTGCGAGGGATAGGCGGTGGCAGCGTCGGCCACTTTGGGCAAGGATTCGAAGAAGATCGTTGGGAAATCGGAGTTCCCAAAGGGGGAGGGAGCAACTGATGGAGAAGAAGCACAGATGCCGTCCGATCGAGCACGATCGGACGACCTGTGGAGTGCCATGTGGCGTCAAAGGGGAAAGGGAGGGGCACGTGCGACGCACGTGCGGAGATTTATTTAATTTTTTATAAAAAATGAAATATAACAATGCCAAAAATGGCTGACACGTGGTGGCACCAGGTGCGGCCACGTGTCAGCACCAGAAAATTCCGAAAAAAAATCCTTTATAAAATATAAAATAAATAGCAAATGGCCTCGGATCGAAGAAGTTTCTTCACAAAAATTGCTCGTCTCGATGAGATCTACAACCTTCATGAAGATATCAAAACTAAAATCGATCAATTGCACAAAGTGAATTTTTGGGGTATCCCATGTATATAGAATACCTTGTTTTTTAGGTTTTGTAATTTTCGTTTTGAAGGTAATTGAATGTACATTAGTTCAAAAGTGAGTAGGATTAAAACGGATACTGGATGGGGAAGATATGAGATTTTTAGTCCGGAAATCCTGAAACTAAGGTTTGGGTTTTCGGTCCACTTATGTGGGTTACTTATTTTTTTTTGTATTTTTCATTTATTGTTAGTGATATGTACACAGTGGAAGTGGTTTTGTGTCATTCAGAGTTAGCATGAATTAGTTAAAAATCAGGGAAGTTAGGCTATTTACAGGTCAATTTTGGCTGAGATTTTTGGCTTCTTATTTTGTGCAGAAATTAGTGCTAAAATGCAATTCTTATAAAAACATGCATGAACGCTGATTATGCATAATAAGTGCAGAAATGCTAATGATTTTGAGGGATTTGAGCTTAATAAATGAGATTTAGAGTGATGGATCCAAGATTCATCACTAGCTCTACTGCTTTTACCAAGGATTGGCGTACACTAATCAACAATTTAATTTAATGTCATCACACCATGCCAGTTAGGTTAATATCAATAGGAAACCCGCCATTTCGCTCCAGTGTAATGCAAAATAGCATGCCTCTCGCTTCGATTATTCTTCTAACTCTGCAAGTCTTGATTGGTCATTTTCATGCAATGTTGTTCATATCCTCTGCCTTCGTCGACATTATATCGAATTGACGAATTGTTTTCACGTTTGTACATGTAGGATCCGGGTACTTGACAAACCGATTTCATGCACATACATTCCACATTCGAAATACATAATATAATTTGAAGCATGAGAGAATAGCCTAAAGATTGGGATTAAAAATTTTCCATCCATTCATAACTCGCCCATCATTACATTCCATTAGAATTCAATCCATGTCCACATAATCATTACTTGTATGTATCAAAATGTATTTTCATACCTACAGTATACATCTCATGTCTCTCAAAAATCTACAAGTAAAGTAAAGAAATAAGATCTACAAGTAACTATACCAAAAATGAGCCGTGTAGCTGCATAAAATGGAAGTAACTCGAAGAAAACAAGTGACGCTCACCGATGCGGCTTATGCTGAGGACATGCGGATTCAACACGTAGGTACGTTATGAGCAAAGTTGCTCAATACGATACCAAAAAATATACAACAACAAGATATAAATAAAAGTGTGCAAAAGAAAATAGCTAGGTAAACCGTTCTCACAAAGAGATAAAATTTAATCATTATTATTTAATTTAGATCAACAAAGCTTCATGGATAGTCTGTGCTCTTGTTCCGGATGAGACCTAACACTATGACTCTAAGGCAAGAAGAAGGTCTTAGGGTTGGGGTGCCTCCGTAAGCATGCGGTGGGGTACAATGCATCCTAACTAAGTTCCTAACACGTCCACTTGGCTTCCCTTATGAGATTGTAACTTAGATCCCTAAAGCAATTTCCAACCCGCGAATCATCGCAAATAACCCAATCCTCCTTATGCACAGGAGATTTGTATGTCATCCCAACTTTATTAACCAAAATTTCCCAGACCTCCCCTCTTAATGCCCTCACTCGGAATTCTAACCAATGTGGCTACACCAACTAGTATACGAGGGTTAACTCCAAGCAAACAAGCGAAATACTAGACCACCAACTATGACTACTTGACCCGCACTCGAAGCACCGTGCTAAAGGCACGCAAGTGTTGAGGCTGAACACCACGTGGTGACTCCTCGGTGTGCCAAGCAACGTGTCATCCAACCGTCACAGCAACGTAGTAGCGTTTGGGACCGCGACTCTCTAGGCTTCTGCTCGGGGCCCCAAGGGTGATTGCACAATCCCTTGCAGCGCCTACTCCACTACCTGAATCACTTTGAAATCTCACCCACGAGATGATAAATATTCTTGAACAGATATAATACTCGCGACATGTTGGAAACTTGAATAACTGGTAGTTGATCATTATAATTTAGCGGTGATTCTAATGTGACCTTACCACTGTAGTAGTCGGACGATTTTTTTGCAAGTTAAGAGAAGGCAATGGGTAGAACTCAAGGCTATGAGGTAATTTCAGGTTAAAAAAATCAAGATTCCAGGTGGTTTTTACAGTAAAAGGTTGAAATTTCCCTTCAATCATTCTCATCAAGTTCTTGCCCACCCCAATAACTTCATAATGGTCCACAAGAAGAAGAACCACATAAAATTACTAACTTTGACAGGAATAAAATTGCACAGTAAAATTTTGCTTAGCCCTACTGGAAAAAAAAAGAACTATGATGCAACAATGCACTTCTGCCCTCAATTTGGAATCCATCCACGTACATAATAAAGGCATCCTAAACTGTTTTGTGTTTGATTTTAAAATGATAGCTTCCAAAAAATCCCTGAACTTCACAAGAAAATACTACTCCAGGCATACTTGTAATGGTTGCTTGCATATATGGACATCATTCTGCAGGCACTGACAAATTTCTGATTTTTCTTGCAAACTCTATAATTTGTATAAATGCTGCACAATGCTGGACTTAATTAAGGCATGTTGAGCCCATATGATGCTAGAGTCTTGGCCATTGTTCCCAACTATATTTATACTTGGACATAATTCTTTCTTGAACAAAAAAATCATACATATACAAATCGATCTAATTCCAAGCAGCCTAGTAGTATAATATCCTCATAACGGAAAAGGTTTTAAGATGTAGAATGGCACAATAGTATCCTATCATAAAATGGAACAAATAGTATTTCATCATTTCCTTATTTTCTAGTGAAGTGAAGACTTCGATTGGAAGTAAAAGCATTGTTAGAGACTAAAAAAATGTCAGCAACTTGAAATTTCTACTAACATAAACCAGAACATTCGTCGGGTTCGGACCACCATAGGAAAGTGAACCCATAAAATGTAAGCATGTTGCGGGTAACTTTGTGGTTCAAATTTAGGTTTTTTATGCTTCTGAACTGTCTCTGTAGAAAGAGGAACAACATGCCTTTCTTTTATATATGTAGGGTTAGAAGTCACAGCACCATTATTTGTATGCCATCTTGGCTGAAATGGTTGCACATATTGAGTATGAAATCCAAGTGCTTCTAGATTCATTACAGGATATGCACTCATCGACGATCACTGGCATGCTACTAAACGACATGCTAGTACTATCCCCAAACTTGTTCTCAGCGAAACTGTTGGCAAATCGATATTCAAGATGGACAATTTTGAATGAAATCCGAAATCTATACAACATCCTATGAAGATTTGATGGCTCTACAGGAATTCAACCTCATTATGTATAGGAGTTAAAATGCATGGAAACCCGCAGCAAAAGTAAAGGGAACATCGCACCTCACAATTTCTTACTACCTCAATTTCTCCTCCTATAGAGAACGGCGCACTCGGCACCTCATCGTGATGCAAAATCGTACATGAGTATGACCTTGACCTTCTCTACATGGGGGCAGCTTCGGATCGTCGATCCATCGCGCTCCGACGAGCTCCGGTGGCGCTCCGGCGAGTGGAATGTGAGGATGAGGGGTTGGTCTAGATTTCGGGTGTTTTGGGAGAAGAGAAACTTGTTTTATGGGATCCAACCCGGATTCGGATCCGAGTCCGGATCCGAATATGACTGGGACCCTGCCTCACTAAAATAGTCGTAACTCGGGCTCCTGAACTCGGATTTTTGCGTTCTTGACGAGATAAACGTGATGGAATGTTCAAATAATTTTTTGGATGGTGGATAAAAGCAGATTTTGCATATTAACCCAGATTCAATTTTTCGGAGGTTTCACGTCATAAAAATCTCAAAGGAAGTCTCGCCCCTGAGACTTGATGTGATTCTAGTTGATTTATACACCCGAACTCATGATATCCAATTATCATAGAGGAATGAGTCCATAAAAATTTCAAAGAGAGCGAAACCAATAAAAATCTCAAATGGAGTTTGGCTACGGTTTTGATTACATACTTGTGAACAAATAAGGGTACTTCTCCCTCATTTTTACCTCAGGTTCCCACGTTGCCTTCTCGACATCTTGACTCCATCATAGGACTTTGAATAAAGGTATATCCTTCCGTCTCAACCTCTTGACTGTATGGTCCAGTATCTGGACCGACTCCTCAATGAATGAGACGTTCGGCTCCATCGTTAAGCCCTTGTAGTTGATCACATGCACGGGATCTCGGATGTACTTCTGAAGACTCAATACATGGAACACATCATGGATGCCCCCGAGGTATGAGGGAAGGGTCACTCTGTAAGCCACCTTCCCAACTCGGGCCAAAATCTCAAACGAACACACAAAGCACGGTGCGAGCTTGCCCTTGACACCAAAATGTTGTACGCTTCTTATTGGAGATACTTGTAGGAACACGAAGTCCCTAACCTGTGGTTATGAGGAATACTTTAGACACGCAATGTTAATAAAAAATCATCTCCTTGAAGACATGAAAGTAATATGTTATACATGAAACTCAAGGTCTCGTCGACGTTGGTCGGTGTAGCTCTTTTGACGATTCTGTGTGGCCAGCAATCTCTTCCTAGCAGTCTCTACCACTCTAGAAGTCTCCTCTATGATCTGCAGGGTGAACAAAGGTGTTGTCACCCACTTGCTGCCAACACAAGGGATTGGTGCATCGCCTCCCGTATAAGGCCTCAAAAGGTGACATGTCTATACTGGCGTGGTAGATATTATTATATGTGAACTCAACTAGTGGAAGGTGATCCTTCCAGGATCTGTTCCAGTCAACAATGCAAGCCCGTAGTAAATCCTCTAAAGTTTGAATGATCCTCTCAAACTGCCTGTCTGTCTGTGGATGATAAGCTGAACTCGTACGTAGCTCGGTCCTCAAGGCTCTCATGAATTCTCCCCGGTACTGAATCGTGAATCTCTGTTTGACATTGCCTCCTTGGGTATCACGTGCATCCTAATGATATGTTGGATGTATAATCTGACTAGCTTAATTGGCGTACATGTCATGTTGATCTGAATAAAATGGGCTGAGTTGGTCAACTGATCAACAATCACCTATATCGCATCATGACCGCTTGGGGTGCTCAGCAATGATGTGACAAAATCCATGGAAATGCTCTCTCATTTCCACACAGGGGTGGAAAGAAGCTGTAGTAAACCAAGGGGGTCTCTGATGCTTTGCCTTCATCATCTGACAAGTAAGGCATCGGCTGATATGCTCGGCGATGTCCTTCTTCATTCCTTCCCACCAAAAGTATTGACGAAGGTCTCGGTACATCTTGGTGTCTACTGGAATTATAGAAAGTCTTGAATTATGCGCCTCATCCAAGATATCTCTCCTCAAATCCTCATCGTCCGTGACACACACACGATCCCCCTTCCATATAATGGATTCACAAACTTAGAATCCGTTGAACTCATCATTCAAGCATCTATGGTAAAAGCCCTGGATACTCTTATATATCCATTGCCCTTGGTCGATCTTGTCCCACAAGCTACTATACTTTGCAGGCGCAATCACTGCATCAGATGTAACCTGAAATGGATGCCACTCACTAAGTGTAGTGAGCACGTCCTAAATCTACAACCAAGTTGTTGAAACCTCAATGTGTAACTGCTTGCTCAAGGCATCTACCACCACATTCCCCTTACCATGGTGATAGGAGATGGTACAATCATAGTCCTTTAGCAGCTCTGTCCATTACCTTTGCCTTATATTCAGCTCCTTCTGATCAAAGATTCATTTGAGGCTCTTGTGGTCAGTAAAGATCTAAAATGTCTACCTATAAAAATAGCGGCGCCCTATCTTCAGTGCTATGGTCGCCAACTCCAAGTCGTGAGTGGGGTAGTTGTGCTTGTGGTTCTTTAGTTGTTGTGATGCGTAATTGCCACAACTTGTCCCCATTGCATCAACACGACACCCAACCCTTCCTTGGAAGCATCGATGTAAAACGTAAAGTCCAAGGTACCAGAAGGAAGGATAAGGATGGACATGGAAGTCAACTGCTCCTTGAGCATACGGAAGCTCAACTCACATTCGTTACTCCAGAAAAATGGCACGTCCTTTTGCATCGGCCGGGTGAGGGGTAGGGCTAACCGGGAGAACCCTCTAATGAATCTCATGTAGTACCCAGCAAGGCGAAGGAAGTTGCATATCTCTGTAATTGTCTTGGGATGCTCCCAAGACACCACTGCCTCAATCTTAGCGGGGTCAACTGACACCCCCGTCCCATAAACCATGTGGCCTAGAAATGCCACCTCAAAAAGCTTGGTTCTCTCAGAGTGTTTCTAGCACAGTGTGAAGAAGGGACTCATGTTCGTACTCATTATGGGAGTAGACCATAACATAATCTATGAATACGATCACGAACTTGTTCAAGTACGGACAGAAGACTTGGTTCATCAAATCCATGAATGCGACAGGTGCATTCGTAAGTCCAAAAGGCATAACTAGGAACTCATATTGACCATATCTAGTATGAAATGCGGACTTCATCACGTATGCAGCCTTGATCCCCAACTGATGGTATCTTAAAGAACACCGCTGCTCCTTGTAACTGATAGAAGAGATCATCAATCCGTGGAAGTGGGTAATGGTTCTCAATCGTTCTCTTGTTTAGTTGTCTATAGTCTATGCATAGCCTCAAGGATTCATCATTTTCTTCACAAAAGGATTAGTGCTCCCCATGGAGATGTACTAGGGAGGATGAATACCTTCTCCAATAGTTCCTGTAACTGCACTTTGAGCTCCATGAGCTCACCAGGTGCCAACCTGTATAGAAGGATAGAGATCGACTGTGTATTTGGTAATAGCATGATCTCAAACTCATCTCCCTCACTGGTGGTATCCCAGGTAAGTCAGGAAACACGTCTGGAAACTCACGCACAACTCTAACATCCTGGAGCATATGATCCCTCACCACTGAGTCTACCACATAGGTAAGATGGCCTAACAACTCTGTCTGAGAAACTAATATGCCCTCAAGGCAGAGATGCACTCAATCCCACCCTCAAAAGTGCATCTGTTGAACTAAAATAGTGGTACTCTAGGTAAATGGAAGACCCCCATCTTCCCAAAACAGTCCAAGCATGTGTGGTGCCTCTCCAACCAGTCCATGCTTAAGATGATGTCGAAGTCCTCTAACTGGATCAATAGTAGAAATCAGGCATCTCATTCCCACCTATTTGTGCGGCTACATCCTCCACTGCCTGGCGGATGATAAACAATTGGCACCTTGGGCCCTTGATGTAGTATGAGGAAGCAACCTCAATCACAGGCTTGCCCAATATGGGCACCATACGATGCGGAAGGAAGGAATGTGTAGCTCTTGAATTAAGCAATGCATGTAAAGGAGCCTCATGAGCTGAAATTATACCTCTGACGACCAATCCAGAAGCATGAGCATGCTCCTGTGTCACTGCATTTGGTTGTCCTCGTGATGGTACACTGGATCCCATAACACTGACTGTCTGTTGTGGGGCTCGCTGAAAGTCACGGCCTCCTCGATGGGATCCTAATCCTTAAAATTGGCCAAAAGACCCAGCTGGTCTTCCATTCTGTTGTTGTTGTGCACCCAAGATGCTGGCACGTAAAGGGCATTCGGCCTTGAAGTGGCCCGATTGTCTGCAATAGTAACATGTTTTGTTGCCTGCTTGTGACAAGCTCCTTCCAGAAGCAAAACCACTGCTCCCAGGCTTATGACTTTGTATCTGTGTAGGGAGCGGTAAGAGACTAGACCATGGCCTGCCAGGGCTTGCCCCAAGGTAGGAGATGGTTTAAACCTACTAGTAGACGGGGATGTCGATGTCGGGTGGTGGCGATAGTCTCTACGGAACTGAGAGAAGCCCCAACATGCAACTCTACTAGGTTGGGATGGAGGTAACTGTGACTGACCTTCTTGTAACTGGCGTTGTGTAGCCTCCTACTTTGTCGCCTTTGCAGTAACCTCCTTGATGGAGGTTAAGTCCAAAGTAGAGAGTCTGTCTTGGAAATCCTCGCGCATCCTCCGGATGAACTTCTGCAAGTTCTCCTATGGGTGAGTTGTCGTAGCAGGGGAATGGTTAGACAA
Organism: Ottelia alismoides; assembly: GCA_037367405.1. Lineage (NCBI taxonomy): Eukaryota > Viridiplantae > Streptophyta > Magnoliopsida > Alismatales > Hydrocharitaceae > Ottelia > Ottelia alismoides. Next base: position 261,464 of record JAZKJV010009073.1, on the reverse strand, counting down.
CTCTGTGTATCGGACCATATACTCTTGGGTCTTCATTGACACATGTGTCAGCTAGGCAAACTCTCTCCTCTAATTCTTTATCCAGTGGTCTGGGTAGAACTCTGCACGGAACTCATCAAAGAAGACCTACCAAGTGATGGGCTCGGTTAGGTGCTCCTTGGTGGCATTCCACCATCATTCTGTGTACCCAACGAGAGAGTACTCTGTAAAAGATACCCAAGTTTCTTTGGGTGCATGTATCATCCTCAGAACTTTGGCCACATGTGTCATTCACAGCTATGCATCGTTAGGGTGATGGTATCAAAAAACTGTGGTACCATCGCCCGTTGGTATGCTGCATACGTGCTTTGATGCTTCTGTAAAGCATCGCCATCCTCCATATGTTATGCCTCTAGGGAAAAATACAAGTCAACGCTCTCCTCCCCTTCGTGAGATGGACGGTAGGAGGGATCATCCTGCTGCTGGAATCATTGCTCAATCACCTCTTGGCGTTGTTGGATGCCCTGCACTACATATACAAGGAAGGTCAGCCGCTGCACAACATCTGGATCTACACGAGGCGACATGGTTCCACATAAAGAACCACAACGTTAATACTTTCTTTACTCAAGAGAGGCATGTGGACATGGATATAAAATAAGCAAATTTCCTTTTGATTGTTGTTGGGTCAGAAGACTACCAACATTATTATGTATTTCGTACACCAATTAGGAATGATATGCAGGGAATGGAATGGAATACCACTACTCTGATACCAAACTGTCCCGTTCATCCCCACTCCTGGGATTTGGGTACTTGATAAACTGATTTCGCGCACTACATTCCACATTCGAAATACATAATATAATATGAAGCAGGAGAAATTTGCATAAAGACCGTAACTAACAAATTTCCATCCATTCATAACTTGTCCATCGTTACATTCCATTACAATTCAATCCATGTCCACATAAATGCATCAAAATGTATTCCCATGTTGGATATGCGAGCCTACGACGAGCCATTACGCAATAAATGTTATTGCGAATATCATTCCCTGATCTGAAATGAAGAATAAGTAATTTGCATAATAGGTTCCTTAGTACAATTAGGGTTATGTACCATGGTCGTCTTAATGATCATACAGTTGTTGATTCAATTATTGAATCATAGAGGTTGGTGCTTGGAAAAATATCTAAAGAGTTAGATTGAGGACTCATCAAGTACCGTCAAATGATTATTAAGAGATGATCTCCAGCTTGAGTAGGAGATGGCAATCCTTTCTCAGTTAGGCTGATATCTAATCGACCTCTTGATGTAGGTCCTCTGCATGGGAATAGAGATTCGGAGGTGTCAGATTAGTTAGGTCAAAGAGTTGAATTAACGAGATCGAGATAACCAAAGTTCTATGTCGTATGCTGTCATGATATAGGCACGCATCCTCTGACCAGAGAAAGATGTATTACTATATGTCTGAGTATGTACATTTCGCATACCAATAGGTTGATGACCTAACCAAGGTATATACACCGACGCGTTGGTGTGCATGCAAGGGCATATGAGTAATACGATCTCTCAAAGGGATCATACAGGTTCATTACTGAACCGGAAGACATGAGCTCACTCATGAGATATTGGGAAGAACCAAATTCCGTGCACGGTCGTCTCGCTTTGGAAGCTTGACTGAATTTGTAGGTTTGATATATACTTTTGGAAAGTATATGATCAACACCTGGGTATGATATATGCTTTTGAAAAATATATGATCGATACCGACTCCCAATGATCAAATGAGAAACTTACTGATAAAACCCTGAAGTAGACAGTATAAAGTTGATATAATACTTTGGGTTTATTCTGAGTCTTCTAGTATGCAGGATGTACACGTATTGGAAATACCTGAGGGTGATGTGATCATAATCGATTGTATAACCATGACGCTTCCATTCCTAGAGAGTGATTAAACGGGTCTGGATTTTAGTGACTCCTCTCAGTAGAGAAGCAATCTGATCTTGTTCCAAATGTTGGACATTGATCTGAATATGATTCAGATGCAATGAGAAGATTAGATTTGCGGTCTTGATTTAATCAAGCATCTATGGGAAGCCCGAGATCTGGATTTCAGATGTGATCTCAATATCCAAGTCACTATACATGGAACAATAGAATCACCCTGTCCTTATCTCAAAGTATCCACGGAGAAAGCGCATTATCCTTGAAAGAGTTCATGGATGATTTCATTGTTGATATATGTATCCAAGCATCGAGAAAATTGATAATTAAATGTGATTTAATTATCATGGATAATATGAATTTGATTCATATTATAAGGAGAGTTATCTGAGATAATTAAATGTGATTTAATTATCAAAGAATGCGTTTGAGGATTTTTTTCCATATCCTTCAGGTATGCAGGGGACTCATCGTCCCCAATGTGAACCCCCGAGGAGCTCACACCTCCCGTGGCCATCCTATATGGTTGTGCTTAGATGGCTTAGACACAATCTAATTGTAGGACAAGTCAATGGTTCATCACGAACCAAAAATCAATCAAGTCGGATAAGACTCCAAAATCATTGAATCCAAACATATAGCAAATTATTTAGTAGTCACAACAACGTATTACCATTGGATGTAAATTGGATGAACGGTGACAACTCCAACAACTATATCAACAAATGAACAACAATGACCTCAGTGCCCTTTTAAGTAATCTCAATGCACAACAAGGCCCTCCGTGCACAATGAACATATTTCTACAAGTGTAGCAGAATCTCAACGGTGCTTCTCAGTGCACAATGAACATATTTCCACAAGTGCAGCAAGACCTCAGTGGTGCATCAAATATACTAATAAAATGTCTTTTTCAGAAATAAATTGATAACCAAAACCTAATTCCAACACTATAAACATCCAAGAACAACAACATGGCATAATATAGCAACATTTCCCTATTAACTTGAAGAAATGGACATCACACAACAAATGAATATAGTTTCATCAATTAGAAAAACAACATGAGTATATATAACAACAAGAAGGCATCATAGAGCAACAACATTGCAGCTCTCGGCTCAAGCTCCGGACAATATGGCAATAAATGAATAACAATCACGTCAAATGCGCCTCTCGAATCAAATCAACAAAGTGCCATCAATTAGACAAACAATATGAACATCTAAGAATAATAAGAAGGCATCATATATCAGTAGCAATGCAGCTCCCACCTCAAGCTCCAACCAATAAGGCATCAAACAGAGAGTGATCACAAAATATAAGAATCTCCCATTTCATTAACAGATCTCAGCAAAAGAAAATCTAAAAACAAAGTAAGCTAGTACCGAACAATCAAGCAAACAATAAGAACACCCAAGAACAATAAGAAGGCATCATAGAGCAGCAACAATGCAACTCCCAGCTCAAGCTCCATCCAATAAGAAATAAAATCAAGGGTGATCACAACATACGAGAATCTCTCAACTCATTAACATATCTCAACAAAAGAAAATCTAACATTGAAGTAAGATAGTACCATCCAATCAAACAAAAAATAGGAACATCCAAGGAAAAATAAGAAGGCATCATATAGTCGCAACATTGCAGCTCTCAGCTAAAGCTCCAGCCAACATGGCATCTTAGAGAGCTAATTAACACAGTACCATCAATCACACAACCAAGACGAAGAATCAAAGAACGCCAGTAAGGCATCATAGAGCATCAACATTGCAGCTCTGAGCTAAAGATCCATCCATTTGTGCATCATAAGGCAAAATAACATAGTACCATCAATCACACAACCAAGATGAAAATCATATATCACTAACAAGGCATCATAGAGTTGTGACACTGTAGCTCTCGGCCAAATCTCTAGCCATTTGTGCATCTTAGAGCAAATTAACTTAGTACCATCGATCACATAATCAAGATGAAAATCACAGATCACAAACATAGCATCATAGAGCTGTAACATTGCAGCTCTCATCTAAGGCTCTAGCCATTTGTATATCATAGAGCAAATTAACTTAGTATCAACAGTCATACAACCAAGATGAAAATCATAGAACATCAACAAGGCATCATAGAGCTGTAACATTGCATCTCTCAACTAAAAGCTCTATCCATTTATACATCATGGAGCAAATTAACTTAGTACTATCAATCACACAACCAAGATGAAAAATCAGAGAACACCAATACACACATCATAGAGTTGTAGCATCGCAGTTCTCAGCTAAAGCTCTAGCCAAGGGGCCAACAAATCAAGAGTGATCAGAGCAAACGAGCATCTCTCATCTCATTAACATTTCTCAGCAACTGAACATCTCAAAGCAAATTAAGATAGAACCATCAAAGAAACAAACAAGATGAACATCCAAGAACAACAAGAAAACATCATAGAGAAGTAACTTTGCAACTCTCATTTCAAGCTCCAGCCAAATGGGGGCAACAAATCAAGAGTGATCACAACAAATGAGCTTCTCCCAGCTCGAGCTCTAGCCAAATGGGGGCAACAAATCAACAATGATCACAACAAATGAGCTTCTCTCAGCTCATCTACATCTCTCAGCAAATGACCATCTCAAATCCAATCAACATAGTACTATCAATCAAACAAACAACATTAACATCCAAAAAAAAATAAGAAGACATCATGAAGCATCAATCTTGAAGTTCTCAGCTCAAGCTCCAGCCAATGGGGCAACAAATCAAGAGGGATCACAACAAATGAGCTTCTACTAGCTCATCTACATCTCTCAGCAAATGTCCATCTCAAATCCCATCAACATAGTACCATCAATCAAACAAACAAGATGAACATCCAAGAACACCAACAAGACATCATAGAGCAGCAGAATTGCATCACTCGGCTCAAGCCAATGGGGCAACAAATTAAGAGTGATTACAACAAAACGAGCCACTCTCAAATCATTAACATCTCTCAGCAAACAACCATCTTAGAGCAAATTAACAGATTACCACTTAGCAAACAACCAAGATGAACATCCAAGAACACCAACAAGGCATAATAGAGCAACAAAAGAGCAGCTCTAAGCTCAAGATCTAGCTAATAAAACCTCAGATGAAGAGCAAAACTGGCAAATATGGTCCATAGAAATCCTCTCATCAATGGAGAATCCAGCAGATGTTTATAATGAACTAAACATCATAACATGACTATAGTCCATGCTCAGAAAAAGGTCTATATGATCAGCAACAATTCAAATAAGGCATGGCAATAACAACAACATGAGATTAGAGTTTAATGGGCCAGCTATAGAAATAAATTCCATTTTCAGGTATAACTGGAGAACCGTAACCCAATTTCATCACCATTAACATTGCACCATCAGACAAGCACCCAATATGAACATCCAAGAACAACAAGAAGGCATCATTCTGAAACAGTCGATCGGATCGTAGAAGCAAAATGGATCATTGGTTGAGCATTTACCTCGCAATCCAGCAAATGGAATAAGAATTGTCCATGCACAAGCAAATGACAAATGCACAACAAGGTCCCACGATGCGCCATTAAAGGTCCATCTTCGCACCATTTTATAAGGTGGTGAGGGGTTATCGGAATCCATAGACTCCATGGAGGAGGCCATGCTCGAGAAGACAATTCGAGGGAAAGGGAGTATACCACACCTTTAAAGGATGATAGGCCTGTCAAAGGGTCAAATGAACCTCATGCAAGCTCCAACCATCCCATTGATGACAGAGTTAAAGCAACCTACCTTATATTCACCATTCATGGGTCAAGGTTAGGGCATGCATAAGATAAGATTCAGACTTCACAGGTGAAGCTTCAGATCGTCGCATGGCGAAGGGGTGCATATCAAGTAACAAAGGAAGATAAGGGAGGACCCCGTTTGGGAGGCATCACGCATGAGGGGATTTCAGGTAGGACAGGAGGGTGGAAGGCCCGTTGACGCAAGCCCTAGAATAATGGAGCACAAGAATAGGGTGGAGGGCTTTGGAGGCTGAGAGTTGCCGTATGATGGGAGGGAGGAGAGAGCTGGAACCATGGCCTATTCCCGAACCGAACAAGCCTTGAGTTACACAAGATCACAATGTCATGACGCAAATCACAAGGGTCATGTTGTAATTACAAATATAACATAGTTATTGGTAATATATAAGATTTTAGAGGTTATGGTATAATAATCCTTAAATATTATGTATTGATGCATACTTACCCATTTACAAATAAAAATAACTATGCAATTACGAAAAAGATCATAGAGAGATATTAGTCCACGTTCTCTCATATTAAAATATATTATTATATTCAGAACGTATTTTCCATTTAATCCTTCCGGTTTTCCTTTACATGTTATTAACGAACGGGAGTTCTGTCTTCCCCCAAATTCCTCCCCTCTCCCGCTCCGCCGCTCGCCGCTTCCCCCTGCAACTTCCCCTCCGCCCCTCGCTACCTCCTCTCCGGCCGTCTCCTTTGGCAAGCTCTCTCTCTGCGACCTCCTCGAACTCATTCCCTCGCCCTCCCTCATCCTCTCATCCCATCTCCTCCTAAGCCGTATCCAAATCCGATTCTCGATCACGAGACCCGACAATGATGAGGTGTTGCTGTTTGTGGCGGCAGGTAAGGTGCACGAATCTCTTTCTCGGGCGAGGAAGGTGAGAGGGCTGACGCCCAAGGAGGACAGGAAGAAACCTTGCGGCAGGGCCCGCTTGCAGTCCAACCGCAGAATTGTCACCGCCGGTACGATCTCCTGCATTCTCCTCCCCTTATTTTTTTTCATGAACTGATATCGGCAGAAACATTGCTATTATTTTACGTACGGAGTGAGGCACTGTTTTTGTTTGACTCATGAATTGAAGTCTCACCCTTGAAGTTGAATTGGATTTTTTTTTGCTAAATTATCCGTTTAGCGGTATGATCAAGTATGAGATTGTACATGATTATTACCCCTCATCATTCGTGCAATAATGACAAAGATGTTTCATATGCAACAAAAAACCATGACCAATCAGTCACTTTCTTCCACATGCTAATTCTTTGGCCCTTTTGCCAGATATATTTGATTGGATGCATGTTTATTGAGGTTAAATCCATCCATATTTCACCGCCATCCTTAGAAACTACTGCTATATATGTTGGGTTATACATCATTTAATTGCAAATGAGCATGCGCATGTATCTTGATCTTTCAAAATCTTGAATAACTTGCTTAACCTCCAAAGACTTTTCAATACCAATTACTTGTGAAATAGAGGGAGCATGAAAGAGTGTGAGGGTGTGTGTGTGGTTGATGGCCGCTGTGAGTGCGAGATGGGGGGATGCCGGGATAATGTTGGGAGAGGTGAAGGGGATAATGATCATGAAAATGGGACAATGTTTGGTGAACAAAGAGGCGAATGAGGATTGGTGGCGACAATGCCATTGTGAAGGGTGTGGGGACCGTGAAGGGAATCAGGACAACAAAATACAAGTTGTCCAGGATTGTCATGATTTGGTAGATTGTTTGCACTTGAGGGGGGTTGGTTGATTGCATATGGTGGAGTTGTTGTCATGGTTGGATTTTAACACCTAGGTTTGGTCATGGTTTTGCAGCCAATAGGGTGGTGTGGGTGTCAAGGACGTTGGGAGGCCTTCTGAAAGGGGGCATCATCACCTTTTATCAACCTGCACAACAACTTTGGGTGTTAAGGACGTTGGATTTTCTTTTCTTTATAGCTTACGGTTTGGAAACGGCAGCACAACCTAAGCGCAAGCGGGTTTCTCGAAGTCGGTCGATGGAGCGTTGGTGGAGAGCGGAAGCGCAAGCGGGTTTCTCGAAGTCGGTCGATACTGCGCTGTCGGGGATCCCGTCGCTCCCTGTTGGAGGAGGCGGCGCGAGTGGGAGTGATGCTGTGCTTGGGAAGGCGGGCCTTGGGGAAGTCGGCAGTGAGGGTGTCTCGAAGGGGGTTGGAGGCGGTTGCTTCGGCGTTGGGGTGGTGGAGAAGGGGAAGGGGGTGGCGCGCAGGGCAGAGGGGGGTCGCGGGGCGTTGTGGGTACCGTGTTGCATGGGGGTGGTGCCGAGGTGCTTGGCGATGGGGGTGGAGGAGGGTGGGTGCAGGTGTCCCACAAGCCCGAGAAGAGGTGCTTCCGGTGTGGGGATCGGGGGCATGTGGCGTCGTCCTGCGCTGTTCCCCCGAGGTGTTTCGCGTGCGGGAGATTGTGCCATCGTAAGGCCTTCTGCTGGTTTGGTGTCGTACGTCATCCTGATGGAAATCCTGTTCGTGTTGATGCTGACAAGGGCGAAAGGAGGGCTTCAAGTGGGGACGGTGCCAGGCGGGGGCAGCGCTCGTTCGCGCATGTGGTAGCGGGTGCTCCGGAGAGTGCAACTGATGCCAACGTCGGGGTTACTCCGAAGCTGTTGGGTACCTCCAAAATGCCGGTTACCATGGTCGAAGGAGCGGCTTCTGTCACTATAGCAGATGGGAAGGGCGACGTGAGGGGTGATCGGTGAGGGACCATCTGCATGGGTTCCTTGGTTCGCAGTTCGCAGGGGACGTCGTGGTTCTTGATGCAAGGCGCTGCTGTGCTCGAGGCCTGTCAAGATTACAGCGAGATCGTTTAATTAAAAATGGTGCGGTGGATGACATTTTTTGGAGAGATCTTCGCTTTCCGCACGGGGCGTGTTCAGACGTTGAAGTGTGCGTGGTTGAGGTTCATGGAGTTCCTTTTCTCTCCAGGTCGGTTCACTGCCTAGGCCAGGTTCTCCGGCATTGGGGAGAGGTGCTCGCGGTCGTCGATGATGGGTTAGCGCTTGGTTCGGCTCATGAAATCACTCGGGTGCTGATGGAATGTAACAAGGGTTTGATCGATGAAACAGTTGGCTGCATCTTCAGCGAGTCTTTGGAGGTTGGGCACTTCCGTTGTAGAGTGGAGATGTCGATCGTCGATCCCCCTCCTTTGCCGGAGGTCCCGAGGGTGGTCGGCGTCGCCTCGCCGGAGGTTCCGAGGGTGGCCGGCGTCGCCTCGCCTTCCGAGCTCCAGATGATCTTCCCAATGGATGCTTCGCATGGCTCGTCCCGCGGGAATGATTTCGCACGTCCTTTCGGTTCCTCCTCTCGGGTGCTGTGCATGGTATCTCCAAAGGTCGGTTTGTCTGCTGAGGTGGCGGGGGTGGTTCCGGATGTCTCTGCATCTCTTCACTTTTGGGCTCGGGCTTCGGATCCCGACATGCGGGTTCGGCTCACGGATCCTTTAGCGGGTCGGGCCGTTGGTGGCGCCAACTTATGTGTATTTTTCCGTTCGGATGGGGAAGGCCTTTCGGACGCTCTTCCGTTGCGCATCTCCTCTTCTACATCGACCTTCTCGGACCATCTGGCTGACGTGGCTCTCTCGTCTGGGCTTACGAGTGCCCCTTCCGTGGGACCTCGCTTCTCTTGGAATCCCACGGGTTCTGGGGGATGGTCTTTTGGCGCTTCGGCGTTACCCGCTTTGGAGGATCCTTCGCCCACCACCTCCGGTGACGTTTCTCCCCCTCTTCCATCTGTGGCTATCATTGAGGTGGAAGGTGCTACTATTGCTGAAGGCGCTTCTGATAAGAGATCGGAGAAGAGGTATAGGAGGAGGAATAGGGCTCGGACCACGGTTCTCGAGTCTCAGTCTTGCTCGACACTTAAGAGGGCTGTTGCGGCAACCGCCGGTGTGGTCCGATCTGGGGGATAGCTGGGTGGTTCCCTATGAAGATTCTTTATTGGAATGTGCAGGGGTTGGGGGAGGCGGACAAGAGGACTATGGGGTCGCGGTTCATTGAATGGGGCTGTGATGTAGTCATGCTACAAGAAACAAAGATTCAAGGGATGAATGATGTTCTTTGAAGATCTTTCGGTGCGGGAGGGGTGGATGAGGTCAGGGCTCTCGATGCGGAGGGTGCAACTGGTGGCTTGCTTATTGCATGGAGATCCACGGCTTTGGCTCTGAGCTCGGTTATTGTAGAGATAGTTATTAATATTATTATCTTGTTATGTACCTCTTCGTTATTTCTTTGTCGTTTATGGACCACTGTGTAATTTACCCTTAAGGTCTCTCCCTATATAAGAGAGCCCAGGGTTTTCTGAATAATCAATCTACGTTTTTCTCCCAACATGGTATCAGACCCGCCCTAGGGCTCTCACCACCCGCCGACCTCTCCCCACCCGCCGCCCTCTCCTCCCCGGCGTTGATCCCCGGCCCTCCTCCCTCTGCCAGCGGGCCTCTCCCCGCCGCCCCTCCCTAGCGGGCCTCTCCCCGCCGCCACCAGTACCCAGGCGGCCCCCAGCCCGCCGCCGCTAGTCCCCAGGCGGACCCCCTACAGTCGCCGATCCACACCGCCCTCCCCAGGCGGCCTCCTTGCCGCGCCGCCACCACTTGGGCGGTCCTCCTTTCCAACCGCCAGGTCTATAAGCGGCTTCCTGTCTCGCTGCTAGCCCCTTAGGCGGCCTCATCTCCGTCGTGCCCTAGCCAACCTCGTTTCTTCCACCAGATAGATGGATTTGAGTGCGTAACGTCTACATACGCACTCGAATCCGATGCAGTTTGTGTAGACATTCATTACCTTGTCTACAAACCCTAGTTCTTCTCCAGCGGCAGTATGTCAGAATCGAAGGCCGATATGCCCTCCACCGACGCATTCAAAGGTCCTGCGCCAATAGTGAAGATGGACGGGTCGAATTATGAGCTCTGGGCTATGCAGTTCATGAGCCTCATGAAGTCGAATGGTAAGAAGCACATTCTTACCGAGGATGAGCCCGCAGAGAAGACATGGATATATGCTTCATGGGAGGCTGATGACTCCTACGCAAAGGTTTGGTTGTCTGGTACATTGACGATGGAGATTGCTAATGATGTCCTCTATCAGCCCACTGCCAAGGCGATGTGGGATATTCTCGCCGCTGCATATTCGCAGGTGCGAAATGAGACCAAGATGTTACAGCTTCAGCATGACATTTTCACAATGAAGCAGAGCGACAGACCTCTTCACTCCTTATACACATCCCTAAGAGGGATGTTTGAGAAGTTATACAATACTATCCCACTCACAGCTATTCCTGAACAGCAGAAGACGTTTCGGAATGCCACCATGGTGGGTGTTTTACTTGCGGCTCTTGATCCTGAATATGACGCCGCCCGGTCTCAGATCCTAGCTGATGCAGTTATTCCTCCAATGGGGGATGTTTACATGAGACTCAGTCGCATTACAGTTTCCTCCAGCTCTTCTACTCCACCCCCATCAGCGATGGTAGTCTCGCATGGGAGAGGTGGCCCGTCTTCTGGTCGTGGACGTGGACCCCAGGGAAGGTGTGGTCGCTTTAGTCAGACATGCTCCTATTGTCACCGCACAGGATACTCGGAGGAGACATGCTATTCTAAGCATGGGTTCCCAGCATCGACACGTATTGCAGAGCATTCTCAGTCCATGTTACCATCTACTGCAGATAATCGTTTTGACGAACTTGTGGCACGTCTCCGAGATATTATGCCACATTCATCTGGTGATTCGTCTGGTGGACATTCAGATGTTGCTGCTACAGCCTCCGCCAGTTCATCTGCTGCTGCTAGTACCTCAGGTAGCTCTACTGCATTCACACCGTCTCATGATATCTCTGATTGGGTTATAGATTAGGGAGCCACACATCATCTCTGCCGAGATAGAGACATACTACAGTCCTACAGGGACATTCCTCACGGTCGCTCAGTGTAGATCGCAGATGGTACTCATTCACCCCTTGTTGGACAGGGGGAGGTCTTCCTATCCTCCACTATGCATCTACAGAATGTCCTACATGCTCCTGAGTTCTCAATGAATATGTTATCTATTAGTCAGATTACGAAGGATTTGCATTGTTGTGCTATATTTGACCCGTCTTCTCTTATTTTTTAGGACATACTAACGGACAGGGTGATTGGCTGTGGCTCTGAGCAGGATGGTCTATATCGGCTGGTTCGGGATTCCTATGCTGGCGTCTCCTCTCATTCTGCCGGACCAGTTTCTTCGTACATCTGGCACCTCTGTTTTGGTCACCTTCCGCTCCAGAAAATGCGCCATCTTCTGCCCCAGATCTCTCCTAGTTCGTCTTTTCGCTGTGAAGCATGTCAGTTGGGAAAGCATCATCGGTCGAGCTTTCCGTGTCATCAGAGTCGGAGCAGTAGCTCCCCATTCGAGTTGTTACATATAGATATATGGGGTCCGAGTCGTGTAACCGATCATCAGGGGCACAGATTTTATCTAGTGGTAGTGGATGATTTCTCTCGTGTATCATGGGTCTTTCCTTTGAAGAATAAATCTGAAGCAGGAGATGTGATCAAGAATTTAATTAATGAAGTGCACAATGTTTTCTCTTCTTCAGTCAAATATGTTCGGACGGATAATGCCCTAGAATTTTGCACACGGTCACTTTCTCAATTTCTTTCATCAAAGGGCATTATTCTCACCAAACCACTTGTGCATATACATCTTAGCAGAATGGTGTGGCGGAAAGAAAGCATCGCCATCTCCTGGATATTACTCGAATCCTGTTGATTCAGAGTTGTGCTCCTATTTCTTCCTGGGGGGATGCTGTTCTTACTGCATGTTATCTGGTCAATCGAATGCCATCCTCTGTTCTTGGTGAGAAGATACCTATTTCTCTTATTTTTCCTGACAAGGAATTATTCTCACTGACTCCACGTATCTTTGGTACTGTGGCATTTGTTTATCTTCTGTCTCCCTGACTTGACAAACTCTCTCCTAAAGCAGTCAAGTGCATCTTTGTTGGTTATTCCAGGACTCAGAAGGGCTACCGGTGTTATGATCCTATAAATAAGAAGTACTTCGTGAGTGCTGATGTCACTTTCTTTGAGTCTGTCATGTATTTTTCTCCTGCAGGTGACAGACTGGTACCATCTACTACCAATGATGATGTCTATGTTCCTCCACCACCTACTTGGAGTTCACCTGTTCCACCACCTGAGTCTTCTCTTGTTCCTGCCTCCACGCCAACACCACCACCACCACCTCCTCCTCCACCTCTTCCACGACCTCCCATTTCACCTCTACCAAAATTCTATACGTGTCGGTCAGGTCCTGCTCAGGCTACACGTCAGCCACCCATCACGCCTCAGGTATGTTCAGATGGCATTACTACTGACGGGTCAGATTTGGTACATGTGCAGGATTCTTCAGTACAGGAAGACACTAGACCATCCAGTGCAGCAGATGATGATCTTGATATTCCGATTGCTATTTGGAAGCAGAAGCGGCTGTGTGCCTCTTATCCACTTGCGTCACAGGTTTCGTTTCTCCGTCTCACTGGTGACTTTCAGAGATTTGCTTCAGCCTTGTCTTCCGTGGATATACCACGGACCTACCAGGAAGCCTTGAAGAGTGATTGCTGGAGATTAGCTATGGAAGAAGAGATGCGTGCCTTGCAGTCCCGTGGCACATGGTCGTTGGTTCCTGCTCCTCCTGATGCATCTATTGTGAGCTGTAAGTGGGTTTTCACAGTTAAATATCATGCAGATGATACTTTGGATCGGTACAAAGCACGATTAGTCGCGCGTGGGTTTACACAGACCTATGGCGTATACTACATGGACACTTTCTCTCCAGTGGCTAGACATTCTACCCTTCGCATTCTCTTATCTGTGGCCGTGGTTCGTGACTGAAGTATATCTCAACTGGATGTCAAGAATGCATTCCTGTACGGGGATTTACAGGAGGAAGTCTACATGCAGCAGCCACCTGGGTTTACTGCTGAGGGGGAGAAGCATATGGTCTGTAGACTTCATAAGGCTATATATGGCCTCAAACAGAGTCCAAGAGCATGGTTCCAGAAGCTTTCCAACCTTATTGAGCAACAGGGATTCATGATGTCAAATGCAGACCACTCGTTGTTTGTCCAGAAGTCATCGGCAGGTACATTTGTTATTATGGTCTATGTGGATGATATTCTTGTTACAGGAGATGATGTTCAGGGCATAGAAAGGGTGAAGGCATTCCTAGGCCGTCAGTTTGTTACAAAGGATCTTGGAATCCTAAGATATTTTCTGGGGTTGGAATTTGCAAGGAATGCACAAGGCTTGGTGATGACCCAACGGAAGTACATTACAGACTTCTTGATTGAGACAGGCATGGATGGATGCAAACCATCAAGTATTCCCATGGACCCTAGCATGAAGTTGTATGATGGTGATACTGATGAAGTAGATAAGAGGAGATATAGAGAAATGGTGGGAAAACTCCTTTACATTAGCATAACTCGTCCAGATATTGCATTTGCAGTAAGCAGGGTGAGTCAATTTGTGGAGCAGCCAAGACATGTTCACATGGATGCTATATACATGATACTGAGGAACCTGAAGTCTTCTCCAGGTTCAGGGTTGCTATTCAGAAAGGGCGGGCACAGATTTATCTATCTCAGCGTGTGCAGACGCCGATTATGCAGGATGCCCTAAGGATCGAAAATCAACCTCAGGATTCGCAGTTTTTGTTGGAGGCTCTCTGGTTTCTTGGAAAAGCAAGAAACAAACTGTTGTAGCAAGGTCCAGTGCCGAATCCGAATATAGGGCCATGGCTCAAGCCAGCACGGAAATGATGTGGGTTCGATCCGTACTAGAAGATCTACATGTAGCTGTGCCTCTACCTATGAAGCTTCAGTGTGACAATCAGGCAGCCTTATTCATTGCCAACAATCCAGCTTTTCATGAAAGAACCAAGCATATTGAAGTTGACTGCCATTACACTAGAGACTTGATCTAGAGAGGATTGATATCTACTACACATGTGAGCTCAGAGATCAGATTGCAGATGTATTCACCAAGCCATTGCTCAGACTCAGAGGACCTTTTCAGAGATGTTCATCCAAGCTGAGCATGATAGACATCTATGCTCCACCTTGAGGGGGAGTGTAGAGATAGTTATTATTATTATTATCTTGTTATGTACCTCTTCGTTATTTCTTTATCGTTTATGGACCACTGTGTAATTTACCCTTAAGGTCTCTCCCTATATAAGAGAGCCTAGGGTTTTCTGAATAATCAATCTACGTTTTTCTCCCAACAGTTATGAAGGGGAGACATGTCATCTCCGTTCTTTTGGTACGTGTCGACTCTTCTTTGTCTGTTGCTTTATCTTGTGTCTACGGGCCTTGCTGCCATGTTCAAAGGACGGATTTATGGGAGGATTTGCGGGAGGCGAGTAGGGTTTTCGCGGGAACCCCGTGGCTCATTGGGAGGGACTTCAATGTTACTCTTCGAACGACCGATAGGCCACGTTGCAGGGATGGTCAAGACCCGGGTTCGTTGGATTTTGCTGAGATTGTGGATTCTTTGGCCCTCAAGGTTCTGGATGCGGGGGATATCGCTTTCACGTGGAGGAACTCTAATTCCTGCTCCCATATTGATAGGTTCCTGGCTTCTGCAGAGCTTCTTGATTGTTTCCCACTTTCTACGGTGATTGCTCGACCGCGGAGCATGTCTGACCACACGCCACTTTTGTGGGATTCCGGTGATGCGCCCGCGGTGAGGGGTTTTTTCAGGTATGAGAGGTGTTGGTTGTTGGAGGATAACTTTCGGGAGTTGGTGGCTTCTCATTGGTCCCAGGTACAGGTTGATGGGTCCGCGGTGACAAAGTTTGCCCACAAGCTCGACTCTTTACGCAAGATGTTGGCTTCTTTCAAGAGGGAATCACAGGCAGCGAGGCATGTTGCCAGGGTAGAGGCGGAGGGTGTTGTCTGCAGCCTTGATGCGGTGGAAAATGATAGGGAGCTGTCGCCGGAGGAGTTGGCTACGCGCTCGATCACGATAGCGGCCGAGGATCTCAAACGTGTCACTGAGTGGCGTCAGAGTCGAGGGCTTCATGGCTAAAGGAGGGGGACGTTAATACGACGTTCTTTCACCGCATTGTGAGCGGAAGGCGGCGTTCTAACACGTTGCGTTCGATCACGATAAATGGCCTTCGGGTGGATGGGGAAAGGGAGATGGGGAGAGCAATCGCCGCTCACTTCAAGGAGTTCTCGGCGAGGAGCCTCCCAAGGTTATGGATATGGATGGGGGTTGGGGCTGCGCCGCTGTCGCCCTCATTGTGTGAGGGTCTGACGTAGGAGGTTTCCATGGAGGAGGTCAAGGCGGCGGTATGGGAGTTAAACGCGGATGGGGCTCCGGGTCCGGATGGCTTCCCGGTGGCCTTCTATAGGGATTTCTGGGATCTGATTGGCAAGGAGGTGGTTGAGGTCATCGCCGAGTTCTGTGGTGGTAATGCTGGCTTCGATCGGATTAATAAGGCTCTCATTGTTCTGCTTCCTAAGTCCCCTTCAACTGAGCGGATTGAAGATTACCGCCCCATTGCTATTTTAATGCACTTTACCTTATCGTGGCGAAGGTTTTTGCTCTGCGGCTTGGTCGGGTTCTCGATTCCATCATATCCCCGCTTCAATCGGCTTTTATACAAGGAAGACAGATCGCGGATTGCCTTACTCTTGCTTCGGAGTTGGTTGCGGATTGGACGAGGGGCGGAAGACATGGCGTGTTATGGAAAGTTGACTTCGCGAAGGCCTATGATTGCCTTGACTGGAAGTTCCTTTGGTCGGTTCTGCGGAGGAGAGGGTTCCCGGATGTGCGGATTTCTTGGATGCGTCGGTGTGTAACCACGACCTCTTTTTCGATCATGATTAATGGCCGCCCGGAGGGGGGTTTCTTCTAGCCGAGAAGGGGGGTGCGTCAGGGCTGCCCCCTTGCTCCCCTTCTTTTTGTCATTGCTGCGGATGTCCTTGCCCGCATTGCTTGCCGTGTTGTTGATTGCGGGCTGTCGGCTGGATACTCTAGGGGTGGTTTGGTTGTACCGTTGTTGCAATATGCTGATGACACTATCTTTTTTATTGAGGGGGGCCCCGTGGAGGTCTCGGTATGTCTGTGGCCCTAGACTTGTTCAGTGAGTTGTCAGGTCTCTACAAGAATGTCAACAAGTCGAAGGTGGTCCCGTTAGGTTTGTCAGCGGAGGAGGCGGACGCTTGCGGTCGGATTTTGGGGTCTGATGCTGGACCCCTACCTATTGAATAACTGGGGATGCCTCTGATTGTGGGAAGAGCTAGGTTGAGAGATTGGCTCAAAGTCGTTGAGAAAGTGGAGACGAGGTTGGCCGGGTGGAAGTCGGCCATTCTCTCTAGGGAGGGGGGGGGGCGCCTCGTCCTCTTGAAGGCGGTGCTTTCCTCTATCCCTGTTTATTTCTTGTCTAACCGTCGGTTGCCGAAGGGGATTCACAATCGCCTTGAGAAACTTATGCAGAGATTTTTATGGGGTAAAAATGGGGAGGTGTCGAGGGGGGGGGATGCACTTGGTTGAGTGGGGTGAAATCACGCGGCGCAAGAGCGAAGGAGGTTTGGGCGTGCGGAGTTTGGAGCATGTTAATGATGCCCTCCTTCTTAAGTGGGCCAACAAAATCTGGGGTCCAGGAGAGGATTTTTGTAGCAGGATCTTGCGCGAGATTCACGGTGTTAGTGGGGCGCATCCATTGGCGGCTGGTATGGGGGGATCCCACCCGCCATTTTGGAAAGGGGTGCTGGAGGTTTTCTCAAGGTTTCTATCTCTCTTTAGACCGGTGATTGGTAATGGTGTTTCTTTCAGATTTTGGACTGATGATTGGACGGGGGGACCCTTGAGCTCGCGGTTCCCTCGCCTGTTTGCTCTGGCAGCTGATAAAAATGCTTGTGTTGCCTCTTGCTGGTCGAATGGTAGTTGGTTCCCGGCTTTTTCTGCTAATTTTTCTGATCGAAGACTCGAGGACTTTCTCACCTTGCTGGACGCCGTCAAGGAGGCAGGTCGTCCTTCTATGGGGAGAGATCATTGGGCCTGGCGTAGGGGCCCGTTCTCTGCGAAAAAGGCTTATGGGGCGATATGTAGGCCCCCGCCCTCACGTTCGGAGATTTTGGTACGTGACTGTGGATTCTTCTGGGGTCTAAGACTCCTTGAACGGGTTGGATTCTTCTTATGGCTTTTTCGTAGACAGAGGTTGATGACGAGGGATCGTTGCGCTAGACTACTTGGTAATGTCTCTGATAGGTGCATTTTGTGCGATAATTCAGTGGAGTCCCTTGAGCACCTCTTCTTCGCCTGCCCTAAGGTGACTGGGATCTGGGAGGAAGCGGCTATGGGTTGGGTTAACACTTCAGATTTGGCGTCCTTCTTTGCTTCGTTGGTGGCCAAAGAAGATAGGGAGAGGCGGTCGTTCCTTCGGCCCATGGCAAGCTTATGAGCGATTTGGCTGGGCAGAAATGCAGCTCTTTTTTCGTGACAACGATTTTACAAGGAAAATGCGGTGTTGTACTGTACGCGCTTAGTTGATGATTGGGTGTTGTTTTAGCTTTCTTTATGTCGTTTCTTTCGTTTCCTTTGTAAACTACTTGTTTACCTTGTTTTCTTTTTAATTAATTGGGGCGAACACCGCTGAGTGTTTCCCCCTTTTTTTGGACCTCAAAAAAAACTTTCATCCTCAAGTAATTACAAGTGTTGGAGGTAGCCTTTTCTGCTTTGTGCTAAGATGTTCGGAGAGTCAATGTTGACTTGATATCAGTCACTACTCCATGATGGTGTGCTTGATCATGTGAGGCCAAGTGACCTTGGCGGGCATAGAAGGGCTTTCTAGATGAACACTTCTTGTCAGTATATGTATCATACGTTCTACTTATGCGACTTGTCCTAATGTTGAGAGGTGTTTTGTTGTTCTGTCACCCAAAGGGGTACACTAGACCTATCTCATTATCATGACTCCTTCATGTAACCTTTCCATAACTCTTCCTATATAAGGAGCCTTAGTATACTATATCCTAGTAAGGCAACATGACATTCTCAACTTGGTATCGAACACAAAATCCCTACCTTTGGTGCAACCTCCTTGCAATGTTTTGCCTCGAGCAACATCTTTGACCCCATGCCGAGCATCATCTCTAGGCCCCTTAACCTCTAAGCAATGTCTCCACCACCCATCTCGTCGAGCATCTTCGACCCCAGACGAGTCCGAAAATCGCGGCTTTAAGAAGTTGTTTTTATACTGTTCGTGCTTAAAGAATAATGTGTCGTTCGTTGTAGGCGGCGATCGGAATCGGTCAAGAAATAACCACAGATATTTAAGCATTATTTAATCGAGTGGTTTTATGTTTATTTTACTTGGGCAAGTCCCAAGGTCGATCACAAGGAGGCAAAGGAACAACCTAGAGTTGTGTTTATCAAGATTCGTGCGCGGTTTTCGAGGCGGTTTTTTTGGAATTTCAATGCAAATAAGGGATGCAAGATGTAATTTTGGTCTATTTTAGGGACTAAAATGTCAACTATGTTCAAACGATATCTGAAAAATATGAAACTTGGCCACAATGTAAATTATGATGAAATACGTGCACTACAATTTTTTGGGAATTTTTGGATGCAATATGAATTTTTTTATGGATTTTTAAATGCAAGCAAAATGAATTTCAATATTTAATTATGATAAATACTAAACCTACTTATTTTCGAAGAACAAAATTATCTAAGATCTATCAATAGGTGATTGATCTCAAAAAAATCCTAAACGTAAAAAATGTGAGATCTAATACCTATTAAAAATTAAACAGTGAAATGTGCAAAATGATTTTTATAGAGCAAATTATGCATGCAAATGCAAATCTTTTTGGGCACAATATCAATCACAATAATCTCGACAATATATGATTTTTCGGGATTTTGTAGAGCAACGGTTAATCAGTGGCAAATTTAAGAGCATAAAATGGGCAAAATTCGCAATTTTCCACAAGATAATTAATTATTAATTAACGAATGATCATAAAAATAACCACAATATGCCAAAATGTAGAGAATTGAGTGTAGAACAGAATGCCAATTTTTGATAAATAAAATAATGCATGTAGAGGTCCAAGATCACTGGGAAACACAGGGAAATAAGTGCAATAAATAAAACAAATAAATGCAAAGTGCAGGGGGGGAGCTAAGTTGAATTACCGATAATTTGGGAGGCGGGGATGCTTCTGCGAATAACGAGACTCCCAGGGCGACTTATGCAATTTACCCAACGTCACGTGCAATGCACGTGACTTGGGTTGAGGGCTGATGACGTTTCCCCACGCACGTGCAGAGCACGTGCGGGGGACCTCGGGCCTCGAGCCCGGTCCTGTCGGCGATGGAAACGCGGAGGAGGGGTGGAGGGGAGGCTGGGCTCCTCCTGGCGATCGGCGAGCGCCTTCCGCGGCGGAGCTTGGGCGGTGGAGGGCGAAGACGGAGGCAATGTTGCGTTGGTGAAGGATCGCGTTGTCGGAGGAGCTGCTGTGATGTCGATGGTGCTGCGATGGCCGACAAATGGCCGGGGGGGGGGGGGGCGTCGATGAAGCTTGAGCGCTGGGGGAATCGTTGGTAGTCGAGGTCGAAGTCGGCGTTGATGGGCGGAATCGTAGTCGATGACGGTTGGAGTCGAATCGTAGCGGGCTCGACGGCTGGCCGGAGCGAAGCAGAGGAAGAGTGGCGGCGGTGCTGCTTCTGCAACGAGGGAGGCTCCCCTCAGATCTCGCCGTCTGGAGAAGGTGACGCTGTCACCGTCGACCTCGTCGCAGGGGTGAATCGGCGGATAACCGGGAGGTGAAGGCTCGGAGGTCTTTAAATAGGATTTGCGATGGATAGAGGTCGGCGATGGAGGGCCGCGAGAGGCGCGGAGGCAGTTGCGGTGAGATGGCGGGGTCAAAGGCGGAGGCGAGGTTTGAGGAGCGGTGGTTTGGCTGTTGCGAGGTTACAGGGGCGGAGGTTGCGAAGGCGAGGGGAGACGAGCGGAGAAGTCGGAGGAGAAGAGGGGAGGTAGGAGATGAGGGCGGGCCATCCGGTCGGCCGAGATCGGACGGCCCAGATCTAGACACGTGGTGGGGGTGAAGGGAAGGGAGAGGCGCGTGCATTGCGCGTGCCTGGGAGGCACGTGCGACGCACGTGCTCCCCTTTTATTTATTATTAATATTTTTTTTAATAAAACGAATAAATAAAACATCCAAAAAACGCTGACGTGTCATCACCAGAAAAATCGGAGATAAAGAGTTTGTAAAATCAAGAATAAATAGCAAATGACCTCGGATCGAAAAAGTTCCTTCACGAAAAATACTCGTTTCGATGAGATCTACAACTTTCATGAAGACATCAAAGCCAGAATCTATCAAATGCACGAAGTGAATTTCTGGGGTATCCCATGTACATAGAATATCTAGCTTTTTTTGAGTTTTGTAATTTTTATGTCATTTTTAAACCAGATAAAAACTCGGAAAAAATATGGTAAAGTCAAAGATAGATAATTACACCTAAATCTATTTTTTTTAATTTTTAATAATTAAGAAAATATGTACAAAAAATATAAGGTTAAAAATCGCTAAAATACACAATGTACAAAAGAGGCCAAAAACCCAACTTTCACATATGAGCTCCGATTCACTTGAACTTGGTCTTGTTTTGAAGGTAATTGAATGTACATTAGTTAAAAAGTGAGTAGGATCAAATCGGATACTGGATGGGGAAGATATGTGGCTTTTAGTCCGAAAATCCTGAAACTAGGGTTTGGGTTTTTGGTCCACTTATTTGGGTTAGTGATTTTTTTGTATTTTTCATTTATTTTTGTTAGTGATATGTACATAGTGGAGGTTGTTTTGGGTTAATCGGAGCTAGCATGAAGGAGTTAAAAATTAGGGAAGTTAGGCTATTTACAGGTCAATTTTGGCTAAGATTTTTGGCTTCTTATTTTGTGCAGAAATTATGGACAAAATGCAATTCTTATGAAAACATGCATGAATGCTAATTATGTAGAATAAATGCAGAAATGCTGATGATTTTGAGGGAATTGAGCTTAATAGATGAGATTTAGAGTGATGAATCCGAGATTCATCAACCCCCACTAGGCATCATCTCCAAGCCCCCTCCCCAATCATTGAGCAATATCTTCGGACCCTCTCCAGTGAGACCGATCCCTCCATGCCCTCTCCAATTTCACTAGGAATGTCTATGCAAGCATCTGTATTCGTTAATCAGTCCCTTATTTGTCGTGACACGATTCCTAGCATTTTGTGCTATAAAAGACGTCGTGCATCATGTGGTATACTTTAAATCAATACCTTATAGTTATTTACACTAAAAGAATTTGACTTTGTCAATTAGATGTCGGAAAAAATAGTGGTAACATGTTAGGATATGGAGGGAGCACCCATCTACCCTTATTTGGCTGGATCCTAAAGTTCAGTGAGACCAATTATTTCAAATAGTTGAGGATGTTCCCGTTGATTGTAGAAGCGCCCGACAAAGAATACATTCTTCTCGAGCCAGAGCCTGCTAGCAAAAAAAAGAAAAAAAAACACTACTTCAGACAAAGACAACGGCGTGGCTTGTTCCTAGATTATAGCGTCTCATTAATAGAATACCGATGAAATGATGTTTATAAAAATGCATATGACATGTAGACCTCTATGGATGCTACATATGAATAGGATAAAATTCAAGTCAGGTTTTCCAGTTTTATTACGAATGATGAATTTGATGCGGGCATATCATTCATTAACTGAATATTTATTTCAGTTGAAATCATTCATTGGAAAATATAATGCCTGTATTCCAAGATATAAATGTTCGAAATAGAAGGAACACCACAAACATATGGCAGTCATGGTATTCCTTGCCGGGATTGATCCAAGCTATGTTGTTGCAAGAGATCAGATGACTACACACACTAGAAGAGGCGTATAATACTCTCAATCGTCTTGCGGTAACTCACCACACCGCCATTCAAGATATTCATGGACATACCACATTGTCCTTGGTGCTCCTTCAAGATGATGAAGACATGGTGTGTATCGAAGACATGGTTGTGGTAGCTAGATTTGTGGAGAGCTCACACGTCGAGCTATCTTTGACATTGTTTTGCTTATTTTTTATGTCATCTTAACTAGGAGGATGTGGTAGGGGGATGTAATACTCACTTCTATGTTTCTCATACATCATATGCCCTCCGCCTCTACTGATGCACATGTTCTGATTGATGTTCTCTACCCTGAGAACGAGGTGTTTCCAATTCCTCCCATTGTTTTTGGGCATGTCTCCTTTGTCCACGTTCTTGATTTTGGAAGGGACAAGTTGGTTGACATGATTGTCAAATGTGTTTTCGCATGGTATGCTAGGAATTAGAAGAGATATCATTGTTCCAAACCAAGGTCATGAGAACACTACTTTCATGTAGGCATCACCCTCTTTGAGCCTATCCATGTGCCTCCTCCTCCAACTATCTTCGAGTATGTTCTCATAATTGTTACTATTCCCTAGAGTAGTCGGTTGACACTTTAGTATTAAAGGAAACATGCTCCTTTTGACTCTGCACCTGCTCGTTCTACTAAGGTAACTCCGTAGATATAGATTTTACAAAATGACAACATTACTTCCTTTAGAGATACTACTACAAGAATGCTTCGGGAGACAATTGGTAGAATGATATGACATATATCCCTATAGCCCTAAGAAAAGCACCATGTACCAAAACACTGTAGCGATATCCTTCTCATCTCTCGGATTGTCCTAGAGACGATGTGCCGAAGCTTTATCAGCAGCAAAGTTCCCTCACTACCATGTCAAGGCACTACACGACTTCAGATTATGACTTGCAATGAAGATGACCACTCTCATCTCCCGTGGAACATGACAGCTATAGATCCACTTGGTGATAATATAGTGGTTGCATTTAGGTGGGTCTTCACATTAAACTACAAATTTGATGGACTAATTCTTTGTCATAAATTTATACTTGTAGCAAAAAACATTAAGTAAAAACATGGTCCTCTATACATTCTCCCTGATTACACACTTTTCAATAGTGTGGATTCTTATTTCGATGGTAATATAGCTTGATTGACCCCTCCACCGGCCTAACGTGGAAAATTCCTTTAAATTCCTTTCTCTTGTCTGTATGCAATAACCCCTTGGCTTCGAGGTTCAAGGGGACTATCAAAAGGTATACTTATCGAAAGGGTCATTTATGATCTTAAGAAGAGCCTTGATACTGGTTCTCACGATTATTATAGATCCTTGGGAGTTTAGGACTGTGAAACCCCGAAATACTAAAAAAACTAAAACTTAATTTCCGACCTGATCCAATATCCAAAATGGATAAATATGAATTTTATCTTGCAATACTTTTCCATACCTTTCAAACGAGCCCAAGAACATCAAAAACAAACATTGTACGTGAAAGTTACGTGTGAAATACGATGGTTTACGGCTTTTGAGCCGTGAACCCGAGCTAATATAAGGTTAAGTGGTAGAACCACTTAGCCATTATATCCAGGCTCATTGTTGAAACTCTGCCCTAGAGCTCGCCGAAGCTCCTCCACTGGCGACTTTTCCGACCTCCGATCAGCGATCCGAAAACACCATTTCGAATAGGATGACGAGATCCACGTCGTGTTAGTGTACGTTTCTCGCTAAGCACCTCGAAATCCTAGATTTCAAGGTAGAGGAGATATTCGAGGAATGACACTCGAAGGTGTGGATTTTGGTTCGCCTTACTTTGGGTCGCACGTCTTTCGTACGCCACATATTTATAGTTTTTGCATCGATATGATGTTAAGATTATCTGGGATCACGCATGCAAAGCCGGATTTTAAATCGTATCGGTGACTTCTGTTGCGATTTCCGAGAGATCCAATGATATGAAAAAATATGAAACTTAGGTCAGATTTATCCTTGTTCCATGCTCTATACACGCAATGTAATTTGTTTCGAAAGCAGAGATGAAAAATCAGATACGAAATTGGACCACCCACCACATTCAGATGTGATTTCTAAGAGATCCGATGATCCAAAAAATATGAAACTTAGGTCAGATTTATCCTTGTTCTATGCTTTATACAACATGAATTTCTTTTTTTTGAAAGGAACTTTTTTGAGAGGAAAAAGGGCCTACACCACATGGGTGTGTGCCCAAAAACTTTACCACTTATCACCAAAAAAGAAATTTACAAGTTTTACACATCACATAACGTTATAAAAAGCAAGTTACATATCCCAGCCCTCCGACAACACCTTAGCATGAGCTACAACATTTTCCCCATACTATCTGCCCCCACGAAACACCACATCATTTCTATCCATCCAAAGAGCCCATGTGAGTGCTATGTACGAGATCACTCCTTCTCAATACCTCTCCACCCTTCCCCAATATCTTCCTAAAAATCATTCATCCCATCGCACCGGATTGCCAGATCCCCAATAAGGGCTAGACTTCTGCAGATGTCCGGCAATTGAAAAAGATGTGATCCATGTCTTCAGTTTCCTCATGACACCTGGAGCAAGTTGGAATGAAACCAAGAAAGAGATGCACCGATCTTTCACCAGTCAATACTCTGCCCCTTCTATAGATCCAAAGGAAAATCTTCACCCGAGTCGGAATTTTCCATTTCTAGATCCTTTTACAGTCAGCATCACACCCTCCCGAGTCGTACGTCACAGGGCCCCTCAGAGCTTTGTAAGCCTTTACCGTGAAAAGACCGTCTCTCTAGAACCAACAGTCTCTACCCTCCGAGGGTCCCAGCACATTCCCCAACTCATCCAACACTAGCACCAGATCTTCAACACGTTGTTCTGAGAGTTTAGATCTGTGCACATGGAAGAAATCATGCCTATCCTAGATCTCAGAAATCGATGCCTCAGGAGGGTAGTGAGCACCATCAGACGTGAGTATCTTACTCCCAGAGCACCTCCCTCACCCAATCGTAAAATCAGAATTTGAAACCCCTACCGTCGCGAACCACCGATCACAAGAAACTGACAGATCTCCTGAGCAACCCCACATATGCTACGCTAGAAGTAGGAGGGTGAAGGCCCGAGCTCCCTAATGCTAGGGAGCTTTGTGCCGGTCATATAGATCCTCTGAATATCATTGCGGATTAGGCTATCACAATCTCCCCAAATGTGAGTCACCCATCTACTGCGGAGGGCCTTTCTCATCTCCTCCAGTCTACTGACCCCAAGACCCGCTCTGTTCATTGATATGGTTATTGTCTTCCAAATTCCAATCAACAAGCGAGATGCCACTTGAGTTTCCACCCGAAGCGTAGAAGAATCTGCACATGGTGCCCTCCATTCTTTTTTTGCACACCGGATGGAAGCAATCTAGCAGAAAGGAAGAAGACGAGAATCACCAAGAGAACGGTTTTTAGAAGCACCAGTCTATCGCCTCTGGAGAAGCAGACGGATTTTCATTCAACTAATCTCTGCTCCATTTCTCAATCACTGGTAACCAGTTCACTGCCTTCATTCTGCCTCCCAGCAATGGAACCCCAAGATATCGTACGGGAGCTGCCCATGAGGAGAACGTAACCGTTCATGACATGCCACGACTCCTCTTTGGTCATCCCAAAAGTGACACTTTGACTTCTCCCGGATAATCTTCAGCCCCGAAACCAACCCAAAAAGATCAAGCACTGTAGAGAGGCCACGACATCAGGATGGGTCGCCCTCAACCAGAATGATAGTATCATTCGCGTATTGCAAGATATGGACCATCATCACGCCCTTCGATTAACCTCTGATAAAGCCCGCAGAGACCGCGCGGTCAACCATGATTGACAGCGCATCAGCAACGAGGACAAAGAGGAGTGGCACAAGAGGGCACCCTTGACAAACCCAACATCGCGGTTGAAAATATCCACCCTTAGGTTGCCCGTTTACCAACACGACGCAAGAGGCAGTCGTAAAACATCTCTTATCTTCCACAAAACTCCCTTGGCTTTGTTCCTACGCCAATCTGCCACAATCTCGGAAGCAAGGACCACGCTGTGCATCAGCTGCCTGCCAGGAAGGAAGGCACTTTGAACCGGTGAAATGACCCTATTCAACACCCCCCTCATATGGTTTGTCAAAGCTTGGCATTCTGAACTGATGAGATGACCCTATTCAACACCCCCCTCATACGGTTTGTCAAAGCTTTGGCAATGATTAAGTAAATTGCATTGGAGAGATCAATGGACCTGTACTCCTCCACCCTTGTGACCACCTTTTTTTAGGAAGCAGGAAAAGAAGGGATCTGCTGAGTCTGTTAATACCCGTATTCCTCTCCATAAACTCCAATACCACCTCCATCACCTCCTCTTCAAGAAGGTCCCAGAACTCTCTGTAGACGGAGATCGGGAACCTATCTGGATCGGGACAACCGTCTGGATTCGGTGCGAATAGAGCTTCACGAAGCTCCCTGATCCCGAAAGGTCTCGTAAGTGCTTCAACATCTTCCTCACTAACGCTTCTTACCCCAACCCAAGCCACTGTGCGCGACCGTATGGCACCTGCTTGGTCATGTTCTTGAAGTACTCCGTGAACACCCTAGCCACCTCCGCCTCACCTTGCACCACTTCTCCCCCTGCCTCAATGGAATGAATCATGTTCCTTCTTCTGCCATTCACCACATTATGAAAGAACCTAGTATTCACATCTCCCCTTTTGAGCCATCTCTGCCTTGATCTCTGTCTCCATCCCACCTCCCTCCTTTTGTCCTCTTCCTCTAGGATTTTTTGTACCACCCCTCGGTTAATGATTTCTTCCACATCCAGGTCCCTTTTGTCCTCAAGATAGTCTAACCTCATCATTCTCTCCTGAGCTTGGCTCCTTCTCAAACCCTGTTATGCCCGTGTGACTCGTCTGAATTCGAGAAGCCTGTGTCGCAACGCTGTTAGCTTCGTCACAAAAGCCATCGTAGCCGATCCCTCCCCCACAGTGTCCGTCTAGAACGATCTGACCAGATTGCGGAACCCTTCCTCCGACAGCTAGCTTTTCTCGTATCTGAAGAAGGATGATGAACCTCTACCGTTGCATGAGTCCAGACACATCGGGGTGTGGACCGATCTCGATCTAGGAAGTGAACGAACATCTGCCAAACAAAATAGTTCCATCGCCTCAATCGATAACAAAAACATGTCAATCCGCGATCTCGATGAAGAGTTCCTCCACGTGAATTTACAATTTGTAGCACTGAGGACCTCCAAATGTAGCTCCTTAATAGTGTCTGCAAAACGGCTTGAGCCAGGGTCCTGCGTGCCTCTCCTACTAGGTCCGTCATCTGCGTACAACATGACAATGAAATCATCCCCACCATCCATGTGGTACCCTCAAAGCGGTCATCGATGCTTCTAAGCTCATCCCACAAAGCGTCGTTTGTTGAAGTTCCCGAGATCCCATAACTGATGAGATCACAATGCATGATTGGTCCATCTTGCATGCCAAAAGGACATAGATCGAGTGCACCATCTTAACATCGACTACCAAATTGAACAAATTCCCGTTCCACGACACCAGAATACCCCCAAAGGTACTGCTCGCTAACACCACTCTAAAATGTGTAAACTGGGGGCCAGAGATGGAGTTCCAACCCATGTACTCCCGTGAATCAATTTTGATTTCTTGCAGACATGCCAAATTAATGCTCCATGCTTCCAGAAGAGAGGTGATAACCAGCCGCTTGTCCAGTTGGCCCAACCCCCGTACGTTCCACGTCAAGACCTTCATTGGGGAGGATGTGGAGATTCCCCACCATCACAATCACAACCATAAGAGCAACATCGAGATCAAACTCCCTGTATGTGCCTTCTCCTACCCCAGGAAGTGGGCGCTAGCTGGAGTTTACGATCGCACACGTCTCCCTCCCAAGCATGCCCTCGATAAACCTCTCATCGTTGCCTTCAGCATCCGCATTCTCCTCTTCTCGAACACGCTCCAGCTTACTAGTCTCCATAATCAGACGCACTGACACGACGTCGCATACGGGAGAAACAACACAACTGGGCTTTCTCCCTTGATCCTGCAAATCCGCCTCTGGAACCCGAGCCTCTCCTGCTTGCTCTAAGGAGATTAACACCATCAAGCACCTTTATATGTCGTCGGTTAGACCAAGCTACTATATATGCTGTCGCTTATCCTTAGAATGACGTTGACCCCAGAAAACCCCCACGAGCGCTCTCAGGTGGGGGCATGCCACCACCAGATAAAGCGCCAAGCACCTTAGGGTAAGAAACCATGCGACCCTCGACCCAACAGAGCCGTTCTGGAGGGGAGTCTCGGTTGGGTGGTCAGCCGGGGGGAGGGGAGCATCTCCGTCCGTCGAAGAGGGGGTACTCTAGTCGCATCCTCCGCCATCGGTTTGAGCGCAGGGAGGAGACCATCCATCCAAGGTTGCAAAAGTCGGTAGTCGGTACTCGGTCGGTCAGGTCACTGACTAGGGATTAATCGGCAGTCGCGTGATTAATCGGATTTAGTCGGACTTTAATGGGCTTTGATTTTTTAAATACATAAATAATTTTTATACATATATGATTATATATTTACATAGATTTATATATATATATATATTTACTATCATAATGAATCAAAAGAAGCAATTGAAAATAAAACATTAAGCGCATTAGAATAAGTTTTCTTTTTAAAAGTAAATTATGGCATCTCCAAGCAAAAATTAGTTGACTAGTGGACCTAATCGGAATTAGTCGGTACTCGATCGGCCACCCCACTGACTAGACTAGTCGGACTTACTAGTCGGGCAAGTCGGGTGACTTTTACAACATTGCATCCATCATATCGAAGAACTCCTTGAGTTTAGAAACTTCAGATCCAACGTACCCAGCTGAAAGGGATGCGGTATGGAGAGGCATGCGATCTGATTGAGGAAATTGGGTTAGGGCACTTCTGATTGACGAAGCTTCAAACAACTCCGTAGTCGGGTTCAGAATTTGCTTGGTTTCATGATCTAAGGTTGTTGGGTTTGGTCTAAGATCCGAGAGATGACACCCCTTACCGGGTAGGTGAATCGGTAGGTACCTTCTGGACACGATCCCTCGAGCCACATGCAGCTTGTAGCAGATCTCTCGACTATCGCGCCCTCCCATCGAGCTGTTGCAGCAACAAACGATGTCAGATCGCTTGCCGATGGTGCATCTCCATCAACCTGCGGGCACATCTCCATCATCACCTTCGGCGGACACCCGCCATGTGGTTGTTCCTCAAGCATAACAAGCCAGATGGGGATGGGTCTTCGCCCAACCCAAATGGAAGCTTTGGTTGGGAAGGGGGGTCGCAACCCATTCATCCTGACAATGATCTCTGCCTCCTCCCTGGGGCGAAGCCCCGAAGAATAGATGTCAGCTACCTCGCCAATGTGTCGCATCGCCTCCCGTATGATAGCCATCCTTCGACATCGAATCGACAGATCGATAATTTTCATTTTCCATTGCGATGCGACTGCGCCCAAAGCACCATCCATCGTCCGCAGTCGACGCTAGTGAGACCGACCCCTCAACTCGGGTGGCAAGCAAACCTCAAAAGCCCCTTTAGACACCTCCATCACCCCTTTGCTAAACAGACCTCTGATGCACATCTTACCACTTGGAAGCTTAAGAAAGTCAACCGCAACCCCGATGACCCTCGCCATCGTGAGTCCCTCAAGAGTTGCTTGGATGGTCTTCATCGCCTTAACCGATCAACATGCCATCTAGAGGATTCTCCTCCGATGCCCTCACATATAAGAATGAGAAGAGCACCACGAACTCCTTCGTGAGGGGAGGACTCTACGACTGCACATGTGATGGGACCTCCCAACTACTGCAGCCAACGCTTGCTTGTGCACGATCGTCGAAGGTGGCCAACAAGCCCATAACGAAGCACATAGATTTCGTGACCGTGCATGCCTTCGACAAGTGGGTATTACTCCCGCAACGGAAGCACCAAGATGGTTCGCCTTCCTTCTGCCTCCACCACCACTCCTCCCATTGTGGTCTTGGTTCGCTCTGTTGCCTTCTAACCGCAGCTCCTTCCAGGGCAGTGGCCTCCCCCACACCCACCACTTTCACCGCCACACCCACGCTCCTCATGCTAATGGTGGCCCTCCGATCGCCCTTGCTCGTTACCTCAGCTCAGTTCCCGCCGTAGGTGGCCCTTCGATCGCTTCCCCTCGCTCCCGCACCCACGCTCCTGCACATGGCGCTCCCGCATGCTCAAAATTGTACCAACCGACTACAACATGAATTTGTTTCAAAATCAGAGATGGAAATCGGACACAAAATCAGACCACCTACCGCATTCAACTGCGATTTTTGAGAGATCTTTCTCTGCGAAAAATATAAACTTAGGTTAGATTTATCCTTCTTCCATGCTCTATCCACTTATCCAATTTGTTTTCAAATCTGAAACAAAAAGTTAGACTCCAAATTGGAGCACTTATTCACAGTCTACGGCTGTGATCGACCATGGTACAAGTGGTCTGATCGATGTAAGTGAGTCATTGCCTTAGTAAATTTTAGTCATATAAATAAGTTAATTACCTAACTATAGTTAGACCTTTTACAATTAAATCCTAAGTGGTTAAACAAAGAATCATGGTAGATGATCTGAATGTCAATTGGATAAAGAATGAAATTGTGTAGCTAAGTGAAAGCTTTGATCATGTTAAATCTATTCCAATTTGAGTACTTTGAATATGTATGACATTTGATTGTGTCACGGTTGGAACCCTTGCCCCGCGAGCCTTGTGCTTTGATGGTCTCTACAGTCGAGGTTACTCTCCTGTGTTGAGGGTTGTGGTGCATACGGTGTAGTTTCCCGTGTCGGCTTGCGTAGAGGAGTAGACGTTGCTAAGGGATGCGCTAGCACCCTTGGGACCTTGGGTAGAAGACTAGATGGCCATGAATCCAGTTGCGTTAACTGGGTGACGCGTAATTCTCGACGCTGCCCTGAGGTTCTTGTCGGGTTGCCGTGAGACGTCACTTTTCGAGATACATGCTTGGTAGTCTGGTCTTTGCTTTACGTCGAGATGCTTAGTCGTCTTGGTTCTATGTAATATGATTTATTTTGGAAAACAAGAGAATGATAATACTCTAGAAGGAAAGCGGGAAAGTTGGTAAAAAAAGTATTGGGAACTTAGTTAAGGTGCATATAGTTTACACAAGCTTACGGATGCCCCAAACCCTTACTATGTATCTTGGAGTCATATTGTGAGACCCTCGTGATTTAGACCATCGACTATCAGTCATGTTGGAAAGTCTTGAAAGAAAAGATCAACTTAAAAACTAGTAGCAATCAGAGGGTAAGATTCCACTTGTAGCCTTTACTTCTGAGAGTGACACTCACATTCACGTGCACTTTTTTCAGTTCAGTTGGTACACTGGTTGCTACTTTTACCTAGTTTTCTATTGATTTACTCGCCATTTAAGTGTATCTGTACTGGGCAACTTTGCTCATAACGTACACTTTTTCGTGTAATCCATTAGGTTTGCAAGACTTGCCACAACAATAAGGTGTGATTCTGGTGTTTCGGAGAACTTCAGTTTCAATTGCACTTTCATGGTGCGTACTTGATGATCCTTTTGTGGTAGTTTTTGTCACATGCTTTGTACATGAGAGAGAGTGTTTTTGTACTTACTCTTTAGATGGACAATTACTTGTTTTGCACTATTCTAGACATGTTGCTTGTGAGAACAGTTTGGTTTATATATATATCATGCAGTGAATGAAATGAATTATGCTTATGCATTTACTTTCGTACTTTCTTATTTTCTTGCAATAGATACATTTGTATGTTTGTGTGTATGCAGAATGGTTTAATGAATAGTTGCTGAGTATCATGATCTGTGATATGTGACAAGAACTCTTTAGATCTTTGTCCCTACTTTCCTTATTTGCATGAAAGACTAGAATAGGCACAATGACCATATTAGTTTATGTGGGTGATATCGTCCTCATCGGTGATCACTTCCAAGGCATTATAGAGGTAAAGAAATAATTATATAAGCAGTTCATGATCACGGATTTTGGACTATTAAGTTACTTCCTTGGGGTTGAGATTGCTCTAACTATGTGAGGTCTGCTAATGTCCCAAAGAAAGTTCACTACGAACCTACCGTGGGAGACTACGATGTTGGTTTCCAAGTCATCACAGACTCCCATGGCCTAAGGCACAGATCTACGAGCCGAGTGAGATTGGAGACACAAGCTGATATAAGGTTAGTTGGAAAGCTATTATGTTTGACCATCATATGGCTAGATGTATTGCTTGCCGTTGACAAGCTAAGTTAGTTCATGGACTCCCTACTCCAGCTCATTTTGATTCATGCATGCATGATGAATCTTAGATACATTAAGTCCTCTATAGGAGAAGGACGTGTATTCACCAAAAGGACTACCTTTGACTTCATAACATATTCTAATGCTGATTATGGAGGTTGTATGTTGCAGAAAATACCCACTATCGGCTTCTGCATCTACTTGACAGGGAACTTGGTAATTTGGAGGAGTAAGAAAAATACAGTTGTTCCCGCTCCAATGTTGAGAGCGAGTACAGGGCAATGGCTCATTCGGCAACAGAGTTAGTATGGTTTCATTACGTATTTACAGATCTTCATGTCACTCCTACTGAGGTTATGAAGCTTATGCACCAATGCATATAGTCAACAAACCCGTATTTCATGAGTCACTAAATATGTGGAAGTTGACTGCTATTACACTAGAGACTTTTAGAAAATCAGATTGTTGATGTATTCATCAAACCTCTTGGTTGCCTACAGTTTGAAAGATGTTATAGGGAGCCAGTGTCTTTAGAAAATCAGATTGTTGATGTATTCACCAAACCTCTCGGCTGCTTACGGTTTGAAAGATGTTATAGGGAGCCGATGTCCTTAGAAAATCAGATTGTTGATGTATTCACCAAACCTCTCGGTTGCCTACAATGTGAAAGATGTTATAGGGAACCGAGCATGATTAATACATATGCTCCACCTTGAAGGGGTGATAGATATTTTGTTATTCCACCATTTTAAGAGTACACTCTCCTTTCTCATTATAACAACTCTTCTGTGTAACCCTAACTTTAAGACCCTCCCTTTATAAGGAGCCCTAAGGCAAAATATATTAATAAGACAACATCTCATTCTCAACTCTTACTAACTGGTATGCAATGATTGGTTGCGCAACTATGAGGTCCATGAGTTTATTCTCCTGAAATCGTATATCATGTGGAGTCCTCAAAATAATCGTCAGCATCATGTTGTTTAAATGCTGTAGATGTCGATGAGGACTTGTAGCTAAGCATCTCAATCTCCTATTGATATTAAAACAATATATGTGATCTTTTGTGACAAAGAACTTTTCCAGAAATGATTTGATTTATAGCTTACATGCTAAATCGTCTCTGGTAAGAACCATGTCAGCCCCATGCATTACAAGAATAACTGTACCTCTTAGCCATTTTCTTAGGGTGGCTTTGATACCACGCGGGATAAGAGACAATATATTATATTTAATCTTTAACCTAGTACCGCGTGGGATAAAGAAATAACATATTATATTTGTTCTTTAACACTAACTCTCTGAGGTCGGGGTTAGGGATATTACATTGAATGGGGAAAAAAACAAGACCACACCTGCGAGGTTACAACTCTATGTACTTCAACATCCTCCAATCATTTTGTATTTATTAGAAGACAACTAAGATGCACAACTAAGAGGTACAATTATTTTTGTAATGTATGTGGATGACTTGGTTCTTATGGGAGATGATTTAGCATGTATGCAAGAAATCAATCTATTCTTGAGAAGGTTTTGTCCTAAAAATCTTAGGCATCTACGATATTCTATGTGCCTATTAGCTGTCTACTATCACATGTGTATGTACCCGTTAGCTATCTACTATCACATGTGGTGGGACATGGGAGGATATTGCTATTCTCACTCTTAGCCTGGCAACAAGCTGTTAACTCTTGATTTTCCCATTAACATACTTTCCATTAGTCAAATTTACAAGGCTATGCATCGAAAAGTATTTTTGACGTTATGCCGTTAATTTTTAAAGACATTGTGGCATGGAAGAAATTGGTCAAGGGCATGGAGAAAGGGGGGTATACCATAAATTCTTCACTTTTCACTTGCTGCTTTAGCCACAGATCATTAGTTTTCTACTACTTCATCATCTTTATGTAATCTACACCTGGATCATCTATATGTCAGTAAGCTTTGGCGTGTACTACAACAATTGCCTCCTACTAGATTGGAGTGCATGAGGCATACCAGATCGAGAAGTATAGAAAGAGCTCTTTTATCGCCTTTGATCATCCACATTCTTCCTCGGCTTTGAATTAGTTCACATGGATATATAGGAACCTAGTCAGGCTTTGACTGTCCTGGGCACATGTATTATCTTGTCATTGTGGATGATTTTACTGGTTAATTCTTGTTGGTGGAAAATGAGTTGTTATTCATAGAGCTCAAGGGTTCTCTTATATAGAAGAGAGAACCTTATGGGTAAATTACATAATATGAACTGAGAAATAAATATACAGGGAAACACATAACATAGAACTCTTAGCACCCCCTCAAGCTGAGCATAGATATCTATCATGCTCAACTTGAAACCACATCTCTGGAAAGGTCCCTCGCGCAAGAGTCTTGATAAATACATCTGCAGTCTAACCACCTGAACTACCATGAGAAGTGGTGATAAACCCCTTTTGAATCATGTCACAGGTATAGTGACAATCCACTTCAATATGTTCAGTTCTCTCATGCAAAGCTGGATTATTTGCAATGAAGAGAGCTACCTAGTTGTCACACAACAATTGCATGAGAAGAGGTACATTGACGCTCATACTAGAAGAACAAAACCAAACCACGTCATTTCACTATTATACTGCGCCATAACCCTATATTATGATTCAACACTGGATCTCACTACCATTGTTTGTTTCTTGCTTTTCCATGATACTAGAGAGTTTCCCACAAACACAACAAATCTTGAGGCAGATTTCCCGTCCTTGGGTCAACCAACATAATCCGCATGTGCACTAGTTGTGACAGTCAGTGAAGTTCCTCTATTAAATAATAGACCTGTGCTTGGAAAAGCCTTCAAGTATCTCAAAATCATGTACACTACATCCATGTGCACATGTCTTAGTTGCTCCATAAATAAGCTGATCTTGCTTATTACAAAAGAAATATCAAGACTGGTGATTGTAACATAGAGAAGCTTTCCAACCAGCTCTCTATCTACCTCCTCAAACGAGTCTTATGAACAAAGAGGGAATGATCATTAGTTGGCCGCATAAACCCCTTCTATTCAATTAGATCTTACATCTTCTGGAACCAGGCCCTAAGGATCTGCTTAAGGCCATAGATATGCTTCTGAAGCTGACATACATACTCCATACATACTCCCACTCAGTAGCAACTCGGATGGCTGCTGCAAATACACCTCTTCCTGTAAATCACCATATCGAAAAGCATTCATGACATCAAGTCGGAATAGAGGCCAGTCACGTACCACATCAATTGACAACAAAATGTCGAGCAACTGGAGAAAAAAGTGACGAGGTAATTAACGCTGTAAGTTTGGATAAATCCTCTGGCCACCAAACGTATCTTGTACTAGTCTACAAAATCGTATGCCTTGTACTTGACAATGAATACCCATTAACAGCTCACAACAGACCCCCCGTTTGGAACAGAAACAAGAGTCCATGTCTCACGAGACTAGAGCACATCCATCACTTCCTCCATGGCAAGCCGCCATCGGCTCTCCCCACAACAAACTTCTTAAAATCCTTCAAAAGTCGAGCCAAAGACACGTTCCAGCGAGGGGGTATCTCGCATAGGTATGCTTGTCTTTACACAAAGCAATAGGTTACCCGGATCATGATCCTGTAGTGGTCCATGCTCATCATGTATATTTTCCTGTTTATCTTGTAAATGTTCGTATCCACCAGTCAAATCATCAATACCATTAGTTGAAACCAAAATTTTAGAATTTACCTGAGGCGTGTTGGATGTTGGGGAAGGCATTGGGGCATGGAGAACATGCTGAGGTATATGTGTAGGAGGAGGTGGAAGAATAACCTCATCCCCAGACTCAGAGGGATTCAACCTGTCACTCGAAGAAAGTAACACCATCACTAACATAGTATTTTCCCTGTACATGATCAAAACACCTATAACCCTTTCGGGGACGAGAGCACCCTACTAACATACATTTGACAACTCCAGGAGCGAGCTTGTCATGACCTGGATGTGGAAGATGGACAAATGCCAGACAACCAAAAATTCGTGGCATCAAAGACAATGTCATTCTCAAGAGAGAAGGGTGCGTTTTCACCCAGAATGGTCGAGGGCATCCGATTGATGATGTAACATGCTGTCATCACATGATCATCCCAGAAGGAATGAGGAGCTCGAAACTATATGAGAAGAGTTCTGGTGATGTCCAGGAAGTGACAGTGTTTGCGTTCACAACATTGTTTTACTTGAAAGTATAAGGGTACGAAGTCTGATGGATAATGTCGCACAAACTAAAAAATGAAATATTAAAAAGACCCTGACTACTACGACCCTGGCAACTTGGAAACCTAGACCGGTGATGCTTTCCAAGATGACATGGTTCACACTGAAAGGTGGACTTGATATAAGTCATAGGTATGAGATGGCAGATCTTTTGCAATGGAAGGTGATCGAATTAGAGATGCCAAGTGTATGGAGAGATCGATCCGGCAAAAAGAGTGCTAGCACCAACATAACGAGACTGGATCAACCTGTAAAGCCCTCCATGCTCACAGCCACATCCAATCACGCTGCCGTGAGTATATCCCCAAAAACAAGGGAGACAGGATCAAAATGACACATTGACGAGTCGCTAAATACGTTAAATAATTCGGTCACATTGTAGCACGTGTACTTAGCGATTCAGTCAAAACCGAGAGAAGATCTCCGTGAAGAGTGTCTCGGCTTAATTTATATCCCGGGCAAGTCCGGGGTCGAACACAGGGAGGCAAAGGAACAACTTGGGTTTAATTTGAAAATAAAGATCTAGATTTCCAAGTGGTATTTTTTTAGATTTTTTAATGCAAGAACAAATGCAAATGCAAAATGCGGTTGAATCAAGTTAATAAGAAAGCATACAACTTAGCCAAATTAATTTTAATAAGAAATTAATCCAATTTAGCTAAATTATATTTTTTTAGTAAACTTAATCCAATGATGAATGCAAAACATATTTTTTTTAGAATTTTCAGAGTTAAAATGCAACAAGGAAAAATGCGCACTTTTTAAACAGTAAGCAAAAATCTTGAAAAAAATACTGGCATGAAAACATGATGAAAGTAAGCTACAGTAATTTTTTTGGAATTTTTTGACAAGTTATGAATTTTTTATGGAATTTTTAGTGAAACCAGAGTGACAGTGGGTAAATAATTTCTAATAAATCCACATTATCAAATTAATCAGAGTGCGAATTATCCCGAAAAGATATTTTTATGTAGAATCCAGGAGATTTGAAATTTTGCAAAAAGGATATACGAGGATTTAACTAAAAATCAAATACTAAAAACACTCTACAATTTATTTCAGACATAAGACATCTCCATTTTAGATAAAATTTGGACAGTAAGTTAATCACATATCAAGGCATCATTCCTAATTTTTGTGGAATTTTTAAAGCAACCGTGAGTTAGATATAATTTTAAGAGCACGGAATGGGTAAAATATATGGATTTTCAGTTAAACAATTTTAATTAATTACCCATTACTCACAAAAATACAAATAAATGTCCACAATGTAGAGAATTAGTTGCTCAACATGAAAGCATTTTTCATTGAATAAAAAGATGCCAAAATGAGGTCCAAATTAATGCATGATTACAGGGTTGTCCTTGCAAAATCAGAAAAACAATATTTACAATAAAACATGTACAAGGACCATTGCGTAATTACAAAAACTATACATAAAGAAAATATAATTTTTACAATAAAATAATTAAGGGAAAAACACCTTCTTCTTCTTCCTGGACTCGATGGGATAAACCCAAACGGGGAAGATCGACGGCGTCGGCAGCCGCGCTGCACCAGCGCGCGGAGGGCGGCGAGGAGCGCGGAGGGCCGGCGGTTGGTCTGCGGAGGGGCGCGGTGCGGCGCTGCCAGCTGCGGAGGAAGGAGGCGGGGAAGAGGGCGGTGCACTGGCGGAGCCGGCGGCGGAGGAAGCTCCTCCGCGGAGGCGTGAGGTGGCGGTGGCGGCGTGAAGCCGCAGTGGAGGGCAGGCGGGCGGAGCGGAGCCGCGGGAGGCGGCAGCCGTTGGCTGTAGCTGGGCCTTGGGCGGCGACGGTGGGAACTTCCCCCCCACCACTGCTGCGTGTATTTTTTTTTGTTTTTTTTATTTTTTTAAATTTTTCTGCTGTAATAAAAAGGGATATTTTTTTTGTTTTATTTTTTTATTTTTTTAAAATTTTGTTAAGAAAAGGAATATGTTAAAAAAACAGTAAGATGAGAGGGTGGTGGTGGAAGGGAGGATATGTTGTGTGCTAAAAAATTTTTGCAAAAAATGCTAAAATGGGCCGAAAAATTACCTACGATGGACGGTCGCCTATGAAGTGCTCTCGTGAGCACGGTCTTCGCTCAAATTGCCGACGTGCGATGAGCTCGAGCAGCGCGCGGTTGCGGCTGCGATGTTGGCCAAAAAGCCAACGGATCTCACCGGAGAGAGGGCCGTCATCGCTCGACCGCGGTTGCGTCGCTGTCACCGATTCAACTCAGGGAACTAGGCTCTCCTCACATAAAGATGGATCAAAGGCAAATTGAGGAGGATGAAATGTATATAAAGAGATGGAAAAAATGGAAGTTAGAATTAAGATGGAGTGGGATGGAGGTTAATAAAATGGCGGAGTTGAATTAGAAGTTAGAAAAATGGTGGGGTTGAATGGAGGTTGGTGGTAGAATGAGTTGAATGGTGGTTATTGTAGAGAATGTATAATAAATAAATAAATGAAATAAAGTTGGCTACTTTAATTACAATAGAATAAAAAAAAGAAGAAAATAAATAGTGGAGAATTTACAAGGGAAGACAAACAACATGTACACATTTTTTTTACTTTTCTAATATGTATTTTTTTGTCTTTTTAATAAGAGATATTTACAACGGAAAAATACAATAAAATACTACAATTAAAATACAACACAATCATGATATTTCTAGTAATTATAAAAAATAAAAAATGAAGAAGGAATGAATATGTACATAATATACAATGTACATCTAGGCCCCAAAACCCAACTTTTGCAAATGAGCTCCGATTTTAATAAAACCACTTCCGTTGGATAGATAATTTTCTAACTTGAACTTTAAAAGTGAGTTTGGTGAATTTGGAGTTCATACGGAGCGGGAATTTGGCTTGGAAGTCGGTCTTTACGGCTTTTTCTCTTTGGGATCTAGGAGCATTTATTTGAAGTAAAATTTGTTTTGTATTTTTTATATTTTTATATACATTGATATGAACACTTTGGAGAAAGAATTAGCCAAAAAGGAGTTGAAATGAATTTATTAAAAAAAAATGAAGTTTTGTACTATTTACAGGTGAAAAACTCCTTTATTTTTTGTGGCTTTTTATTCTTAAGTTATTTTGTACAATCTAATATACAATAATTAATGATTTTTATTTACAAGAGTTATTTTGTTAATTATTGATTTTATGGACATTTTTCTGGGATTTTACTCAGGGATTTTGCTAAGATCAATATATTGAGATGATGAATCGTGGATTCATCACCCCCCTGTACTTATACTTTGCTAGTCCTCGAGTAAATAAAGAATGAATAAGTTGGATTAACCCCTGACTGTGCATGTGAATACAAGACTTGATCCATTCAAGAACTCTCGGTTTTAGAAATCCTAAAATTCTAAGCTGAACCAAGCTCTAGTCAAAAGGTATCCAATTTCCCTAATCATCAGACTCTATTTGTATACATATATAGTAGGGATATGACTTTAAGTGTTGACCGCAGTTACAAGAGTAGAGTCACAACGTCACCCAAGGTTCCAGTGCAAGAGACTCTCCTAAGGACCCGATCCTCAACACTAGGGAATAAACCATTTCTTGCATCCAATCCACCGTCTCTTTAGTTGTCAGACTTGAAAGTGTAGATGGAAGGCCAGTTGATGGAGGGCATATGATTGTGTCATTTCTTCTCTCCCTCTCATTGGAACAAGGATCCTCTCAAGTGCCTTATTACTCAACGCATTTTTTTTGGTGTTGATCAGTGCGTCCGTCAAGAGAAGTTGGAGCCGTCTGCACTTGTTTTCCTGGGAGTACACCGGGGTGTGTCTTTTTTGAGTATCTATTATACCTTCTACACCTAGACTTGTAGCATTTACGATGTAGAGCCCTTTTTTGGTGCAAGCCCGACTCCTGGTCCGAATAGCGATGGTCCAAGTGGACACTTTTGAAATGGTTGGGAGCGCTCGCCTTTGGTGGAAGCTCTTTGATATTTGACTTTGTATGGAATGAGAGCTTTTTCTTTGACATTTCATTGCTTTGTAGTATTTTGGCTAGCTCCACTGCTTTTACCAAGAGTTGGCGCACATTGATCAACAATTTTTTTTATTTTATCACACCCTGGCACATAGGTTAATGTCAAAAGATAGTACAAGAACCATGTTCTCATACTGGCTAAAAATGCTGACACTCAGGTTTCATTAAGCCTTCATTGATTTTATCCCATCCTCGAGCATCATCAAATCAAGTCCAAACTCAAATCCCTCATCCCAGATCCTCAAGTGAAATTTCAACTCATCTCATCATAACTGCAGTCGTGTATGTGAGGTGCTGATCATATTCTTAAGGTAGAGACTAAGCATGCAATATAGCGCACAAATCTTTCAAACTAGGGAAATGTGAATAATTAAGTCCAAGACCCTAATGACTAAGGCTGGTTAACTCAAAATCTCAAGAGCTCATAAACCAAGTGTTCTTGAACATCACTAGTCTTGTGTAAAAGTGAATGTGTCAGGAGTTAAATCAACTTATTAGTTAGTTTTTTAGTGTTTTTTATGATTTTTTTAAGTTTTGCAAAAAGTTTTTTTTGACAAACAA
The DNA here is from genome assembly GCA_037367405.1 of Ottelia alismoides. NCBI lineage: Eukaryota > Viridiplantae > Streptophyta > Magnoliopsida > Alismatales > Hydrocharitaceae > Ottelia > Ottelia alismoides. The sequence continues at coordinate 219,590 of JAZKJV010009073.1, read as the reverse complement.
AGGCAAAGCAGTTTTTTTTGTTAGAAAACTTTTGCTCTTTTTTTTTCAAGAGTTTTTTTTGAAAGATAGGTAGATAAGAAATGATTTTTTTAAAGAGGATTTTTTTAAGAAGTTTTTTTTTGAAAAGGTTTTTTTATCTTTTTTTTGAAAAATATAGATAAATAAGAAAGGACACATTTTTTTTGAATTTTTTTAGAGCAAATAAGAAAAGAGAACAAAAAACATTTTTTTGAAAAGTTTTTTTAAGAGATCTTTTTTTGAAAAAGTTTTTTTACCCACCCCATAATTATTGTATAATATATACAAAAATACGTGAAAGTACGAGCTATGGGTAAAATATATATGTAATATATACACGCCCCCTATACTTAGCATGTGCTATGTCCTCATGGCACAAGAAGCGAGAGAAAGACATAGCTTGTGCTAAGTGTAGGATGACTAGAATAATAAAGAGTATAGAAGTCGATCCGCCCCCCTATACTTAGGCTCTGGTCAGCCTAAGTGTAGAAGAAGAGCAAAAATGGGGCGGACAAGGTCAAGAAGAGAAATGGATGAGTATACATATGGAGGGCATCGACTCCCCCTATACTTAGGCTCTTGGTAAGCCTAAGTATAGGACAAGAGTAAGTGTGAGAACCGATGTGATCTGGAGAATATACAAAGAAGGGAGAATGTATAAGAGTGATTGAATCTTCTAAGATGTTGAATCTTGATGCTGCATCTTCATGACGAGTAATAAGATGTATCTGCTTTGTGCTCACTCTGTATGAAGTTGATGACCTCGACTTGGACTAACTGCTCTTTTGAATCAACAAAATGCTTCAACAGTTGTCCATTCACCACATGAGATTGTGCACCATCTGTGAGATCAGCTATCTGTACACTTCCATTCTCGTGCACTTTCTTAACAACAAAGGGACCCGTCCATTTAGATTTGAGCTTCCCATGAAACCTCTTCAACCTGGCATTGAACAACCATACCTTTTGTCCAGGGACAAAGTCTTTGCACCTAATGTGCTGATCATGCCATCTCTTTACTTTGTCCTTATAAATCAAACTGTTGTCATATGCCCTATTTCGGATTTCCACGAGCTCGTTCAAGTTCAAGTCTCGACAAAGCTTCCTTAGGTGACAACTCTAATTAATCTTCTTAATTGCCCATTCGGATTTATGAATCAATTCTGCGGGCAAATGGCATGGCTTGTCATAGATCATTCTAAATGGTGAAGTACCCAATGATGTCTTGTAGGTTGTCCTATAGGCCCACAGAACTTGGTCCAAGAGCTGAGACCAGTTCTTCCTATCGGGACGAACCAATTTCTGCAAAATACTCTTCACCTCTCTGTTCGAAACCTCTGCCATGCCGTTGGACTGTGGGTGGTAAGGACTAGTAACTCTATGCTCAAATCCATAGTCCTTAGCTAAAGATCTCACATCTCGGTTCACAAAATGGCTACCCCCATTAGATATCAAAACTTTTGGCACCCCGAACCTAGAAATGATATGGTCTCTCACAAACTTACAGACAGTCTTGCTGTCTGCGGTTCGGGTTGGGATAGCCTCCACCCTCCTGGATAAATAATCAACCGCCAACAATATGTACTCATGTCCTTGGCTGTTGGGAAAGGGACCCATAAAATCTATGCCCCATGCATCAAAAACATCACAAATAATCATCGGTTGCATGTGCATCTCATCTCTCTGTCCAACTGTCCCTCCCATCCTTTGACAGATGGGGCACGACCGTACAAATCAATAGCATCTCTAAACAAGGTCGGCCAATACAATCCACATTGAAGTACTTTGCGAGCGGTTCTCTTTCCCGAATGGTGTCCTCCAGCCTCAAGTGAATGAGGACACTCTGGTATTCCTCCTGAGGAATACACCTTCTCCAAACACAATCCAGTCCTTCGAAGAAAAGGAAAGGATTGTCCCAGTGGTATCTCCTCGAATCCGACTTCAGTCGATCAATGCTGCTCCTAGTCCAACCATGGGGAACCTGCTTGGAGACAAGATAGTTCACCATGTTGGCATACCACGGGAGTGAGTCAATAACACAAATTGACTCATCTGGGAAGGTCTCTCTAATCCGCTCATAATCAGGAGAATCCTTAAGTTCAATCCGAGAAAGGTGATCAGCCACAACATTCTTCACTCCAGGTTTATCTTTTATCTCCAAATCAAATTCCTGGAGGAGTAAAATCCACCTAAGAAGACGCGCCTTCGCGTCCTTCTTTTCCATTAAGTATCGAATGGCTGTGTGATCAGTGTAAATTGTCACCTTAGAGCCCAAAATATATGATCTGAACTTCTCGAGGGCCCATACTACCGCGAGCATTTCCTTTTCAGTCACTGTATAGTTTTTCTGTGTAGGATCCAAAACTTTGCTCGCATAATGAATCGCAAACGGAATCCCCTCTCGCCGTTGTCCTAACACAGCTCCGATAGCAAAATCTGAAGCATCAGTCATGATCTCAAAGGGGAGAGACCAGTCGGGAGCTTGTAGGATAGGCGAGGCACAAATCTTCCTCTTCAAGAGCTCAAAGGCCTCCTGACACCTGTGATCTACAATGAACTCTGTGTCTTTCCCTAAGAGCTCAGTCAGTGGGCGGGCGATCTTTGAAAAATCCTGAATGAATCTTCTATAGAATCCAACATGCCCTAAGAATGACCGCACTGACTTCACATTGGTAGGTGGATTGAGTTTCTTGATCACCTCCACCTTGGCAGGGTCAACCTCCGTTCCCCTTTTGGAGATGACATGCCCCAACACGATACCCTCCGTTACCATAAAGTGACTCTTCTCCCAGGAGAGTACCAGATTCACCTTTCTACACCTCGTGAGGACTCGGTCCAAGTGCGCTAAACATGTATCAAAAGAATCACCGTGGACTGAGAAGTCATCCATGAACACTTCCAGGAAATCTCCCACCATCTCGGCAAATATGGCTATCATGCACCGCTGAAATGTGCCGGGGGCATTCTAGAGCCCGAATGGCATGCGCCTGAAGGCATAAGTGCCGAATGGACATGTGAATGTGGTCTTTTCCTGGTCCTCAGGGGCTATGGCCACCTGGTTGTAGCCTGAGTACCCATCAAGAAAACAGAAGAACTCTTTCCCTGCGAGTCTCTCCAAGATTTGATAAATAAAAGGCAAGGGAAAGTGATCTTTCTTGGTCGCAGCATTCAGGCGCCTGTGTCAACACAGACACGCCACGACGTAGGTACTCGTGTTGCGATCTCTACCCCCTCCTCGTTGGTGACCATCTGAATTCCCGACTTCTTCGGGACAACATGAAGTGGGGCCACCCACTTGGAGTCAGAAATAGGGTATATAAACCCTGCTTTGCACCATTTCTCAATTTCCTTCTTCACCACTTCCCGTAGATTAGGGTTAAGTCTCCTTTAGAACTCACGGGAAGGTCTCACATTATCCTCAGTAAAAATGTGGTGCGAGCAGAGAGCGGGGTTGATCCCCACGAGATTCGACACTGTCCAGCCTATTGCTTTGCGGTTCCTCTCTAAGACTTCTAACAACCTAGACTCCTGTTCTAAAGTCACGTCTGAGCTAATGATGACAGGATATCTCTCTTTGGGTCCTGCAAGAAAGGCATACTTGAGTGTAGGAGGTAGTGATTTCAGTTCTGGCAATGTGGTATCATCAAGCAGATCTGGCTGAACTGAATCTGAATCTGGTTCCGTGCTGCATGAAGGCGGGCTAAGCTGAGTAGTACTTGCCACCATCTCAGAAGTAAAGGGAGTCGGATCGCCAAAGAAATGCGGTAGTTCGGCCAAAGCCGCGTCCGACTCATCATCTATATCCCATGATCGTTTCGAAGGGGATGGAACTGACAGATCCAGATGGATCTCTGTGTCATCATGGGAATAGGTAGATGCATCTCTCACAAGATCAGACCACCTGGCAAACTGCATCATCCACTATACCCTTTCCAGATGAAAGGGACTCGCTCTGTTCTGAAGGAATCTGTCCCCAAATCCCAACTGTGCTAATCATACTGCAATCTGCCTCTGAAGATGAGTACTCTATGCTACTTTCTGAATCGGGTCGCTGACACTTGGTTTGCTTCATCTCAAGGTTCACTTCTCCGCCTGGAGAACGGAACTTCATCATTCCCGTACCATAATCGAAAGCTGCGCCTGCAGTCCTAAGGAAGGGCCGCCCAAGAATGATCTGAGATTCTCTCCATTGATTGGGGGTCTCCATGTCCAAGACTGTGAAATCAACTTGATAGTTCTGCCCCTCAATCGAGATAACAACGTTCTTCACTTCTCCCTTAGGTCTCTTCACTGAACGATCTGCAAATTGGAGTGAAGCTCTAGATTTGCGAAGTGGTCCAACTCCAATTTCTGATATAATACCAAGGGAAGTAAGTTAATCGAAGAACCGTTATCTAGGAGTGTGCGTGCAAACGCAATGTCGTCAATACGACTCTCCACATAGTGAGCACCCATGTCTCTCTTTTTCCTTGGTAAAGTCTGATTCTTGAGACAATAGGTTGTGGCTACCGATAAGACATGTGTCTTTATATTTCGGTTATCTTTCTTCCTGCTAACCCTTGTAGGTGTGCATCTCACCTTAAGGTATTTTTGGAAGGCAGGATGGTTAGCCATATATTCATCAAATGGCACCTTGACTGTGATATTCTCTTTACAAAACCGTGCCATATCGAGGTTATCTTTCTGAATCTTTTTGATGCGCTTTCCTGCCGTAAGAGCACAGGGGAAAGGGATGGAAGCTAGAGAAACTGAAGACGAAGAGTCTGAATCATGAACTGAAAGATCATTCTTGACATTAACGGAAACAGAGTTCTTCATAAATGAATCTTTTTGATGCAACATGGGATCGAAATCAAATCTATCTACTATAGGTTGTGGAATAGAAGCTGGAGTGGTATCAGCCACAACCGGAGATGCAAGGTCCTCCGTAGACTCAGAAGTGTATCCATGCTGCCGATGCTGCATACGTGCTCTCATTCTCCTCTCGGCTTCCTGAGTAGAAATCCTCGAATGATGCTGATGGGGCTTCGAAATATGATGCCTCTCCTCCTCGTCCTCTGAAGACTCCTCAGGTAGAGCTCCAGAGATGCCCCTCCTCGTATCCCTCGCCCTGTCAGGTACGGTCACGGTCCTTCCGCTCCTGAGTGACATGTGGTTAGCCTCGTCACATGAAAGAATCTCTTGTTCAGATCTAGGAGATGCTGAATAGTATACCTGACTAAAATGCTGCTGAGGACTAAATCGGTTCAGGCTATTGGGGTTAGCCTGAACTTGGGCTGGGATAGAGGTAGAGGGTGCAGTCTGCTCGTCTCGCCATCTGGACAGGCGGTTGACATCCACCCGTAAGTCATGAATCTCGTTCCTGTAGGAACGGAGCTCGTCGAGTATCTGCTATTGAATATCCACGGGACTAGACGAAGAAGGAAGTGGATAAGACTGGGAAGAAGAACGGGAAGACTGGCCCTTCTGGCCAGAGTACTGCCTCTGCTGCTGCAGCTGGGGTTGCGGACCCTGCTGGCCCGCCTGGTAATGGCCCTGTCGGCCATGCTGCTGGTACTGCTGCCTCTGCTGCTGGGGTGGCTGGAATCCAGGGCTCTGCTGTGAAGGAGGTGGTGCGGAGGTGAATGCGGTGTTGTGAAAGGTCGGGGGACGCTGGTAGGTCTGTCGGCCTCCCGTACTTCCCTGCCTAGCAGGATCCTGAGTATACCATACTCCATTCACCTCCCAAACCGGTGGAGGCTCCTCCTGAACTGTCTCTGCTAATGGAGGTGGTTGCTGGAAAGAGTGGGTGTAGGATTGGTCCTGCTCCCACGGCTGGGGTTGCCCTGACACCAACTGCTCCTGAACGTGGTGAACTCGGTATACGGGAACAGAGGGTGCAGTCGCGACAGGTATCTTTATCTTAGATACCCTATCAGTCAACTCCTCCATTTGTTTTGGAATCTTGGAGACACTCCGATCCAATTCATCAATTCTCCTGTCAATCCTCTCAACTATAGTAAGCTTGTCAGCAAGGAGTCCCATGCTAGGGATCACGTCCTGAGAGAGATCGACTGCAGCGGATTTTCCCCCTCCAAGTGAGAGTGAACTGGGGGATGGTGTATAGGCCCTGCTGGCCATCTGTGAGCGGCTAGTTTCAGCCATCTGCTCGAATACCCTCCAGACGGTATCCGCTCCTCGTGATGTATAGCTGCCTCCACATGCAGCGCTCATTAAACCCTGCATCTCAGGGTTGAGACCAGTAAAGAATGACTGGACCAAGATGTTATCATCTAGTCCATGACAGGGACACTTCTGCAGGATGTCCTTGAATCTTTACCAAGCATCACAAAAAGCTTCATGGGTAATTGGGAAAAACTCGTAATGCACGTCCTCATGTTAGTTCTACTCAAAGGGTAGAACTTCTTTAGGAATAGGTCCTTGAACTGGGCATATGTGGTGACGGCGATCCCAAGATTCTTTACCCAGTAATCAGCTTTGCCACCCAAGGCAAATGGAAGGGCTTTGAGCCTAATATAATCTTGGCTAACCTTTTGATGTTTGAGGTTAGCGCAGATGAGCTCAAAGTCCCTTAGGAATGCATATGGCTCCTCAGAAGCATTCCCGTCAAAATGTGGCAGCAGGTTCAGAAAATGCGGCTTCAATTCAAAATCAACCTCGGGTTCGACCGGACTCAAGTAGTTCCGAATTTGATATTGTCCGGGGTTATACGCCGCATCCATTGGTAGTTGGACCCCAACATTCAACTGTCCTAACTGAGCTCTGAGAAGTGCATGTTGCTGCTCAGATGCAGCTAATATGGCAAGTATCATTCTCATTGGGTCTTCATTGTTCTCTTCTTCCTCTTCTTTCTTCTTTGGAGGCATTTTACTTGTGTCTTCTATATGGCCTGAATCAGCAATGTATCCTTGATTAGAAGAGGATTTATGAATCAAGATATTCTCATCGAGGCGAAGGTCTTCCTCAGTGAGGTGGGAAGAGAGAAAGGGAATGGTTTGAGAGTAACCATCCCGAGAGTGGGTGATCCTGGGCTCAAGAGGGTCATGAGTCCAGGTTGGTCCACGTTGCGCATGGACCTGTGAAGACATACTTCTTGGAGGGTTCAACGGGAGATTCGCAAAGTCCGAATAATTATCCCCCCAATCAGTCATCTTCGATGTCAAAAAGAACCGATTTAGAACACGATATTTCAATGAAGTGCTAGTTCTACGGTGCACGTAAATTTGCGGAGTAAACTCACACAATACAAACGCAATTCAAACCCTCAATTTCACCAACTCAACACGTGATGGCCGTAAGAGTTCGGCCGAATTATCTTGTCAATTTTAGTTGGTGAGAAATACAATCTTGGAAAGATTAACGAGCTGTTAGGTGCCTGTATTTTCCTACAGACTGACCCGGTTCAAAGAACCAGTAGTAAGTAAGAAATCCAGACTTGGCTCTATCCTAGGGTCGTCTCTCTCTCACTTGCAAGTAAAACAAACAATGAGGGCTTTATGCACCCGAGAACATGTGTTCTTTTTATTCTAATTTTTTAAATCGACCTGCTCAATTCAATCCCAATTTTAGAGTTAGGTTATCACTTGAAATTTATGTGAACACACAAGCACGTCTACCGTTCAGTCCCAATTTCCTTTTGACCTTAAGTTATAAAACAAGAGAGGAATCAGAAATCAGAATGCAAATGAGAAACTATGATGCATGATCAGAAGAAGGTATACTTACAGTGAATCCCAGCACTCTCCATACGTTATGCAAAACTGAATTTATAAATATTACACTAAATGCATGCAGATCGAGAAAATCGCACCTAACAGTATACTATTAGCGGGGAAGAATTGATTTAATTTGAGCTAAGTAGTACGTGTTTATGTGCGTCTCATTATGAATCTTATAAGATAAGTGAATCTTATAAGATATGTGTGGCCTAAATTACGATGGGCACAAACAAATTTGAATCTAAACTACCATGTGCTTAATCCTTAAATTCGCCACTCAAGTCGAGCCCCACCCTCACCGGAGAGTGAAACAGGTCTCGACACACCACAAATAATGTCCAAGTCTCTTTACACACGCGAGCTCTCAAACAAGAGCCGCTATAAAGGAGCAAGCAAAATAATTACAAGAATTTACAAAATTTCTCTCGAAATAAATAAATTCTCCAAGCTCTTCAGCAGTCGGCGCGCGTCGCGTCCGTCGACCTCCGATGTACTCCAAGTCCACCGGGCCCTCGCAAGGAAAATAAGATTTATATTAGAGAGATAAACAACAAAATATATACAAAAATATGAAGAGAAATAATTAAGAAGAAAATGGAATAATTACAAGTGGCTCGGGGGTCAGACTACCCGAGTAAATGAAAAACCAAATCCAAATTTTTAAATTAGTCCCTAAGCCGTTTGCCTCCCCGGCAACGGCGCCATCTGACGAGTCGCTAAATACGTTAAATAATTTGGTCACGTTGTAGCACGTGTACTTAGCGATTCAGTCAGAACCGAGAGAAGATCTCCGTGAAGAGTGTCTCGGCTTAATTTATATCCCGGGCAAGTCCGGGGTCGAACACAGGGAGGAAAAGGAACAACTTGGGTTTAATTTGAAAATAAAGATCTAGATTTCCAAGTGGTATTTTTTTAGATTTTTAATGCAAGAACAAATGCAAATGCAAAATGCGGTTGAATCAAATTAATAAGAAAGCATACAACTTAGCCAAATTAATTTTAATAAGAAATTAATCCAATTTAGCTAAATTATATTTTTTTAGTAAACTTAATCCAATGATGAATGCAAAACATATTTTTTTAGAATTTTCAGAGTTAAAATGCAACAAGGAAAAATGCACACTTTTTATGGGTTTTTTCGTAATATTTCACACAAACAGTAAGCAAAAATCTTGAAAAAAATACTGGAATGAAAACATGATGAAAGTAAGCTACAGTAATTTTTTTTGGAATTTTTTGACAAGTTATGAATTTTTTTAAGGAATTTTTAGTGAAACCAGAGTGACAGTGGGTAAATAATTTCTAATAAATCCACATTATCAAATTAATCAGAGTGCGAATTATCCCGAAAAGATATTTTTATGTAGAATCCAGGAGATTTGAAATTTCGCAAAAAGGATATACGGGGATTTAACTAAAAATCAAATACTAAAAACACTCTACAATTTATTTCAGACACAAGACATCTCCATTTTAGATAAAATTTGGACAGTAAGTTAATCACATATCAAGGCATCATTCCTAATTTTTATGGAATTTTTAAAGCAACCGTGAGTTAGATATAATTTTAAGAGCACGGAATGGGTAAAATATATGGATTTTCAGTTAAACAATTTTAATCAATTACCCATTACTCACAAAAATACAAATAAATGTCCACAACGTAGAGAATTAGTTGCTCAACATGAAAGCATTTTTCATTGAATAAAAAGATGCCAAAATGAGGTCCAAATTAATGCATGATTACAGGGTTGTCCTTGCAAAATCAGAAAAACAATATTTACAATAAAACATGTACAAGGACCATTGCGTAATTACAAAAACTATACATAAAGAAAATATAATTTTTACAATAAAACAATTAAGGGAAAAGCACCTTCTTCTTCTTCCTGGACTCGATGGGATAAACCCAAACGGGGGAAGATCGACGGCGTCGGCGGCCGCGCTGCACCAGCGCGCGGAGGGCGGCGAGGAGCGCGGACGGGCGGCGGTTAGTCGGCGGAGGGGCGCGGTGCGGCGCTGCCAGCTGCGGAGGAAGGAGGCGGGGAAGAGGGCGGTGCGCTGGCGGAGCCGGCGGTGGAGGAAGCTCCTCCGCGGAGGCGTGAGGCGGCGGTGGCGGCGTGAAGCCGCAGTGGAGGGCAGGCGGGCGGCGCGGAGCCGCGGGAGGCGGCAGCCGCTGGCTGTTGCTGGGCCTTGGGCGGCAGCGGTGGGAACTTCCCCCCCCCCACCGCTGCTGCGTGTATTTTTTTTGTTTTTTTATTTTTTTTAAATTTTTCTGATGTAATAAAAAGGGATATTTTTTTTGTTTTAATTTTTTTATTTTTTTTAAAATTTTGTTGAGAAAAGGAATATGTTAAAAAAAACAGTAAGATGAGAGGGTGGTGGTGGAAGGGAGGATATGTTGTGTGCTAAAAAAATTTTGCAAAAAATGCTAAAATGGGCAGAAAAATTACCTACGATGGACGGTCGCCTATGAAGTGCTCTCGTGAGCACGGTCTTCACTCAAATTGCCGGCGTGCGATGAGCTCGAGCAGCGCGCGGTTGCGGCTGCGATGTTGGCCAAAAAGCCTACGGATTTCACCGGAGAGAGGGCCGTCGTCGCTCGACCGCGGTTGCGTCGCTGTCACCGATTCAACTCAGGGAACTAGGCTCTCCTCACATAAAGATGGATCAAAGGCAAATTGAGGAGGATGGAATGTATATAAAGAGATGGAAAAAATGGAAGTTAGAATTAAGATGGAGTGGGATGGAGTTTAATAAAATGGTGGAGTTGAATTAGAAGTTAGAAAAATGGTGGGGTTGAATGGAGGTTGGCGGTAGAATGAGTTGAATGGTGGTTATTGTAGAGAATGTATTATAAATAAATAAATGTAATAAAGTTGGCTACTTTAATTACAATAGAATAAAAAAAAAGAAGAAAAGAAATAGTGGAGAATTTACAAGGGAAGACAAACAACATGTACACATTTTTTTTACTTTTCTAATATGTATTTTTTTGTCTTTTTAATAAGAGATATTTACAACGGAAAAATATAATAAAATACTACAATTAAAATACAACACAATCATGATATTTTTGTATTTTTAGTAATTATAAAAAATAAAAAATGAAGAAGGAATGAATATGTACATAATATACAATGTACATCTAGGTCCCAAAACCCAACTTTTGCAAATGAGCTCCGATTTTAATAAAACCACTTCCGTTGGATAGATAATTTTCTAACTTGAACTTTAAAAGTGAGTTTGGTGAATTTGGAGTTCATACAGAGCGGGAATTTGGCTTGGAAGTTGGTCTTTACGGCTTTTTCTCTTTGTGATCTAGGAGCATTTATTTGAGGTAAAATTTATTTTGTATTTTTGTATTTTTATATACATTGATATGAACACTTTGGAGAAAGAATTAGCCAAAAAGGAGTTGAAATGAATTTATTAAAAAAAATGAAGTTTTGGACTATTTACAGGTGAAAAACTCCTTTATTTTTGTGGCTTTTTATTCTTAAATTATTTTGTACAATCTAATATACAATAATTAATGATTTTTATTTACAAGAGTTATTTTGTTAATTTATTGATTTTATGGACATTTTTCTGGGATTTTACTCAGAGATTTTACTAAGATCAATATATTGAGATGATGAATCGTGGATTCATCACACATCACTGTGAATCTTTTGTAATATGACTGATAGGCAATATCATTAAGAACTTTGGGGCATGAAGACCATTCTGCATGCACATTGAGGGAGTCAAATGGTTCTCCCCTTGTTCGGTGATGGGAGAATATGTCTCATTTTCAATCACCACTGATCTTCCAAGCCGTACATGGCTATAAGAACTGAACGTTGAGCGATCTCCACTGAGGTGATGAGAAGCTCCAGAGTCCATAATCCATTTTGAAGGGTTTGGTCTAAAACCATTAAATGCATGAGTAATACTTGGAGTGCTGGTGGAGGCAGAAGTAGCAATATCTGATGGGCCAATAGAAACACCATAAGATCCAACAGCCCGGGGCATGATCTCTCGCAATTCTTTAACAAAGTCATCAAAATGAGGATTGGTAGAATCATGATCACTCTGGACCTGCTTAGCATGTGCGGATGGTGGAAAGTCGTACTTGGAGTAGCACGTGTCCTCTGAATGATCTGACCGGTGACGCTGCAAAAATGGTTGGTGCGAGCGCGGTCCTCTTCTGCCGCGTGTGCCTCGTCCTCTGAACTAAGGCAAAGCACCTCTACCACAAGAAGCTGCCATAGCCGACGACGTCTGAGAAGATGTAATAATGGGGATGCTCAGTCTACTCAGTTTGCGAGACGCCTCCATAGTCGGTATAGTAGCATACGTGAGTAATTGAGAACGAACTGAGTCGTACTCTAGGTTAAGGGCTGCCAGAAAGACCCCAGTCATAACAGAATCTTGATAGGCTTTGTGTTGCACTGGTGAGACCGTCGGAGGTATGTAGCTATGGAGCCGCTCAAACATATCCCTAAAAGATGTGTACATGGCATGAAGAGGATGATCACCTTGTTTGGTTATAAAAATATCATGTTGGAATCGCAAGATCTTCAACTCATTCCTCAATTGAAAGTATGTGGTTGCGAGGATGTCCTACATTGCCTTTGCTGTGGGCTGACTCAATATATCATTGGCTATTTCAACATAGACAGTACCATATAGCCATACTTTAGTATAAGCATCATTTGTCTCCCATGAGGCATTGGTCCCAGTCTTGTCCACCTGCTCATCCTACGTCAAAATATGCTTCTTTCCATGGCTCTACAGCAGATTCATGAACTACGTTGCCGACAACTTGTAGTTTGTGTCATCTGTCTTGACAATATGTCGAACCCTTAAACACACCCATAGATGTGGTATCAACTCTACTTCTGACATCGTATCAGATTGGTACACAACTGGGATCAGAGACGGACGAGAGAGTGTCTACACGAACATCAAGAGGGTGGTTGTAGGTGTATACTTTTACCACAACCAAAATCGTCTGTGCTAGGGCTCAATGGGGACCGCAATGATTTGATTTTACTCTATTGAACCAAAAAATGGACCAAATCATACCAATATCCCCACGCTGAGCGAGCAACAGATGGCAACGGGTGGCTGCAGGGCCACTATGCTATGCAGCGGGTTGGAGGAGGGGCCGCTGGGCGCTGCCTTGAAGAAACAAGGATGCCGTTGGGCGACAGTGGTGCTGCTGGGCAGCAACAGTGTTGTTGAGCAGTGTTGGGCGACAATAGTGGTGCCGCTGAGCAATGGCGATACCGCTGGGTGACGACAATGCGCGAGGGGTTGGGAGGTAGGGCATGATCTAGGGTACAAGCTCCGGTCTAGGACCTTCACTATGATACCAGATTGGTGGAAAATGAGTTGTTATTCATAGAGCCCAAGGGTTCTCTTATATATAAGAGAGAAACCCTAATAAGTAATATACATAATACGGACTGTACACGAAAGTATTTTCCTACAATTAAGTAGGGTCGACTACATGGATTTTTTGCCTCCATTCAGATCTATTTTGGGTATTTCTCGGGCCTAAATCCAAATAACCAAGATCCTTTCGGATAGTCTCATTCCAACACTTCTTGTACCTTTCTCACCCTCTCTTAACCGGCTCAACATCCCAAACATCGCGTCTTCGATCTGGTGCATCAACTGACCTCCTTTTCAAATGGCCAAATCATCTTAAGAGGTTTCTCTCATTTTATCCTCTATCGGAGTTACACCAACTTTCCTTCTGATTACATCATAAAAAGTTATACTAATCAACGAAACATAATCCTCATTATATAAAGAATTTTGGATGATGCAGATAAGCATACACCTAATGTAACAAATGACTTAATAGTAAGGAATAAGATAAGTAAAATGATGTAGAGAAGATTTTCTCTACCTGGTGGTGATTCTTTGAAGGCAATTTGGCTACGCCGTAATGAGTGTCTTTTCTCGGGTCAACGTTGCTACTGTGAAAATATATGCTATCACTTTAAGCGTCTTCTTGGGTCTTGGCTCCTTTAAAGTGTAAATCTTTTTAAACTGTTTTAATAATAGTTTGGGGTGGACACAAATGCGTGTTTCCCCCTTTTATCGGCTTCAAAAAAGGAATAAGATAAGCACATAAACATAAAGCTCAACACTTGATTCAACAATCCATTTTATATAATATAATCATGCAATACAAGCTTTGAAAAAATAAAGTTCACATAATATGGACTGAAAAATAAATAAATAGGGAAACAAGTAACATAAAACTCTCAACAATTCTTAAGTATAATAAGTTGGTTGTTTGCTCGAGAATGGTCTCCTAATGAAATAAACACACAATTTGGTGCTACTAAAAAAAATTGTTCGATTAAATAATGTTCTAGAGTTCTTCGTGGGATTTCTACATTTCTTTAGTGATTGTGCATCAAACCTTTTGGACTTATACCTCACAACATCATAACAAAATGTAAGTACTGATGCATACTAGATGTCGCCATGAGTCTTCTAAGTTACCTTCCTATTAGGGGATGTATCGCTCCAACTTCATATCTCATTGATCGCCTTCCTTCTCGACAATTAATTAGAAAATACCCAACTATTGAAATGAGCATGCAATTTGGCGCTACTAGAATTTTTGTTCAAATAGATAATGTTAAAGAGTTCTCTCTCTCTCTCTATGTGGGATTTCTACATTTCTTTACAGACCGTGCATCATACCTTTCCTATACATCACAATTGTGTTAGTGAATGTAAGTACCGATATATACTCGATTCGCTATAGTTCTCATTTAGACGAATCTTATCTCCCGTTATTGGGGTATGTAGTGCTCAGAGTTTTATATCTCATTAATCGCCTTCCTTTTTGGCTATTGATAAGAAAATATCTGGTAAGGGTTTGCTGATTGCCATGTTTTTTTGCCATACCTCTTAGGGTGTTTGGTTGTGTTGTCGTGCCGCATCTTGAAATTGGGAATGACACGCTTAATCTACTGAGTAGGCAAGTGTATTATAAATCTAAAAAGGATTGTTGTTTTGATCCTAATAGTTGTTGGCACTCGACAAATGTGGAACGTAAGGGGTTTGGATGCGACTACTGATGGGTGACCGCTTTACTGAACAGGGTTGCGATATTGTTCTCCTGCAGGAGACGAGTCTTTCTTCTCATCTCAGTGTGGTTTGGAATTCTTTGAGGATTGGGCCCATTTCTGGGTATAGCATCCTTGACGCTAGCGGTGCAACAGGTGGCTTGCTTGTGGCATGGAGAGAACTGCTTTTCACGGTCTGCTCTGAGGTCAAGGCCATGTACATGATTACAACTCTTTTGGAAAATAATTCATCAGGGTCGCAATTGGCTATGTATTGTGCCTACCAGCCATGCATACATTCGTCTCAGGACGAGCTTTGGGCCGACATTCGCGATGCCCATGCCACCTATCCGGGGGTGACATTGCTTATGGGGGGAGATTTCAATATCTCACTTCTTTCCTCAAACCGTTCGTGTTCACGCAGGGGGCGGTATCCCGGATCTTTTGATTTTGCTGAGCTGATTGATGACCTAGAGTTCGAGGTGATTGATGCGATAGATACACGATTTACTTGGAGGAGCTATGGCTCTCGGTCTCGTATCGATCGTTTCTTGCATTGCAGGAACTTTTGAGTACTTTTCCTTTGTCCTTCTGCGCATCTAGGCCATGCACGCGTTCGGATCATACTCCTCTTATTTGGGATTCAACGAGTGAGATGTCGCAGCGGGGGTTCTTTAGATTCGAGCGTGCATGGCTACAGGAGGACTCTTGCAGAGACGTCCACAACATTTGGTCTTCCACAGCTGTGTCTCGATCAACAACATGTCGTCTTGCTCAGAAACTTACGACGGTGCGCAAAAACCTCTTATCCTTTATGAAAGAGGTTAGAGAGTCCATATAGCTAGCCGTTTTACGACGGAGGTTGAAGTCCGCGGAATTGATGAAATTGAAGACAACAGAGAACTGGAGAGTGATGAGCTGTCAGCAAGAATTACGGCACAAATGGTTATTTCTGAGGAGAATAAAAAGTGAATAACTGAATGGAAACAACATTCTAGGCAGATTTGGCTGAAAGATGGCGATGCTAACACAACTTACTTTACCGTGTGGCAAGTAGTACACGTCGCCGCAACCTGTTCTGGTCGGTGGAGGTGAATGACATTAGGGTGGAGGGTGATCATGATATGGGGAGGGCTATAGCTGATCCTTTTCATGCATTACAGGAAGGCATGCGTTAGAGGTAGACTGGTTTGGGTGCAACCCAGATTCCCGAGGCTCATGCCGCCCACCTTGAGCAGAGATTTTAGCCAGAGGAAGTGAAAAATGTAGTTGGAATTTGAATGCAGACGGTGCTCTTGGCTCGAATGGCTTCCCCGTCCTTTTCTACAGTGAGTTCTGGACCCTCATAGAATAGGAGGTCGTTGATGTTGTTGAGGAATTTGTTTGGGATAATACGAGCTTTGAGAGGATTAACAAAGCTCTTTTTTTTTCTACTGCTGAAGGAGGTATCTACTAGAGTTGAGGACTTCATACCGATTGTGCTTTTCAACACCATATATCTCATTGTTGCGAAGGTACTTGCTATTAGGCAGAGCAGGGTTATGAACCATATCATCTCCCCCTTACAGTCGGCCTTCATCCCAAACAAACAAATTGATGACAGCCTCGCCATGACCACTGAAATTGTTGCATACTGGAAATGTAGAGATACGAAGGGTGTCTTGTGGAAGGTGGACTTTTCTAAGGCATATGATGCAATAGACGCGTTTTCTTTGGGCGTCACTGAGCAAAAGGGTTTTCTTGCTTGCTGGATTAGTTGGATGAAACATTGCGTCACTATTGCATTTTACTCCGTCCTGGTTAACGGACGCCCAGAGGGTTAATTTTTCCAACCTAAGAGAGGCGTCCGTCAGGGGTGTCTCCTAGTGCCAATGCTATTTGTCATTGCGACTAATATTCTCTCTTGCATGGTGAATCGGGTTATTACTAGCAGGATCACCTCTGGTTACTCAAATGATGAGATTTCTATTTCCCTTTTGCAATACGCAAATGATACCATCTTTTTTATTGAGGGCTGCAAAGAGGAAGCAAGAGGATTGGCTATAATCTTGGAGATCTATAGCGAAATGTATGGACTTGTTCTCAACCATAGGAAATCCACAGCTATCCCTTTTGGTCACACAGAGGAGGATGCCAAAGAGTACCTTGCGGAGCTTGGCACGGAATGTGGGGCGCTGCCTATCCGCTATCTCGGGGTCCCTCTTATGTGCGGGAGAATCAGAATCTCCGATTGGCTTCCATTAATTGAAAAAATGGAGAGAACACTGTCGGCTGGAAAGTGGCTATTTTATCTAGAGGCGGGAGACTTGTGCTTGTTAAGGAGGTCCTTACTGCTATGCCGGTATTTTTTATGCCTTCGTGCTTCCTGTCTATTGGTATCAGGACCAGATTAGAGAAGATAATGCGCATATTTTTTGGGGAAAAACGGGATGTGATACAACAGGGATTCATTTGGTTGACTGTAAGACAGTTACTTTATATAAGCAGGACAAGTGGTTTTAGGGTTAGGAACACAGAGAGCATGAACAAAGCACTTTTGCTTAAATGGGTTGGTAAACTTCGGGGAAGGGAAGAAGACATCTGTTGTCGATTATTGCGTAGGATTTATCAAGGTTGCAGAAAGATGTAGTCGGTTCTCGATCGATTGGGTCACTGACTAAGGATTGATCGACAGTCAGGTGACTAATCGGATTTAGTCGGCCATTAGTTAGTTTGAATTTTTTAATTATTTTAAATATATAAATCATTTTTTATACATACATTCTTGTATATTAACATAGATTTGTACATTTTCTATACTATCATAATGAAACAAAAGCCCTAATCGACTTTAAATAATATTTAAAGTCAATTAGTTGCCAGCATATTAGCCATCTCATGACGATCAATTTTTAGATTTTTGTCCTTATTATTCAGATAGATCCATAAAATACATAATAAAGGAAGCAATGATCACGAATTCTTAATTTCCTTATCCCTAGAGCTATTACTTTTTTCATTTTTTATATCCTTTAGTGTTATATATAAAATTTGATGGCATGTAGCTTCTAGATGTGCTGGGATTAGGAATTGGGCTAGTACCTTCTCATTTCTTTTTTTTCTTTTAAAAAACTCTTTCTATTTCCTTATAAAATATTATATGTCATTTGATGGATTGTAGTTTCTGATTTGATGGGCTCCGACCTTTTTTAGATTGCTCTGATAATGTTTTTTTCTTTGTAGACAATAATAAATAGAGAAATCAAATGTTTTATGTGGAAACCCTCTTCTATAAGAATGATAAAACTTTGGAACGATGACATAGTGGCCTTTCTTGAACTGGCGTGTTTTCTCCTTTTTAGAGACAAGGGAGGAATACACACACATGTTATAAAAAAATATAACATTAAGAATATTAGTATAAGTTTAGTTTTAAAAAGGAAAAAAAACTAAAAAAAAAGCTTGATGTAGTAGTCGCCTGATTAGTCGGTGGACTAGGTAGCCTGATCGGCTAATAGTGACTTGGCCTAGTCGAGTCGGCTACCCCTGACTCGACTAGTCAGCTTAGTCGACCAACTTTTACAAGCTTGGTAGTTATAATATTATTATATTAGTGATCCACTCAACAATCACAACGACAACAATTGCAATCATCTGCATTCTGGAAAGGAATCGGCTCGATCCTAGCTCGCTTTCAGGACCTTTTCATACATGTGCTTGGTGATGGTTCTTCTTTCTCCTTCTGGAATGACAACTGGATTGGCGAAAACTCTCTCTCGTCCAAGTTCCCTCGTCTCTTCGCCTTGGCATGCAATCGTGATGCTGTGGTTTTTGATTGCTATGTTTGTGGGAATTGGATGCCCTCTTTCTTAATGGAGTTTTCAAACCATCGGCTTGAACAATTCTTCATTATGCTTGAATCACTGAGATAAATGGATATATCCTCAACATGCAAAGACCACTGGGTTTGGAAGGATAACTCCTTCAGTATCAGAAGGGCTTACCGGGCAATTAATAGACCACCACCTCCTAGAACAAACTCCATGATTCGAGACTGTAACCTCATTTGGGAGCTTCGTTTACCTGGCAGAGTTAGTTTTTTTGTGGCTATTCAGGAGAAGGCGTATCGTGACGAGGGATCATTGTGATGGTTCTTCTTTCTCCTTATGGAAAGACAATTGGATTGGCGATAACTCTCTCTCGTCCAAGTTCCCTCGTCTCTTCGCCTTGGCATGCAACCGTGATGCTGTGGTTTCTAAGTGCTATGTTTGTGGGAATTGGATGCCCTCTTTCTTAACGGAGTTTTCAGACCAACGGCTTGAAGAATTCTTCATTATACTTGAATCATTGAGATAAATGGATAGACCCTCAACATGCAAAGACCACTGGGTTTGGAAGGATAACTCCTTCAGTATCAGAAGGGCTTATCGGGCAATTAATAGACCACCACCTTCCAGAACAGACTCCGTGATTCGAGACTGTAACCTCATATGGGAGCTTCGTTTACCTGGCAGAGTCCATTTTTTGTGTCTATTCAAGAGAAGGCGTATCATGACGAGGGACCATTGTGCAATGTTTTTTTTGGATATTTCCAATAGATTGCCCTTTGTGAGACTCATATAGAAACGGTTGAGCACCTCTTTTTCCATTGTGCAAAGCCCGCCTCTGTTTGGTCCGAATGTAACTGCAACTGGCTGAACCTCCAGGACCTTGATATTTTCTGGGAATCCATGTTCCTAGCTAAAAATCGAGTTAGGGAGGACAATATTTTCCCAATGGCAACAATATGGGCTATTTGGTTAGGCAAGAATGGCTTACTTTTGTCATCTCAGCGTTTCTATTACGAAAATGTAATAGTTCACACTAGGTCTCTCCTTGAGTCTTGGACACTGTAAGCATGGAAGGACATATCGATATCGGTATCGATATCGGTACCATGTCGATACCGATATATACATGATATATCGGTGATATATCGACGCCATATCGCCGACATCGGGATTCAGCTCGCCTTTTTTGCGTGTCGATACTGATATCGGACATATCGACGATATATCGGTGACCTGTCGATTCCGATATATCGCCGATATATCGG
This sequence comes from Ottelia alismoides, assembly GCA_037367405.1. Lineage (NCBI taxonomy): Eukaryota > Viridiplantae > Streptophyta > Magnoliopsida > Alismatales > Hydrocharitaceae > Ottelia > Ottelia alismoides. The sequence goes on along the minus strand of JAZKJV010009073.1, from coordinate 199,698 downwards.
GATACGGCCTTCCATGTCTGTAAGTCTTTCTGTAACCTTTTTTTCTAGTAGCAATACACTTAGGGCAGGTACATAGCATGTTTATCTCTTATTTGGATAAAAAAGTGATTTTATTCAAAGGCCATCCCTTTCTCTATTGCGAGGTTAACAAGTTCTGGATTCCTCACATGGAGTTTTCCTTGTTCCGAGCTTTTTCAGTTCAATACTTTTTTCCATTAACACATGTACATGCACGACGTTAAATGGTCTAAATGACCTTGCTATTCTGATTACTCTTTGTAAGAATCCCTGCAACTGCACTATACGTCTTTTCTCGTAAACCATGTTCTGGACTCATCCCAGTGATAGTGAATAATTTGCAAAGGGCTTACTTGCTGTGTTGATACTTGTGGCACACCCCTTGCCCTCCTTTAGGGCTCGTTTGGTAACTGGGTTAGGTTGGGTGGAGTAACCTCATGTGAATAGTAGCTATTTAGATGGTTAGGAGGGTTGAAATGAGAAATGTGATGTGATATCACATTGATTATGTGATGGAATTTCAACCCAAGAATGCATGGGGGTAAACCAGGTTACCTCGTGGTAATCTGGTAAACAAACAAGCCCTTAGTTTAGTGGAAAGGGGCCATGAATGAGAAGATGACTAATTTTTATCCAGAGGTACATGGACCTTGGTTAATTTACGCGGGCTTTGCAATGTGGCTGGTTTCAAAGGGGTGTTTCACATGAATAATAATTTTGATGGAATGATCTCAAGACATACATCACGATTTGTCGTTGATGGATTGACCCAGACCTATATAATGGATTTCTTTGAAAGTTTCTCTTTGGTCTTGACTTTTGAAGGTATGCTTTTTGTTGAAGGTCATTTATGGCTTTGACACTAGTCCCGGAGCATGGTCTTTGAAGCTCTTAAAGTGTTGGACAGTGAGGACTTTGCTAGGTCACCTCCAGATTATTATTATTATTATTATTCGCATGAAGACATGTAGATGCACTATAACCATGTTGGTATTGATGACATAGTTCTGATTGGTGGCGACGAGTAGGGGATTAGAGACATATAGTAGACGTTTGCAGATCAATTTGTGATCAAGAATATGGACCCGTTGAGATTTTCTTAAGTTAGAGGTAGCTATAGCCACAGAGAACTGCTTTCATCATAATAGAAAAGATATATACTCTTGGTCTTTTACAGGAGATTGACATGATAGGTGCAAAATCAACTCAGATTCCAATTGATTCTAAGTCTCGGTTATACAAGAGGGACAAGCTAGTAGCCTAGTAGATGTGCGACAATATCATGGCTTGTTGGGAAAGCTCCTACATCTCACTTGACCTAACATCTCCCTTAGTAAGGCTATTTAATTAGTTCGTGAGTATGCTATACATCTACACTGGGACACAACCATGAAGGTCTTGAGGTACGTCAAGGTTGCCTTTAGAAATGGGCTATTCTAACCTTTAGAAATGGGCTATTCTTTATTTTTGGAACTGTAATGGAAATTACATCATATTATAGTGTAGACTATGAGGATGCCTTGAATGAAGTCCACCACTTCTCCACTTACATTGGTGTTGTTACATGGAGGAACAAGAAACATGCGGTGTGAGAAGATGAGCGGGAGCGGAGAGGGCCATCGGGAATGGGAATAAGAGTGGAGAGGGCCACCAGGAACAAAGGATGCTTCAATGGGCCTCATGAGGATGAAGGCGTTGGGTTGGAAGATGTCCCGATGGAGGAGGCAGTGGAGGAGGGAGTTTGGAGCACTCTGAAGAAGAGGCATTAGAGGTCCAAGGTGGAGTCACGATGGGATTGTGGTGTTTCTGATGCGGTGCTCCTGATCATTTATCCAAGAACTGCTCTACTACAGAGTAGTTGTGCTTTCCTTGTGGCTGTCCGAGCACATAAGGTGGGACTTCCACGAACGAGGCTCATGGGAAAAGAAGAAAACAACAAAGTGGTGGTTGGAAGGAATCGTGTCACGGGGCAAGGTGGCTGATGCGGGGGAGGTCTGTGTTAAACAAGAAGGTAATGTGGTGTCGTCGATAATGAGTTCTATGGGAGCATGAGTGATTGATTAACGTAGGGGGCGAGATGGGAGATGGTTTGAGATGGGAGAAGGGGGAGTGGCGATGGCAGACCAACAAGTCTCCTAACAAGAGCAACTAGAAGGGGGTGATGTCGGGTCCGGACTTTGCAGTGTTGCAAGGCGTGCCCAGTGTTGTCAAAGCCGTAAGGCACTCTAAGGCGCTAGGAGTCCAAAATGCCTGAGGCGCTAGGCGTTCGACTAGGCACTCTCCTAAGACAATCGCGGCGCTATATATATTACACAAGGCCCTAAATGTTGGTTTTGGTCACCGAAATGGTGACTGACCGAAACGAAATTTCGATTGAATTTCAACTGAAATTTCGGTCATTTTGGTCATTTTTTGTACTAGAGCCCCCATATTTCGGTCATTTCAACCATTTCTTCGGTCGAATTTCGATTTCAACAGGATATCGATATGTGACAGAAATTCAATCAAATTTCGCTGAAATTTGAGGCCATGATATTACATATTTTATGGAAATATAATCTTATATACCTATACATACATACATGTATGTATGTATGTATATGTACATGCATGTATGTTTTCAAAAAAAATATTACACACACACACACACCTAAATTACAATCTAATATCGATCCAATATATATGTAAGTGTATGTATATTTATTTATAGGATTTAACGGGGCTGCCCCCTGGGGGCAACCAATATGGCTACCCCTCCCCCTATTTCGACATTTTTTTTTGAAAAATAAAATCATGTATATTCATCCCTATATCCCTCCTATATGTCATTCAAATTTCGTCAGAAACAGAGACTTCTACGGCTCCATCGAGATGGTGTCGATTTAACAAATCCTGTTACCGTTAAAAAATGTCTGTCTGGATGGAGGTCGTAAGAGTCTCTGTTTCTGACGAAATTCGAATAACATATAGGAGGGATATAGGGATGAATATACATAGCGATATTTTAAAAAAAACGCCGAAAATGGCACGGGGGCAGCCATGTTGGTTGCCCCAAGGGGGCAACCCCATTAATCTCTTATTTATATATGTGTATATATGCGTATGTAAGTATATATTATGTCTGCAATTATAGTACTTAAAAGTTAAATTTAATATAAATGTAACGTGTAAATGGAACTTCGAACTAACATGTATAAATGCACATGCATATGTAAAATTAAGGACTAACATGTATCATGTATGTGTATATATAGTATTATAGAATTAAAGACTAACATGTATGTGTATATGAAGAATTAATTATTAACATGTATAAATTACATCTAATATCAATCCAATATATGTAAGTACATGCATATTTATTTATATATATACATATATATATATGTAGTACTTAAAACTAATATAAATGTAACCTGTAAATATAATTTAGAACTAACATGTATAAATGTATGTATAATCAAGGACTAATATGTATGTGTTTGTGCATAAATATCTATAAGTGGATGTCTATTACATGTATATATGTGTAGTACATGTAAATACATGTACATGTGTATACATGTATGTGTCCATATGTCTATGCATGGATATGCATGCATATACATATGTTTACATGTATATGTGTATATGTCTATGTATACATATATGTGTTTGTATGTATGTATTATGTTTTAAATTATAATACTTATAATTAATATGCATGCGTAAATGTATGTGTATGTATGTATGTAGAGCTTAATGTGTATATGTATGTGTATTACTAGTGTATGTATAATTGATGCATGTATTTGTATGCATATATATATATATGTATACAAACATGTCCAAATATTACTTAGAACTAATATTTTTCCAACTTTAAAATTTTAAAAAAATACAAATAATTCGGTAAAAGCCCCAGTTTTGTTTCAGGCGCTCGCCTCAAGCGCTTGGCGCCTTAGGCCAGGCGCTCGCCTAGGCAACGCCTGAGGCAAAACACCTCGCCTGAAGCAAAGCAAGGCACCTAGGGCTCGCCTCGCCTCGTCGTAGCGCCTAGGCAAGCGCCTCGAGCGCCTTTGACAACACCGGCGTGCCTGGATGCAGTTTAGAGAAAGATGTGCTGGAGTGCGTGGGAGGTGTTCCTCCAAAGGGGTTTGATCTGGTTGGTAAATGAGTATTGTAATGTGGAACATGGGAGGTTTGGGGAGGTCAGAGAAGAGGGTCATGGTGTGGGAGTTGTTGCAAGATGCTAGAGCAGTTATGGTCTTGTTGCAAGAGACCAAAATCTCTAGAGTGGTTGATGTCGTTTGGAAGAACATTGGTGGTTTATTACTGCGAGATTATAGAGTTGTAGGTGTGGAAGGCGCGTTCGACGGATTGATGACATGGTGGAATGGTGACAAGTTGGAGATGGAGGAGGAAGAGGTACAAGGCCGAAGCTTGTTATTGGTGAAGCTGCAGAGAAGAACAGATGATGTCATGATGGCAATTACCAACGTGTATGTGCCTACTAGCAAAGCGGACATTTCTGAAATTGCTTGAAGATATGCATTTGGTGCGGGCAAGATTCTCCTCCGTCGCTTGGATTATTGCGAGTGATTTCAACGTTACCCTCTTATATGAGGACTGATCGAGGCTACGGGGTGGATCGGATATTGGTTTGGCGGAGCTACTAGGCTTGATTGGGGAGCTTGTTCTTCATATTGTGGACGCTACTGCATGTATTTATAATTGGAGAATCTCCAAATTGAGATCACACATTGATCAATTCTTAGTATCCACTGAGGAGATGTAGCGTTTTCCGTTGTTTGGGGCGTGGGCCCTGTCCAAAGCTCATTCGGACCATATGCCTCTTATTTGGTCTTTCGAGGAGGATTTTCGGTCTAGAACTTTCTTCCTTTTTGAGTGTGCATGGTTCTTGGTGTAGGATTTTCGTGACATGGTTAATGAGTTCCAAAGGGAGTATCATCCGTCTGGGTCGGGGTCGACACTTTTAGCAACTAAGTTGGTGAAATTACGCAAGCTTCTACTAGCTTATAAAAAATATGTGTCTTCAACGAAAGGATAGGTGGATTCGAACACAAGATGAGGTATGCATATCGGATAAGTTGGAAGACGAGTGTGAATTAACCGTGGAGGATAGTGTACAAAAATGGATGTGCCTTTATGAGACTGAGATAGCGTGGAGGCAGATGCCCATGCAAAAGTGGTTAAAAGAGAGCGATGCCAATACACGGTTCTTTCACTCCATGGCTAGGGTTGGTCATGGGCCGGGCTCGGGCCGGGTTTGCCTTGGCCCGGCCCAAGCCCATTTTAAAATATGGGCTAACAGGTCGGGCCTAGGCCCATTTTATTTTAAAAAATTAGGCCCAGGCCCAAACCCGGCCCAAACAAAATGGGTTGGATTCGGGTCGGGCCGGCCCCATTTAACACCTGTGTATACCAATATCATGTCTTTCATTCTTCTTGCATTTGTGTGGTTGTTTCTTATGCATGTGTGCATGTTTAAAACTATAAAGCATGCTAACTAATTTGTGATTTTAACATTAGTTGTATGTTGGAACTACAAATGTGGTAAAAATATGGCGACTTAAACCACCATTCAATTCACCATTACATATTCTTTTGTAGATGCGGGCACTATAACCCAATACAGATTGGTTACTTGCAGTTGTACATGATGTAACACTTGAGGACACAGATTCCATTCTTGCATATTAATGTAATAATCTTGTATATTAATGTAATAATATCCCCAATCCACTAATGGATATGATTATTAATGTGTCTAAGCATTTATTCTACACTCGAATAAGGATATTAAAGTTGTTATAAAATAGAAAGCGGAAGCGGAATAACAGAATAAAGAAGAATAATCACGAAGAACACAAAGATTTTTATGTGGAACCCTACTCCGTGAGGAGCGGGATGAAACCACAGGAGAAGCCCTCAACGGGGCGGATATTCTATTAGAATTTCTCAATGAGTACAGGAGGTCTGGGGCTCCTTATATAGCCTTCCCAGAGCCTCCAAGTCCCACTGCTGGTCCATGTGGGACTAAACATATGATGGGGTAAATGGATCTTCTCCAGAATCCATTTACCCTGCTACAACATAATAGGCGCATACCACTAATACTCCAACACTCCCCCTCAAGCTGGAGCATGCAATGCTCAGCTTGGACAAACATAAAGAGACTCAACTCAACGCTACAAGACACTACGGACAATATCAACCCAACGCGCACATGCTGCAGTCGAGGACGTTGCTTCTCATGCCGTGCAGGTGAGGAGGACGAACGGGCTGGAGTGTGAGTCAACTGAAGACTCGGAATCTGACTGTCGAGTCTGAACTTGCGCCTGAAGTCTCCTCGTCGGAGAACTGGGTCTCTCCCATCTGGCTCAGAGAATGGTGCACTGCTCTGGTGTATCTATGATACCACATGAAAACCCTGCCAACATATGGCATAGGGAATGGTCCTCTACTCTGGAGTCCCTATGGCTCACATGAAAACTCTGGCCTGACAACTGGAAGAATGATGGGGACCTCTGACAAAGATGGCAACTTATGCTCATCTGACAAATGACCGCACACTTGTGCGTGTCTGAAACTGAAGACTCGGAAGACAATCATCGAGTCTGAACAACCGAACTGTAGAGTCTGATCATCTGGCTGGTCTGGAGACTGGCATCTGAAATCTGGATCTGGAATACAAGACCTGTGACTCTACATATACTCCCCCTTTCTCCCATACTTGTCGGAACATGAACATCGACAAAGTTGGGAGAATACAAGATAAATAGGGGGTAAATAACAAGAACATGAAACTTGCGGCTTTTTTTTTCATTTTTTTTTAAAGCCGTCATCCCCTTTTTTTTTTATAAGCCGTTTCATCTCACTTTTTTTTTTGAACATTTTTTTTAAAGCCGTTTCGACATTTTTTTTTTCCGGCTTTTCATCTCTTTTTTTTTTTGAAATTGCATACGGCTCTTCTTTGTATGCGACTCTTTCAATTTCAATTTTTCTTTTTTTTTCATGCGTACGGCTTTTTCTGTGTACGCGCCTTTTTCCTTTTTTTTTCTCTCTCTTTTTTTTTACATAAAACAATACACGGCCCTCAAAGTAGCCCCCTGCCGTTTTTTTTTTCGGACTGCATCCCTCATTTTTTTTTATACGGCTGGGCTCATGGGCCATACAGTAAATGACATTTTTTTTTCCGCCCAACTGGGCTTTACAGTAAAAGCACAAATGTTTTTTTTTTAATAAAGCAGGGCCTTCCAGCCCTAGTGGGAACCCTCAACCGCCGCCGCCCCCAAAGGGGTCTCCTGCGCAAGAGAGAGTCGCGCCGCCATGCGCGATTGGAGCGCAAAACAACGCCATCGCCTGGAATATGACCTGGGAGAGAGGTGCACGCGGGGAAGCATCGTCGGAATGGGAGAGTGCGCCATCGCCTGGAGAAGGACTTGAGGATGTGAGGAGGCCACCTGCGCGAGTGGTTCGCGTCGCCTGCGAGGTCCGGGGAGCGCGAGATGCTTGCCTGGGGATTTCTCCTCGCGTGCCTGGAGGGTGCGACACGAGAGACCTGATGCCGCCGCCTGCGGCTTTACGGGAGAGAGGCGCAACCATGGGGAAGCGCCTGCGGCAGGGGGACTCTGCTGGATCGGGGCTGCGGCAGGGGGGGCTGCTGGATGTTGCCTGGACTGGGAGCCCCGCTTGGGCTCCGTGGGTTAGGGCTTGGGGCTCGAGTGTGCTGCGAGCGCCTTGGGGGAAGATGGCGCTGCCAGCGTGAGATCGGGAGGAGCAGCGCTTGTTGGGGTTTCTCAAGCGTCTCCTAAAGGGTTCGGAGAGACGCAGGAACCTGGAGAGCGTCGCCTGATGGGCCTGTGTGCGGCCATGTTTGCCGCCTTTGTGATCTCCTGGATTGCGAGGAGATGATCTTGATGGCCGCAAAAATTAGGGTTTCGAACTGAAAACCCTATAACATAATCTTGAACTCGTTCACGAATAAAAAATCAGAACAATATTCTTCACGAACTGTTTCCACGAACAGAGAAAACGAATCTCGAATAAAATAAGAACAAGAAATCCTCGAAGATCTAACCCGCTCTGATACCATGTTATAAAATAGAAAGCGGAAGCGGAATAACAGAATAAAGAAGAATAATCACGAAGAACACAAAGATTTTTATGTGGAACCCTACTCCGTGAGGAGCGGGATGAAACCACAGGAGAAGCCCTCAACGGGGCGGATATTCTATTAGAATTTCTCAATGAGTACAGGAGGTCTGGGGCTCCTTATATAGCCTTCCCAGAGCCTCCAAGTCCCACTGCTGGTCCATGTGGGACTAAACATATGATGGGGTAAATGGATCTTCTCCAGAATCCATTTACCCTGCTACAACATAATAGGCGCATACCACTAATACTCCAACAAAAGTTATAACATGGTATATGGAATGAACATGAATATAATTGATATAATTATACCATACTAGATATGAATATACTTGCTTTAGAATAGATCGGGCTATCGGGCTAACGGGTTTGGGCCTTCTCAGGCCCAAACCCGGCCCGCTAATCAATATGGGCTCATTTTAGGGCCCACGGCCCGCCCATTAAATTTTGAGTTCGGGTTTGGGTCGGGTTATACGGGTCGGGTTTTGGGCCGGGTCGGGCCGGCCCAACCCAATGCCCAACCCTATCCATGGCTAGTTGGCAAAGATGTAAAAGTTTTATTTCACCCCCATACTTGTGGATGCTTGGATGAAAAGATGCATGACAACTACTTCCTATGCGATATTGGTTAATGGGATAACTGAGAGGTTTCTTTCAACCACAACGAGGTGTTCGACAAGGGTGACTGCTTGCCCCTTTACTGTTTGTGATTGTTGCGAACGTCCTGGCTGTTATAATGAAGTTGGAATCCAATGATGGGTGGTGTTCAGGTTACAATAACGGTGACATTTCGATACCCTTGTTGTAGTATGCAGATGATACGATGATCTTCTTGAGAGGGGTGGACTAGTTCAGACGTGCTTCGCAGGCACATATATTCTTTGGAGATATCTCGGGGCTACAGATTAACAGGGAAAAATCTGTCGTGTCGTTTGATCTATCATTATAGGAGAGTCAGTAGATTATTGTCGACCCGAGGTGTCCTATTGATACCTTACCTATAACCTATGTGGGATTGCATCTAGTGTCGGGCAGATTGAAGGTGTGCGATTGAAAGACGGTTCTGGATTAGATTGGAGGGGAGAATGGCGGGGTGGAAAACGACAACACTATCTAGAGGTGGAAAGCTGGTTCTTTTGAAGCATGTTTTGTCGGTAATGTCGATGTTTTTTGCCCCACGAGGTTACTTCATGTTGGTGTTCACATATGGCTTTAATCCCTAATGAGAAGATTTTTCTGGTCGCATGGGAAGTAAGAGAAAAGAGGTTTCCACCTGGTAGTGTGGGATACGATCACTAGGTCGAAGAGGAATGGTGGTTTGGGGGTACTAAGATTGGAGGGGATGAACAAAGCATTGGTGGTGATTTGGGCGGTGCGATTATGGGGGATGTTTGAGGATCTGGTGTGCAAGGTTTTGAGAAGAATTTATAGTTTTGAGAAGAATTTATGGGATTGGTGGGTCATTAGTGCCTTGTCATATCCACACACATTCTTCCTTATGGCGGGGCATTTGTAGGATTCGACCGGTATTGCGAAGTTGTGAGGAGTTTAGATTTTGTCTTAATGATTGGACGGGCAAAGGAGCCATTAGGGAACATTTTCTTAGACTTATGACGCTGGTCAGGGATGGTAATGTATTGGTGCAAGCATTGTGGCAACACTCATGGACGCCTTCTTTTGTCTCATCTCTATCTGACCAAAGACTAGATGAGCTCTTCAGGATACATGGTGAGATGATGGAATTGGAGGGTCCAACCAGTGGTAGGGGCCATTTTTTATGGGATGATGGTAAATTCACGGTGAAGAAGGCGTACAGATTTTTTGTGGAAGATCATTTTGTGGCACAAGAGGAACTTAAGCTTGATTGTAATTTGTAAAATCATCTGGAAAAGCATGATACTGAATGAAGAGAGTCAAGGTTTTCCTGTGGTTGGTCTGGTAAGGAAGGGTACTTACCAAGAACGATGTCACTAGCTGATCCATGGCGGAGACCTATTGTGTGACAGATGTGGCATGGAGATGGAAGATATGGACCACCTCTTTTTTATTTGTGTCCATTCAACCAAGGTGTGGAGGAAGGAAATGATCTCTTAGCTTGATGTGAGCAATGGATCAAGGTTCTGGAGCTCTAATCGAGTGGTTTGTGGGAACTGTTATGAGGATAGTTCCTTCCTTTTGCTCTATTCTGGGTGATTTGGTGTGGTAGACATAGCTATATCTTTCGTGCTAATACTTTTATTTTGAGAATGTGTTGGAGCATTATAGGGTACTTTATATGGCCCGAACTCTTGTAACTTGAAATTATTATAATATAATTTTATCTTGCAGTAGATCCCATCTCGGGATACCACCCTCTTTCAGACATTCTTTTAAATAAAAGAAGCACGTTTTGCAAATGCGTAGACTAGTGTCAATTGAATCTCCCCCTGTCCTATAACAAGGGACTGTATCCATCTGCGATGAGAAAAGATCTACCTGGATGTATTGATCTGTAGGTAGGGAACTGTGTTATGTCTTTGCAAGATGATGAAATGCACCGAAGTCAATAATCCACTCTGAATGAAGTGTCTGCCCCTGTGATAACTAGTAAAGCCATGACTATAACTGAGGTACTGGTAGAGGCAAAGGTTGCTTTGTTAAAATGGTATGATGAGTCATAATCTCCCATAGACGAGAGACAAGGTCGTCGAAATTCTAATCATCAAAAGTGACATGAGGCTCAACCTTTTCGGCAATACGATTAAACATGAGGTATCCATGCTTTTGGTAGCAGGTGTCCTCGGAGTGCTCAAAACGTTGACAGTATTTGCACGTGCATCTGCCTCCCCTGCCACGGATACCATGTCCTCTAAATTGAGCTAGACCTCCTTTGTCGTGAGATGCGATCATCACAGAGGAGGTTTGAGTAGTGCCTGCAAGAGGCATAATGATCCTTCTTAGTCTACTGTAGACCTCCTCCATGGGAAGTATAGTAGCACCCTAAAAAGCTGGGTGCATACGACATCGTACTGTGAGTCAAGTACCTCCAGGAAATCTCCAACAACAGTGACATTCATGTACGCTATCTGCTGCTTTGTAAAAACATTCGGAGGCATGAAGCTTCTCAAACATGTCCTTGAGTCATGAACAGAAAGCATGAAGTGGACGGCCATCCTTCTTGGCTATGGAAAATATCGTACTCAAGCTGTAGGATCTTTGTCTCATTCCTCGCATGAGAATGTGGCTGCGAGGATGTCCCATATTTCTTTGGTAGTTGGCTATTGAAGAATGCCATTGGCTATCTTTGTGGTAAGAGTACCCGATAGCCATACACGTGCATGCACGTCATTTTGCTTCCACGAAGCATTTTCCCTAGTCTTGTCGGTCGGCTCTGACCGAGTCAGAATGTGCTCCTTGTTACATTGCATAATGGTTATAAATTGCATGGATCATAACTCATAATTGATCACATCCATCTTGATGAGGGGCACTGTGTCTCTGAAAGCACTGGAGGAGGATACATCAACATTGCTCTCTGACATGATAACGAAGGGTTTGAGTAAGGAAGCGACTAGGGTTGTAGATCGATCTGAAGGTGTCTACACAATCATATGAGGGACCTGTTGTGTATGCATGCTCAAAGCACAACCATTCCCATCGCAACCATATGGAGAACCAATTTTGTGTGCAGACTCCAAGCACAACCGTTCCCATCAACTTTGAAGATGCTCTAGAGCCCATAGAGTTCTGAACTCACCCCACACAACCTAAATCCAAGCCTCTCAGGGACTAGGGCACACAAGAAGTGCTAAGGGGTAGCCTACGGATGAGATACAAGGCCCCTGATTGGTTGTGAAGTGGTACACGACCACCAGTGGTGAGGATGCACCATTATTGGCATCGTTGGTTGTTGCAGCGGAGAGGAAAGACTAGAGAGGCCCGAGCGATGACCCTAACAACTAGAGGTGATGCACTAGGCTATGACGAAGAGGCCCTAATGACAATGGGTTCCCAGAATGCAACGTTAATTGAGGCCTGTTGGCGGTGTCGGGTGGCGCATGTGACGATGACGACATGTGAGGTGAGGGGTCGAATGGTGGGGTTAGGGTAGATGGGCCTCATGGCTTTGGTTTAGGACTATCGCTTTGATACCATGTGGAGAGAATAATTACTTGATTAGTTTGAGGGCCATAGGGCTCTCTTATACAGAGAGGAGAAACCCTAGAACATAATAAAGACAAAATAAATATGCAGATACAAAATATCTCTCAGTAAAAATGTTATTGTCGATATGTGGTTATACCCGTAGAGATCAGATATGGGATGATGTGATCAAATGGAAAGTTGGTGTAGCTTTCATTGAGGATAAGATGAGAGAGAACTATTTGAGGTGGTTTGGCCATCTGCATAGGAGGTATGCTGATGCATGTGTTAGAAGATGCGAGATTCGGTATGTTCAACTGGCTAAGAGAGGTGAGGAAGACCCAATTAGTGTTGGAATGAGACTATCCAAGGGGATCTTAATTACTTGGATCTTAATTCGAGAATAACCCAAAATAGAATGGAGGCAAAGAATCCATGTAACCGACCATATTTAGCGCGAGAGAAGGATTTTTTGTTGTTTTATCCTTGTGTGTGTGTGTATATAACTGGACATTCTAAACATTATCACAATGTAAATAAAATAAAAATAACAATTGAGTTCTAACCAAACATTAAGCATACTTCTAATTGTTTATAACAACTGACTTATTGAGCCAACCATGGATCGTCGAACTGATCAGTGGACTAAGCTTATTCGGGTCAACCAACCGCTTGATCCGACTAGTTAGATCGACAAGTTCCCCTAATCGACTATGCTCGGTTACAATAGTTCGATTACTTGGAAGAGTCGAGTTATGATGGTTTTTGTTGAAAATATTTGTGGGTGGTTAATGTTGAAAATATTTGGGCTTTCTAGTTTGAGAATCAAATTTGTTCATTTTATTGTTGACAATTAGGTGCAATGTTGTAAAAGTCAGCCGACTAGTCGAGTCGGGGGGGGGTAGCCGACTCGACTAGGCCTAGCTTTTACATAGAGATTTTTTATTTTTTTTGCTTTTTTAAATTAAATTTATTTCAATATGCTTAATGTTGTATTTAAAGTCAATTACTCCTTTTGTTTTATTATGATAGTATAGAAAATGTACAAATCTATGCAAATATATAAAACTATATGTATAAAAGTTACTTATATTGCAAATAAATAAGAATATATGTATAAAAATGATTTATATATTTAAAATAATTTAAAAAATTCAAAACCAACTAATGGCCGACTAAATCCGATCAGTTGCCCGATTGCCGATTAATCCTTAGTCAGTGACCCCGCCGACCGAGTACCGACTACCGATTTTTGCAACCTTGATTCAGTGTTCCATAAAAGAAGCGAACTTGTGGAGTTCACAAGGGATTTCTTGTCACCTCCTCAATCTAATTAGAAAATCAAGTTATAAGCATGTTTTCTTAAGTATGTGGGAGGGGAGGTTTGAACCTTGGTTCTTTGGGTGATAGGCGCACTGCTCTACACCAAACCATTGAATCGGGTTCAAGTTATAAGCATGTTTCACCAATGTTTTCTTTATTTATATTTTAATCGTTTTTTTTGTCTAAGTTGAGTATGTTTGGCATGTGCAGCTTAGGGGGGTGTTATTTCTTGTTCTATTATATTTATTTTTTGTGTATTTTTTATTCCTTTATTTTGGTAAACGTCAGGGTCTAATTTCCGATCCTTCCCTTTATCTCCCCATATATAGAAAGTATTCGGGATCTAGTGTAATATATCTACTATTTTGCTTTTCTTCTATATATATTTATATTATGTACATAAACTCATGGAGAGAAGAGAGAGAGTGACGATAGGTGTGTACATACTTGCAATTTGTGCAGGTACAAGTCTCTTTCACTGGCGCAAAGACATACCCATACCTCACGTGTGGTAGCACGTATACACATGCTCATTGATTATGCACATGCAACCACTTGGCCTTGCCCATGCACAGACAACTTCATGCTTATGCACATGCACAACACGAGTGCACATACAGAAGACCATACAGAAGAGGCTATTTCTTTTTTAAAAAAAGCCAACACATTTTCTATATATTTCACAACTTCGGATGTAAACATTATTGCAAAATGTCTTTCTATTGGTTGGTAACCGGAGTTGTAAGTTCATGTCCCTTTTTACGAAGTTGTTTTTCTACCAGCGGTAGCTATACACAACACATTTGGGCTTTTAAAAACAGGAATTATGCAGATTCATTTTGAAAATATATGAGAACTTTCGAGTGAGTGGACTTTTGTTTTTTTAAGAAATACTCTTCACAACTGCTTATTTGTTAGGCATTGTAAATTCATCAACTATAGCTTGTAAAAAGTGTCTACGGACTATGCCTTATCATGGCTAAGATCCTGGCTATGCATTTTGAGGTCATTGTTGGGGTAATTTCACCCGTTCAGTCTGCTCTTGTTTTAGAGTGCTCGATCATGGAGAGCTACGTCCTTGCGAATGAGGTTATTATATTGTGGGAGAGGCTGGTACAAGACCTATAACACAATTTCTTACTAATTTATTTTGGTTTGCTTATGGGATACATGGCTTCCCTGAAACTTAGATTGCTGGGATGGCATGGAGAGCTACGCCCTTGCGAATGAGGTTATTATATTGTGGGAGAGGCTGGTACAAGACCTATAACACAATTTCTTACTAATTTATTTTGGTTTGCTTATGGGATACATGGCTTCCCTGAAACTTAGATTGCTGGGATGGAGTGCTATGTTACAACGGCCTCTTTTTTGGTCTTTGTGAATGGGTATCCAACTAGTTGTTGGATTCATCCATGATGGCCAGTCAGGGAGGGGAAGCCGGGGTGTGCTCTTGCCTTGATGCTATTTGTTCTGGCTGCTGCTGTTTGGCGAATGCGATTTGTGAACGAGCGACCAACTAATGTGGTGCGATAAAAGGCTTCTCATGGGGGTTGGGATCTGACAAGATCTATCATGTGCTCTAGTATGCAGAGGATCAACACTTGATTTTTCATCTCTCGTTTCTTATTTGTGAAAGAAATTT
The DNA here is from genome assembly GCA_037367405.1 of Ottelia alismoides. Classification (NCBI taxonomy): domain Eukaryota; kingdom Viridiplantae; phylum Streptophyta; class Magnoliopsida; order Alismatales; family Hydrocharitaceae; genus Ottelia; species Ottelia alismoides. The sequence goes on along the minus strand of JAZKJV010009073.1, from coordinate 184,433 downwards.
GGAGGAGATTTGAGCTTGCGTAGTAACACATTTCCTTTATTGACTCCTAGCGTAGTTTTTGAGAAGGAAGAAAAGATGGTAATGACACTATTTACATTAAGAGGGAAAATTGGTGTCAGCCCGTTGCAGTGACTTGGGCCATCTATCTGCAGTTAAATGAGGTGGTTTTTAGATGATCACACTTTTTTGGAGAATGTAGTGTCATTGGCATCCTTGTACGGCTTAGAAGGGGACGTCGTTATCTTGCTTGTATTTTGATTTCTATGATGCAATAAAATCTTGACGATTACTATTCTCTTGTGACCAATTGCTTTAGAAAAATGTTAAATGTACTTATTTCCTAAAAATTATATCGATTATGGTTAAAGGATGCATGATACATTGTTATTTACAATTATAATTTTATATATCGATTATGGTAAAAAATGTATAATACGGTGTTATTTCTAGTTACAAATAAATTTACACCACATATATTTAAAACATTATAGATATTCAATAAATACGAATGGAATATCCATTTTCATCCATTTTAAAATAAAATAGAAATGTTTATGTCCATATCATTATACAAAAGGGTCCAGATCAGATGCATATATATGTATATCCGATTGAATCCCTAGTAATGATTGATGGATAGGTGGAATGAGACAAAAACTGGGATAATGTAGGAATGTAAATACATCAATGACATCTAGAGGTCATTGAAAGATTAAAGAGAAGAACACGTTCATGGTGGGAGACCTGACTTACTGCCAATCATACCATATTGCACTTGATCACTACTCCCTCTCTCCATTTGTTTGCACGTGTGCACCCATTTCAGTGACATTGGGGCTTCTGGTTCTTAAAAGATACCTCATTTTTACAAGGATTTTACAAATATTGCTTGTTCATACAATGTGGCAGCCCTAGTTTAACAAGTAGAGGCATATTTTTTTATTAGAAATGTACCTTCATTTTTTTAATGAAATGTATCCATATTCTTTATTTAGATCAATCTTTTGATCAGAATTTACCTCAGGCGTGATGGACGATGATGTATTCCTCGGAGGGGAGTTCCCGTGAGACACTTGGGCAGTGGGATGATCATAAACAATCTCATTCGTTCTTATCTCTGTGATCAGGAGTAGGAGGAATATGCAGATATAACTTAGAGTTAAGATCCAAGAGACCCAACCTGGAGCATGTGGAAGAGAAATATAACAAGACTGAAAGCATATAATATCAACAGTAGTGTGATATCTTCTATAAGAGTCATAGCACTGGCAGCCTTTTTGAGTCCGCGAGCTTCCCATAATCCCAGAAATACAAACCTGATTTTCCATTGGGACAGCTTGTCCTGATTGGGAGACAAAATATGTACAAAGGCAATACAACAAAAGACATAAGGATGAACAAAAAAGGAATTCTGCTGAGAAAATAGGAGGATAAAGGGACCTGCTCAATTCAATTGAGGATATCATATGATTAATAAAAAATGCCATACGGCAACACCCCGCCAATAAGAATGTGGAGCATAGCTATACGTTATAGTATGAAAAAGCTATGCGTCTTGCATGACTGAGGTGGTCACGAGGCGATGAGGTGAGGGGAAGGTGCCACCTCAGTTTTAAGTGCCAGAAGCGATGGTTTTTGGGCCATCGCTACCCCCTTTTTTGTGCGGCCATGTCTTGTAAGCAAGGTCCTGAAAACCTCAAGAGTGATGGTGTTTGCTTTACATAACGTCATACTATTGGGAAGTATGAGTAGATACCAGGAAGTATGAGTACATGATATCTGATGAATACTGACTAGAGAACTATAAAAATCCCTTGGCTAATGTGAGCAAAAATTTATAACATTATTAGACTTTGTTTCGTGAACAAATTGAATAGTTTTAGAGCAGGCACCTGATTTAATTTTTCCCAAAAGAAAAATGCAGTATGGACATGGAAAATCATCTATTATGGCCAAATCATTCTTATGACCTAGACAATGTAGATTCTGACGCAAACTGTAGACATCCATTTGAATGCCATGAAAAATAAAGATGAATGCAGAGGATCCACGATGGTGTTTTCCCAGATGGTAAGCCACATATTTCAAGGTTGTAGTTGGAGACAACTAAGGTGGGAGAAGCCGGAGTTTGCTAAGGATGAACCACAACGCTTATTACCATTATAAGTAAAAGTCATAGGTGTTGGTGGATCATTGCAGATGCATCAAATGGTGATTGACGTAGATAGTAGACCTTACCTTCACAGTCACGCCCAATTGTCTTCCGTATTATATTTAACTGAAAAATAAAAAAAATCGTCAAAATTATCAAGAGTGTGTAGCCTTGCAAATATGACCAATAGAGAGAATGTTGGTGTAGGAATCTAGTATGAGCACACCCGATAAATTGAGAGTGGGGATAAACACGATCTCTCTTTATCATACTACCTGGGATAGGCGACCATCTGCTAACTGAACTATCCTCTTAGGGGGAATATGTGAAATACTATTAATAAAATGTCTCATATCATTCAGTGCAGAGGTGAAGCAATGAGCTAGAATCTGTCAACCAGTCATACTTAAGAGAGTGAATTGAAAGAGTTGTTATACCCGACAATATCGTGAAGGTAGAGACACATGTAGTAGTTGCTGCTGCAGCAATATCATTTAGTGTATCAAGATATATGGTAGATGTGTGAGCAACTCGTCTGATAATATCATCCAGATCGGTGCGTGAGATAGTCACTATATCAAATCCTTCTTCACTAGTGGTTATCATACGAGCACTATGGAACATGTTGTGCTTGGTCCAACATGTCTCTTCTTTGTCCTTTCTCTTTCAATAGAGCTATGTGGCTACTCTTCCTGATGTTCGGAGTCCACTAATCAATCTGCTAGGTTCTTTTGTGGCCTCCTTTAGACACTCCTTATCCTCGTCCAAATGAAGCAACATGAATAGTAGTTTGGGACTTTGGTACCGCATGATGTTGGATGATACCAAGGTAATTGAGCTTGATGTATGCCTCCTTCAGAGCAGATAGCATAATACCCATCATCATTTGAATTTGCTTTGTATGGTAAGCATGGCTCAGTTTCAGTCCATCTAATAATATTATGACCACTAGCTCTTTCTGAGCTACTTTCTATCGTTCACACGTGTAGTTATGCTTTAGATAATTTTGCTTCTCACTTGTGCTTTTAGCCAGTGACTAATACTGTATAGGAGGTTTTCTTCATCTAAGATGCATCAACTCATGATAGGTCTAGAACACGTCTCACAATCTGTTCTAGACATTTTAATTAAAGTTATCGTGTGGAGGCCCATTACCCACCTTGCCATCTTTTTCATCTCATGTAGCATATCTACCCGTCTTGTCCAAGATTCATGAAAGTGGTATGCTATAGGTCACCGAATAGTGATTACGCGGCATGGAGGGGGGTACGTGCGAGGTAAATGCCATTCTATGTATTTTTCTAATTTTTAATTTAAAAATAAATATCTTTAAAAAATACTACAGTTGTAAAAATACTATAGTTTAATATCTAAGAAAAAAGATTTTCATGTAGAACTGAATTTATGTAATGAAAGTGGAGTTTAATAACATATAATATATCTTGTAACTTTATGAATCATAAGAAAATTTGTAGAAACTTGCATATCACGTGAACTCAGAGAGCAGGAAGGCACTTGTGAATGGTAATGCTGCAAGAATGAAGGTGTCGGTGTGAGAAGAAGCATTGCGAGGAAGCACTAGCGATACGTGCAATGTGCAACTGGTGTGAGCAGTAGTGCTGCGAGGAGGATGATGAGGAGTACGAGGAGGCGGCGATGAAGGTGCTGCCGAGGGTCGAGGCTACGAGGAGTTGGTGATCGATAATGGTGTATGTTGGTGACGAGGTAGCGAAGCATCATCGATGGAGGAAGAGGAGGAGTTGGCAGTGGGAGAAGCATTAGAAATGGTTTTGATAAGGGCACGGTTTCGTGATCAGACATGAGCAAAGGGGGTCAAATTTTGGGTGAATGTTCGGACCAGATCTGATCTGATCCTGATCCAACTAGATTGGAATCCGATCAACTATTTGGGTGCATAATTAGGCTCAGGCTGCATATGTGGCATATGTGGGCCACACAAGCTCATATACTGCATAATGCACCAGTTCGCAAATGCAATGCTGTCTTAAAGCTGCATGGGCATATGTGGCCCATGCAGTCGATTTTCTGAACACTGGTCCTCTCTTCTAGCTCTGACTCATTGGAGACTATGAAGCCTTATCTGCAATTTGATTGACATCAAATATATCCATGATTATCCAACATAATTAGTCTTGTTTAGCCAAATTTACAAACGTCATATTTAGTCAATTTTGTATTTTTTAAAATTTTAAATACATAAATTATCTCCACTACATGTATTCTTATATATTTATATAAATATGAATTATTAAAAACACATCAACAAGTAACTATCAAACATACTTGATGAAATCAAGGGAAAACATTAAGAATAAAGTGTTTGTTACAAAACAAGACGTAATGTTTTAAATTAGATTGAACATGCCAAACCACGAATATGCTTAACACAAATAAATGCTAAAGGTAGTACACACGAGTAATCCTCATTATTCAATCAACATCTTCTTCATCTCCACATGTTTCGTCAGAATCAAATTCGTGTTCTTCCTCATTCATTGGCACAACAATTGAGCTTGAACCTGAAGTTGCCATGCTACATTTGACTTCCTTTTGGTTTCAAAATTTCCTCAGTACCGCTTGTATTTCCTATGGAACAACAAGTTAATCTTGAACTAGAAAAAACCCCATCTTGAACTGCGTACGTTCACATCACCAGTTCATTTACTTAAGTATACACGATCTTGAGAAGACAAATGGTCTTTTGATTGCTTAAATCAGTATTCTTTGAGGTTGGAATTGAAACACATATAAACAAGAATGTGTAGTCTCTTGGTCTAATAACTGGCCCCTTTTCTTTCTGTGGATCTAAAATTAATATTACAAATGACATACATTGCAGTGTATGGTCTGTTGGCAGTGGTGGGTGTCTACGACAAGGGAGACCAAGTTCAAATCTTGGGACGAGATGAGTCCATGGGCCTCTATCGGAGGTTCATCCCATCAAGTCAAAAAACATTACAGTTCATCCCATCAAATCAAAAGAACATTACAAATAACATCACAAGTTTAATTTTAAGTAATTTTATTCGAATTTGATGGGTCAATCGACACATTACATTATGAGGGAACACATGAAGAAGATGAAGAAAATCTTTATTTTTATGATTTAATATAATGAGGATGGTAGTGTGCAGTTAGAATTTATTTTTGTTAAGCGTGTTTGTGATTTGACATGTTGTATTTAGTTTAAAACATTAAATCTTATTTTATAAGTTCTTAACTTCTTTTATTTGTTCCTTTATTTCAATTCTTCTTTGTTTATTATGATAGTGTTGAATATGTCTAGTGGTAGTGTAATGTGCCTACCACCCAAAAGATTAGGGTTTAAATCCACCCTTGCGGAGGTTGCGGTAGGTAGTTGACAACCATTGTAAAAAAATAGCCGAATCGTACAACATAGATTTGAGCAAGAATCCTTGTAGTCGACCCTACTTATAATGGGAGAAGGATTTGCCATTTTGCCATTTTTTAGTATTGAAAATGTCTAAATTAATGAAAATATATAAGAATATACTAGTAGGGAGCCCGTGCGGTGCACGAGAAAGTAAGTTTTACCTGCATTTATTACAATATATATATATCTAGTAAATAAATCAACTAACCTTATACCGTTGCAGTTGCAATTAAAGCTGCAATTGCATCATCTAAGACATAAATTATAATTAAATATAAGTATTATTCATCATATATAAGAACATATATGTTTCCACCAGGAAAACTCATTATATAATTAATTATAATTAACGTACTGATGGCAGGAGAACATATTAAAAATATATAGTATTCATATTTATTATATTTGGATTGGCTCTTTTTAAATAACAGCTCTAAATATAATGATTTCTTTGTATGAGAGATCTTATCTTCATGGCACGAGAAATCACCCCACACCTTGCTAGGGATTTTTGCAGTTAAAGCACTTAACCTGCAATCGGTCTACCTTGGTGTAACATTTTTGCAGTTAGGTTCTACTTCAAAAGAGATGGCGTGATGGGAAAACGGACAGTTTACTACCTTCTCAGGAAAAACAAAATTAGGCAAAATGTACTCATGTATTTACTTCATCTTGGTTTTGAAAACTTTAGATGGTGATTGTCAATCAATAGGAATTAACCTTTCAGATCATAAGGATCCTACAAGTCGTGGTACCTCCCAAAGAAACTGCTAGAATTTGAAGAACTAACTCTAGAACTATGCCTACAAGTTAGAAAGGGGCAAAAACTACCGTGCAAAATTTGACACCATAAAATAGCACAAAATCTAGGTGACTTCTTCCAATCAGTGTCCTCTGAAACTAACATGGAAACGGAACTACTTCCTCAGCTATGTTTCATCTCTGGAAATTCGTTGCTCTTGTCCCTTGTATGAAGCAAGATGCCGAAGTTCTTTTTTTGGGGTCAAGAAGTGAAGAAGACCCTAAACTGTATATGAAGCTGCAGCTTGACAATTATATATTAGGGGACTCTCAGCTCGATCCCTTCATTCATTTTGTTAGGGGGAATGAAGGCCGCGAAGCAAACCCATCGTAATTCTCACGGTACACAACAATAGAGGGGGAAAATCCATTATTTTTGGTTTTGTAGTGATCTCAACTATGAAAAGTAAACATTCATTCTAATAAAAAGATATCTAAGTTTCTAACTTCCACCTAATCCACGTTATTGTAATTTCTCTCATGCAAAAAAAAAACAATTTGAGCAGAGTACCACCCAAAAAACCCCACCACATTTCTCACGATACATAGCAAACACGAAAAACACACAAAAGATCGTCCAAAATCAACCATACATCGGCACCAAAATCCGACCTTTCCGAACCCACAATATTCCTCATTCTCCATATAAATTTGAAAAAAAATATGACAACAAATATCCAGTCAGATCAAAAAACTCGAACGCGCCACCAAACACCACCTAGATTATTGTACAATCAACAAAAAACGATCGAGCAAAGCATCAAGAAAAAGTCCACCACATTTTTCCAATGATGCACATCAAACACAAAGTATCCGAAATAAAAACACCCAAAACCAAGAAGCGAGCGTCGTCGAAATCTGATTTTTCACGATCCACGAGATTCCCCCGTGAAGGGTGAAGCAATGCGGGCACGATGAACCACGGGATCGAAGAATATATTACCTTGGAAGGTGGGATTGCTGTATGCCATGGTGCCGTCGACGGCCTCGGCTTCCAGAGGCACCTCGAGTATCGTCTCCATGGCCTTGCGCCGTCGCGCGGCACCGCCCCTCCTCCGCCGCCGGAGAACTCTCCCCGGTGCCCTTAGCCCCACCCCCACGCAACCCTCCGGCCGCGACACGCACGCGCCCATCTCTCCCTCTCCCTCTGGAGATTGGAGGAAGAAGAGGAGAACATAGGAGGCGAGAAAGTAAGACTCTCGTGTTCTTATTCTTGATCTCTCTTTCTCCTCTCCTGTTCTTTTCCTTTCGTCGCGTTTTTTGCTGAAATTTGATGGCAATTTGTTTTTTTATTGGTATAAAATGTAATGGGAGGTGGATATAGTGGCAGAGAGGGAGGTGGAGCTCGAGAAGGGAGACTGAGGTGGATAAGTAGGGGAAGGGCAGGAGGCGGAGCGGAGGTCTGCAGGGTGGCGGGAGTCGAGGGCGACAAACTAGGGATTGCAGAAAGAAAGAAATAGGGAGGAGATGGGATGGCGGCAACAGTATCGGGCGGTGCTCACAACCGGATGTTCAGTGGAGGTAATCATTCGAGAGAGGAGGGCGGAGAGGCTGGGGAGACGAGGATCCCCCCATGGTCGGTATTCTAGGGCATCGCCAGAGGGGGGTGGAGAGGGGGGGGACTCGAGAGAGGGTGGGGATTGCGTTGGGTAATATGTTTGGAGAAGAGGGCAAAAATGGAAAGAAAGCTGGTGGCGAGAAGGGTAAAATGGGGATTTTTCGGCAAAAATTAATGTTTTGACGCCCTTTAATATATATATATATAATGGATGTGTAAACTTGATTTATATATTTAAAACACAACAACAACAAAACTTTTCCCAAATTAAGTAGTGTCGGCTACATGGATTCTTTGCCTCCATTCAGATCTATCTTGGGTCATTCTTGGTATTAGATCTAAAAATTAAGATCCCTTCGGATAGTCTCATTCCAACATTTCTCGGACCTTCCTTGTCCTCTCTTAGTCGGTTCAACATCCCAAAAAACCCGCTTCTTCTAACTGATGCGCCAACTGACCTCTTTTGCAAATGACCAAACCATCTTAAGGGGTTCTCACATGTTATCATTTATCGGAGCTACACTAACTTTCCTTTTAATCCCATCATTCTGAATCCGATCTTTGCATGTATGACTACACATCCACCTTATCATTTTCATTTCTACTACTGTCATTCTCTGCACATGTGTATGGTTCAAATGTCAACAATCAAATCCATAGAACATAGCAGGTCTCACGTGACTTTAGACATCTAGGGTCATGGTAATGCAAAGCATGGAAATTTGTTGACGTGATCGTATATGTTATAGAATAGAAAAATGCTCATGCATGGTTGCCGTTCTATTACTCTTCTGGCATCATGCTTTTTAAAACTTTCCTTTGATTTTCAAAGAATTTTTCTTATCGCATAGAACAGTAGAGTCTCCTCTCCACTTTAGCCTACCTGTATTTATTCTATCATTAACATCTCCATCGATTTCTCCATCATGTTGTAAAATAGATTTGACGTAACATATTTATATATTTATATTCTATGATTTATATTATTTAAAATGATTAAAGAAAATATAATTTTGACTAAAACTCGACTTAATTCGATTAATCGCTTAACTTAATTCGATTAGTCGCTCGATTGTCGATTAGTCCTTAGTCAATAACCCGATCGACTGAACACTGACTATGGACTTCTGCAAGCTTGATGTATACTAGCATATGATGAACTTCTCTTTCATGTTCTTAGCTTACGCTTGAGGTTGAGGTGAGACTTTATCTAACAACCGACTCCTTATCAACGACTAGCTTCTTGTCTTGTATGATCATTGTAGTTCATTAGATACTTTCTTTTCTTAGGTGAAGCTAATTTTTTGCCTTCCTTTTTAAAGATGTATGTATTTGCTCGTCGAGAGGGTATGACTCATAATGGATGATTGGGTTCTTTCACCATTGGACTCTTTTGTATAACGATGTTCACGCCCTTTAAGCACTGAAGACAAGTTTGTTCACATGGGTTGGAAGGTGTAGACATGTGCAAGGTTTGAAAAAACTAAAAAACGGAACGAAGGCGGTCGAGGCGTAAGCCTCAGTTTACACGGATAAATACCTATAAAAACTACAATAAATACATACTAATAAAATTATATATATTCTGACTAACATATGATATATCACTATAATATATGATGAAATTATAAAGATAGGAACACCGAAAGAAAGATATACAATTGTATATGCCTTTTTGCTAATTTTCCATCCAATTAGAGAATGAATCTGTTGATTTCCCCAGAATTCTAACCATCTAACCCAAGTTGAAGAACTATTGTATGCACCCCTCTTGCCATACCATACCCCAAAAAGACAAGGGTCTCGCTGCTCTGTTAACAAGCGTGGGGGGATTTAGGGGGGGAGCAGGTGCGTTCCCCCCTGTGAGGATGTGCGGGCAGCACCATCGACGGAATTTTTTATTGAAGATTTTGTTTCTATTAGGATATATGGATCAATTTGTATGGGAGTAGTACATAAACTCCACGTGAATTTTATTTTGTTTGTCCTTCTCGGTATATTACATTGCTCATTATGTGACAACTCCTTAAAAATAAGCTTGCAGGTAATTTTTTTATGATATTTGCATACGTTTATATACTAAACAACTAGACCTTTATATATATCTGAAATTGCTAATAGGACAAATGATTTACATAAAAAATTATTTGAAAATAAAAAATGCCTTGAGGACCGCCTCACCTCCGCCTCCAGCGCCTCAACCAACTGAGCCGGTCGCCCCCCAGAGACATGCTGAGGCGACCGTTCTGGGATGATTCCATGCTGCCTCTCCTCGAGGCGTATGCCTTGTACACCTCGAGTTGCGTTTTTTCGAACCATGGTCCATGTGAAATGGTTCTTGATCTTGATGTTGTAATATTTTATTGAGAACTATATGTTTATTATGTTATTCTTATTAGCCATATATCCTAGTGTAGTCCCTCCGCTTATCGAGTTATAGGCCAGTTTGCATAGCACCATGTGAACCGGATAACTCTCTTGATAGATGTGGATTCTCGATTTTTTGGATCCGTGATACCTCCTTAATATTCTTTTATTGAATGGATGACTCAGATGCTTGTAGATATCCTTTCTAGAGTACCATTGAGCTGGTAGATCGATGGTAGATGACTTTCGTTTAGGAACGTATCGGAGAGTTTTAATGTTTACGAGTCAAGCTAATACTGCAGAGAGATCTATTATCTGGAGTTTGATGAATCCTTCTTGTCCGTGAAGCAATTGATGGAAAACAATAAAGAGGTGTGCCGATGTGCAATAATTAGGCCAATCTTTAAAGATCTTGGTCATGGTAAGAGATATTTTGGCAGACGAAAAGCAGATGATACCATATGGATCCTTCATCTTTTCTACTATAATGTAAGCTTTATCCTTGGAGTTCAAAGAGGTTGAGCTAAAGCTCATGATTATTTTAGTATAAGTAGGTTGTGCATCTAACTGGCCACTACATTTAGTCCCACCCTTGTTCAAGGTTTCAGCCTACTGAGGTTGTTTGTCTGTTGTGTTATTTTAGACTCCGGGGAAGCAAACCTTCAACTAGCAAGATTAAGAGGCTTGACATGTTCAGTTTATTGTTTGACTTCACCATAGGTTGGGTATCACTCGTTGAGTGAGTGAAGGATCTTAATAGGCATCAAGCGAGCAACAAGCATGCACAAGATCAGTTGGATAGGCCCTCACCCAATTTTTGTCTTATGGGGGCATCATTTTTTCAATGTTTCGATGAAGGGGAGCCAAAGTGCCTTAGGTTTCAACTATTCTTTGCGCAAAATAGGGGCTCATGAGGGAAATGAGAGTGGATTATGTACTTTTCTCATGTTTTAGTAATCATTAACGCTTTTTGCCACTTGGTACTCGAGATCTAAATTGACCAGCAAAGAGCCTTCTTGCAGTCGCATTGCTTTTGTTAGTACGTAGCGACACATGTCACATTACGTGTGTGTTAATCGCCTATGTCATTCCAACTTGATTTCCTTATTATTTTTAAACTCTAAGCTTTCCTTGCAATTCTCTTAGTAGCCTCTCTTTATATAAAGAGAGTTTTGGAGCTACTTAATGACATGATTCATTCTTTTTTTTATAATCTTAGCAACTATCATTGAGGATCCCGTGTATTTGTTCTACTCGAACGTGCAAGGTGCATGATCGAGGGATCCGCAAGGCCCTGATCAACCTGTTTGTAGCACCATCTTTTAGCCAGTTACCCGTTGTTGAAGGACCCTCAGTTAGCCCAAAACAATCACTCAGTCCCATATCCCTGTCGAGTAGTGAACTTTAACATGGCTTGGGTTTTCCTCCCACTTGAGAGTTGTAACCCCTTGAAGAAAGGAAATTGGAATACTTTCTAGCAAGCAACTATATCATCCTTATGATGTGGAGGCATGGCCTCAAATTTCAACGAAATTCAGTCGAATTTCTGTTGAATATAGATATCCAGTCGAAATTGAAATTCGACCGAAATGGCCGAAATGACCAAAATATGGGGGCTCTAGTACAAAAAATGTCCGAAATTTCGCTCGAAATTCGACCGAAATTCCACCAAAATTCCATTTCAGTCGGTCACCGAAATGGGACCGAAACTGACATTTAAGGCCTTGTGTGGAGGGAAATGAATGAAGAGTCGATAAGAAATTTAATCGTTGTTATCGAGAGTATATTTCAATCATGCTGTAAATGGAATGTTGAAAAAAATGAAAATTTTAGCAAGTTTTCGTAAAGGTTCTCTATATATAAAGAGCCTAGTCCTACCAGAAAGAAGATGTCCATGAAGTTTGGCTCACACTTGTACTTGTGTTGCATCAATTCTTTACATGGATTTCAAAAAACTAGCGTTGGTGTATTACACCTTTAGGCGCTTTGAGGCAAATCCTTTTCAAGCCAGTAGCCTCATTCTGCTGTAGTGAGGCGTCAGTCTCGACTAATTAAAGCAGTTTCAAGGTAATGAAGTTGAACTTGCCAATGTCTCAGTTGGATTTGAGAGGAAAAACTTATTTAAGTGGGAAATTATGGTTTTTTACCTAGTGAAGACCATACTTTTAGTAAATCGAGACTATATAAAACTTCTCAATAGAATAACTATTGCTCGTAATGATATAGTCCTCAAATAATTCATGATAATATTTTTTAAGGATTATAATGCTCAATGGTCTGGTGGTAGTGCAGTGTGCCTATCTCCAAAAAGACCAGGGTTCAAATCCTCTCTTGTAGGTGTTGCATTATGTAGCCGACAACTAACGTAAAAAATAGTCGGATCTTTTAACATGGATTTCAGCAAGAATCCATATAGCCGACCCTACTTAAAGTGAGAGAATGCTTTGCCATTTGCTATTTATAATCCCTTAGGACGAATTTTTTGAAAAGGTTATTGGAAATGCTCAATATAGATTTAGTTATAAACAGAGAATGATAATTGATATCTTCAAACCAGATCATTTACAAGTTCCATGCGATTCCCAGAATTTGTAGTAGCTCTTATCCCATTCAAGACTTTTCTCACATCATGAGTAATATAAAAATGTCATCCTTTCCTTCCAACATAATGTGAATGCATTACTCAACTACGGTTCGAACTATAACTATGCTGCAAACCCGTCAATTGTTAGTCTAAGGAACACCCTTATTACATTTAATTCTTAAGGAATTCAACTCAAGTGTTCTTGTGTTTAGCCTATTGTCTTTGAATACTTTTTTACTTTGAATACTTTTTTACATCTCTCAGTCATCGTCTTTAAATGGTGTGGAAAAAGATGGGAGAACACAATAAATTATTTTATTCATGAGGTCTAGGGGCCTTTGTATAGGATGAAACCCTAGAGTGCTTGTAACCAGGAAAATACATGAATACCCCTAAAGGGGTTACAATGAAATAAGATAAATGTAAACACATTACTAACGCCCCCCCTTAAGTTGGAGCATATCTATCGATCATGCCCAACTTGAAGGTTATCTACGAGAGGTGCTTCGTTGGTAAGATCTTCGTGAATACATCAACAAGCTGAAGATCCATCGTAATGTGTAGAGTAGTTATCTTCCCTCGTACAACATCACGAACAAAATATTAGTCAATCTCTATGTGCTTGGTTCGCTCGTAAAAACATATGATTCGTAGCAATGTATGTAGCAAATTTGTTATCACTGTATGAAGGAATAGGATTAGTGGCTACAATACCGAGTTCTTGTAGAAAGGTCAGGAGCCAAGTAATCTCGCAAGTAACCTGAGCCACTGCCATGTATTCGGCCTTTGCGCTGGTTCTGGAGACTACCATTTGCTTCTTACTCCTCTAAGTAACTAGATTTCGTCCAATAATCATAGCATATCCTGTAATGGAGTGACGATCCTCAGCTGAACTCACATAATCAACATCAGCATATGCATTAACATCGGTATATCCATTTACCCCATAAAAGAGGCTACGTCCTAGTGATTCCCTCAAGTAGCGTAGGATCTAAAGAACAACCTACAAGTGACTGCAACACGATTGCTGCATGTGTTGGATCGCTCTGCTCACAACATCGGATAAATCCGGCTTAGTGATTGTAAGATAAAGAAGTTTGCCCACCATGCTCTGTACCGTGTAGTATCTTTGAAAACATGATTAATGGAAGTGGAGTGTTTCCTCATGTCTACAGGAATACCAAAGGACTTACATCCAAGTAATCCAACCTCAGTCAGGATGTCCATGCAATACTTCTTCTGTGAGAGATGAGGTCCCTCTATAGTATGTAATACTTCTATGCCAAGAAAATAGCTAACTTGACCAAAGTCCTTGGTGACGAAAACCTTTTGAAGGAAACTCGTGGTCTCTAGTACACCTTCATCATCATCACATGTGACAACCATATAATCAACATAAGCTACAAGTATGACAACAACAGTTGATCGTCTTCTGATAAAGACGAAGTAGTCAAAGGTTGTTCTCTGGAAGCCAAGATTGCTGATCTCGATAGTAAGTCAGTCAAACCATGCCCTCGGGCTCTGCTTTAGGTTGTAGATTTCCTTGCGAAGTTGACATACACACTCTCTCTTGACTTTGTAACTAGGAGGCTGCATCATTTGGACCTCTTCATCGAGATCATCATATAGGAAAACATTCTTCATATCGAGCTGAAAGATATGATAGTCCTTGTTTGCTGCCACTGAAAGAATAGTCTGTATAGAGCCTGTGAAGAAATGTAAACTGTGTGTTTATTCCATTGGGTCTAGGAGTCCTTATATAGGAAAAATCCTAGAAACCCTAGAGAGTACAGTACACTGGCAAAATACTGAAATACCCCTGTGGGGTTACAATAGAAGAAAAAATGTATTTTCTAACACTCCCCCTCAAGTTGGAGCATATCCATCAATCATGCCCAACTTGGAAGATATCCATAAAAGACGCTTCTTTGGTAGTGCTTTAGTAAACATGTCTGCAAGTTGAAGATCTGTAGAGATATGTGGTGTGACGATCTGCCCTCCTCGTATTGCATCTCGAATGAAGTGACAGTCAACTTCAATGTGCTTCGTCCGTTCATGAAATACTGGATTGGTGGCAATGTAGGTAGCAGACTTGTTATCACAGTATAGCGGTATAGGAGTAGTAGCAGGGAACCCAAGGTCTCGTAGAAAAGATTCAAGCCACGTAATCTCACAAACAGCATGGGCCATTGCCCTATATTCCGTCTCTGCACTTGATCTGGAGACCACGGTTTGCTTCTTGCTTCGCCATGAAACAAGGTTACCACCAACAAACATAGCATAGCCTATAACGGATTGTCTGTCCTTAGGAGAACTGGCGTAATCAGTATCTGCATAAGCAGTGATATCAGTATGACCGTTGACCCTATAGATGAGTCCTCGCCCTGGTGATTCCTTCAAGTATCGAAGGATCAGAAGGACATCCTGCCAATGACTGTAAAGAGGTCTTTCCATGTGGCGGTTGGCTCTTCTTACAACATAAGATATATCAGGCCTAGTAACGGTGAGGTAGATTAGTTTACCCACGAGGCTTCTGTATCGTATAGTGTCTTCAAACTCAGAATCGACGGATGTAGCGTGTTTTCGTACCTCTGCAGGGATGCCAGATGGTTTGCATCCAAGTAAACCGACTTCCGTAAGAATATCCAAGCAGTATTTCCGTTGTGATAGATGTAACCCTTCAGCAGTGCGTATCACCTCAATACCAAGAAAGTACCGGAGTTGTCCAAGGTCCTTGGTGACAAACACCTTCTGAAGGAAGGCATTGGTCTCTAGAATTCCATTGTCATCGTCACCAATGACCACCATATCATCAACATAGACAACAAGTATCACAGTGCCAGTGGATCGTCGTCTAATAAACACAGAGTAATCAGATGTTGTCTTATGAAAGCCAAGAGAGCTGATTTCAGTTGTAAGCCTGTCAAACCAGGCTCGAGGACTCTGCTTTAGGCCATAGATGGCCTTACGAAGTCGGCACACATATTCCCCCTCGACGGAGTAACCCGGCGGCTGCATCATATAGACCTCCTCTTCGAGATCATCGTATAGGAAGGCATTCTTTACATCCAGCTGAAAAATTGGCCAATTCTTGTTAGCTGCAACAGAGAGTATTGTGCGAATGGAACCTATCCTAGCAACAGGGGAGGTCTCAAAGTAATCGACTCCATATGTCTGAGTGAATCCTTTTGCCACAAGTATGGCCTTAAGTCTGTCAATAGAGCCATCTGGAGATTGTTTAGTCGTAAAGACCCATCTGCAAGCAACAGGCTTGATGCCTGTCGGACATGGCACAAGATCCCATGTGCCCCTGGATGTGAGTGCATCTATTTCTTCATTCATGGCATGTCGCCAACCGACATCTTGGAAGGCACTGTGATGATCTTTCGGAATGGAGATAGTCATTAGGGCATCTGCATATTGTTTGTCAGTGCACGAAAGTCCAGCAGTAGTAGTAAAGTTAGACATAGGATAAGTGGTACACTTTCTCTTTTGTTTCCGTAATGCAATCGGCAGGTCTTCTGGATCATCCGGGACAGTAGTGGAGGGGACTGTTGAAGATGGCATATCATCCTGAGGCAGAGGTATGGGTAGAGGGACATCTGGTGGTGAGGTCCGAGATCGATGGGTGTAGATGATTGGTGTTGGAGGAAGATCTAGAGGGACATTGGTGACAGGCTGTATGAAGAAGCTGGTTTGCTCAAAGAAAGTTACATCTGCAGAGATGTAGTATCGACTGTCAATAGGGTCATAACATCTGTAACCTTTTTGAGTGTAGGAGTAACCACGGAAAACACATTTGATGGCACGAGGGGATATTTTGTCCTTGGTGTGAAAGTTGTGGACGAAGGAGACACACCCAAATATCCGTAGAGGTAGAGGAAAGGGAAGATCATTAGGCTGAAGTAAAGAGAAAGGTGTAGAGCCTTTGAGAGTAAGAGAGGGAATCCTGTTGATAAGATGGACTGCAGTGAGAATAGCATCACCCCAGTATGTTTTGGGAACTTTCATCTAGGTGAGAAGGGAACGAGCAATGTTTAAGAGATGACGAAGCTTGCGTTCAGCAACCCCATTCTGCTGAGAGGTATAAGGACAAGAGGTTTGATGTATTGTCCCATTGGAAGCAAAGAAACCAGAAAGATCTCGTGAGTAAACTCCAAGGCATTGTCTGAGCGGAAGATCTGAATATTAGATGAAAAATGAATTTTGACATAAGCAAAGAAACCTTTAACAATTTTATTGATTTCTGAGCGTTCTTTAAGAAGATAGACCCATGATGACCTGCTATAATCATCCACAAAAATAACAAAATAGCGGTGTCCACCAATGGTTCGGACAGGACAAGGTCCCCAAACATCACAATGAATTAATGAGAAAGACATAGTACGACGAGGTTCAGTCCTAGCAGGATAAGATGCACGGTGATGTTTTCCGAACTGACATGCCTCACACTCGAAGGGTTTAAGCATGGACAGTTCAGGGAACATTAAGGAAAGAGCTTTAGCAGAGGGGTGACCCAGACGAAGATGCCAGAGAAGAGGATCAACAGAGATGGAAGTTGCCTCAGCGAAACCAGAGTTGGAAGGGATATCAAGATAATATAAGCCGTTCTTCTCATGTTCCCCACGAAAGATCTGTCTCGTCCGGATGTCCTGAAAATAACAACATAAATTATCAAATATCACACGGCAGTTGAGTTCTGTGCATAATTTGTGAACAGACAACAGACTGAGGGGAAAAGCAGGAGCACAGTAAACATCCGTTAGCCTAAGTTTGGGGCTAAATTCCATGGTCCCCATACTAGTGATAGGTGAGTAGGCGCCATTGGCCACACGAACATGCTTTACCGTAGAGGGCTCCCTGGGAGAGGTGAGGAGACTACATTCTCCTGTGAGGTGGGTTGAGGCACCCGCGTCGATGATCCATGTAGAAGTAGAGGTAGAGGCAGAGCTGGCAATTGTACCTGTGGTGGCTGCTAGAGTCGCAGTACGCCCTGAAGTTGTAGTGTCGACAACCGGGTTCTGAAGGAGTTGGCGAAGGCGAGCATATTCTGCAGCAGTAAAAGACACTGGAGCATCTGTGGGAGACTGAGCCTGGGAGGTCTCCATAGTATCATAAGTTGTGTCATAAGATGTTGCCTCATATGCATTATTGGCTTTGGGCATGCCAAAGGTAGCCCAGCATTTGTCAGACGGATGGTTCTAGCGGCCATAATGAGTACATGCTGGATAACGAGCATTAGAAAAATCACGACCACGGCCGCGTCCTGAGTCACGTCCCTGTCCCTGCTCTCGTCCTCGACCGCGACCAAACGTACGGCCTCGTCCTCCTTGGAAAGGTGGGCGACCTCCTGCAAAGTGAGCAGTAGTGTCTGTAGTGGGCGATGGGTTGGGCGACTCCAGCTCCTGTAGTCTGCCAAAAATAGTTTCAAGAGACGGTAGGACAGCCGCCGTCAAGAATTGATCTTTGAGAGATTTATATCGAGGGTGTAAGCCAGAGAGAAAACGGTACACCTGCCATTCTGCTCTTTCACCTATTTGCTTGTCACAGCAGGCAGGTTGAAATATAAGCAGTTCTTCAAATAACCCTGTGAGGAGCCTATAATATTCTATCAAAGATGTTTCTCCTTGATTTGTAGACCAAATCCTTGTGTAAATATCAGAAAGCCTGGATTTGGTGGTTTTCTGGGAGCATGGAAGGACATATCGGTATCGATATCGTTTTGATATCGTGTCGATATCGATATATCGACGATATATCGTGGATATATCGCCGATATATCGCTATATATAGGAATCTTTCTGAAGAAAATGCCTGAAATCGGATATATCGATATATCGATTTCGATATCGGTCCCATGTCGATATGGATATATATCGCCGATATATCGGGATACGGCCTTCCATGTCTGGGAGTATGTTTTCTCAAGACTTTCCCACATTTCTTTTGCAGTTGTTTTGTAGAGCAAATTTGACGCAATATTAGGATCAACACTATTCGTCATCCAAGTGATTACCTGGCAATTGTCGACGTACCAGGTGTCATAGTTGGCGTCTGTCTCGGCAGGCGGATTGGTAGTGAGAATGTAGATCTTGCGCTGGCCACCAATGAATATTTTGAAGGATCGAGACCATAGTACGTAGTTCTCCGATCCCTTCAGTTTGATAGAGGTGCCATGTACCATCATAGATGAGGTAGGGTATAGGAGCTTGGAGTCCGAAGACGCAGGAGCAGATGCCATGGTGGCCGCAGTGGTCAAAATATAATGACCTAGTATGCAGAGGTAATAGAGATCATACGCAATTAGCAAAACATGCCGATGTAGTCCGTGCAGAAGACCATCAATCTACGGTTGGGAGCCTAGGATGCAGAGAGCCAGGGGCCTTGCGAAGGGCCTTTGGGCGCAGGAAGCCTAGGCCTTGCGAAGAGGACGCCGGGGCCGTGGGGTAGGGGCGCTTGGGGCAGGAGCCGTGGGGCAAGGGCGCTTGGGGCAGGGGCGCTGGGCCGTGGGGCAGGGGCGTCTGGAGTCCGTGGGGCTGGGGCCGTGAGGCAGGAGCACCTGGCTGCAGGGGCGCCTGGCTGCAGGGGCGCCTGGCGGAGGTTAGGGAGGGCGGCGCGGGAGGCGTGGCAGGGAGAGGAGGAGCGCCAGGGGGCGCAGGCCTGGAGAGGAGAGGCGTGGCGGGGAGCGGCCGTGCAGGGGCACCTGGGGGTGGGAGGCTTGGGAGGGCGGCACTGGGAGGGGCGCTGGGGGGCGAGCGGGAGGGGCGGCGGCCTGGGAGGGCGGCGTTGGGAGGACGTAGGCGTTGGGAGGGCGGCCTGGGAGGACGTAGGCGTTAGGGGCGGGAGGCCTGGGAGGGCGGCGTTGGGAGGGCAGCCTGGGAGGGTGGCGTTGGCGGCGGGGGGGGGGGGGGGGGGCGTTGGCGACGGGTGCCCTAGGGATCGAACATGACGAGGCTGGCGGGTGGGAAAAAAATTAGGTTTAGAGCCCCAGTTACGACCGTGACTCTGATACCATGTGAAGAAATGTAAACTGTGTGTTTATTCCATTGGGTCTAGGAGTCCTTATATAGGAAAAATCTTAGAAACCCTAGAGAGTACAGTATAGTGGCAAAATACTGAAAATACCCCTGTGTGTTTACAATAGAAGAACAAAATGTATTTTCTAACAGAGCCCATCCGTGCAACATGAGAAAATGTCTCGAAGTAATCATCCCATATGTCTGTGTAAAACCTTTAGCCACAAACCTTGATTTTAATCTGTTAATGGACCCGTCTGGTGATTGTTTAGTCGTGAAGACCCATCTACAAGCCACATGTCTAATCTCTGTGGGACATTGTTCAAGATCTCGTGTCCCTCTACAAGTGAGAGCATCCATCTCCTCATTCATTGCCTGCCACCATCCATAATCTTGCAAAGCACTGTGATGGTCTCTGGGAACAGAAATAGTCATGTTATGTGAGCATCTACATATCTTCTGTCAGAGTATGATAAGATAGCAGAAGTGAAATGAGATATGAGATTAAGTACATGGCCTTTTAGTTCTGCGAAGAGTGATGGGAAGCTTTCGAGGACCATCCAGGACAGTAGTGGTGGGGGCACTTGAAGAGGGCATGTCATCCTTAAACAAAGGAACATGTAAAGGAACGTGAGCTGGTGTAGAAGTATGCTTGCGCTTGTACACAATGGGTGGAGGAGGAAGATCCAATGGTATATCCGTGACAGACTGAGTGAAGGAGCTAGTCTGTTAAAAAAAGGTCACATATGCAAAGATGTTGTGTTGATGCCCATCAAGATCATAGCAACTGTAACCCTTTTGTGTGCGAGAATATTCAAGAAAGACACACTTGATAGCATGAGGAGACAATTTATCAGTAGTGTGAAAGTTATGGACAAAAGCTATACCCCCAAAAATTCTCAGAGGTAGAAGAAAGGGTAACTCATTGGGATATACTAATGCAAAAGGGGTGGACCCATTCAGAGACGTAGAGGGGAGCCTGTTGATAAGATGGACGGTAATAAGAACTATGTCTCCCTAGTAGGTTTTAGGAACTTTCATCTGAGTGAGAAGGGAGCGAGCGATTATAAGAAGATGACTGAGGTTTCGTTCTGCTATCCCATTTTGTTGAGAGGTATACGAACATGAGGTTTGAATGATAGTACCATGGGAAGCAAATAAGGTTGTCAAGTCATGTTGAGTAAATTCCAAGGAATTATCGGAACGAAATATTTGGACACTAGTGGAGAAAATATTTTTGATATACTGGAAGAGATTTTTGACAATATTATTAATCTTCGAACGTTTCTTTAACAAATAGATCCAAGAGGATCTATTGTAATTATCAACAAAAATAGTAAAATACTTGTGTCCACTCAGAGTACGGGATGGACACGTTCCCCATATGTCACAATGGACTAGAGAAAATGGTAGTTTACGACGAGGTTCAGTACGTGCAGGAAAAGATACTCAATGATGTTTCCCAAACTGTCACACCTCACCCTCATATGGCTTGAGTGTAGAGAGTTCATGGAACATCATGGAGATGGCCTTGGCAGAAGGGTGATCAAGGCAAATGTGCTAGAGAAGGGGATCGTCGAAGATAGATGCTGTGCCAACAAATTAGAATCATATGTGATGCCGAGATGATAAAGGTCATTCTTCTCATGTCCCCCACCAAAAATCTGCTTCGTCCAATTGTCTTGGAAATAACAACATAACTTATAAAAAATAACCATACATTTAAGCTCAGTATATAGCTTTTGAACAGGTAATAGACTAAGCGAGAAAGTAAGAGCACAATGAATTCCAGTTGGTGGAGTTTGTAGGAAAACTCTACAGTGCCAACAACAATAACATATGAATGTGCCACATTGGCAACCCGAACAGTCTTCACTAAGGTAGACGATTGTGAAAAGGTAATTAGACTACCTTCTTCCGTCAGATGTGTAGAGGTTCCTGAATCAATAATCCGAGTAGGGATAGAGGCAAAGACTGAGTTGGCTATTGTACATGAAGTAGTAGCCAGACTAGCAGTGGGAGCAGAAGTAGTACTGTCACTGATAGAGAGGCTGGAGTTCTGCAGTAGTTGCCTCAGACATGCATATTTAGAAGCTCTAAAGGGTGCATTTGCTCCGCTAGAGTGCTTATCAAGCATGTCCTCAACAGTATCGTAGGATACCTAATACGAAACTGTCTCATAAGAACTGTTGACATTAGGTTGTATGCCAAACTTCGCCCAACAACGTTCATACGGATGGTTCCAGTGTCCACAATGTGTGTACACTGGACAACGAGCAGTGGTAGGATCAGGTCCTCGTCGACAACCAAAGTCACGGTCGTGTCCTGACTCGCAGCCACGACCACGACCAAAGTCATGGCATTGTCCTCCCTGACATCTCTGCCATCCTTTGTTCCCTGATGATGCACAATGGGTTGCAGTCTTCGTAGATGGCATGGTGGGAGGACGTTCAACATGTGTCTCAACTCTCAAGTTCCTGCATACGATCAAAGTTGGTCTCAATGGTGGGTTGTGTATCGGCCGTCAGAAACTGTTCATTCACAGGCTTGTATTGTGGATACAATCCATAAAGAAATCGATAAACCTACCATTCAGCACGCTCTCCCTCCCGTTGATCACAACATGCTGGTTGAAAAATGATGAGCTCAAATAGGCTAGTAAGCAGCATGTAGTACTCGACAAGGTTCGAACTTCCCTGAGTAGCAAACCAGATCCACATGTATATATCCGAGAGACGAGACGTGGTTGTTTTATGGGAGTATGTATGCTTAATATTCCCTCGTATCCCCTTTGTAATATCCTTGTAGAGGGGATTTGTCGCAGTATTTGCATTGACTTTGTTGGTCATCTAAGTGATAACATGGCAATTGTCAACATACCAGATGTCGTAGTCCTTGTCTGTCTCTTTGGGCGGATTCTCAGTAAGAACATAGCTCTTGTACTGACCATCGATGAACACTTTGAAAGATCGATAGCGCAACACATAGTTACCATCGCAAAAGAAGCCGGGTACACGAGCTTGGTCTTGGTGGACGTCATGGTAATCACGCAGGTCAAGAAAAAGTGATCTAGAAGGGATATATTGTCTTAATCAAGCGTATAGCTGACCTAAGTCACCATTTAAACCCTTGTTGGGCCTCCGTAGGAGTAAACGGTGGCTCAGATGCCACAAATTAGAGTTAGTGACTACCTTGGTGCAACCAAGGAGCCTTGACGTGACCCAAGGAAGCCTCGTTGTGCTCAAACGGGACCCAAAAGGGTCTGGCAGAGGTTGTTGGAGTCTCAGGCAGAAGCCCAGGCTGCTGTTGGGGGATGGTGATGCCCTAGCGGGACCCAAAGGGGCCTATTGGGGTTGCTGGAACCACTATCGAGGTTGCTGAAGCCCTAATGGAAGCCAAGGACTCCAGGTAGGAGCCTTGCGGGACCGATGGATGGCTCGATTTTGGCGCATCAGTCGAGGCAGAGGCTGCAGGAGCCTGGACGACGCTGCCTGGGCTGGCTGGAGGTCTGTGTGCACGGAGCGGGACCTTGCACGAGGCCCTAGCCACTAGAGAGGGCACACACAAGGGCTGTGGAGAGACGAGGGCTGGTGGTGGTGGTGGGATTTAGGTCATAACACCAGTATAGGAGCGCTGCTCTGATACCTTGTGGAAAAAGATGAGAGAATATATAATATATTTTATTCAGGAAGTCCAGGGGTATTTATATAGGACGGAACCCTAGAGTGCTTATAATCGAAAAAACCTATAAATACCCTCAGTGGGATTACAATGAAATAAGATAAACATACACATTACTAACAAGTCGAACCTCAAATCCAACTCTATTCTCATTTAGTCTTAAGAAAACCTCAAATTTTCATTTCCTATCATGGAAATAAAAACATACAAGTATCATTTCTTGTAATTTGGGTGCAAGTTATTTAATAAATCTTTTTTGAGTCCAGCCCAATTGTTCTAAATCGACTTTGCGAAGAATTGTCCTTGCTCAAATTCGCAAATGCTTTGTTTATTACAGAATTTATACAATAAGTTTACTTTAATCCCACAACTTTATTTCTTGGATAGATGTACAGTATGAAATTCCCTATTTAATTTATTTTTTGTATTTAAAAAGTATGAGGACCTCGAAGAAAAATGACCTATCAAATTCGTCATAAATTGAAAGAACATTTAAAATGGATTTATTGTAATTATGTAGCCTGATATAAGTAAAAAATGTTGGTCCGTTTTTCCTCTTCGAAATTGAGGCTTACATCTCGATTGCCTTAAGGCTTACACCTCGCTTCCCTCATATACGAGAAACTGCCTCGATTAACTGTGTTTTTTTTAAACATTGATCATGGTATCGTCACAACTCCCCTTGTAATCACTACTTGCACCAACCCAGTCATATGCTCAACATTTATTTTTCAATCATGGCATATAAAGCTACATCACCATTCGAGATTAATGCTGTGGGAGTGATGATTAGACAACTCATCATGACTCCTCTCTTTTTATCTCACCTCCGAGGCCTCATTGCTTCACATGCCCTCCCTTCATTCTCCTTTTTAACCAACAAGGTTCATGTCTGTGGACTCATCATGTTTGTTGACTCCACCCTTAATCAATCATCTTTTGCTTGGTAAAAAAATGGAATGTCAACTCTATGTAGGCGGCACTAATCGTGCACCAATGTAACAGATCACTTTAACATTAACACATGCAGCAATCCTTCTCTATTCTCTCATTTACCTTCTCTATTAACACATGCAGCAATGCCGTAATTCTATAATGCTGGGATACACGACCATTGCAAGGTATCTTATAAATAAAAGCGAAAATTCCTGCAAGAATGAACACAATCCTATACGAATATCACGACATGAAAGATGCTTGCCATACAATGTAAGCAATTTCTTCTTCATTGCTGATCAATGCGATCCTTTTACCATCTCATCTAAGGGCTTTTTACTAGGGATTGTAACCATGATTTTTAAAAAGGACCCATAACCTTGAGTAATTTTGCAATTATAATCATAACCCTACATAATAGCGAATTACATGAGAAACCCCGGATAGTCACCCCATCTCACACTCGTGACCCTCCGTTAATTTTCCCTTTAACCCAACCATATCATTGGGTTAATCCAACCCTTTGTCTATCCAACGACTGCAAAAAAAATTAAAAAAAGTAAAAAAATCTCCATCCTCCATCTGCTTGTAGCGTAGCCGATCCCTCCCCTTCTTCCTCCTCCATCCCTCCGCCTGCAGCCACCCCCTCCGCATGCAGCCACACCCTCATCCCCTCCGCCCGCATGCACCCCATCTGCCCCGTCGCCTCCCTACCTCCGCCCTACCGCCTCCCTCCCCCTCGCTGCCACCTGCAAGGCGCTCCTAAGCTCCTCCCCACCCACCTCCCCAGTCCTCCCCTTCTTCCCTCCACCACCCTGTCCTGGAAGCCCACTCCCTGCACCCCGCCTCCACAAGGCCGTCCCCCGTGCGCCTGCAAGTTCCATCCTCCCCAAGCCCTGACCCCAGGAGCCCCCGCCCGCACATGCAAGCTCTGAACTCCTCCCGAAGGCCCGAACCCAGGACCCCCCCGTCCGCCCGCCCGCGACTGCGAGCCTGACCACATCAACATGTTCTTCCAGAAACCCAGAGAATGTGGTAGAGATCAATGACCATTTGGCTCGAATTCTGGGTGGAGGCTACAACGATGCAAAAGCTATTGCTGCAGATGTTCTCTGGGACATTTCGAGCTTGCAGGCGGTTGCAAGCCCCAACACCCCCTGCGCTGACCATCACCTCAACTAGTCCCCTCTCCCTCAGCCTCCGCCTCCATACGACCCCCACCCCCCGCGCCGATCACCTCCTCCAGCAGCCCTCTTCACCTCTGTCTGCCTCCTAGCCCCTCCCAGATGATGGAGAGAGATGTTGTGGCATGATTTGCAAATAAGAATGCGTATTAGGGGCAACTTTGTCTTTTTTTAACGGAAACCGTCAAATATAACGGGCATCTCAAACGGAACATAACACATGGTTATGCCATGTAAGAGTTGAGCATTACTCAGTGTTTATCATGTAATTCGCTATTATGTATGGTTATGATTGTAACTGCAAAATTACTCAGTGTTATGGGTGTAAAAATCCCTTTTAAAAAATGTGCTCTGAGCCTCCGAGACTTCGAGATGTATGCCTTGAGACATTTTCCATGAAAATCGTATTGAGGCATTTTCCCATGGAAATCGTTTGAGGTTATAGCTTCAATCAGTGAAAATCATATTGAGGCATTTTCCCATGGAATTCGCTTGAGGTTATAGCCTCAATCAGCTGACCGGAGACGTAAGCCTCTTAGACCTGGGGTGCTGTGGAGGTGCTACGTAAGTTCTGCTATGTATTCTTTTAGGAAATAAATAAATAAACGTAATGAAATTATACTTTATGTCAGAGGACATGTATAATAACAAACCTAACCTATTATCATATAATATTATCATATTATATTGAATCAAACCTTTATGTCCAGCAGTAATCATATATTTTGGACCCATTTCCTTGAATAATGTCTCAACATATATTATAGTTTCATATTATATGTTTGTCACGTATTATTTCGTCAATATATATTATACTTTTATGTTACAAGCATGACTGCATCAAAAATAACATGTACGTGTACAGTGATTGTTTTTAATATGAACAAATTTCATATTCATTGATGATATGTTATTGCTTGTTTAATTACAATAAATAGGATGTATGCTTAAGAAATTGTATGCTTTATAAGAATATAACTGATTCACGAGCTTATAATATCAATATATTACATAATCACAAACTCATAACATATATGGTTAATATGGTATATTGTATGCAAGTGTAGGGTTTATAATAATATAGTAAAGTTTGAAGTCTAGGATTCTATGACAATATAGTTTTATTTAATACTAGTTTTATGTATTTTCTCTATAAACTGAGGATTATGCATCGTCTGCTTCGAGGCTCTTACGCCTTGCCTCATTGATGGAAAACTGCCTTAATCTGCGTCACAATTTTTCGAACCTTGATTGTTACACTTTTGTCCTTGGGAGTTTTTCCAATGACACATATGCCCCTAACTTTTTTGCACTTGCAATTGTGACCAAATTTCCTACAAAATTCAGTCTTACCCTTCCGTTAATGTAATATAGTGGCACAAGCGTGATAATGGATGACACTGTTGCGAATTTGTAACAATATAGGGGCACACTGGTAATGGCAAAAAAGATGGGGCACAAGTGTTATTGGAAAAACTCTTAAGTGCAAAAGTACAAAAATTCCTTTTTACTATGTCTCATGACTATCCATGATCCTCTTGCTGGAAGACTTTAAGCATTTTCAAGTCATCCTTCTTGAGGAAAAAAAGGCCATTAAAGGGGAAAATGAGTGGAGGAGGAGATTTATAGATACGATGGACATGTTGATGGATGAAATATACCAATCTCACTCTTTTATATTTTTTGCTTCACTTGCTTCCTCCATGCTTAACAATTCTGTTTACTTTAATCGCCCCCATTTTCCTCACACTTTGCCCACTCATCCTTTCTTTTTCTTCTTCTGTTCTGATCATTACTGCTCTCCCTCTTCACCTAGATTTTTGGTCATTATCTTTCAGTATAAGAAGTTTGATGGTAGATGGACAATTGGAAAGGGGGAACTTGTGTACCAAGGATTATTATTATTCTGTGTAGTTCTTTTAAACAAGTTCATAATCCTTGAATATTTGAAATAATTTTTTTTTGTAAATTTCTTTATTATATGCATACTCCGGACATTTTTCTGAGAGTCGGATTAAGCTTTTCTGACATTTTGCAAGATCCCTGCCACCAAGTCTGATTTTTAAACAACAGCAACAACAACAATCACGGCTTTTTCTGAGTTAAGTGAGTTTCAGTTACGTGATATGTTTGCTTCTGAACATATCTAATTTGCGTCATATCGGTGCCTAGATCCAAAAGATGTCATAATCTTCTTAATAATAGTCTCCTTCCAACGTTGTATTTGCATCCATGGACCTGTTTTGCCAGTACAGTTCCAGATTTCTGAAGCACATTGTGCCGTCTTGATAGTTTGCCAATACATTTATAGAATGTTGGTTTTAACTTTTCCACATCTTCAATGACACTCTGGTGAAGTTTTAATTATGATGATCATGCTGATTAATTTGAAGGGTTTAATGTGGCTGCCCCTAAGGGGGAACTAACTTGGCTCCCCCCGCGGCATCTCGCCCATTTTTTATTTTTTTTTGAAAATTTCTTTCGTGAATATTCGTCACTATATCCCTATATTATGCTATTAAAATTTCGTGCGAAACAGAGACTCCTACGGCCTCCATCCAGACAGTCATTTTTTAACGGTAATAGAATTGCTAAAAACGACCCCGTCTGGATGGAAGCCGTAGGAGTTTCTGTTTCACATGAAGTTTTAATAGCATAATATAGGGATATATTGATGAAAATCCACGGAAGAAATTTTCAAAAAAAAATAAAAAATGGAGAAAATGGGGCGAGGGGAGCCAAGTTAGCTCCCCCTCAAGGGGGCAGCCCCATTTTACCCTAATTTGAATTATTGTGTTTGTATTTTTCTTGAATTTCGTTATAAATGCCGATTGTTTTGTAATCATTTGGGGTCAATTGATCTACACATTCTTAATAATATAATAAATATGAATCGAAGTATTACACAAAAATTATATTTTATTTACTTTAATTGAATGAAAGAATGTTGTCTTGATGAAAGATGATACGCTAAGCTTCTGTATATTTGAAGAAGACATGGTTAGAGTTACACCAAAGGTAAAGAAAAGACAAGAGTGCTCCAATGGGGTTACAACTAATACCAATCAATACTTTCCCTCTAGTTGGAGCATATATATGTAGCATGCTCAGCTTGAAGATATTTTTCCTCCAGTGGTTAAAGATCGTTGATCACAAACGGCTCTCCTAGATGTTTCTTTACCTCCATAATGCCTTCCAAGTCATCAAAAGTGAGGACGATATCGTCTAAATAAACATTGCCAGATTCGTTTTCCTATCTTTTATCTAAATAAGCATGGCTACAATTCTTTTTCCTATCTTTTGCATAAATAGGGAATGGTTGGACTCAGACTCTCAAGGACCTTTGATAGCTTCTAAAGCCACGTTTGAGGACTCTACTTAAGGTTGTAAATGATTTTTACTAGACACACCATCTGACACTTCTCCTAAATCTCAAAGCCAAGAGGTTGTTGCATTTAGACAACAACCTGATGAAGGGGTCAATCAGGTTGCACTGCTATTGAAAGCCGGATTTGAAATGTAAAAAAATGCATTGTAGGGGGAGAATATGTGAGATTAGTCGACCCCATACGTCTACGTAAAACTCTTAGCTATTAGCTTGCCTTTGCATCGAGCAATCAAACCATATGGATTGTATGTTACCGCAAAGACATGTTTGGACCCAATCACATTGCCATATACAAGTGGTTATACAAGTTGCCATGTCCTATAGGAGTAGAGCCTTCGGTATGGTATGCCACCTTTTGGAGTAATGTAGTGTCTCAATATGACTGTTGGCAATCTCTGTTATTGACTTTGCTTCGACGAATTGTCTATAGGATGCTCCAAGGTTGAAGGAGGACTCTAGATTATGATAGGATGTGTATACACTGCAGTTTGCTCTTTCAAACATTTGTCACATGAAGTGCATGTAGTGGTATCAATGGATGAAGATAAGTTGTATCTATACAAACTTTGTTGAGGGATTCACCTTGGTAGGAGAAGGTGTTGGCTCACTCCAAAGGAAACTAAGCCAACCATAGGAGAGTTCTCGGGACTTTGACGTGTTAAGGGAAGCCATAAATGAAAGAGTCGATTGCGCTACGAGCTTTTTGCTTGGTGTAGAGATTATCTCCACTAATACTCGAGCCTGAATCGATTGAACCCGTGGCTCAAGATGACATTCACGGATAGGTATCTGATCAAGTCCCAGAGACATTTGGGGACAAAGATACATGGGTAGTTGTACTTGAAAAGAAGGAAATCGATTCGAAGAAAGTGACATTGACGCTAATATAGTGAATCGATTCGAAGAAAGTGACATTGACGCTAATATAGTGCCTTAATGACATCAATCTTAGCATCAATAACCCTTTTGAGTCTCAGCATGCCCTAGGATCAAGAAAGTGAATACCCTTTTTCCTAGGTATAGAATCTCAATGGGCATCTGCTCATCAATAGCAGGGGAGGGTATACAACTGATTAGAAAAGCAGCGAGGAGCATCAACCACCTCCATTTGAGCTTGAAACATGTGGATGATGAGCAGAATATGATTAATATGAATAATGTGTCGATGCTTGCATTCGACACCGTTGTTTTGTTGTGAAGTATGAATAATCCCATGAGAGGGAAAAAAAGACAAGTCACATGAGAGGAACTCCTTGGCATTATTAGACCCAGAGAATGTCCACATTGACTATGGCACCAAATTCAGTTTTACTTCATTGAAAAAATTGACAATAGTGGATAAAAACCGGTCTTATTTTTCATTAAAAGATCCGAGAGACACTTGAAATATCCATCAACAAAAACATGATAAGAAAGATCACCCAAACAATTAAGTTGTCGAGGAGGCCCCCAAACATCAAGTTCAACCGACTCAAACAAATTAGTAGAATGAATAATACCATAGACAATAAAAGAGGTTTGGTGATGCTCCCGTAGTTGGCAGGCCGAGCTCAGAAGATGCTTCCCTAGTTGGCATGCCTTACTCTCTAATGTAGTGATGCGGAGAGATGGGGAAGAACACACTGATGCTCATGCAAACAAGGGTTATCTAGGCGATGGTGCCATAGTGCACTTGAAGAGGGAAAGAACTAAATCCCAGATTATGCAGTAGTAATCAGTGACTTGACCAAGTGTAGCCTACATCAATCGTTCTCCTTGTTAAATTGTCCTAAAAACAAAAGATAAAACATCGTATATAGCTCAACAATTAAGCTTTCGGCAAATCCTTCTATCTAAACAAGCTAATCAGAAACTCAGGAACAAAAAAGAATGTTATTAAGCCTCATATTAGGAGATCCTTCTCTTCACAACAATGAGTAGTGGCCTCAACATCAACCAACCAATCAACTTGAGAACCATGCTTAACAAAACAGGCAAAGGTACACAAGTGAATAACAACATCCATGTCAGAGGGATCACCTTGTTGGAAAGGTGTAAGCTACGGGAGTCAACAAACGAAGACAATGCATATAATTATTAAAGTTCCCCTTTAGACACCATCATAGATTGTCTACCATTGTCAGTGGTGACAACACATGCAACACGATTATGATCATGTTTGGCCCAATAGTCAGTCTTAGGATGACTGGATTTCCCATAAAATGTGTATTTGTTGTACCTTCATCCTTGATTTGAAGATGCGCAAGAGCAGTTTTGTGGCCTAGCTTGTCCTCAGTTGCATTACTGTTGGAGACAACCATGTTGTCATGTCTCCTTAAGTGTTGTTAATATTGAAGGCGTAATCATCTTTTCTCTGTAAGCAACATAGATGGGATCAAGCCCTGCAAAAAAACACCATAATCGTCTTGTGTTTGTGGTTTTCTTTCTGCTTTGGACATTTGCATCATGGAGTATGTGCATTGCTTTTTTGCAAATAAGGATTTTAGTTGTCATAGATATTCAGCCAGCGAACCATCAACTTGCATCAGATTCATTTTTTCATAGTAAGTCTGAAATACCATGCTTAAATTGTAGTTGTGTCCATACATTTCCTTTAGAGAGCTGTAAATATCACGTGGATTTTTATAGTAGAATAAATAAATGGCTAATCTTGAAAATGACAATCACCATGATCCAGTAGGGGCCATTGGAGGTGATGGAAGTGGCATTGGTCTTTGAGAAGGCAGATGTATGGATGCTGGTGGGAAAGGGGGCTCAGCTACCGAGTTGAATCAGACAATGTTGTCTTATTGAGAGGTAGTAGTCTAAGCCCCCTTTTATAAAGGTTTGGGTTAATGTTACACTAAAGATAAAAGACAGGAGCACCTTTGGAGGGGTTACACCTCATATCACTCGATAAGTTTAATTAAGATATTTTGTTCAACATGTTAATACATTTTTTTCTCAACATATAAATGAATGCATCACATTCGTAATTCTTTATAGGTAATTAATGTTGAGTATTATTCATTGCTAGACAATGATCCTTTGTCTTGATGTCTTTTATAAGTAACAACCAATTTAATATTTTTTCAATATTCATTATATATTTGCTCTTCGTAGTCTTCTAAAAGCAATGTTACATTTAATATAGTGTGCATTAATTTATGTCAATTCAAAGCATTTTATCATTTGTCGACGATTTCTAAATCTATTAGGATGTACTAGTCTTTTTAGCTTTGTTAGCTTGATGAGCGAAGTGCATGTATATAATGTTCTTTTATAATGTAGCACCATTGCCAAATTGTTCGTTGTAGCTATTACTGTTAGAAAATATGATGCGGAAGCAGAGAAATAAAGATAAAACATGAAGAACACAGAATTTAACGTGAAACCCTACTCCCTAAGGAGCGGGATGAAACCTCGGGAGAACGCCTCAAAGGGCTGATAATCTATTGCTTTTCTCTCTCGGGATACAATGGGTACGAGGGTCTATATATGGCCCCCGTTGAGTCTCCACATCTCGTAGTTGGTAGATGTTGGACTAAAGACTTGAATGTGGTAAATGGATCTTGGAGTGATCCATTTACCCATCTCCCACATAAGTCGCGCACAACATATACTCCAACCCTCCCCCCTCAAGCTGGAGCATGCAATGCTCAGCTTGGACAAACAGAAAGAAATCTCAACTCACAATACAGGATACTACAAACAATATCAACTCAACACGCACAACTGTCGGTTGCTGTCGAGGATGTTGCTTCTCATACCGTGCAGGTGAGGAGGATGAACAAGATGGAGTGTGAGTCAAATTAAATCTCCTCATCAGAGAGCATGTGCTCTGTATTGCGCCTGTCAGAGTCGTTGCAACTGAAAATGAGTCTCCACTTGAAGATCTCTGATCGCCACAACATGTGGACAACTGCTCCATCTCTTAAAAGGGCCGAAAAGAGCGTCGCTAATTATCCATACGCGGATCTCTGAAGATGGGTCTCTCTCATCGGGACCTTAAAGTGGGTTCTCTCTCATAGGACTCAGAGAATGGTACTCTACTCAAGAGTTCCAATGAAATCACATGAAAACCCTAGCCAACATGGCATGGGGAATGAGATGTATGCTCTGGAGTCTCTATGGAACTACATGAAAACTCTAACCTAAACACAAAAGATGGGGACCGCAAACAATGATGGCAAACAAGTGCACATATGAAAAGACCGCATACATATACGTGTCTGAGATTGGAGACTCGGAATCTGATCGTCGAGTATGAACAACTGTAAAGTCTTAAATCTGAATAATCTGGAATCTGGAAATCTAAATTTGGAATCTGACATGTAACTCTACACAATAACTCCCCCTTTCTCCCATATTGGTCGGAATGACAAACATCGACCAAGTTGGAAGAGGACAACAAAGACGGAGAAACAACTAAACATCACAAATGCCGATCTCATTCTGTTTTCTGCTTCTTTTTCCCCCTTTTTAATTATTCTAAAAAAATGATTTCGGCTATTTCCCCTCATTTTTTAATAGCTGACTCATTTTTTTCCACGTACATTTTTTGTCCGCACCTTTTTTTCATTTTTTAATATTCTTTTTCTGCAAAAAATCGTTTTCTATTTTTTTAACATTCCACCTTTTTTTTGAATTGCTCTTCCTTTTTTTTCATTGGACTCAATCGACAGCAGGCCCCCTTCTCTCTCTCTCTCTCTTTTTAACGATACGACCCACATGGGCCCTTGCAATAAAAAACATCAAGCTTGCAGAAAGCGGTAGTCGGTTGGTGGGGTCATTGACTAAGGATTAATCGGCAGTCTGGTGACTAATCAGATTTAGTCGGCTATTAATCGATTTTGATTTTTTTAATTAATTTAAATATATAAATCAATTTGTATACACATATTCTTATATATTTACATTAATTTATATATTTTCTATACTATCATAATGAAATAAAAGAAGTAATTGTCTTTAAATATAACATTAAGCATATTAGAATAAGTTTGCTTTTAAAAAAATCGAAAAACTAAAAAAAATCTCTATTTAAAAGTCAGCCGAGTAGTCGACCCGATTAGTCGGGTGGACTGACTAGGCCTAGTTGAGTCGGCTACCCCCCCCCCCCCCCCCCCCCCGACTCGACTAGTCAGACCGACTAATCGACCTAGTCGGTCGACTTTTACAATGAAAAACATTGTTTTTTTTAACGGAGCACACCCACTTGGGCCAAAGATGCTTATTCAGGGTTCCAAATTGGGAACCCTTCTTGAAAAATCCTGACTCCCCCATGGGGGAACCTGTTCAGTCGCCCCAATGGGGGTACCTGCTGGAGCGGAGATGCAGCACCGCCGCCCGTGCGAGGGAGATCTCACTGCTGGAACCGCCAAGGATGATAGGTAGCATCTGGAGGGCGATGCTTGGATATGAGGCATTGCACGGTGCGACAAGGGCTGCTGCGTAAAGGTGCGCAGACCCGGAGAGGTGGAGATCGACTTGAGGTTGCGCGCGATGCGCCACCTGGAGCTCGGCCTCCCGCTGCTAGGTGTCGGGAGATCGATCTCTTTTTTTCTCGGATCTGGAGAACACCGCACAAGGGGGAGTAGCACTGCCTAGGGCTGCGCCTAGAGGGTGGGAATGCCGTCAAGGAGGATGGGAGGTGCTAGAATCGCCTTGCACATGGACTACTGCCAAGTAGGCCCCGTGCCGGACTGGAACTGCGTGCATGGAGGAGAAGCCGTGGATGGGCCACCACACAGGAGATGGTTGGCTATCGAGGCAGGGTTTGCGAGGAGATGCTGTTGCGGATAGGTGTGCCATAGCCAGCGGAGATGGCTGGCTATTGAGTTGCACCTTGGCGGCATGGAGCTCCTGGATCTAATGAGAGAAATTGCAAGAAGGCACTGGAGGAGGCTTCGCTCGGAGATGCGAGACCTTGAATCTCTTGCTCCATCGTCGCCTGTTTTTTTTAACCCTAGAACTAAAATAGGGTTTCAAAACAGAACCCTAGAAATTGAATCTTGACCAGAATAATGAACGTCAAATGTTGATCTTCAAGAACAATCGAGAATGAATTTGATAATCGAATCTCGAATCAATACAAAAAAACATAAACTCCTCGAAATCGAACCCACTATGATACCATGTTAAAAAAATGATGCGGAAGCGGAATCAGGGAAACAAAAATAAAACATGAAGAACACGGAATTTAACATGAAACCCTACTTCCTAAGGAGCAGGATGAAACTACGAGAGAATGCCTCAAAGGATTGATAGTCTATTGCTTTTCTCGCTCTGGATACAATGGGTGTAAGGGTCTATATATAGTCCCCCGCTGAGTCTCCACATCTCATAATTG
Organism: Ottelia alismoides; assembly: GCA_037367405.1. NCBI lineage: Eukaryota > Viridiplantae > Streptophyta > Magnoliopsida > Alismatales > Hydrocharitaceae > Ottelia > Ottelia alismoides. The sequence goes on along the minus strand of JAZKJV010009073.1, from coordinate 149,020 downwards.
GTAGATGTGGGACTAAAGACTTGGATGTGGTAAATGAATCCTGGAGTGATCTATTTACCCATCTCCCACATAAGTCACGCACAACATATACTCCAACAATTGCTATATAAAAATATAGGCATGTCGTCAGCTGACATGCACATTTTTTGGTGTATATGTTTCACACCCTTGTTTACAAGGGTTTTGTTTAACTCTCACACCTTTGATTTGACACATTAAGTGGCCTTCTTTGTATGTGATCAAACCACTATAACCAAGATTCTTTCATTTTATCTTCCATAGATGTCACCAACTTTTTGTCTAATACTCATTGTGAATGCAATCTTATTTGTACCAGCTTAAACGGGCAGTGCATATGCCTACCACCCAAAAGACCAGGATTATTCAAATCCCCCCATTTGGGGGTTACGTTAGGTAGTTGACAACCAATGTAGAAAATAGTCGAATCTTTAACATGGATTTGAGCAAGAATCTATGTAGCCGACCCTACTTGTAGTAGGAGAAGCCTTTGCTATACTCTCATTGTGAATGCAATCTTTGTGTGGCCGCACATCCATCAAAACATCGTCATCTCAGCTTCATGCATTCTCTGCTTATGTATGCAGCTAATTGTCCAACACTGGCTTCTATAAAGTATTGCATGTTTCACTGCAACTTTATTGTATTTCCTTTGAGAGTTGATAGTATCTTTTTACAGCAAAGAGCACTTGGAATTTTTCTCCACTTCATTTACTCTGCATTATTTTAACAAGTGACATCTCAATTGCTCTATCTCTTTAAAAGATGGGATATAAGTATTCTAAAGCACCCATCTGCAGAATGAATTATCTCATGCTTTTCTTTCATCATATCTCTAACTTGTCATTGAACTCGCTGTGAGAAATTATTTGGATTCTCCTTCCTTTGTATTCTCGTTCATTTCTGTTACCTGATATGGAGTTATGCTTATCTTAATAGCCGTATTTTTGTAAGGGTAAAATGGGGCTGCCCCCATGGGGGAGCTAACTTAGCTCCCCCCGCCCCATTTCGCCCGTTTTTTTTATTTTTTTTGAAAATTTCTTCTGTGGATTTTCATCAATATATCTCTATATTATGTCATTAAAATTCATGTGAAACAGAGACTCCTACGGCCTCCATCTAGATGGGGTCGTTTTTAGCAATTCTGTTACCGTTGTAGGAGTCTCTGTTTCACACGAAATTTTAATGGCATAATATAGGGATATAGTGATGAAATTCCATGGAAGAAATTAATAAAAATAAAAAAACTGGGCGAAATTACGCGGGGGAGCCAAGTTAGCTCCCCCCAAGGGGCAGCCCCATTGAACTCTTTTTGTAATCCTCTCTTAAATCCTATACTATAAAAGAGAGGTCCATAGCTTGATAATAATCAACTCATTCCATTCATTCCTTTCCTCCTACTTGATATCAGAGTAACAGTCCTAGCCAATGATCAAATATCCCATCCAAATAAGCCTTCATCTTTTCCACCAAAATCCTAGATGCAAAGGGGCTCATAGTATCTTACCTGCGCCACTGAGCCCCAACAAATTGTCACTGGCAACATCCACTAACAACACCAAGGTGCTGGCGCCAACAATCGGTAGCGAACAACATCCGAAGTTCCTATCACCGGCTACCCCAACATGAGCCGGCAGTAGTAGCGCTTACAGGTGCCATTGGTAACACCAAGCACTATCGACAACATCTAGCTACACCAAATTTTTGGTAGCTGCACCACAACATTGTTACCATCACCAAAGCATTGATAGCAACTAGCAACACCATAACATTATTAGTAACACGTTGCCAGTGGTGATTGGGGCTCATTTTCAGGGCAACCAGGTCTGGTTGCAGATCATAAACAAAATTTCCCTCTCTAAACATGTGCATACCCCCACATTCATGATACTCGTCTGATTCACCATCCATATATGAACCAAAGTTTAGGTTTATACTCTTCTACATGTCAGTTTTCTTAATTCTCTCTCAGTATGAATGACGTGACATACAAAGGATCCTTTCAAGAAGACAGATTACTATGATATATGGAAACTTGTCCATGATCAAGTTATGAATTTGATCTCCGTTAACATGAGCAATCTATGGCAACCAATTTGTTCTACAAGGAGTCAATATGAGACATGTGGGAGGAGTTAGCCTATACATTCTCCCGACTGAGGACAAAATCCGGACTGACTGATATTTATACGTGCATCTTGTCATTTAATATTACGATTATATGACTAGTTTCAGCCTGCATGTGCTCCCAAACAAGTTCATGAACATGTATAATAGCATGCTTATAAATTTCTCTAGTGGTCTGGATTCCTAATATGAGATTGTAAGCCAACCTTACAAATTTCTCTTTGGTTTAAATTCCTACCATCGGATTGTAAACCATTTTCTCTCTATTAATGTGGATCCTTTTTGATGTGCCATATTTGCCTGACTTTTGTAGCTTGATGCTACCCAAACTACCCAATCATCATCTATAGAGAGTTCTACACTTGCCTTCATTGTCCAATGAGGTAGAGATCATATTGTAACTCACGACCGAGGTCGTGGAGGTGATGCTGGACGTGATCGTGGGCATGCTTACCCATTGTGTATATTGTTAGCAAACAAAGAATCCCTTGATTGATGCGAGACAAAGTTTGGGCTATGTTGCTACCTCTTATTCAATATCCTGGAGGAAGCTATGTTGGGTTGCAAGTCATCATTGATACTTGTCCAGGCTCATCACCATTCTGATATTGACTGCAACTTTGAGGACTCCATACATTATAGGAGCAAGGTGGCAAACTCCTACAGCTTACTATCACTTGTCCAAACACTAGATATGTTGTTAGTAGAGCAAATCAACATAAGAAGATTTATTGGTTCAATCACTGACATGATGTGCCATTTATCCTGTGCTACTTAAAATGCTTGCTCGGAAAAGGGCTCTTCTATGCCCTTCTTGGATAAATGTTTTTATTCTAATGCTGGCTATGACAACTCTCCTGATGACAAATGTTCTAGTACTGGATTTGCCACCTCTTTTGGAGGCATCTGATTGATTGGAGGTGCAAGAAGCAGATGGTTGTTTCTTCATATAGTGCCGAGTTCTAGAACAAAGCCATAGCTCAAGCTACTTGTGAGATTAGTTGTCTTACCTCTTCCTTGAATTGGTTTTATATCAAAGTTCTCGTTCCTCTATGCTGTGGCAACGGGCAAGTCTGCGCCCGATATTGCCAACAATCCTGTTTTTCACGATGTATCAAGGACACTAAGTTAATTGTTATTTTATCAGAGATGCGGTACAGCCATGAAAGATTTCTGCACCCGTATATCTTCATGGTCTGTTTGGTTGTAGGGTTACTTCAGGCACTTCCAAGAAAGCACCATTCTATTGCATATGCTCCAACTTGAGGGATTGTATGGAAAGAAATATATACTCTTTCCTTTCTTTTTTACCTCTTGGAATATTTCTGTAATCCTCTTAAACCTTAGCAAGGTATATTTCTGTAATCTTAAACTCGACACATATCCTCTCCTATATAAGAGAGGTCTATAGCTTGTTAATAATCAACTCGTCTCACTTTTCCCACTCAATCATTTCTTAATGACCACCCGAAGTCCCTATCTTTTGAACTTCTAAATAAATCCTTGGCATTTTCAAGTGGAAGGAAACAATTCTGCTTAGAGCTGGTGTTCTAGTTTCTTTTCTTTAGTATGGAAAGAATGGAGGAGTGATCGGTATTTTTTTGCCTCAACTTCTTCAATTATTTGTATTTATATTTTTGTCTAAAAAACTTCAATTATTTGTCAAAAAATCCTGAAACTATGTCACAGGGATATGGAAGTGTCTTACTTATAAATCTCAATGCTGTTCTGATTAATATATAATCTGATATAGTCCGTTCCTGTTCTTGCATATGACATGCATAATTAATATCATTCATTCTTATAAATTGTGAACTAACTTGCGCTGCTTCAATGCGATTACTTCCATCACAAGTCCTCTTGTAATTAGATAATGCTATTTGATTCTTTCAAAAGTCGACTCAGAATAGTGTACATGCTAGTGTAAATACCAGCAAATGTTGCTCCTGTTGTAAATCCACCGCATGAGCATCTAATTGCAACTTAATGTTTTTCAGGTTGTTAGTTCGTTAATAATCAATCTGAGACGGGACCTACCATGTCATGCCTCATTGATGGGCTACCAGATGCTGTTGCACTTCGATGTCTTGCCCGTGTTCCGTTGTTCTTTCATCACCACTTGCAACTTGTCTGCCGCTCTTGGAGAGATGCCCTTCGTAGTCCTGAGATTTTGAAAGTTCGACGTGAAATTGCTGGTTCTGAGGAGTTTCTCTGCGTATTGGCATTCGATCCAGAAAATGTCTGGCAAATATATGATCCTTCAAGGGATCTATGGATGACCCTACCCATATTGCCAACAGACATTAGGCACCTTGCTCGTTTTGGCGTGACTTCTGTTGATGGCAAACTCTTTGTAATTGGCGGCGGCAGTGACAATGTAGATCCTTCCACCGGTGACCATGATGGAATATTTGCAACCAATGAGGTTTGGTCATATGATCCCCTCATTCGCCAGTGGTCCAAGAAAGCTCCAATGCTAGTGCCTCGTGCAATGTTTGCGTGTTGTGCATTGAATGGCAAGATAGTCGTTGCTGGTGGTTTCACAAACTGCAGGAAAACAATTTCGCAAGCCGAGATTTACGATCCAAAGAAGGATGTCTGGAACGCGCTACCTGATCTCTGCCATACACGGAACTCGGCTTGTTCTGGTGTACTTGTTGATGGAAAAATGCATGTCTTGCACAAGGGCCTCTCAATGGTGCAGATACTCAAGGAAGAGGATCACTGGGTTGTTCAGGATTATGGGTGGCTTCAAGGACCCATGGCTATAGTAGGCGGGCAGTTATATGTTCTGAGCAATGGCTTGATCTTGAAGCAGACAAATGAACAAGGCCCAAGGCCCACGGTCAGCACAGCGTCAGAGTTCCACAGCAGGATTGGCTTCGGGATGATTGGCTTGGGTGACGATATATATATCATAGGAGGTGTAATGGGGCCAGGTCGTACAAACCAATGTATAAAGCAGCTCTCCGATGTGGATGTTTTAGCTGTTGCATGCGAAAGACCACAATGGAGACAGGTCGCACCTATGAGTCGGTGTCGAGGGAGCATTCTTGGCTGCTCTTTGCTCAGGGTTTAGGTCTGTGAGGCATATTTGTTGGTTTCTACAATATAATATGTTGTGGTATTGCCAAGGAAGGGAGCTTCTGCTTTTACATGATCCGCCATTCTTGGTTACTTGTCAGACCATGCTGGCTGAGTTGTTGTATCTTCGGTCCACCAAAATATGGATTTCCAGAATCTCAGTCGGAGGAATCTGTTCTTAACAGATGATTAACGTTGCTGTTAGTAATGATTGTGATGATAGATACTTTTTTATACAAATCTTTTGTATATTTGGGTTTACAAATATGCGGAGATTATGCTGTAAGATGTTTTTTTCTTTAATCTTCAGCGATTAGATTATATTGTAGCATCCCAGTTCAGTGTTAAGTGGATAGTATTGGGTTTACACTATTGTTTTTTTTCTTCTAGAAAATACTTGTACCTCTAGAGCATGGGAGTGGACATGTGATTTATGTTAAGTTGGCAATCTGGGTTGGGAACCTGTCTTGAAGAGAGGAGCGACGAAATTGGAGTTATTTGAATGCCTATGTTTTTTTTACTGAAAGAAATGGGACTTTTATATTTGTACTCGTGCAAATCCTTTTAATCACGCTGAAGGCCTTACATAGTTCATATTTACATTTTAGCCTCTTCAAGCCTTCCATAGACATCTTTGCCCATGCCTTTAAAATCTGTTTGTCAAACAGTTATAGTTGACTGTTAGGTTTCAAAAACCAAATCGGATATCAAATGGACTGGTATCGATTCTGGGACTTTTATTGTTTAATTGGTGATGATGTCAACAATTGGCAAAAACTAGAAAAAATATTGTCTTGTTCGTTTGGTTCAACCTTGTTGAACCGAGCTGGATCGATACTTTGTATAATAAATATATTTTACGGTTTTTTACACTGTGTCCTAAGTTTTTTTCAATCACTTATACTCTTATTTTTTTAACAATTACATGTATGCTACTATATTTTTACAAAACTAATAGTAGTGTCCTTTTAGTAGTACTCTTGTATTCCTATATTATACCATCATTAGGATGATATTGCAAAATTTTCAAGAATATAGGATCACAAGTGTAATTGCTAAAAAAATATTATTAGAAAAACTTGAAAGGGCATAATAATTTTTTTTCAAATGCATATAAATGCATATGTATTATATGAAATTAACCATTTTAAAATTATTTAAACTCCAATTGATGACAAGTGTTGCTAATTCTAATGGTGTGATTATGATAATTTCTTTTTTACATGGAGACATTGTTACTACTATTGGAAGGGGACAACCTCATGTACAATTCAGTGAGAGACAATGTTGTTGCTATTGGTATGTCCAAGCTTAGTATGTTTAGGACTTGGCAAGCACTTCGGAACAAAATTACTTTCGTCCTACTCCTAAGCTCTTGGTTCTTTTGATTGCAAGGGACTAGCTGGCAGTTTCTTTTTTGCTTACCTTAGATGATGAATAATGACTTTTTTTCACCAACAAAAAAAAGGAATACTTTGCCGTCTTCAACCTGCACTCAGCCCAACTTGGGTGTCTTTCTCTCCCCATTTTTAGTTCATAGGTATGGACCAGTTGGAAAGTTAGAGTTTAATTTCAGGGACAAAATCAGGAATTTTATAAAGGACACTTTCTGTTTTGTCGAGTCCTGCTTTGATATCCGGTTTGATGGTTGTACATGCTAAAAATCCAGTACATTCTGTTTCGTTTTTCATCCCCATTTTTCGCAGCACTTCTGGGTTACTCATTTTGTTAGGTTTCGACTTCTCCGCTATGATCTCCCCAGTAGCTCATATAGGAGCTATTGGCGTTTCATTCCTATTCATGGGTATGATGTTCAATATTCAAAATGAGGAAATTTATGAAAAAGTCTTGCGCTATTTACCAGTGAGTAGTCATTGGACAGATCTTTGGGCGGGAAATGTTCTTCATTTTAGATAATGAAACCATTCCATTACTACGAACCCAAAGAAAGGGCCACACACACAATTATTATGTTGCATAGTCATGGAAAAATAATTGTATTCATGATATGTTTTCAATAGAGTTAATATTTTAAAATAAGTCTTTTTCAATTTGATAATCTTACTATTTAAATATATTATTAATGTTATAATTTCAAATATATTATTATTTCCAATGATGATTTTTAAGATTGGATAAATCTAACAATTTAAGCCTATAAATTCGTCCAAAGACACCTGAATTATCAAATGAAATTTTTGAAACAAAAAAGTTCATGATTAAAAGAAATAAAATAAAATTTTTTATTTAAAAGGAATGTTAGAAACAAAGGGAGAGATAAATGAACTTAATATAATTTATATCAAATACTTAAATTTTTTGATACTTTTGAAGTAAATAGATAAACTATATAAAATAAATTAAAACTGAAGGAGGTAGATTCGAACCCTAGTCTCCAACAAAATAAACATAATAGTGATTCACTATACCATTAAATGACTTTACAACTTTTCTCCAACAGTTCTATTTACTATATAATAAAAGAAGGCTATATTAAAAACGTAATACATTGCATAAGCGGCATATGATAATCAAGGAGGGGCCATGACCCTTCTATGACATATACTAGTTCCATCCCTGTTCAATTTCCAACAGATGGGGGAACTTGAGGGCTTCACATTGGTGGCCTTTGCGAATCGATTAAGGTCATGGTCTTTATGTGGAAGTTGCCGCAACGACCGTAGAAGTTATCGGTTTGATAACTTGGATGGGCCAAGTCAGAAAGTAGTCCCAAATCCACTTCTATTTCTGCAGCTAGTGGGTCGATCCGAAGATCGATCGACTAACAGGGATCAATCGACCGATGCGATCGCTGATCAACTTCAATCAATCGACTAACTAAGAAACCGGTTGCCTAACTCGGGGAAAACATCACAACCTGGTGCGCTTTTTTGGAGCAACTTTCGATTCTGTTTGACCATGAAATTGATGCAATCTGCAATCTGCAATCTACTTGTTGATGAAGACGAGCATTTGAACAAGTATTTGAAAGGTGAAAATGGTGTTGATGCATAGGAATGTGTTGGACATAGAAGCGTCACTGCAAATGTGTAATATAAATGGTGCGTGTTTACGTTAACGATACATTTTGTCCGATACAGATATAGATATATGTGTTATTATATCCTTATCTTTTTTAAATATGATTACATATGGTGTTACATATATTTACAAATATGAAAAATGCGCTCCTACATCTTTAAATATAGTCATGGATATAAAATAAATACAAATCGGATAAACATAAAAGTATAAAAAACAAATATGGTACCTGTGATCTATATTTCATACCAAGTATAGAAAACATGGTGCAAGAATGCATAAGAATTTGTTATTACATGTATATAGATAAATGCATGATTATGTTTATATACAAAAACATATACACTGATACCGATATCTATGGATATATCAACGTGATATCCATATCTATTTTAAAACAAATACTGGGATCAAAGTTCGTAACGGATACTGATATATTGTGTTATCTCTTCGCTCTGCATGTTTTCTCAATCGTTCACCCATCTTTCTTAAGTTATCACTACAAGAAAAATGAGTTTTGATCACGGAATGTTGTTACGGAAACTTGTGGCCACGATAATTCCGTAGCCACTAGTTTCTCGTAACTACAATCTGTGGTCAAAGTCTTCATACAAAAGTTGTGGTCATGACAAGTTATGTAATCACTTGTAGTGGCCACAACATATTCATGGTTAGAGAACTCTCGCGACGAGACCTGTAGCTACGACTACTGGTTATGACGTGTTGTGGTCAGATCCCAATTCTGTAGCCACAAACCCCATATCCGTGGGCATAGTTCTGCAGCGACAACTTGTTTTTCTTGTAGTGTATGTAACACGGATTATTTACTCTTATTGTGAATGCTAACAAGATTATTTTTTTCTTAGACATGTATGCGCATTAATTAAGTTTTATTTGAGGATTACTTCAGGGCAGGCAATGCAGGATTTTGCTTAACTTAAGTGTATTAATGCAATGAATATGTGGGTGGTCTCCCAGCTAAAAATGGATGGCAACAAAGAGAAGCTTCATCTGTATGGCCTGTGACAGGTAAGCTTCTGGAGATGATCCCAACAAATAGGAGACATGCCAACGTGGAAACCCTAACTGCTTCACAAGGTGTCCATGGTGCAAATTGATTGTCTCCCTCTTATGGCGAGTAAAGTGTGGTAGTCTTGTTCCTTAACCTCCAAAAAAACATCTCAAGACAACTCCAGATGGGAGCAGATCCTCTGCTGTAGTGAAAATCATGTTGTCAAAAAATCATGTTGTCGAAAAATCCTCCTTTTTTAAAAAAATCATGTTGTCGAAAATCCAACTATAATGGAATGAATCTACAAATAATGTCCTGCATACTTATCAAATCTCGGCCAAATCCGACATTTCTAGCTATTTCGTCGTAATGGTCATAGAAAAGTCAACATTTAAGGAACTTAAACATGTTTAAAAAGGGATCGGATTTTTAACCGTTAAGATGAAATAGTTAGAAATGTTTGATTTGAGCGAAATTAGATATTTGTATGTGACATTATTCACTGACTCAATCCTTAGAGTGTGTTTGGTACAGGATTAGGGCGGGTTAAATTGGTAGAGTGTAACCCATTTTCGTGTTTTGATGTTTGGAATGAGAATTAAACTGGGGATGCGTTTGAAGTGAGGGTTTGTTGTGATATGATTGTATTGAAGTTTGAAAAAGTGAGTAGTTATTGATGCGATTGTATTGAAGGTTGGGAAAGTAAGTAGAAGTGGAGTAGTTTATAATTTTTATATGATATGATGGTATGATATATTATTTTGTAATGGAATTGATGATGGAGAATCGATTTATTTAATTTTTAAAAAAGAGAAAAAGTGGGGCCCACATGAGAGAGAGAGAAGAGGTGGGGTTAAGGAGGGTAAACTCCCAAAGAGGAGAGTTTACCCTCAAACCGAACGGGACCTTATGGTTGGACTTTTGAAAACATCTTTTTTATCAAAAGAAGAAGAAGGAGCACAACATTCCATGTTGTAGTTCTCACTACAACGGAGGATCTGCTTCCACTCTACCTTATATGCTATTGGAGTATCAATGTTCTTCCTGAACTTACAAATGTATGAATTTGAGTCCCAAGCTAGTCGAAAGGTGAAAATATGATCCTCCACTACTCAATTCACGCAACATCATCTGAACGAGCGGAGGATCACGTTGTTGCCTATAAGATAGATAGGCTGAGACTCAAATTGTTACATTTGTAAGTCTGGGGACCACATCAATGTGACTATCTTCAATGCAAATTAGTCTATCATGTGGAGGCACGTGTACATCTCCCACCCAAGGGCTGCTTTTGGAGCGGTAGGACATTGCAACCGTGGCGTCTAGAGACGTGTTGAATGAAGAGACACTTTAGACCCATATCGACTTTATTGACCAGAAGAAGAAGAAAAGGAAGAGGGTGAGCATGACCCACATCACTGAGATGGATACATATATATATATATATATATATATATATATATATATATATATATATATATATATAATTAGATGCCTTGCGCCATTAGAGGTCCCAACAGATTTCCTTTCTCGCATCTTATTAGCCACCTAATACGCCACCATGTTTGTTATATCTGTCCGTGTACACGTCAAGAATTTTGATCAATTTAAAACTAATTGGGGTACATAAGAGCTTCATGTGATAAGCATGGAGATGGAGGTCCATCTACTGCCCGTTAGTCACGTCCATTACGTGCGTTGGGTTGGGGTATTAAGGCACACCGCACTATCATCAGATCATTCCTTGAGACTCGTCTCCATCTAATTTCTTACCATCAATTTTCATGGAAATTTGATGTAGTTTTTACATGGAAAGATACTCATCCAAATTTTCGATATTACGCAGAGAGGATCTTCTGCTATTAGCACCTGTTGTAATGCAGAAGATCGGATGACTTCGAGATACATGCCGACCATTCCCGATCCTCTTTGAGGATCGTCGTCTCATCTCTATTCAACGAATCCCTTACGTTACAGCATGGGCTCTTCCAGTAAAAGATCCATTTCTGAAATTATGAGTCCTTTTTTTATTGTACAATGTAGATGTGTTGATTATTTGCTGGACGTGACAACTTTCGTTCATTTAGTGGCACGTTTGGTAAAATGGCAGGTTTGGTAAATACATGCAGTTTAAAAATTACAAAAAAGGGCCTAAATTGTATGCCGGTTAGATGCCTCGATTTTTGAATGTAACGAAGAGGGTCTTGAACTTTCAACTTGATGTCGACATGTAAGGGTTACGAACGGAGTTTAAAAATCGGACCGGATAGACTGGTCAGACCAGTTGGATCGGGAACTGATTCCGATCCGGTCGGTTTCGGCCAGTTCTAGGTAATTATTTTTAAAAAAAGAAAATAAAAAATCGGGTTAGACCGGTGATCGAACCGGGTTGACTCGAGTAGTTGGACCGAGTTGACTCGTATTGACCCGGTTTTGATGGTTTAGTATATTTTTAAAATAAAGGTTTAAATAATGAAATAATAGGTTTTTCGTCACTTGTACCCTTCTTAGCTTCTGTGATTTCAGTTATGTCCCTCTCTTTTTTGGAATATAACTAGTGCCACTACTTTCTTGGAGTAATTTTCTGGAAGCAACTATCAATAAATTATTACAATATTATATTCATATATAATGCTAGAAAATGTGACTATCTTTTATGAAGTTTTATTCGAAATAGATAATCATGTTTTTCTCTTGAAAGATTTGACATTTTAAATGATTATTTCATTGATATATAAATACATATTTACATATATGTATCCGGTTTTATCGTTCAAAAAACCGGTTCGGCCGGTCGGATCAGTAAATTAAGTCCGGTTCGATTTTTTCCAAGTCAATAGAATGATGATGTTATGCTGACATCATCACCGTCTGATCGATTGGGACGGACGATCCGATCCGATTGGACCAAATCGAAGAATAACCGATTCAATGTCCGATTTTAAAACCTCGGTTACAAAAAGCGTATGGAGGTTTGTATTTGAGATAAAAAAACATCAGGTCCTTCTTTGTTATATTTAAAAAATAGGATTCTTAATTGAGAATCAATGTATAGTTGAATCCTTCTTTTGTAATTTACCCTAATTTATAATCTAGGACTTGTGATGCATCATCGCACATTGTTATTGAAGTGTCTAAAGGAAAGAGTTAAAAATCACGATACAAAAAGTTGATGGTACAGTAACTCAAATCTATCATCTATATGAATGTGACGTGAGGAGACCAAACTAAAGATCTTTGATTTATTTTAATTTATTTTTTTAATTTTTAACAAGGTGGTCATAGATTATTCACGTAGAGGTTGTCTAGTTTGGAAGAGTCTCTATATAAAGTACTAAAAATTAAGTTATAGCGACGGTTTTGAAAAAATCCGTAAAATTAGTTGTTGTTAAATATATAATGATGATATTATTCGTTGCGAAATTAAGTTTCATACTCAAAATTAGCAACGAATATCATATATGTTGTTATATCAATAGCAACAGTCCACATAGCGATGATTATCGTTGCTATTTTTTCAAAATTTTGATTAATCGTCGCTAAATTTTTAACTAAAAAATAGCGCCGATTAGTTGAATTATGATTTGACCGATTTTTTGTCGATTTCGCTCGAACGACTTTTGATTCACAATCACTTGGTCGATTTAGGTTATCTAATGTTGTCAGATAACTTTATTGGGTTAATCAGACCCAAATCGGATCGAGTCCGGGTTTGATTGGAAACCGGATGTTACAATTATACAAACCTCAAAGGGAGTCTCGTCCTCAAGACTCAAGTCAAGGTCATTAGGTGTTCTTGTTTGGATTTCATATGACCATAAAAACTTCAAAGGGTTTTGAACTCATAAAAACCTCAAAGAGAAAACAAGCCATATATTTTAACATATATCTAATTACAAAAGCTTGTTTTCTCTTTTAGACACATCAACTAATAGTATCTTTCATTGTGCACTACTTATTTCTTCATTATTTTAGACCTATATACTTTGTCCATTTTAGGTATCATATAGTTAGTAATCTAAAAAGTTTGATCATGATAACTGATGATATTGATCTAAACAGTTTGATCCACGGTACAATTGACTTCATATTCCGAAAGAGATGCCAATCTTCTTCGCAAACTGATGTTTGTTTGATATCCTCTACATAGAAATAGAGATTTTGAGTTATAAGAATGGTCAAGTTAAAGAGTTAACTTAATGAGGTTGAGATAGATTTAAGTCACGCATATGAGCGGAACCACATATGCATCTAAATTTCTGAGTATGTACACTTGGCAGACGACTAGGGTGATGCCATAACAAAGTCCATCTACTATCAAGATGATGTGCATACAAGAATATATGAGATTTGTGATCTCTTAAAAGCATTATACATGTTTATACATGATACACCGAAGACAAAGCTTACTCTAAGGTAGCGTTTGGTCCGCGGGTTACCTGCGGGTTAGGGGAGTTTACCCCCCTTAACCCACATCCCCCTCTCTCCCCGTGGGCCCCACTTTATTCCTTTTTAAAAATTAAATAAATCAATTTTACATCATCAATCCTATCAAAAAATAATATATTATACCATCATATCATATGAAAATTATAAACTACTCCACTTCTACTCCATTTTCCAAACTTCAATACAATCACATCACAATAACTACTCACTTTTTCAAACTCCAATACAATCATATCACCTCAAACCCACTTCTAACCCACCCCCAGTTTAACCCTCTATCCAAACACCAAAACACAAAAACGGGTTACCATCTACCAGTTTAACCCACCTTAACCCGCCAACCAAACGCACCCTAAGATATTGGTGCAAAACGAATTCCACAATGGTCAACCTATTTTGGAAATATGATATAAATTTGAGAATATCGACATACATTTTTGGAAGAATGTGATTCATGTTACCATCCAATGATCAATTGAGATTTCTTAGAGAAATAATGTAGACTGTATTTACAATGTATGAAGCTTTTCATGCTTAACTCCACTCGACAAGTGTTCTTAACCAATAGTCATTCTTCAATTGTTTGGATAAGAATTCATTATGCCTCCTATTCTTATACCTCCTCTAAACATATTAAAGGACCCTTTTGAATTCCATTTCGACATACACTATCAACAAAATATATTTATACTCACTTACACTCAAATATATTCTTTAGTGCATTCATTGTTCGCCAAGAAAAATCTAGCAAAGATGTTGTCTGGTTTTCATGTTCTTACGCTCTCTTGAGCTTTCTCCAAACTGGTGTTGCACCTATTTCTCAGGTTACTATTTTTATTCATTTTATATTTAAAAAAACTTTATTTAGAATATTGTATTTATCTTTATTATTGTTTAAAAGATATTTTGTATGAAGGAATTTTTTCATGAACGGAAGATAAAACCTTGCTAAGGTTGTGTACTTTTAAACTACTTGTCTAACCATGAAAGCTACCCTCATGAGAGCTTGTACGAGCCAACCCTTATCTATAATATCAAAGAAATTATCAAGCTTGGCAAGCTTATATATAGTGGGGAAGAGTCAACCCTGACATGAACCGAGGGAAGTAGAAATCGAGGATGGAAAAGAGAGGGGATTTATAAAATGGATTTTGATTTGAACATGGGAAGTACATTAGCTTCTTATTAATAAATACTTCAACCCACTGTAAGCTTAAAATAGTAAATGTGCTATCAAGTTTCCGCCTCGCGCTTTCTTCCAGATGTGAAGGACTTGTATGTTTTAAGCAAATGTTTGACCAGTCGGATGCTCGGAGGAGGATACTCATATTTATCAAATTATCTCTTATAGGATCAAATGTGACAAGGTAAGAAACTTGCTCTTGGCTGAACTGGAGAGGAGTCTCGCCGGGTGAATTGAATAGAGCAAAGTCGATTTTCGTGTTGAGCAAGCTATCAATCAGAGTAAGTTTGTTTTGCTCCAGCTGCTCAAACTCTTTGTTTCTTTGTCTTGTCGATGTACGATAAAGATATTTATGAAAGGCGTTATAGTCAAATGAGTGTTATACTTATAGCGAGTATAAGAGACAATGAGGTACTTTCATTAAGAAAGGAGTGGTGGTCTGTGGACATAATTCATTCAAAGAAAGAAGGAGCCAATCTCAAGCGTAATACGAAGAAACAAAGAGTTCAAACAAGGATGGGACGAGCTTGTAAGACATGAGGAGGCCAAGCTCAAGCGCAACATGTGTCCATTGTGTATGGTGAACCTTCATAAATATGTGTGCATCATGAATTACTCTTATGATTGTTGTTTCTAATTATTTGAGTTTTTTTAAGGATTTTTACAACATGAACCGTAAAAACTTTATAAATTACCTTTTCAACCTTGTATTCATTGTAATTATCACTTAAACCCTACAAACATGTCAAATCTTACACTACAGACCCTAGTGGACTCTGTGACTCCTGTAAAGGTTGTGGTGTAACAGTTGGCAAGTTTAAAGGGTTTGTTTTATAATAACCATGAATACAAGGTCGAGAAGGTAATTTAAAAAGTTTTTAAGGTTTGTGACTTAAAAATACCTTATTTTAAATTGATCATATTTCTACTTAAGCGCACTTCAACCCCACTAATGGATGTTTGCTACTATTGCAGTAAGTTGGGCCTATGGAGTATGATTGTCCAGACTAACAAAAGTTCCTAGAGAAAGACAATGGTAAGTAATTGGCATATAATATATCTACAGAAACATTGAAAGCAACTTGCTTATTGGACGAGAAAGTAGCTGGAATCTAATTTTTTATGCCTCCGCTCATATTTGCAATGTGATTCATTTATTTCAAAAGATCAGAAAAAAGATAATCAAGGGATCATCATCTAAATAGAATCTGATGGAACTTTTGCAATAACTGATGTTGAAATCTATAAACTTCCATTTTTTATGGCAGGGTCCTCATCTTAAAGAATGTTTATGTATTTCAAATGTTGGAAGGAACTTATTATTTGTTTCTAAGCTCATTGGATATGGATATTCTTTTTTATCCACCTTTATGATAAATTTATTTTTGAAGTTTTCCTAGCATCGGGTGGACGATATGAACTAAATGAATATGTCATGAGAGTATCAAGTACTTGAATCATCCTCATAAGAGATTAAGGGAGGACGAGCTGTTGTCAGGAATCAACTATTAGGACATGTCTCTATGATAAGCTTAATAAATTGGTAATAGATTGACATTTAGATTTTCTAAATGTCCAAACCTTACCAACCTATGAACATTGTATTCAAGGAAAAATATCTAGGGCAAAATATGTGAGATGCAAATATATTTTAGATCTCATATATATCGGTGTATGTAATTCATTTAATACTATAAATTGTAATGAACATAAATACTATGTGGCATAATTTTCTTAGTATAGTTTTGTTTTCTTATAATGTGACGAGTCAAATTTTTTGAAAAGTTAAAAAATCGTTGTTTGCTGAAGAAACAAACCAAAAGGAAGATACACATAATTTAATCTGATCAAGGCAGTGGATGTCTATCAGATGAATTCAAAAATACTTGAAGCAGAGAAGAGCTGTTTCTATTACCACTTCTCCGTAATATCCTCAAATCAATATAGTTGCACAGATACGCAACTGAACCATACTAGATATGGTAAGATGAATGGTGAGTACAACACAATTTCCGTATAGTAAAACATGCGGTAGAAATCATGGCATATGTACTAAATAAAACTCCAAGGCAAGTCAACACCAAAAATCCCTCATTAGATTTGGTTTGGAACCAAGTTGTGTGAAACACTTAGGCCGTGTTCGGTAGGAGCATAAGGGGGAATGGAATAAGGGGAATAAGCCCCCAACACGCTTCCCCGTGGTTCGACTATTCCCCATTATTTCATCTTATTTCACTCTTATTCCTATCTTTATCTCACCTTACCTACCTTTATTTCACCGTATTCTCCTTATTCTTATCCTCCAGCCGAACGGAGAATAGACCCTTATTCCCCTTATTCCCCATCCTTATTCCTGCTTATTCTCCTACCGAACGGGCCCTAAGGATTTGCAGACTTTTGGTCTATGAAAAAAACATGGATGCAAATAAGCTGGAATTTCATACGAGAGAATGTTACTTCATTGGATTCGTAAAGAACTTTATTAGATACCTACTTTATGATCATGATGCTCAAAAGATATTTGTCTCTAAAATGTAAAATTCTTAGAGAACAAAGTCCTTAAGAACTAAGATAACAATGTAGAAAAAGAATTTATTGAATCCATAAAACAAGATAATATCTAAACATAAAAAATGAAAAGTTAATAGAGGATGACACTCGTATACTTTTAAAAAAGAGTTCTAGGGTGATAAGATAACTTTAGACGTATGGATTCTATGTATCAGAAGAATTTATACTTCATTGGATAAAACACATAAAGACCATGATATGAAAAGATGTGTGCTAGAAATGAAGTCTGAAGTAGACTCCATATATAAGAACGAACGGTTTATGGATCATTGAGGATCCACCAAAAGATGTAAATCCCACTGAGTGTAAGTAAATTTCAATAGAAAGGGGGAGTTCAGTAGGAAGGTGGAGACCTTCAAAGCACCTTTAATAGTCAGGGCTAATCACAGAATGCACCAATTACGAAGAGACATTTTTTCATGTGATCAAGCTTAAATCCATCAAGATATTGCTATTTATAACTATACACCATGATTATTACGTTTCGCAAATGGATGTCAAGATTACATTCCTCAATACATTCCTCGACAAGGATATCTATAGGGTTTCATACAAGATGAAGTAAGGTATGCAAGCTTAGGAAATACATCTACAGATAGAAGCAAGCATCTCATAAATGGAACATCGGATTTGATGAAACCGTAAAGAGTTATAATTATGTTCAAATGAACCATCTCTATACAAGTTTGGAAGTAGTGTCATTGTATTGCTCGTGCTTTACGTAGATGAAATCTTACACATCGGGAATGATGCAGGGATAATGGTTTGTGTGAAATTCTAGTTGGTACAAGCCTTTGAGATGAAAGATATCAGGGAAACTTCTTAATCTTGGGTTTAAAAATGTTCTAAAAACATATAAAAGAAGCTATTTGGACTATCATAACAAGGATATACCAAGCAAATCATTGATATATCTATATATATAATTTTAGAAAAAAATTTCTTTCATTAAGACATGGGTCCTAACCTATCATCAAAATCTTGTGGATAAAAAATATATAGATATATGCCCTTGTACATATGTTGTAATAAGCCTAATGTATGTCATGATGTGTATAAGACCAGATATCTGTCACTGAGTGGGACTAATAAGTCATTAACAATCTTCTATCACAGAGAGTAGCACTAGATTGCAATAAAGCATATTCAAGTATCTAAGGACTCGTGACTATATTGTAGTCTATAGAGATAATTGATATTTAAGTCTTAGGGTACTCTGACTCAGAATTTCAACTTGATGTGAGTGATTCAATGTACTCCTAGTTACATTCTTTTCTCAATTGAATGACAGTGCTGTGAGCTAAGTATAGCAAGAAACGTGGCTATGTAGTTGTTTCAACAAACTGATGTATTTATTAAATTAGATGCAACTACCATTTCCATAATGTATGTAAGGTTGTAATAGATTTGCCATAACTATTGATGACAAAGTGAATAATCAACTGACCAAGTTGTTTGATTGGAAAGTCAATTGATTAATATATGAGTACATGATCTTATGGAGGTTAAGGAATGGTTCTAGGGGTCAGTTGGAGATTGGTGAATATGTGAGCCAGTAAAAATCATCTTAGAAGTAATTACTATTGCACATATATCATTCTACAAATTAAAAAGCACATTTAAGTTTATGTAATTATTCAGACCACTTCTATATGATTATGGTTACATACTTTGGCCACTTTGGATATTTTATAGTTAATGATCTAAAGACTTAGATCAAAATGAATGATGTGCAGCTTATGATATGAAGTATTAAGTTAAGGACTCAACTAACATCATATAATGTTATTTAATGATATGATTTCAAGTTTGAAAAGATTGCAATTTCCTTTGATTGATATTCAATTGATACTCTTGATGCGGATTCTCAACATATGATTAAATATTTGGATGTATTGAATTAGTCAAGTTAAAGAGTTAACTTGGCAATATCAAGACAGTGAAGTCATGGATCTTATATTGTCACGATGAACAATCATCTTTTAACTAGTGACATATATATATATATATATATATATATATATATATATATATATATGAGGTAAATGGGGCTGCCCCCAGGGAGTAGTCAACTTAGCTACTCCCACCCCTATTTTTCCCTCATTTTTTTATTTTTTTAGAAAATAACAATTTGTATATTCATCATTATATCCCTCTCACATTCTATTAAAATTTCGTCAGAAACAGAGACTCCTACGGCCTCCATCCAGACATGGTCGATTTAAAAAACCCTGCGACCGTTAAAAAAATGATGTCTGGATGGAGGGCTTAGGAGTCTCTGTTTCTGACGAAATTTTAATAGAATGTGAGAGGGATATAATGATGAATATACAAATTTTTATTTTCCAAAAAAATAAAAAAATGAGGGGATAGGGGTGGGAGTAACCAAGTTGGCTACTCCCTGGGGGCAGCCCCATTTTACCCTATATATATATATAAATATATATATATATATGAGGTAAATGGGGCTGCCCCCAGGGAGTAGCCAACTTGGCTACTCCCACCCCTATTTTTCCCTCATTTTTTTATTTTTTTGGAAAATAAAAATTTGTATATTCATCATTATATCCTTCTCACATTCTATTAAAATTTCGTCAGAAACAGAGACTCCTACGGCCTCCATCCAAACATGGTCAATTTAAAAAATCATGCGACCGTTAAAAAAATGACGCCTGGATGGAGGGCTTAGAAGTCTCTATTTCTGACGAAATTTTTATAGAATGTGAAAGGGATATAATGATGAATATACAAATTTTTATTTTCCAAAAAAATAAAAAAATGAGGAAAAAATAGGGGTGGGAGTAGCCAAGTTGGCTACTCCCTGGGGGCAGCCCCATTTTACCCTATATATATATATATATATATATATATATATGCATGTAGGTGCATAGGTGCATACGACGTATGTATGCACCTTTGATATTGATCGTTGACTTGACAAGGATTATCTACCAACAAGATAGTGTAGACATAAGGGTATATAACATATATGATTTCTTAAGGGAATAATACATGTTTATATATGATAAACTGGGAGACGGAACATTGAGACATTAGTGTAAAATGAATTCCACTAGTGATCATCATGCTTTGGAAATAGGATACATACTTGAAAATATCAGTATATGTTATTGGAAAGAATATGGTTGATGTCGAAAATCTATGGTCAATTAAGACATCTTCTTCTCAACTCTAGAAGGAGATAGAGGACATAGAAATACATACTTTGTCTTATCAATGACTTTCAATATGTAAGATGCTAGATTTTTCAGGGAGCGATGAAAAATGATGGATTTTAATGGTGCCACTTGAAGACAAGTTGAGTAAGATTATATTGGATTAACTCAGGTTAACAAACCAAATCACTTTCCAAATGATCTAGAGATTAGTTAGAAAGAGTTCGAATTGATTGATGATGCAATTCAATATTCAAATTGACATCTAATTTGCTTTAGTGGTCATTATCTCTAATTTCATATTCAATCTTATATTAAGTTATTGTACGTGGTTATACTGTTTCTTTATTGATATCTCCAAGTATTTGTGCAAGTTGCATAAAGAAAGATATCCTATATGAGTAGGATATATCTGTTCGCATATAGCGTTATTTAGAATTTCATTCGAGACATGAATCAAGATGTCTTAGTATCACCGGATCAATACTGGATTATGTAAATTGGATTCACATGGATAGTGAATAACACTATCAAAGATATCACTATCCATGAATACTAAAGTGGGATATCCAGAAAGAAATAACAAGGTATCGCTAAACCTTGAATCAATTTTATGATTGGATTCATAGGAATTGCAGATAGTACTATCTAAGAAATCAAAGTTGGGATAATTGAATAGAAATATCTACATATCGCTAACACAGTACGATTATTAAGTACATTTGATTAAGAGGTCACGGGTCTATCTGTATTTGATTCACATATTAGTCTAGTGGATTTGGTTCGCATGAAAGTTAAATTTTGTTTTAAAAATTGACTTGTAAACAAGGTTCGATTTGATTGAGCTTGAGTGTTAAGAATTAGACCCTTGACCAAATAAGTAGATCCCACCCTCTCTATTTAAGAGATGGGTGGATGAATCTTTCATGGGTTGAGAAATCTCTAGCCATCCCCATCTTCTTCCCATTCTCATTCTCTCCATTATTGTCACCTTCCTCACTCTACTCCATAGGCACTTAACCTCCACCATGTGGAGATGTGTGTTTCCATGCCATATTCTTGATTGAAGATGCAACCTAAAATAGAGTAGTTATTGGGAGTGCTAGAAGAAGAAGAAGAAGAAGAAGAAGAAGAAGAAGAAGAAGAAGAAGAAGAAGAAGAAGAAGAAGAAGAAGAAGAAGAAGAAGAAGAAGAAGAAGAAGGAAAGGTCTCGCTGGTGTAGGAAGTCCATGTTTCATGAATGAGCCCATACGTGCAACGGGATTAGAATCGGAACTAGGATAAGAGATATCTTCCATTAGATGTTCAAGTACCTCCTAATCCATATCTTGCAGTGTATGAAACAATAAGGAAAAGTTCTATTAACATGTGGTTCCATCGCAATCAAAGTTTCTATTATTATGTGCTCATGTGATGGGCTTTCTCTTTGAGAGTTTTTTGTTTTCACGATGCATGAGATACAACCTCCATCAAAAGGGTATGAGTAGATGAGGAGAATGGAGTATCTTGTTGGCTTCTAAAACTTGATAGGCATAACAAGATTTTAACATTATGATTGGGATACATCAAAATATTGACAGACAAATATATATAGCATTGTTGGATTCTTTATTACCAAGGCAAATAAATAGATGGCATTAATTATATGTAGAATGGGAGATGGATAGTGATATGATTATCAAAGTTGAAGGGTATTGGACTATTGTTGGAAAGCAATAATGAGATTACAAGTTATTCAAAAGAAAAGATAGAAACACATTAATTATCAAAAGCGAAGTTGTGGAAGGTGCAACTGATGGAATATCAACCATTATAAATCACAGAAATTAATTGAGAATTAAGAAGAATCGTAGAAAGAAATCAATGTTACAAGATTGGAGGGATGCCATTAAACCCACTCGGTTGATGATCTTCCAAAGAAAACCCACACGGTAGATGATCTTCCAAAGAAAACTCACAACTTTCCTAATTTAGAACCTCTCTCTATCAGACTTTCTAAAGGGAGAAGATAAGAGAAATAGTCTCTAACTTCCCTTTTGAGATATGATTCAAATAAGGAAATGAATGTAAATTTTCTTGAGAGGTCACAACCAATTCCATAACTGCCTTGAGAATTTTTAGGTCTACCAAATACCAATCATATACCTGAAAATTCTTCCTTGACCTCCACACAATTAAATCCCATGCAATAAAAAAACTCACGTACGCTCAAAATAGTTTTCGAAATATCTATTCGATCACCTTTGTATTGGGTCATATTAATAGGTTGGCAGTATTAAGGTATAAATATACAAATATTAGCTCATTGTTGGATTAATAATCAAGCAATCTACTACTTGGGCTATATGTGTAGTTTTTTAATCTCATAATCTGAATGAGCTCAATCTTTCTACTTTGTTAGTGTATATATGTAAATCCAGTCTACTAGCTATATCAATCATAGAATCAAAATTAGATTCTTCACAACCATATTAGCTCAACCTTTTTTTATCGCATATGTCAATATAACTCAATAGCATGGAAAATAACTCCATCATTGTATCAAGAAAATTATATGCAATGCGATCTTCATATATCAATTTCCAACTAGTCCACTTAATTGAGACCATACTCGCTGAATATCAAAGTGAATATAAAAAAATTATTTATACATAACAATAACCATAATGTCCAATGTAAAATTCAAAGTAGGAAACAATTGTTTATAAGCATTTTCAAAGTTATAAAACCCCCTAAATTGATATCTTTAATTGAAATGACAACATATTCATGATATGACCATGAAACACTTTATTGGCAAACCTTTGTAAGCGGACATGCAATCAAGGAGTTTGTACCAATATTCTCAATAAATAATTGTCCACTTTGAATCCTTTCTTTAATAACCGCGAACTTGATATCTACATGCTTCGATTTTGCCGCACTATTGTTGTTATTGGAATATAATCATTGGTTTGTTGTCACAAAATAGCTTTAATATGCTTTCAATTCCATCAAATGTATGCAACCCCTTGACAAAATCTTACAGCCAAATTCTATTAGGTGCCTCATAACATGGATGTCATATCTTTTGAGAATCTTTTCAATATAGCTCTTTTGTCATAAACTGAGGATATGTTGAGAATGATCCTGATATATCTCAATATCTGAAATAAAAACATCGCTTTCATGTCAAATCTCTTTAAGAAATTTTTTGTTGTCCAATAATAGGTTCATATCGTTACTGACAAGTAAGATATCATCAATATATAATACTAGATTAAACCCTCTATTCCTACCTCTTGGAGAGAAAGTGAAATGACCTCCTCCAAACGAGCCAGTTGCCCCGTTCGTGCTCCCTCCCTCGGGTATATGCCCTTGTTCTGTTTCGAAGATTTACCCCACTCGACAGCTCTTGCAAAAAAGCTTCTAGTAAGCCAAAGTGGTAGATGTGAAATAAGTTCCTTCTTCCTGCCATATGAATTGGTTCTCATTTGTTGGACTCAGAAGCGTCTTTTTGATTTCCAAAAAAGTTTGTGTGTCCTGGTTCCGGAGAACAGGGTTTCCCCCTTGATAAAGTCTATTCAGGCACTTTCTTTTGTGGGGGTGTGGGGGACTTGGTCCTGAGGCCTCAGTCGTCTCCCTGGCTGGGTATTCAGAAGATATAGAGGATATGAACCCTCTCTATTTCTTTGATTTATCTCTTCTAATGAGATAGAGAAAGGTCTAAATAGAATCTGAAGAAGCGCCCTCCATCATATATAGTAGGAAGTCATGATTTACATTCCTGTGTCGCGGAATATGTATAGTGTTCTCGCGTACTATGCGAATGAGTTTGCCCCCTCATGTATCACAGTTGTCAGAGAAGTCAATCGAAATATCAAGTGTATGGATCCTACCATCGCATCCTAAGTCAGTCTTCGGAATGTGATGGTTCTTGAGAGGCCCGTGGTTCTTGCTAGATCAGGAGAAAGTAAAGATGTGGTCTTTTAATCAACTAAGCAAAGCAACTAAACTCCATTCCACAATCTTTCCCGAAAAAGACCTGACAACCTCCCACCTCTAATGGTGAGGGTTGCTTCTCGAACTCTGACTCCTACATCTCCTATATTTCCTCATTCGAGGTCTCCCCCATCTTAGACAAGCGGATACGATTGGACTCATAAATTCCCAAGAGCTTGGCTAGGTGGTATGAATACTAGATCTACGTCAAAGTAGTATACTAGATAGAAAGAAAAGGGAGTGTGGATTTCCTCATTGGCCAAAGGCGTTGAAGAAGGAGATGAGTGACAAAGGATCAGTCGAGAGAAAACTAGTGAAAGAGGCAGGATTTCAGGATCTGTCAAGGCATAGATGCGCACCCGTGGGCCTCATCTATGAGCACTACTGTTGAAAGCACCCGAGTGGAAGGACCTCAACCAATAAAAGTGATTGGCAAGATAGAATTTTCAAATCCACCCTTCATAGATCTGGAATTCTTCCTTAATCTCCACGTAATTATTCCCATGCAATGAAAATTGCACTTACATCCAAAATATTTTCCGAAAATTTTATTCGGTCACCTTTTGATATAGCGACACATTAGTATGTTGACAGTATTAAGGTATAAATATACGCATATTAGTCCAATGTATCAACATTTGCAAGCATAACAAGTTCATCAATCCTACATGACAATTGTAAGAAAGATAATTGCATATTTTCGAACGTGTCGCTCGAGATGTTTCCTTTCCCGTAATAAATTGCCCTTATGCAACATTAATAACTCACGAATCCACTTGAAAAGGTTTGACGGTTGAGAATCGTCGGCTCACATCCCCTTTTAACGAAGATTTAATCCAAACCATTCATCAATCGCGAGAAATCAAACATCAGCAACTCTTTACAGGAATATTTAAACCGCTGCACTTCTCCCTTTCTCTGACGCGGCCGAAGACAAAGAATAATAAATAAAATTACAAGGCTTGCGATCCCCACCGACCACCACATCCACATCCCCAATCCAACCACACCCACAGATCCCCCCCCTTCAAAAAAGGAAAAAAAAGCTTAGCCATCAACGTGTCCCGGTTCTGGACCTCAACTTGATCCTCTTGTTGATCTCTTTCTCGAGCTCTTCCGCACCTCCCACCTCATTCAGTTCCTGCGCAACAAACAGGGGCCACAGGATATCTGTCAATAATTCCGAATAACCAATAGAACAGAGCGGAATAGGATGGGTGCAGATCTCCATGTCCCTACCGTGGGTCCGAGGAACAGCCCGTATGGCACACCATCAAACTTGTCCGAGTGATGGATCTGGTCAAAGATTAGAACCGTTTTCAAATTCTCGTTAGCACCAGTAAGTACATACGTAATAAAGAATGCGCAAATATTTCAGCACAAAGAAAAGTGAAACATTGCGCAATAGATAATTAACGAGTGACGACCATAACAGAGGAAAGCAGAACGTCAGTCTTGGAAAAATCAGCCCTCATTTTTTTACGTGTAAATTCAACGACGCAGACCATCGAAAATTAATAAATTGAGGTTGCATAGCGTGAATCATTACCAATTTCAGGAAGATAAATCTTTATTTATTTTTTTCAAACCTCAGAATTGCAACAAACATGAACAAATACCTGATGGGCGGCGGCAACCCGCCTGAAATAAGGCACGTTGGCGATTGGGCCCACAGGGAAGCGCCGATGCACCAGACCGTCGTGGACGAACATGTAGGCCATCCCGAAGAGCGTGATCCCGAGACCCTATCAACAACGAACACGTGGAGACCATATCAGCTGCACATCCTCCGAAAGTGCAAGCGGCGTCAGAGTGGGGTAGGGGATACTCACGGCACCGAAGCAGAGACCCGGGACGAGGCCCTTGTGGAAGAAGCCGTAGGAGAGGAGGGCGATCGCCGGCACGGCGTTGATGATGGCGAAGACGTCGTTGAGCTCGAAGGGCCCTTCCCTCGGCCGGTGGTGCGACTCGTGCATGTTCCACAGCGACGCGTGCCAGAGGGACCGGTGCGCCCACCGTGCCCAGAACTCCATCCCCACCTTCGGAACACAACGGCAACACGATACACTATTATTGCCCCGGAAATTTCAGCTGCAAATGTGGGTATTATTAATCATCAAGGGAGTTACCGCGGCGCCGACGGAGAGGGCGAAGGTGCCCATCATTTCCGACATCGGAACCTCTCCTCCCTATAAACCAAACAACAATTGGGGAATATGATCATGTGTTTTAAAGGAAAAACGAGAAGGATAAGGAAAGAAGGGTGTATGGAGAAGAAGAGTGGTACCTCGAATTGCCAGTAGAAGCGGTAGTAGACGGCGGCGGCAGCCATGGAGGTGATGCCCAAGCTGGAGACGACGGCAGCGACGAGGTACATCCGCCGTTCCCTCTTCTTCCTCTCCATCCTCTCCTGCACCCTCGTGGTCGCCACTGCAGCGTGCATCACCACTGCTTCTTTCTCCTCCTCTTCCTCCTCTTCCTCAGAGTCCGAGTGCTGGACGTGGGGCTTGGATGGGGTGAGGACGAAGCAGATGGACGTAGAGCGACGACGCTGCGGGAGGGGGAGGAATGGAGGGGATTTGGGAGAGGCGGAGATGCGGAAGGTGGTGATGGAGGTTGAAGCGGGGGTCCAGAGGCGGTGATGGGACGGGGTGGAAAGGGAGAGCTCCATGGCAATGGCACAGGGGAGAGAGAGGGCTGTGTAGTCTGGACTCTGGAGAGGAGGGGAGAAGAGGGATGGGCGTTTTATTATGTGAATGTTCGGTGCCCTCTGGATTTTTAAATAAACAGCCCTCGAAAACAAGTTCAATTACATGACCACTCCATGTATTCGTTACAATTACACTGAGATCCATGTAATTGTACTCCGTTTAACACATGGTCGTTTAAATAAACGACCATCTCTGATTTAATCTAATCAAAAGAAATATCTAAAATACAATTAACGTTCATATTAAAAATGAAGTTATTTTAAATGCAATATTCCTCTTCAACTAAAAAATCATCCTTGGCATGACATTCATGTTCGAGATCGTACTGGGTCGGTGAATATAGCATTGCATCGACATCGGCACGACACATGGACGAGAGGATGGCGGGGGATTTGAGTTCATACGTGCATGCGCACAACATGAGGAAAGGGAGGAGGTGGTTCATGGTGTGGCTGGAAGTAGTGTTGGAGGTGTTGGAGGCATAGGTGTTATAAAATCTCAGATTCGATGAGTTATACTTGAATCAACTAACTTGATAAGAGCTCATGAGTCATGCTAAAAAAATTACTGAGTACGAATTCGAATTGGATAAATGAATATTTAAAGTTAGACTAGAGTTCGAGTTGAGCACGCCTCAACTCGCTAAATCGATTGATTTTATTAGGTTTATTATATTATTTCCATTCCATATGGACGTACATGGCTATATATGAGGAGAAAATGGTGTAACATGAGCATTTTAATTGGAGTTTTGTAATTTTTGTATGGAATTGCATATATTTAATTTTTTATATCTATTATCAAATGCACATGAATAAATGCATTTATATATGATCAAAAAATACATACATTATTACTAATGAGATTCTGGATAAGTTCAATTGCTTTGTTAAAGAAAGTTCAAATAAGGAATACAAAATCAACCTACAAAAAGACTCTTAAGAGGCTCATGAACCATTTTCATTTTATTTTGGATGTGTGAATATGATTCACATTATTTAATGGTATGACTGAACTATTCGTAAAATTAATTTAGAATATTTTGTGAATTAATTTACAACAAAAGGTTGTTGTAAATAAATAAAAGATTATGTGAGATACAATAAATCTCACATAATTGGAAAGACAAACACCTTCCTAATATGGAGCGTGGACGGCCACAATTGACTAATTCAAGGTGGTCGTCCCCTTCGTATATGAAGGTGGTTAGCCACCTTCCTCATCCTTTGTTGGAAGTTGATTTAGTAAAGAAAAATTATATTGATAATATCTCTATATATGTAACTTAATTTAAAATAATTGTTGTTGTGTTTTTATACCACAAAATCACGATCATAGGATAGAAATACAAATCAATCTCAACCATTGATTTTGTGTTACACATGGATTGTGATCCATAGACTATCAAAATACTATAAAAGAAGTGGCAAACCTAGCTCTTCTTTTACAACATATTGCAAGTCTCTCTCTCTCATTCTCATGCCTCAACTCTCTCTATCTCTATCTCTCTCCCAAGTGTGGCTTTCCACCTCTTGTGCTAGAGAGAGTCGTCGTCGTGTGTTACTTCGATCGCTCATGAATCTCCATCTTCTTGTGCACTTTGCTCGTAAAGAAGATGTTGGATTTCATGTGACGAAATCAAGATACCAGCGCTTGCATCCTCATCTTGGATTACGAGAAGCTCACGTCTCATCAACGCACTCGTAAGCGTCTCCTCCGTCAGGTCGGACTTGAGACAGATAGTCTCTTCTCTTAGAGACTTCAATTGCAACCACGCTTAAAGAGATATTCATGAAGGATATTGGGAATCCTTAAGCGCATTACAGAAGCGTGTCGATCGCATCATATGCAGTCGGGGCAACTAGTCGCTAGATGTGGCGGAAATTAAAATTTTAATTCTAGTGATGAAACCACATGATCACGAGAACATTTCTCGGATCGTTTCATCAAACCACAAAGTATAAGGAATACCTCTTGGAGCGTGGTTGCGATCGTGAGATCCCAAACAAGAGATCCTCCTGTCTTAAGTCCGATCCACGAAGAACGCACTTGCGGGCGCGATGATGAGACGCGTTCCTCCTGCAATCCTCGACGAAGATCCAAGCAATGAATCCCCTGATTTCGTCAAACGAAATCCGTCGTCTTCCTCTAGAGCAAGCAACCCCAAAGAAGAAGGAGATCCCTGAGTCGTCGAAGGCGAAGGCGAGAGTCTTTCCTTCTCTACACAAAGTGGACGACCACTTGATGGAGAAGAGAAAGAGAGAGGGCGAGAATGAGAGAGAAAGAGAGAGAGAGAGAGTAGCAGGCTTCTATAACTCTTGAACATGTACCTTGAAAGGCTAGGCTAGCCCTCCTTTTATATTAGTTTAGGATCTAATGGATCTCAATCCATGGGATACATAGTTCCAACGGCCATGGTGGATTATGTATTAATCAATGGCCAAGATTTTTGTTGGTTAAAAGCCAACAACATTAATTTATATTTAAATTAAATATATGTTGCAACATTATCAATATAATTTAATTTAACATAAATTAATTATCAAGAGATAATAATATACTAAAAGGGAGATAACAAATACCTCCTAAAAATGAGGGGGCGTCACCTTTGACTATGTCATTGATGACGCCACCTCATAAGGTGGTTATTTATCTCTCTTTTATTTTGTATTATTATTTCTTAATGCATTTGTAATAATCTTTACCACAAAAATATCCACCAAATTAATTCCAAATTAATTTATAAATATTTCAATCATGCCATTGAAAATATGTGAATCATATTCACATCCCAAACTAATTTGTAAATTATATTTCCAATTAATTAATTAATGTAAACCCAATCCACATTAATAATTAACAAATGCCATTTACAAAAATTCTCTCTCTTCAATATATGTATATTATAAATCATATTTATAATACACAAATATTATGGATAGTATTATCCACATTCTCTAATCCTTGATAATTAAATTCTATTTAATTATCTTGGATAATTATTCTCACAATATGAATCATATTCATATTATGCTTGATAATTAAATCTCATTTAATCATCAAGTCCTTCTTGCTTGGATATGTAGTTCATCAAATGAATTATTCTTGAACCCCTTCAAGAATAATGTGCGTTCTCCGCAGATGCTTGGAGATAAGGACAGGGCGATTGTATTGTTCCACGTATAGTGACTTGGATGTTGAGATCTTATCTCAAATACAGATCTTACGGACCTCCCACATATGCTTGATTAAATCAAGACCGCAAATCTAATCTTCTCATTGAATCTGAATCTCATTTAGACCAATGTCCAACACTTGGACTAAGATCCGATTGGTTCTCTTCTGAGAGGAGTCACTAAAATCCAGACCTGTTTCATCACTCCCTCGGAATGGAAGCGTCATGGTTATACAATCGTTTATGATCACATCACCCTCAGGTATTCCCAATACCTGTACATCCTGTATACTGGAAGACCTATGATCAACCCGAAGATCAAGATCAATTTTATACTATCTTCTTCAGGGTTTTATCAGTAAGTTTCTCATTTGATCATTGGGATTTGGTATCGATCATATACTTTCCAAAAGCATATATCATACCTAGGTCTTGATCATATACTTTCCGAAAGTATATATCAAACCTACAAATTCAGTCAAGCTTCCAAAGCGAGACGACCGTGCACGGAATTTGATTCTTCCTAATATCTCATGAGTGAGCTCATGTCTTCCGGTTTAGTAGTGAACCTGTATGATCCCTTTGAGAGATCGTATTACTCATATTCCCTTATATGCACACCAGCTCGCCGGTGTATAGACCTTGGTTAGGCCATCAACCTATCGGTCTGCCAAATGTACATATTCAGACATATAGTAATACATCTGTCTCCGGTTAGAGGATGCGTGCCTATGCTGTGATAGCATTCAACATAGGACTTAGGTTATCTCGATCTCGTTAAGTCAACCCATTGACCTAACTAATCTGACACCTCCGAAACACTATTCCCATGCATAGGACCTGCATCAAGAGGTTGGTCAGATATCAGCCTATGTGAGAAAGGATTGCCATCTCCTACTCAAGCTAGAGATCACAGCTTAACAATCATTTGACGGTGCTTGATGAGTCCTCAATCTAACTCACCACTGCTTCTTTCTCCTCCTCTTCTTTCTCTTCCTCAGAGTCCGAGTGCTGGACGTGGGGCTTGGATGGGGTGAGGACGAAGTAGATGGACGTAGAGCGACGACGCTGCCGGAGGGGGAGGAATGGAGGGGATTTGGGAGAGACGGAGATGCGGAAGGTGGTGATGGAGGTTGAGCGGGGGTCCAAAGGCGGTGATGGGATGGGGTGGAAAGGGAGAGCTCCATGGCAATGGCACAGGGGAGAGAGATGGTTGTGTAGTCTGGACTCTGGAGAGGGGGGAGAAGAGGGGTGGTTATTTTATTATGTGAATGTTCGGTGCAAGTCCCCCCTCTCTCTGGATTTTTAAATAAACGGCCCTTGAAAACAAGTTCAATTACATGACCACTCTATATATTTGTTATAATTACACCGAGATCCATGTAATCGTACTCCGTTTTACACATGGTCGTTTAAATAAACTACCATCTCTGATCTAATCAAAAGAAATATCTAAAATACAAATAACGGTTAATATTAAAAAATGGAGTTATTTTTAAATGCAATATTCCTCTTCAACTAAAAAAAATCATCCTTGACATGGCATTCATGTTTGAGATCGCACTGCCACCGACATCGGTGAATATAGCACTGCATGGACATCAGCACAAAACATGGACGAGAGGATGGCAAGGGATTCGAGTTCATACGTGCATGTGCACAACATGAGGAAAGGGGGGAGGTAGTTCATAGTGTGGATGGAAGTGGGGTTGGAGGTATTGGAGGTAGGGGTGTTATAAAATCTCAGATTCGATGAGTTATACTTGAATCAACTAACTTGATAAGAGCTCATGAGCCAGGCTCAAAACATTATTGAGTACGAGTTCGAATTGGATAAATGACTCGTTAAAGTTATCGACTAGACTTCGAGTTGAGCATGCCTCAACACACTAACTCGTTCGATTTTATTAGTTTTATTATATTATTTTCATTCCATATGGACGTACATGGCTATGAATGAGGAGAAAATGGTGCAACATGAGCGTGTTAATTGGACTTTTGTAATGTTTGTATGTAATTATATTATATTTAAATTTATTATCAAATTCACATGAATAAATGCATTTATATATGATAAAAAAATACATACATTATTACTAATGAGATTTTGGATAAGTTCAATTGCTTCTTTAAAGAAAGTTCAAACAAGGAATGTGAAAAACAACCTACAAAAAGACTCTTAAGAGGCTCATGAAAAATTTCCATTTTATTTTGAATGTGTGAATATGTTTCACATTATTTAATGACATGATTGAACTACTCATGAAATTAATTTAGAATTTTTTTTCTATGAATTAATTTCAGCAAAAGGTTATTGTAAATAAATAAAAGATTATGTGAGATATGATAAATCTCTCATAATTGGAAAGGGAGCCACCTTCCTAATATGGAGGGTGGACGGCCACAATTGACTAATTCAAGGTGGTCGTCCCCTCCGTATATGGAAGGTGGCTAGCCACCTTTCTTATCCTTTGTTGGAAGTTGATTTAGTCAATCTAAATTATATTGATGTAATTTGATTTAAATTAA
This sequence comes from Ottelia alismoides, assembly GCA_037367405.1. Lineage (NCBI taxonomy): Eukaryota > Viridiplantae > Streptophyta > Magnoliopsida > Alismatales > Hydrocharitaceae > Ottelia > Ottelia alismoides. The sequence continues at coordinate 115,962 of JAZKJV010009073.1, read as the reverse complement.
CTATTGTTACATTTTTATACAATAAAATAATGGCCATTGAATAGAAATACAAATCAATATCAACCATTGATTTTATGCAACCCATGGATTGTGATCCATGGACTTCCAAAAAACTATAAAAGAAGTGGCAACCCTATCTTTTCTTTTACAATATATTGCAAGGTTCTCTGTCATTCGCATGCCCCAACTCTCTCTCTCTCTCTCAAGTGTGGCCTTCCACCCCTTGTTCTAGAGAGAGTCATCGTCATCGCTATGTTGTTGTGATGTCGCTTTGATCGTTCATGGATCTCTATCTTCTTCGGTGCACCTTGTTCGTAAAGAAGACGTTGGATTTCAAGTGACGAAATCAGGAGATCCATTACTTGGATCTTCATCTTGGATTATGAGAAGCTCGCGTCTCATCAACGCGCTCGCAAACGTCTCCTCCGTCAGGTTGGACTTAAGACAGACTGTCTCTTCTCTTAGAGACTTCGATCGCAACCACGCTTAAAGAGGTATTCCTTTATCTTGTTTGTGTTTTAATGAAATAATTTGAGAAGTGTTCTCAAATCATGTGATTTCATATCTTTATTTTTTTAAAAAATTCCACTGCTTCGAGCCACTAGTACGAGTAGTCGCTCCCGATCGCATTGGATGCGATCATCACACCTTCGTGATGCACTTAAGGATTTTTTTTCATAGCCTTCAAGTGGTATCAGAGCTTGGTCGAGATCTTAAATATGTTCCTAAATCCTAAGTGAACAAGGTTTGTGTCTCGGATGCACGAGGCTCGTTGTTTTTGCATTGGATGCAAGATTCGAATCGGTTTTTCGCTAAAATAAAACCTACTGTTTTTTACATTGTTTGGGCATGTTTTTTTTGTTATTGAAATGTATTTAGAAATTTTATATATTTTCTAAAAGTAGTAGCCTATTATGGGTACCAAAAGTGCATGAATAAAATTCGAAGAATTTCCGCTATGAATTTTTTTGATAAAGATGAGCATCTTCTGGGAGTTACCATATTGGACAAAACTCTTTGTTAGGCATAATCTAGATGTGTCGCACATAGGAATATATGTGTTCAATAATGTATTTCATACGGTGTTGGGCACTCCTGGGAAGATAAAAGACACCGAGAACACACAAAGAGATGTAATGAAAATATGGTCTCGAGATCTGGTTACGACGAGGACAACTTAAGCTATTATGGAATTCTCCGAGAGGTGATTGAATTAGAGTATAACATGCTATCACCAAATCACCTATGTTTATTCTCCTTGTGACTAGTTTGATCCACAACAAGGAGTTGAGGTAGACTCGAGGCATAATATAGTTGAGGTCATTTCTGGTAGATATATAAGAAGGTAGGAGCCCTTTGTCCTAGCTCCTCAAATTGAGGAAATAAGCTATGTGTCTAAATTGGGTAAAAAGAGAAAGAAAGATGGCTTCCTTACTGTATTAAGAAGGATGATCACGTGTATGTCGACACCAGCGTAAGAGGGTCAAGTCCCAATGGGCTCACAGGTTTCTAAAGGAGAACAACCATAACAATTGTTATTACTAACGTCATAATGAGTTGGTGAATGCATCATCAAATATTATTAGATGTTTATTTCTTTCTCATTAATTTTATTATTCGATGCTAATTATATAAATTGTATTGATGTGGTAATGGTGGTGACGAGAGGAGGTGACTCTACCTCCAGGAGAGGCACCTCTAACAGATGTGGCGATTCTGGCAACCGACGATTGCCACCATGCCAACATGATGATAATATATTTTTTTATAAATGTGTTGTATTTACTATAAAATTGATATTATTATTGTCGTTTTATGATTATACCTTGATATTTTGTGCGATTGATTTCAAGTTACATGCGACGGATAATGGGACCCACAGATGAGTGGATTCGTTCATAACTCCATCTCTCTTAGGATGGAGGTTCCCACATACCTACTTCGTTATGTGGAGCCTATTCCAACCCGTCCATCCCCTTCCGACGTACATATCAACCCATGCAATATGAATGAAGTAATTAAAGTGAATTGAGTCAAAATTTATTTTTGCTTTAACTCTACGAAATATATGTGTATAGTGTATAATATGTAGAGTGTCGAATCACATAGAGAAAAGTGGAGTAGAGATAAATGAGAAACCCACTTAGGTGTTTTTTTCTTTTTGTTTTTTTAAATATTTTTGTGGGTTTTTGATGTTTATATTTTTTGTTTTTAATATTTAATTTTTATTCTCTTTTCATATTTTGCACAATTTTAGTTTATTTTTATTTTTAACATATAATATGTGGATAATACCAATGATAGATATAATAATAATAATAGGATATATCATAAGTACGCATAAAAATCTAGAAAATACTAGCAAGAATAGTCCTTTTATTTTTAAAAGTTTTAAAATATATATATATAGGTAGATATAAATAATAATAATGATAGTAATATGTATATAAGTAATATATAGTATATAAAGTCTATATACGTTTTAGTTTTTTAAATATGTCTATATATACTCAAAAGTTATAAAATAAAATGCTTTTGTATTTTTAACTTTTTCTCTATTTTTTGTGATTTTTCTTGTATTTTTTTGATAATTTTTATGTATTTTTAAGTTATTTAATATACCAAAATGGGTAATATAATAATAGGTCAAATTGTTTTGGGTTTCAAAAATAGATAAAGTTTAAAATCCCCAAACTATTTTTAATAGATAGCATAGAATATAAATAAAAATCAGAAATAGAAAACTATTTTTGGATTTTATAGAATTTTTACTGATGTTTATAGGATTTTTATGGTTTTTCAGTTTTTAGAGTTTTTATTTTATATTTTTTATGATTTTTGATTTAGAGCTATAGTATATTCTAACATATACTGTGCAATTTTTTTAGAATTTTTAAAGTAGGTTTTATAATTTTTTGGATTTTTTATATCTAACAGGAAATATTTAACTTTTAAATCATTTTTAATAAATAGAAAAATACAAGTAAATGCCAAAAAATGATGCATGAATGAGAGATATCAAGAACCTACAAGAATTTTCCCATGAATATTTAGATCATTAGTGCTAATTAATAAAAAACAACCATAAGTCAAAGTAATCATACTATGAGGGCATATTTGTAATAAAAATAAACTTCAGGACACATCATGCAAATTACCCAAAAACACTTAAATTACAAACTTATGGACCCCTTACGTGTACGGGCATGTAAGGTGCCCTAGCATAAGACAACTTGCAATAGTCAGAAAGCGTAGGGGGTCAACTGCAATTTACACTAAAATATTAACAACACAATTGAAAGCTTTGGATTCTAATTTTTAAATAGGGAAGGGATGCAAAATTACCCCCAAAGGCGTTATGTCTGACGGTTTACGTGCACAGATCGATGACTCAGGACGCTTGATACCCCTTCACAAATGAAAGGCGTGATTATATCTTGCTCTTGATCTGATGGTGGAATGATGCCAAGATCCACCTGCTAACAACAGAACTGGAGCGACCCTTTGATCCGACTATTGCTGTTACTGTAGAAGACTGCTGAAGAACTCAGCAGCTGGGCTCCTTCGATTCTCCTTTTTGGTTGGCTCTGGTGGTTATTCTAGTTGCTCAGAGGCTTGGGATGATGTAGATGTGGTCGTATCGGTTGATAAGCTCAAAGGGGCTCGAAGGCAGCTGGAGCTATTATATCGAGTTTGCAACCCCTCAAATGGGTTTTCCAAGCGCTGATTGCTGCATTGATGGAAAGATATTGCGGTGGAGAAGCTACTTGTTTATTTGGTGGAAGCGAAGCAAGATAAGGAGGAGTGAGGAGCTTCGATGAAGTGGCGGAGGAGGGAGCTCGGTTGATATCTAATCCTTGCAAGATCGAAGAGGAAACATGTTAAATCAATGCAGGAAAGAGGAGGAGATGATGAGGGCGAAGATGGGTCGAGACAAGGTAGGTGTGGTGATGAATTCCAGTAAGAGTTTAAGGCTTCAGCAAACTAAGAACTGAAATTAAAATAAAACTATGACCTAAATGCTAAAATTAGAACCTAATCTAAGTTTCTGTAATAAAATGCGAAAGGAAAATCTGAGGCTAGCAGCTCATATCTGCTTGGAGCAGGGAGCAGATGAAATGTCATCGGCGGTTACTCCGATGAGTTGGATCACCACCTTCGGTCGTTCTTTGTCCATGCTAAAGCTCCTACGAGCTTGATGCTATCACCGACAATGGTGAGATGGCAACTTCCAACGAGGATCCTTCCTACATCGATGAAGATCAATGGAATCTGATTTTAGGGAGTGAAACATGGAGATCCCATCAATGATTTTTCATTCGGAGTGCAAGGCAATTTGATCATTAGAATATGTGGTAAAAAGGGAAGAAGTGGGAGGCTTGAGGTGATCTGACAAGTCAAAGTGGTAGAGGGGTAGTTTACAGGAAGTCAACCAACAGAAGGTCCTCATTGGTCTACGTAGGACCAGATGAGGAAAAATTAGGGAAAATATAACTGAAAATTAAAATAGAAGATAAATTAACTAAATAAAAGTTAAAACATAAATTTTATTTATTATTTTATGTAGTATGTTATTATAATTTTTATTTATTTTTATATGCTAATTTCTTAGATGTTAATATTTACATGTGTACATATAGGTATATTTACTTATATTTTGAGTCTTTAATTTAATTTTATATTTTGTATCTTATTATTGTATTCACATATTTTATAAATTTATAACTTATTTAATTACATATTTTCATATTTTTATTGTATTTTTATGATTTTATTTATGTACCTAAATAAATAAGGATGTATACATTATAGGTATAGTTTACACTATAAGCAAAAATGTCTTTTTGAAACGGTCAGTGCCCATCCCATATGCTAATAAAATCGTCCCCTTTGACCACTAAGGACGGTTATGGAAGAGTCTATGATGCATGCATCTCATTTGATCAAAAGGGGACGTAAAAATATTGAGTCCCATATTCTTATATGGCGAGGACGAGCCTAGATCGTCCCTACTGTGCATAGTATAATGGATGGTCAAGAGCCTTCCCTTTTAAGCTATCGTAAAGGTGACGGTGCCAAACCGTCCCCGTTGGAAAATGTTGTAGACGGTTTACGACCTTCGTCGAGGGATGTTAGGTGTCAGCGACGGTTACATAAGCTCTATAGGGATGGTTACAACCATCCCCCTTATCGCCGCACCCTCAAAATCTCCCTCAGTAAGACCGTCCCTGGTTCTCCCCATGTTACTGATCTACAAAGATGGACACAGAAGCTCAATAGGGACGGTCATAACCGTCTCCCCAAGTCCTGCATCTCTCAAAAATGAACCGGTAACCCCACCTTGCCCGTAGAAGACGGGCATTGCCATCCCCTATGATAGTATAGGGGACGCTCATGAACCGTCCACAATGGTTCTACCCATGTTTTTGGTTTCAGGGATGGGTATAGAAGATTGGTGGAGATGGTCTTAACCATCCCCTATGGTTACGCGTCCCCCAAATTAGAACCAGTAACTCCACCATGACTGTAGGAGACGGGCATGGTTGTCCCTTATGACAATATAAGGGACGATCATGAACTGTACCCAACGGTTCTGCCCATGTTTTTGGTTTCAGAGACGGGTATAGAAGATCAGTGGAGACAGTCGTAATCGTCCCCCCAAGTCCCGCGTCTTTAAAAAATGAACCAGTAACTCCACCTTGACTACAGGAGACGGGCGCAACCGTCCCCTATGATAGTATAAGGGATGGTCTTGAACCGTCCCCAACAATTCTGCCCAGGTTTTTGATTTCATGGACAAGTACATAAGATCAATGGGGATGGTCTTAACCATCATTTCTGGCCATGCCCCAAATTAAAACCAGTAAGCCCACCTGGGCCAGATGGTACGGGTATAAGGGACGGTTGTCGAACATCACCTTTGAAATTTGTAATAAAAAATATTTGCTGCAACGATTCAATGCCCTGCTATTGCAAGGAATTCACAAAAAACATTCTACAACAAAAAGGTATCTCATCTCAAAAAAATATCAAAGAACTTGCTGCATAACCTTAAAATTGTATTACAGAAAATCCAAACTCATGAACATTAAATATCTTAAGTTTAGTATATATACAAACATAAATTCTAAAACGTGGTCTACTCCTTCTCGCTCTCCTCTTCATCATCCTCGAGTCATGTTTGTGTTGTGGGTGGGTTGGCTTGTCTCTCGAGACGATGAGTGTAAGCCATGACGTTTGCCATAGCCGAACGCATCTTGGCAATCTCCTCATCCTGCACAGACATCTTCTCCATCTCCGAACGCATCTTGGCCATCTCCTCTTCTTATCAGGACATCTTGGCCTTGATGTCTCGTAGCTGTCTCTCCAACTCTCTCTCTCTCTCTCTCTTGCTTTGTTGCAACGATGATGCAGACCCAATACCACCATCTCCATACCATGTACGAATCACCTCTCCACGTCCTCCACTCCGTATACATCCTGAATGTTCCATACATGTGTTTTGGATGAATTCCTCTTCAACGGATAGCGATAAGGTGCTCGTCCACGTGCTATCTAAGGAGCTGCTCATAGTGAATCTGATCATCTGCTCATGTATATTTGGTTTAAAACTTAATTAAGGGAAAAACGTATTGGTAATTTTTGTATATCGTAATTAACTTAAATGAATGGGGGCGTATGCATCGTCGACCCATTCCTCTTGTCCGTTGAGATCTCGACTCCTTGACCCCACAAAAACCTCTATCCAAGTGGCTTTTTGGTCATTCTCCTTTTCATAAAATCAATAGAAATTCTATTTCTAAGACTTTTTGTATTTTTTATCTCGAACCTATTTAACAAACTTATAAAATTGAGCTTGAATTAGTTTGTATTCTTCCTCCCATCTTATGTATCATCCTGAATCCCTTTCCACGATTCCCAATATTTTTCATCGATGTCTTATAATATTCCAAATTAGTAAAATTAATGAGTAAATAAATGGAAAGTACTTTACATACCATAAACTCCTTACTATATTAGAAGTTGATTAGCTCTCTCCATTGGTCTGGTTTCAAACCCCGGATGAATGTTTAAAACTAATTATTCGTAAGGAATTTGAGGGTTGTAATAGTGCATGAACAAATATAATATCACAAAAGGTGACATTGAATAACTGATTAAAAACATGTCAAGATTTTACCTTTGACTTATTGCATCCTTTATATTGACGCAACATCTCTGCTCCGTGACTAAGGATCTACCCATCAACGATAAGATCCCAATGCGTTGTTCAATGTGGGATACAAATATCTATGCCTTTCAGTGATTACCAAAAAATGAGATCACAAAAGATGGTAATGTAACAAGTATTCTAAGGGTTCGTTTGGTTGCAGGGTTGGGCAGGGTTGGGTACTATTCACAGGGCTGGGTGAATAGTAAACTGTGAGGAGGGAATACCCCTGTGAATAGTACCCAACCCAACCCTGCCCAACCCTGCAACCAAACGAACCCTAAGAGCTTACTTGTAGCCAGATCCACCTCTAACTATCTGCATTCTCTCTAATAATAACTCTGACAAGACTGGATGTAACCATCAAAATCCAGTATCATCTTTCCAGTATATAGGGATAATAGTCCAGAAAACAACTTCAGCAACAAAGATGTTCTAGGAGATAGATGTTGTAGGACTCCTAAAAGTACATTAACTTTTCATAGCCTCCTCTTCATCAGGCACTTAAATGAATTCCTCATAGAGGCAAGAACAATGATGTACTCAAACTTATCAAAAGATCCTTGAAGATAGATCTCAACAACATCCATGAAAGGAGAAATGATTCTCCAAAATTGATCTTCACAACAGTGTGTTCTCTCATCTAAATTCGCAAAAACCAGGTCTGCAACATCATCATTTGATGGAGTCCGAAGGTTCATCTTCATTTGGACCTCCAAGGGAAAGATACATCCTCGAAATTCACTCATGGGTCTCCTCCAAAGGATGGGCAATAGAGAACTGTAATGGAGCATAAGAGTAGTATAAGAGACCAATGCACACAAATATACAAACACCTATACAAACACCAATCATTCCTGCATCTAAAACAATCATATAATGAATCTAACACAAGTCATTCATATTTGCATCTAACACAACCATATGTGAAGAAGAAAATCACCATTCTTGTATATAACACAATAAAAGAAAGTCATCATTCTTGTATCTAACACTATATAAGATTAACATTTAGAAAAAAATGATTTAGATATCGTAAGTTACCGGATTTGTCTCGAAGGAAATGGAAAGATTCTTGATAATAAGATGGAGCGCGACCGAAGCGAAAGATGGAGGTCGAGAGCTCGATGATGGAGGCGACATCTTGAGAGGGTGGAGGGTCGGGCTTGCAACGAGGACTGTGGTTTGGGTGGGGGAATTGAAATAATGAGGAAGGAAGGTGGTTGTTCGATACTATAAGCCCATCGGGGACCGTCTACTTAAGACTGCCCCTTCTGAGCTCCAAAATCACACGAATTCGCACCAGCAAAAAAGGTATGCCATGGTAGGGGATGGTCGTGACCGTCCCCTTCAGTTGAACTGATGGAGACGTTCACAGAGAGTTGGAGGCGACGGTCTTAATTGTACCATGTATGACTCGGATGGTACGATCACATAACTGCCCCCTATACTATCAGTAAGAACGGCCAATTAATTAATCGTCTTGTCTAAAATTGGTGAATGGGGATGATTGATTTTGGACGTCCCTTGTGATCATCAAGGGGGACGGGCATTGTGCAACCGTCCCTATTCGTATTTTCAGGGGCAGTCCTTGATAGTTCGTCCCCTAACACCATACCTAAAGATGGGTATGTTTGTAGTGTTACCTATATATTATAATACTTTATTTATTTTTAATGAATTTTTAATGCTTTTATTATATATTTATTATTTATATGTATTCTGAATATTATATACAAGTATATAAAAATATAAGAAAGTTAAAAATATAAAGGACGAATATATTGAATATTATATACATGTATACACATTAGCCACCCAAAAGTCAACTTCTGCGTCTAAACTCCATTTTTAATGAAACACCTTCATTAAATATATAACTAAAATTTATGAACAATAAAGGTGAGTTTGGTCAATTTTGAGTCTGTATGGAGGAGACACATATCTGGGAAATTTTCTTTGCGGTTTTTTGTTTTGTTTGTCTTAGGAGCACTATGTAATATTTTCGAGTGAAATAAATTTTATATTTTTTTCTATGTATTTTTATGTACAATATTCATGTTGAGGATTTATATTTGAGGCATACAAATATAAATATAAAATAGGTCCCGAAATCCTATTTTATTGATGAATAAAAATCAAGGTTTTGAGGGTGTTCTATATAGTTTCTCTGCCCTATCTCCCCCTACTTTATTTCTAATCGACCAAGTCAACATGATGACTGGGTCTCTACGTCTAGAGTCATTATGTGTCTTTAACACTTCATTCCTTTTATTTTTTCCTTTATTCTTTTATTTTTGTATTATATATACAATATTTTCAAGTCAATTAGTGAGTGTTATTATGTACAAATTAATTGTATATACATGCATTTTGTTAAGGATTTAAGGTCAAAATGAAAGAATAAAGGTGATGAAGTAGAGATTCATCACCCCCTATACTTACCTTTGCTAGTCCCTAGCTAATACTTTTGATAATGAGTGCATGAAAAAAGAAAATAAATAAAAGAAAAATAAAGAACTTGGAATAATTTTGACTTTAAACTTGTCTTGATGAAATCAAAGTTTGGAGCTCGGTTAAGACCTTTGGATTCTTAGTGTGTTCAGAATCGCGTTAAGGTTAGGAAGTATGACACAACAGTCCTTAAGTTCATAATCCTCTATCCAATTCAATTCACGATCCGGTGAGAACCATCCTTTCAGTCTCATATTCCTGCAACCTTGAAATGATAAGTACTATGTGTGTGAGTATGTTATCTCTTCCCAGACAAACCTCTGAACTGTCAAGGAGTCCTCTGGCAACTCATCCTTGGAAAGATGAATATTTCCTTCTGAGCTCAGGTGTGTGATAGTTCATAATCGAAAAGGGGGAAGAAGCTAGAAGAAAAGTGAAAAGAAGTGGGAAGGGACCAGTGTAGTCGCATTCTGTTGTGAAGCTCGGCCACTGTAATCGATTCCTCACCAAGAAATATGCTTTTACTAGGAGCTCAATATTTTTTTAGAATTTTAAATGTATGCTTCTTTTTGGATATTTTCTTTGATTGCATTGCTCTGCATTTTGTTTTGCCTCAACGGATATAATCTTTTGGTCCACCCATCTTTTAGGGCCTTGGAAAAGGTTGTATTAACAAACAATTCCTCACTCAAAGCTTTGTTTCTATCCAATCTCAAGTCTTTAGATGTCCATGCTACCAGAGAAAGTGAGTTGAATTACCAGTTTTGGCAGTCCCCAAGAATGGTTTCTTAGCCACCTTTGACGAAGCGGCCTGGTATCGTCCTGACTTTTTTTTAATGATAGAAGGCAGGACGGGGGTATTCGAACCCTGGTCCTTTTGAAGTGGGAGACACTACTTCTACCACCATACCATTAAAGGGGTTCTATATGAAGGATGTGAGGAATCCTCAAGCACATCATGGAAGCGTGATGATCGCATCTTATGCGATTGGAGCGGCTAGTCGCACTAGTCGCTAGATGCAGTGGAATTTAAAAATTTTAAATCATGAGATGAAACCACATGATCACAAGAACGTTTCCTGGATCGTTTCATCTAACCACAAAGTATTAGAATTACCTCTTGAAGTGTGGTTGCAATCACTAGATCTCTAAAGCAAGAGATCCTTCTGACTCAAGTCCGATCTACGGAGATGGTACTTGCGGACACGATGATGAGACACGTGCTTCCCACAATCCTCGATGAATATCCAAGCCTTGAATCTCCTGATTTCGTCGAACGAAATCTGACGTCTCCTTCTAGAGCGAGAAGCTCCAAAGAAGACGGAGATCCACGAGTAATCGAAGCGATAGCACGACGACATAGAAGCGATTGCTATTCTCTCAAAAACACAAGGTGGACAACCACCTTTAGAGAGAGATGGCGAGAATGAGAGATGAGAGAGAGAATAGACGTGCACAATGTTTTGTTTTCAAAGAGGCTAGGGTTGCCCTCTTTATTTACTAGTTTGGGAGGTGGATCACAATCCATGGCGTACACAAGATCAATGGTTAGATTTATATGTGTTTTTAATTAATGGCCATGATCATTGTTGTTCAAAAACAACAACATATTAATTTATATTGAATTAAATATATGTTGTATTATCATCAACATAATTTAATTTAATAAAAATCAATTATCACAAGATAATGAGATAATAATAAAAAGGATAAGTAATCCATCCAAAAATATGGGGTGTCACCCATGACCAAGTCATGGGTGACGCCACCTCATATTTTGGTGGATTATCTCTTCCTTTTATTTTAAATCATTATATCTTAATTATTTGTAATGACATTTATTGCAAAATTATCTACTAAATTCTAAATTAATTAGTGAATATTTCAATCATGCCATTGAAAATATGTGAATCATATTCACAACCCAAATTAAATTGTAAATTACATTTCCAATTATTTGCTTGATATGAATCCAATTCACATTAACAATTAACAAATGCTATTTACAAAGGTGCTCTCTCTCTAATATATTATAAATCATATTTATAACATATACACAAATATTATGGATAGTACTATCCACAATCTGCATTTCCTTGATAATTAAATCTCATTTAATTATCTTGGATAATCATTCTCACAATATGAATCTTATTCATATTATACTTGATAATTAAATCTCATTTAATTATCAACATCTTGTTGCTTGGATATATATATATATAATTCATCAAAGGAATTATTCTTGAACTCCTTCGGGAATAAAGTGCTTTCTCCGCAGATACTTGGAGATAAGGACAGGGCGATTGTATTGTTCCACGTATAGTGACTTGGATGTTAAGATCTCATCTCAAATCCAGATCTCACGGACCTCCCACAGATTCTTGATTAAATCAAGATCGCAAATCTAATCTTCTCATTGCATCTGAATCTCATTCAGACCAATGTTCAACACTTGGACCAAGATCAGATTGCTTCTCTATTGAGAGGAGCCACTAAAATCCAAACATGTTTCATCACTCCCTCGGAATGGAAGCTTCATGGTTATCCAATCATTTATGATCACATCACCCTCGGTATTCCCAATACCTGTACATCCTGCATACTGGAAGACCTATGATCAACCTGAAGATGTAGATCAATTTTACACTGTCTTCTTCAGGGTTTGATCACTAAGATCCTCAATCTTGGTCATTGGGAATCGATATCGATTATATGCTTTCCCAAAGCATATATCATACCTTCAAATTCTTGTCATACTTCCAAAGCACGACGACCATGCATGGAATTTGATAGGTCCCAATACCTCATGAGTGAGCTCATGTCTTTTGGTTCATAAGTGAACATGTATGATCCCTTTGAGAGATCTTATTACTCATATGCCCTTACGTGCACACCAGCTCGTCGGTGTATACACCTTGGTTAGGTCATCAAGCTATTGGTCTGCGAAATGTACACACTCAGACATATAGTAACACATCTGTCTCCGGTCAGAGGATGTGTGCCTATGCTGTGACAGTATTCAACATAGGACTTAGGTTATCTCGATCTCGTCAAGTCAACCCTTTCACCTAACTAATCTGACATCTCTGAATCACTATTCCCATGCAGAGGACCTGCATCAAGAGGTCGGTCAGATATCATCCTTTGTGAGAAAGGATTGCCATCTCCTACTCATGTTGGAGATCATCTCTTAACAATCATTTGACGGTGGTTGATGAGTCCTCTATCTAACCCTTTAGATATTCATCCAAGCACCAGCCTCTATGAATCAATAGTTGAATCAACAGCTGTATGATTATTAAGATGGCCATGGTACGTAACCCTAATTGTATTAAGGGACCTATTATACAAATTATTTATTCTTCATTTCAGATCAGGGAATGATATGTGCAATAACATTTATTGCATAATGGCTCGTCGTGGGATCGCATGTCCAACAATCTCCCACTATCCCAAAGAGCCATTAATGGGCTAATCATTTAAACCCACACTCATGTGACAATTATGGGCTATTTAGAAAATAGCTAGGTAAGCTAATCAATCACTCTGTTCCCGCGATACTATGCCAAGTCCTTTTACGGCACTTGTATATTCCTAGTAACAATGCTCGTATCTAATGCGAATGTTGCATCTAATGCAACAATACTCAATCTTGTCATTCATAGTGTCCTTGACACTATAGATCAAAAAATTATTATTATAACCAGTATGTAATTTCTATTATCCTTATCAGAATACCCTTATTCCTGGAGATCTCTATCTCCTAACTTATTCGCAGTTAAGACCTTTTAGATCTCCATATATAAAGTCTTAATTTCTTGAAGTTAAGACTTAGAGATCACTATCTCTAAAGCCTTGCCATCTTTGAAGATATTGTTATTACTGCAATCAAGTGTTCTATCTCCATAGTAGGATTACTAACAGTTTACTACTCCCACTGCATGACAGACATCTGGCTTTTGTACACATCTAGCATACTTTCAGCTTCTTGTAACTGATACACAAAAAGGGCAACCAGTTTTAGCATCAACTTCATTAAATCTTTGAGGTGCTATCCCTTTAGATAGGTCAGTACCAAATCTTAAGGTAAGAAAGCCTTTCTTGGGATTTCCAGAAAATGGAACATGTCCAAGGTGTACTACAAATGTGACAGTCCCAATACCCTCTTTTCTTTGCTTCTAAACACCTTTAGAACTAAGATCCAAGAGGCATCTTTGAGATCATATCTCAAGGTATAGAATAACCATATCAAAAAACATTTATTATCATCCTTATATCATTCCAAATGATTAGGATATTATCTACATTTAGCATGATGAACACAATAGCACTCCCACTAAGCTTCACATGGTACACCAAGATTATATCTGAAATTATAACATTTATAATTTCATCAAATCGTATGTTACAGTTTTAAGAAGCTTATTTAAGTCCGTAGATGAATTTCTTTAGCTTGCACATCTTTCTTTCCTTAATCATAAGGCCCTGGGGTTACTTCATGTGAATATCCTCAGAGAGGTATTCATAGAGGAATGCAATATTGACTTTCATCTTGTAGATGTCAAAGTCAAATTGTGTAGCTATAGTCAGGAATATTCTGATGGCTTTAAGCATGGTCACTAAAGAGCAAGTCTCATCACAAGCAATGTCTTCTCTTCCGATGTAGCTCATGTCTACGAACCTTGCTTTGAAGGTCTCTACCTTCTCATCAGGTTCCGTCTTTCACTTGAAGATCCATTTACACCTTAATAGGTCTAACCCTTATAGGTGGATCCTCGAGGGTCCATATACAACACTTGTATATGAAGTCTACCTTAGATTTTTATTGCTAACATCCATCTTTCCATGTCATGATCCTCAGGAGCTTCATCACATGAAGTCCGATCATTGTCAGACTTAACTGACACATGGAATACATCCTCAAACTCATTTGAGGAGGTATTAATGCTTCATCTTTAATTGTCCCTTTTAGTATCCGATTTCAGGAGCCTCATTAACTTCTTAACAATAAATGAATTCCTTCACTTCATTTTCATCTTGATTCGCAAGAGTCTCAATCCTCTAAGAATCATATTCTCAGAAATGAGATCTTTTAGAAATCTCAAGGTCATAAAGTAGGTATACAATACCATCCTTTATTTTCCTAATGAAATAGCACTCTCTAGTGCTCGATTCCAGCTTACTTGCATGGAATCTTATTAAGGATATATAATGTAGTCTCTACTACATATATACCAGGAAACTAAGAGGAAATTATGCTAAAATTCATAATTGATCAAATCATGTCACACATGATCCAATTGTATATCCTTACAACTCCATTGAGTTTAGGTGTGTTAGGAGGATTGAGATAGAAATAATATTCATATCTTCATAAGGTATTCTTTAAATTCATCTAATAGGTACTTGCTACCTTGGTTAGATTAAATTCATTTAATCTTCCTTCAAACTTTGGTTCTAAACCAAAATTGTGAAATCTTTGAGCATTTCAAAGGTTTCTCAAGTGAAGAGAAGAAATCTCATATCATACATAATCATCAATAGATATCACATATCCATAATGTTCACTATGATATAGATGATCACATACATCAATATGTATGAGATCCTGAATACCTTGACATCTTACACCTTTCCTAAGAAAAGGGTGTATTAGACATTCTTCGAATACAATATTCACAAGTATGTAAGATTTGAAATTTTAGACATTCTAAAGTTTCATATCTTACTAGCCTATTGATCTCATCAGCAGACATATGTCTAAGACTTGATGCCAAATCAGTGTCAAGTGATCTTCATCCTCCTATTGATCTTATAAAGGTTTTACTTTTTGATATTAGAAATCTTAATGAACCATTCATTAATTTTCTAATTTTGTGGAGTCCACTAGATGTTAGATTACTATCTGAAATATATCCATCATAACTCTTTATGATAGTTCTATCTCAGAATTCATGTTTATTTCCAACATTTAGAAACAAGCAATGAGTGTATTCTAATATCTAGGTCATAGAGACATTCTCCAAGACTAAGGGCTCTCCCACTGAGAATATGAAGTCTATCTATCCAACAGAGATTGCTGCAACAATTACATCAATATCCATGTAGATGACTATTAAACCTTAAGATCAAATTTCTAATCTTCTAATATATATATGCAACCAATTGCAAGTGTCATTAGAAGATTGGGATACAATTATCATACTTTATCTTATGAAATAAGTAAGTCAGAGTCAATGATTATATGTAGATTATTTTGGTGCTCTATCTGAGTCCTTCACTAAGGATTTTAGACAGATTTGATAGTCATGCTATCAACACATCAACTTATTGCAGCATTGGCATTCATCCAACTCTTTGGATGTCATATGGAATTCATAGAAGTACAATCAACTCTTTGGCTTTCCTTCTCACATGGGTCCGACCCACGCTTCCACTGTGCTCTCTTCATCTATAAATAACCATTGTTCAAGACAAAGAATCTCTTATGTTGAATTCAAAATATTTCAATACAAGAGCACTTCAGCATTTATACATGCTTCATTGAATTCATACAAAATGATTATTATGAAGCTTCATGAATGACTGGAGTATAGATAGTAGAGTGATGATACTCACCATATCTACATACATCTTAACTCTTAGAGACTTAGGTTCAGGTAGGTATTCAAACATTTTGAATACATCATCTCTTTCGAGCCACCATTCTGCATAATGCAGAGAACCATGTTATTCATGATTAAATGTCTAGAGCACATATGTATGCCAGAACATCTTAAATTTTATAAGGATTATTTTGACAATTACGATCATCATTGGCATGTCACTTCCAAAGTACACTCTATGAAAGATCAAGACTATAGAGACATAAAAACCCTAAGGTGATGTCTTATTCCTCATTGTGTTGAGGAAACTTGCACATTGCAACCACATACGTTATGTGCTCAATTGTAAGTACAATATCTGGATCATGAGTCCAATCCATGATATTTTACTGTTTATTATTTAATATAACATTGAGTGGGTTTAATGAAGGATTATCTGAAATAAGAAATTTGCATAAGGGTATATATATTATATATGCATATTTTACATTGATTTAGGAATTTTTATATCAAAGTTGTCTTGCCTTGTCAACAATGAAAGTTCATTCCCTTAATCACTTTCAATGTAAGAGATAATCTTACCATTATATCTCTAGCAAGATCTGGGATCTCCTTTCCTATCTTTGTCACATCCCAATAAGAGAACATGTGACTCTGATAAAAAGAAGTGGGAACACTTTCCACCTTGCAAGTCCAACTTGCATCTCCCAATTCGGTCTTTAACACCCGGGCCCACCACCCTCCATTAATTGAAGTTGACACGTCATTAATTGAACCAACCTTCAACAGGCTTAATACTCGCTATACGCAATCCAATATTGCCCCAATAATATGAGGACTCGATATTGGGGTCACTACATATACGACCTTACTCTTTTGAGAAGCAAAGAACCCGATCCAAATAAATTGTATACAGGAGTTGTCACTTCAGACAAGCGTCTCCTATATACAATATAGATGGCGACGGAATCCTTTGACTTGACGGGAGACCATGGATGTCACTTATGTGATCCTCCACCTCATATTCAAATTATAATTAATTAATTATCATGAATCATATTCACATAATTAATTCTTCCAAGGGAAATACACATCTATTCATAATAGAGTGCTTTTAATTGGATATAATCAATTTAATCACATTAAATTAATTATCAATCCAATTTTCAATCAACAAACTTGATTATTTCTTGAATAGAAGGTATAATATCAAAGTACATATTATTCGAATTTTAATAATTATAAAAATACATCTTGATTTCTCCAGCATTATCGAGTCCCTGCCCGTTGTCATGACCAGTACCGACAGGAGTGAGACGAACCACATCCGGTGCAACCCGCTACCCCAATGCTCCCCGACTAGACACCATATCCACCTCAGGAAAGGATAATGCCAGATAGATCATTGTGTACTTTGAGATGCTCATCGGTTTTTCAACTGAAATTATACCATATAATATTCATCAAAACCATTTTGATAATATTATAAGGAGATTTTCTAAACAAATCCCCAATCGTATTCAAGTAAGAGGGTTTTGCATGTAAAAGTTGTCCTGCAACTATTGTAGGATAAACTAGGGTTTTGCATGAAAACAATGTTTGTTGATGATTTCATATCAACCAATTAATGATCAAGATCAACTATCTTATCATCTTGGTTAGTGAAATGCCATTCAATGAAATAATTATCTCTTTAAATATTTCACAAATATTTATCAATAATCATTTCAGAAAATTAACAATTAATTTTCATCAACTTATTTGAATGACTATCACATGGTTCATGGTCAAGTTTGTCAATTTTCAGCAGTGACCCCTACGCACTAAAACCAACATATCTTGATCAATTTAAGTCCAAATTACACAAAATCAGTTTCCTAAGATTTCTAATTTGATTTATGATAGAACTCAAGTGATATTTCACGCATTTCTAGGCGCATCAAAACAGTAATCAACTCATTAATCATGTTTAGATTCGTAATTTCCTCAACAGTGAATACATGTTTATTCAAAGGGCCATATCTTGAGCAAATGGAACCAAATTACATAAACTCAGATCCTAGGGTTTCCTTATTTAATGGGGAACAAAACCAATTGAATATTTTGTGTTTAAACAATTTAATCAGTGCCTAAAAAATCCAACTAAATATCGGTGTGAAAACTGAAATGCGATAAAACTTTCGCAATCCTTTCAAACCCAAGTCGTCCTAGGTTTACGGATCGTATCCAAAACCTTTCTGACCTAAGGCTCTGATACCACTTGAAGGATATGAGGAATCCTCAAGCGCATCACGTAAGCGTGATGATCGCATCTTATGCGATCGGAGTGGCTAGTCGCACTAGTTGCTAGGTGCAGCGGAATTTAAAAATTTTAACTCATGAGATGAAACCACATGATCACAAGAACATTTCCTGGAATGTTTCATCTAACCACAAAGTATTAGAAATACCTCTTGAAGCGTGGTTGCGATCACTAGATCTCTAAAGCAAGAGATCCTCCTGACTCAAGTCTGATCTACAAAGATGGTACTTGCGGGCGCGATGATGAGATGCGTGCTTCCCGCAATCCTCGATGAATATCCAAGCCTTGAATCTCCTGATTTCGTCCAACAAAATCCGACATCTCCTTCTAGAGCAAGAAGCTCCAAAGAAGATGGAGATCCACGAGCAATCGAAGCAACAATACGACGACGTAGAAGCAATTGCTATTCCCTCAAAAACACAAGGTGGATGGCCACCTTTAGAGAGAGAGATGGCGAGAATGAGAGATGAGAGAGAGAAAGAGTAGATGCGCACAATGCTTTGTTTTTCAAAGAGGCTAGGGTTGCCCTCTTTATATACTAGTTTGGGAGTCCATGGATCACAATCCATGGCATACACACGATCATGGTTAGATTGATATGTGTTTTTAATCAATGACTATGATCATTATTGTTAAAAACAACAACATATTAATTTATATTAAATTAAATATATGTTGTATTATCATCAACATAATATAATTAATAAAAATCAATTATCTCAAGATAATGACATAACAATCAAAAGGATAATTAATCCATCCAAAATATGGGGTGTCACCCTTGACAAAGTCATGGGTGACGCCACCTCATATTTTGGTGGATTATATCTTCCTTTTATTTTATATCATTATCTCTTAATTATTTTCAATATCATTTATTGCAAAATTATGTACTAAATTAATTCTAAATTAATTAGTGAATATTTCAATCATGCCATTGAAAATATGTGAATCATATTCACAACCCAAACTAAATTGTAAATTACATTTCCAATTAATTGCTTAATGTGAATCCAATTCACGTTAACAATTAACAAATGCTATTTACGAAGGTGCTCTCTCTCTAGTATATTATAAATCATATTTATAATATATACACAGATATTATGGATAACACTATCCATAATCTGCATTTCCTTGATAATTAAATCTCATTTAATTATCTTGGATAATCATTCTCACAATATGAATCTTATTCATATTATACTTGATAATTAAACCTCATTTAATTATCAGCATCTTGTTGCTTGGATATATATATATATATATATATATATATAATTCATCAAAGGAATTATTCTTAAACTCCTTCAGGAATAATGTGCTTTCTCCGCAGATACTTGGAGATAAGGACATGGCGAGTGTATTGTTCCACGTATAGTGACTTGGATGTTGAGATCTCATCTCAAATCCAGATCTCACAGACATCCCACAGATGCTTGATTAAATCAAGACCGCAAATCTAATCTTCTCATTGCATCTGAATCTCATTCAGACCAATGTCCAACACTTGGACCAAGATCAGATTGCTTCTCTACTGAGAGGAGCCACTAAAATCCAAACCTGTTTCATCATTCCCTCGGAATGGAAGCGTCATGGTATACAATCGTTTATGATCACATCACCCTCAGGTATTCCCAATACCTGTACATCCTGCATACTGGAAGACATATGATCAACCTGAAGATGTAGATCAATTTTACACTATCTTCTTCAGGGTTTGATCACCAAGATCCTCAATCTTGGTCATTGGGAATCGGTATCGATCATATGATTTCCCAAAGCATATATCATACCTTCAAATTCTTGTCATGCTTCCAAAGCACGATGACCATGCATGGAATTTGATCGGTCCCAATACCTCATGAGTGAGCTCATGTCTTCCGGTTCATAAGTGAACTTGTATGATCCCTTTGAGAGATCGTATTACTCATATGCCCTTACATGCACACCAGCTCACCGGTGCATAGACCTTGGTTAGGTCATCAACCTATTGGTCTGCCAAATATACACACTCAGACATATAGTAACACATCAATCTCCGGTCAGAGGATGTGTGCCTATGCTGTACAGTATTCAACATAGGACTTAGGTTATCTCGATCTCGTTAAGTCAACCCTTTGACCTAACTAATCTAACACCTCCAAATCACTATTCCCATGTAGAGGACCTACATCAAGAGGTCGGTCAGATATCAGACTTTGTGAGAAAGGATTGACATCTCCTACTCAGGCTGGAGATCATATATTAATAATCATTTGACGGTGCTTGATGAGTCCTCTATCTAACCCTTTAGATATTCATCCAAGCACCAGCCTCTATGATTTAATAGTTGAATCAATAGCTGTATGATTATTAAGATGACCATGGTACATAACCCTAATTGTACTAAGGAGACTATTATGCAAATTATTTATTCTTCATTTCATATCAGGGAATGATATGTGCAATAACATTTATTACATAATGGCTCACCGTGGGCTCGCATGTCCAACACTATCGTCCCGACTTAGACTCCAAAATCTATCAAGAATCCATCTGGGTTGAGCTAAGTGTTAAGTGTGAGGTCTCTAGTCAAGCTACTATCTCAAGAGTCGTACGAATGACATGATGGATTCTAGTTAGACACACTAAATCAACTAATGAACATAGTATCATTGAAACTAAAGAATTAAGTTAAAGTGACCTGAAGTGTTTTCCGATCCTTAATGGGTTCCTCTAAAATTAAGTGGATTAATGTCTATACCAAGCTCCAATCCTTATACTTTATTTGGACTTGTTCAATTATCTTGATTATTTCAAAACATGCAAATGATGTACAATGCAAGAAAATCTTTTTGTGAAGTAACTTTCTGATTTTGAACTTATTATGTATTTTTGAAAAGTTTTGCAAATTTTTATGCAATTTTTGAAGATATTTTACAAATTTTTATGTGTTTTTTTAAATTTTGAAAATTTTTAGGGATTTTTTAATAAAGATTAGTGAAAGAAGTATGCGCAAATATTTACACGAGAGTGCATGCTTATTTACAAGAATTGAGTGAAGAATTTATAGTGGGGCTTTTTACAGGTTAAGTTAGTTGGTATTTACGGGTTTTATTTACAAGGGTTGTATAAAGAAATTTATAAAAGTTTTTATTAATTATATACAAGATTCTCAAAATAGTTAAAAATATTTTTATAAATATTTTGAAAACTTTATTGTGTAAATAATTTTATAAACAATTTACATATATTTACATAATTTGATAATTATTTTGCAAAGATTTTTTTAAAGGTATGAATATATTTTAAAAATAATTTTACAACCATTTTCTAAATCATTTGCAAACTAAATTTTCAAACATGTATTCCATCAGATGAAACAAAATTTTGCAACTATTTTACAAAATTTTTTACGAAGGTTTGAAAGCATTTTGCAAAAAGTTTTCCAAATAATTTTCAAAAGATTTTTCAAGATATTTTACAATTATTTTTCAAATCATTTTATAAAACATTTTTAATCTGATTTATTAATCATATTTACAAAGAAATTTGAAAATTTGGTATACTTTATTATGGTGTATTCTTTATAGTCATTTTATTGTATATTCTAACCCATATAGTATTTTATCCATATTATTAGGAAATATGAAAGTATGAGTTATGTCTAAAGTACATACAACATATATATGATCCCCTATATTTAGCTTGAGTTATGTTCTCATAGTGATTAAAGAGAAAAAAGGAAGGCATAACTCGTATTGAATATATAAAAGTCCATACAATAATGACTAAATGAAGAAAAGAAGTTGATTGCCCCCCTATACTTAGGATAAACTATTCCTAAGTATAGCAGATTGTATACCAAGTGGGGATGATCAAGGATGAGAATGTACGAAAGAATCAAGACTCTGCTTGCCCCCTATACTTATGGTAAAATATCCCAAGTATATACAAGAAATATCAACAAGTTGGGGAGACTGGAGAGAGAATAAATGAAGAGTAACTCGAATACACTCATCCCCCATACTTACAATGAAGTATATTCTAAGTATAGCACAAATGAATGGGATGATTGAGAGATGGGAGAATGAAAGAATTGAAAAATAGACATGAGAAGAAGAAAAGAAGAAAAATATGAGTTGTTTTTAAAGCTCATGAGTCTGATCCATTCGAGTCTGGAAGCTCATCCCGAAATACCACATGTATCGAGTCTACCACTGATAGGAGTTTATCATTCTCGACATATGATTTCAACAACTTCATGTCACGACAAAAGGTTGTGCATCAGCTGACAATCCGAATATAAAGATGTTTCCATTGTCATGCACATTTTTAACAATGAAGGGCCTTGACCATTTGCTTTTTAGTTTGCCAGGAAAAAAACTTCAGATTTGCATCGAACAACCACATCCTTTGATTTGGCTCGAAAGTCTTTCGTTTGATATGATTATCATTCCATCTCTTGACTTTCTCTTTATACATGAGGCTATTGTCATATGTAGAGTTTTTGAATTCTAGGAGTCGATTCAGGTCAAGTTTCTATTCTTCTCGGCTTTCTCTCTATCCAAATTACATATACTAATTACCCATAGTGATTTGTGAATGAGGTCCATGGACAAATGGCATGGCTTGCCACATACCAGACGATATGGAGACATTCTTAGAGGAGATTTATACGTCGTAGGATATGCCCAAAGAACTGAGTTGAGCATCTGTGATCAATCTTCTTATCATGCCATATAGTTTCTGCAAATATATTTGATCTCTCTGTTAGAACATTCAGCCAAGCCGTTAGTGTGTAGGTGGTATGGAGAAGCGGCGTGGTGCTCAATGTCATCCTCCTTATCAGCTTCTCCACTTTTGTGTTGATAAAGTGTCTACCTCCATCCAACATGAGGATTTTAGGAATGTCGAACCACGTAATGACGTTATCTTTAAGAAAGCCACGTACTATGTGACTGTCTGTGGATCAAGCAAGGATAGCCTCCACCTATCGACTAACATAATCAGCATCAAGTAGGGTGTACTCATAGCCCTGAGTCTTAGGGAACGAGCCCATAAAATAGATTCCCTATGCAATGAAGACATTTGATATTTGAATATACTTGAGAGACACGATGTCTTGTAAACTGATGGTGCCACTCATCTTCTGACAATCAGTACAATCTTTTAACATAGTCAATATCATCCTTGAAAAGAGTTGGCCACCAGAGGTCGCATTGAAGCACTTTTGCTCTCGTACGCTTTCTAGAATGGTTTCCTCCATATTCTAATTTTTGACAGTGGTTCAGGACATTCGTGTACTCCTCCTTAGGAATGCATCTTTGCCAGATATAATATGCACCCACATGAAACAAATGTGGATCCTCCCACTGTTAAAAATCTATCTCGAAGATGAACTTATCTACTTTCAGTTTTGGCCACTCTCATGGACCATCGTTGGAGACAAGGTATTTTACAATATTGGCATACCATGAGAGAGAAGTAACTATCAGGATAGATTCATTGGAGATTGGAACACTTTCCTATTCAGACAAATTTCTATCTCAGTGATTCTATAAAGGTGGTATACCACAATATTTTTGACTCCAGACTTATCATGCATCTCTAAATAAAACTCCCAGAGTAGAAGGATCCAATGTAGTAGTCATGACTTCGCATACTTCTTGCTTTGTGGTACCGTATGACAGAGTGGTGAGTATACACAATGACTTTAGATCCCAACAGATGTGACCTGAATTTTTCCAACGCAAACACTATAGCTAGTGATTCTTTCTATGATCGTGTATTCTCCTAAGCTTTGTTCAGTATTTTGCTAGTGTAATGAATCGCAAATGGCAATCCATCCTATTGTTGTCCCAATACATCCACAATAGTATAATCGGAAGTGTCCTTCATGATCTCGAATAGTAGAGAACAATTTGTGGATGTAGGGCATCAACTTGAATTATGATCTCTTTCAACTGATTGAAGGCTTGGAGCATTTTGTCATCTACAATGAATTCGGTGTCCTTGCCTAGAAGCTATATCATAGGTCGAGTAATTTTATTGAAATCTTTTGATGAATCTTCTATAAAATCCCACATGTCCCATAAATGGCCTGACTTGTATTAGTGGTGTAGGTGGCTCTAGCTTGGAAATGACATTCACTTCAGCTAGATCGATCTCCATGCCTCGCTTCGAGATGACGTGGCCCAGTAAAATTCCATCAATCACCATGAAGTTACTCTCCTCCCACGAGAGCACTAAATTAACTTCACAACAATGTTGAAGGACTTGATCTAGATATGTCAGGCACTGATCAAAGCTGTCTTCATAGACCGAGAAATCATCCATGAACACCTTGAGGAACTTCTCACCATGTCTGCAAATACAACTATCATACATCTATGGAATGTAGAAAGGACATTACATAGCCCGAACGACATCCATCGGAATGCGTACATCTCAAATGGACAGGTGAATATGGTGTTCTCTTAGTCTTCTAGCGCGATTGCAACTTGATTATTTCTCGAATAGCCATCCTAGAAATAGAAATATTCTTTTGTGACTAGACTTTCAATTATTTTGGTCAAATAAAGGAAGTAGGAAAAGATCCTTCTTAGTAGCAAGGTTCAGGCGTCTATAATCCACACATACATATGATGTTGGCACTCGAGTTAGAATCTCCTCTCCTTTTTCCTTCGTCACAATCGTAGTTCCCTATTTCCTAGTGATGAATCTACGATTCTCATTCTTTATTCTTTTATTTTAGCTTTATCTCTTAGCAAAGCCATCTATAAATATATGTAAATACAATAAATTAACTATGTACATGTCTTTGTTAATAGTGCATATTTAGCACCTTTTTGGCAAAAAAGAATAAAGAGAAAAGAAAAAGAATGATGTATTTAGAATAAATACATAATGATCCAAACCCTAAGAGAAGGTTAAGTCTTGACCTGATCGTAAAAGAATAAGTAGAGAGAGATAATTACACTATGTATTGTACATATCACCTATACTTGTACAAAATATTTATTTATTTATTTCTGACAAAATATAAATATTTTATTTTTACACAATTGTATATAGTTCTAAGAATAACATAAAATAAAATAAAAATCAGAAAAATAAAATAAAAATAGAAAAATTCAACAATTCCATGTACAAAAGACACAAGTATATCATACAATAACTATTTATTCTACAATCTTAACTGATTTATAAAAATCAATTTGCATTTCTTAAATTATTTTGTAAATAAATAAAACATAAAATAAAAATAATTTTTGTAAATAAAAATATGTACATAATACATAGGTATATTATACCTATATATAATACTAGATAATGTATATACAATAATAAATTAATTTATAAAAATAATTAAAAAACATATATTACAAAACAATGAACAATTTTTATTTATTTATTTATTTATTATTTTATAATCATTTATTAATTTATTTGTAACTATCTCTATTTATCTCTCTATTTATTCTTGCAGTCTATTCTGTCTCATTCCTCTGCCACATCCGATTAGGCCACCTCAGTTTTGTTAACCGAGATCAACTGGTCCCCCAGTTGCCTTTTCTCGTCGAATCGGGTTTTGCATCATTTTCTCCCGATTTTGATGACCCGATCTAATCAATTTCTGCTCTGATCCTGTGATCCGATTGAGGGATGTGGATCCCTAATCCACACCCTATGCCAATTGCGGGGATCTTCATCCCGCTTCACGTGCTTTCTTTCGATTCTTATCAAACCTGGGAGTCTATAAAATCCCTTGTACCCTCCTCCTTTTCGTGCATCTTCAGCTGCTCCACCATCATGTTATGCCCAACCTTCCTTTTTCAGAGTGACAATCGAGAGAGTGAGAGGTTGTGGGTTGCATTTGGAGCGGAGTGTCCTAGGTCTGGCAACACCTTTGTCCAGCTCCGTCGCAAGGGGATCCCAACAGTTGGTTATGTTGCCCATTCAGGTCATCACCTCGGAGGACATCGTTCTCCAGCCCAGGACGTCCACCTGTAGGTAACATCCTTAGATTCATTTCATTCGTGTTCTGCTTGCCAGTTCCATTACATATCCATCATCGATCTTCACTTCATTCAGCCACTTCACTCCGCTATACTAGCACATCATACGACTCATGTACGCTTCTACATCAAGCTGCGCATCCTGTCCATTGATCCAACTATCGGGTTGGATTCAAATATCAGGTCGACTATATCGCCCTTCAAAGGACCCAACCCATCCACCTCCCATGTTTACGCTAATTCCACACCATAACCCTCCGTCAGAGATCTGCCTTTGAGCAAGCATTTAGTCTTGTAAGACTAGCGCTCAAGACCTCTGTCTAGGAGGGTATTTCGTACCTGCAACCCATCTAGTATGCTCCAGCTCGTCATGCCTCTTCGAGATCCCTCCTTGGTCCCAGACCCTTTTGAGCATCTCAACCGCTGTCAGCGCCCTTGGCCACACTTCCTCCATCCTAGCAGTGTTAGGAGATGTCTGAGCCGCACGTCTTAGCCGATTGAAACTCACCAAAGGCGAGTTCTTCACCAGTTCATCTAGGCATTGCTCCAGACTTCAGATCCAGTAGCCCTCCAGTTCTAATCTGCACCGTCTACTCACGAGGCATCTGGACCGTTGGATTCATCTAAGGATTGTGCCCGCACCATCCATCACCAAAGGGGTATCCACGCTTCTCAATTGTCGATCATCTTAAGTGGTTCCTCATGATGGTAAGATAGCACAAGATAAAGAATAAATTTAACTATAGACCCTTCTCTATTTTTTCATTTCCTTTCCAGTCTTGTAAATATATGTCGTAGTTTAATTTGTTTTAGATAATTTATAGTTTGGACCCTCTACTTTTTATATTTGCATTTTAATCATTCCAAGTCTACGTCACGTGCGTCCCCCGCGTGCATTTGTTGGGATATTTGCATCTTGTGCCTTAGATTTTATGTTGTTATGGAATGAATGTTAAGTTTTGATAATTGCATTTGGCCCTTGTTCTTTATTTGTGTGTTATCTAATTGGTCTTGAAAGTTAAAATATTTGCAGTTGGGTCCCTGTGAAATGTATTTAACTCCTCATCGTTTATTGGTTGTAATGAATATTAAATTGATCTAAAAAATTACCTAAAAATTACATTTAGCTCCTGTTAAGGTGTAGTATTCTCGGTAATTTTTGTAGGTTTAAACTTACTTTTTATATTATTAAAAATTCAAAAACCCATAAAAAGTGTCTTATTTGTTTTATAAAAATTCGAAAAATATCTTAAAAAACCCATAAAAATTCTTGTAGTTGCCTTTTGTTGTGTTTGACTTGCAGTAAACATTTTGTTTGAAAATTCCTTACAAAATAACCTAAAAATTACAAAACACCCAAGATGTTATTAAAATTGTAGAAAATTAAAGATAAGTCCAAAAATTATGTTTCAGATTGTGTTTGAAGGTTTTTACTTCTTTTTATCATAAAATTGTCATCTAGGAATTTTCGGTAATTTAAGCATTTTAAATTTGCAAATTGGTCCTGGTCGTGCACTGTTTTGTATTTTTACCACTGTTTAATTTTTAAAAATTCAGGAAATATGTGAAAATATATAAAAACTACTATAAACATTGAAAATATGTAAAACCCAAGAAATATTCTTTGCTATTTTCTGATCATCGTTGACTATTTTGAAAAATACGAAAAAGAGTGTTATGTGTCTCTTGTGTGTATTATGCTTATTTATATTCAAAAATTAAAATTTTGAAAAATAAAAACCACTAAAAAACTACTTAGTTTTTTCAAAATTGTGTTCATTGTGTTTGATCCTGGTAGCTATACCAGGTAAATAAAAATAGCAGACCGCTTACATTGATTGCTTGATCCTCTTTAATGGTTATTTTTCTCGTTGAAGGTACCGAGTGATGTGGGTCACAACAACCTTGGATTTATTTCTTACTTAACCCTAGTTGCTTAGTCGCTTATCCCCTAGGAACCACGTGTAATTGATTCACACATTTGAAATCTCAGAAGGGATATATAAAATCTGCATTACACCACTTTGTGATCTCATCCATCACAACTTCCCGAAGGATAGGCTTCAGATGACGTTGAAATTCACTGGGGGACTTTTTTCCAAATAGATGTGTTCTGAGCATGGTAAAGGGCTAATCCAATGGAGATCTGATATTTTCTAAAGTATCGCCATGCATTTTCTTTTTAGAACCTCAAACAGACGAGATTCTTGGTCTATGAGGAAGGCACACTTCAATGTTAATGGTAATTGCTTCAGCTCTGGAGGGTTCAGAATCAACTCTGTGGTGACTTCTACAACTACATTAGTTGTAGGATCATTCGAGTGGATATTGTCCACCATGTTGACATTCGGCTCTAAGTTCAATGTCTTAAAAAGATCTACAATGAATTCTTCTTGCTTCAGCAGGGATGGACTTGTCTCAATTAACTCAGATAGCACATCAGCAGGTAATTCATCTTCAAGGACCACAAGGAATTATATTGTGCTTTTCCATGAGCCCCTCCTTGTAGAGGAATTCTTGAGTTTCATGATTGTCCACAAAATAGTACAGTGTCTTTGATTTTTTCCAAGAAGTCACAGTCATCTGTTGCATTCTTCTTGGGCACACTCTCGTCTGACATAGATTCTACAAGCTCTTGCACTTGGATCATCTCTATTTGAACCTTGTCATTGTTGGAGCTAATGGTAGCCTTGCATGTGCCATAGTCCACTATTGCTTTGGCAGTCTGTAGGAACGGTCTTCCTAATATGATTGGGGTTAGGAGTAAGGGAATAGAGGTGTCCATGTCTAATACAATGAAGTCCAAAGGGAACCGCATCCCTTGGATTGTGACAATGACATCATCAAGAATGTCCATTGCCGCTTAACCGAAGTATCTGCAAACTATAGAATCATTCTGGTGAGTTTCAGCGGTCTTAAGCCAAATGCCTTCAGTAGCAAAGCGGGCATAAGAATGATAGATGACCCCCTGTCAAGAAGTGTTCATTCATACTCTTGTTTGAAAATTGTGCATTTGAAGAGAGGTGCTCTCTTGTCCTTCTTCTTGGTGGGAAGGCTGCTGATGGCACTTAGCCATGGTAAGAATATGCTTTTCAGCATGATTGTATCTTCTCTTGTGAGGTTGACACTTCAAAATACATGCATCTTTTAGACCTTTCTTCACATTAGGCGTGTATTCCATGGCTTTCAGAAGTGACATTTTCAGGACAATATTATGCAAAATTTCAATCACACTTGGATTAAATAATGTAGTTTTGAATTTTTTAAATTTTTTATTTTTCATTATGTCCGAAAATGGCACAAAAATTTTTTAGGTGAATCATCTTTTACATGCAAATGATCAGAAGGGATACAATTATTTGCCTCAGTGGAAAATATAACAAAAGGATTATCGACTTCGTTGGCTCGCAAGTTATTAGTTGAGGGTCCTAACGTCTCCTTGACTCCATTAGCTCGGCATTGGTTTTTATTGTTGGAGTTTGATTTTTTGTTTTCTTCATTTTTTGTGACATTCTGAATCCGGTGCTTTTCTTTCTCCTCTCTACCTCTTGAACTCGAGCAGGCACATCTGACGATGACTCATCCTATGAAGGTGTATTATTTCCCTTCGTAGTGGTAGACGGATACAATGTCCAACCGCTCTTGAGAGTTGAAAAGTTATATAACATAATTGAATCATTCATACCTGACTTGATCGGGGATTGGATATTGCAAACTACATGCTCCTTGCATCAGAAGTTATTCGGATTCACCTCCACCTGTGTTGGGATAATCGTATTTGTTGTGATGAGGTCATCCAGCATCTGGTTCATTTCTCTCTGACTCTTCACTAACTTTGCAAGACAGTCAAGTACGAGATTCATGGGAGCTGCTTTGGATTCTCAATGTGTTGCGGTCGCGCAAGGTTGTTACTGATGTGGGTGCGGAAGCTGGTGACTCTAATACTGAAAAGGGGGGACTACTGGTAACGATGCGGGGGTGGGGGTGATACTGGTTCTGATAATAACCACTCGATTGTTGATGGTAGTGTTGCATGTATGGTTGATGTTACCACTGATGAATCCACATTTCATCATCTTTATTCTATCATTTTGGCACCAAAAAAACCCTAGCAAATGCCTGTAAATAGCATTAAAATCATCATCTTAGCATTCATGCATGTGCATCTAAATAGTGTATAAAATGCTGTAATTAAAGCCAAAATTATAGAATAAATAAAGAAAAGAAAAGGAATAAAATATTATAAATATTTTATGACCCAAAACCCCCGAGACCTAGGCATCTTGATGAATAGGTTGACAAGGAATAAAGTAGGGGGAGATAAGGTCAAAGTACAGTGTAAATACCTATACTCTTTCTTCATTCTTTATTCATTTTGGGACCTATTTTTGGTTCCACTTTTTATACATCAAATAAAGAAACTTTATATATAAAAGTCGTAGCTAATTTTATATAGAAAAAAACAAAATTGATTTCACAGAAAAGTAATGTACAGATAAAAAGTTATGGTCTGAATAAAATTCCAGAATACCAACTTTCCAGACCCGTATCTCACAAACGACAACTCCAAATGCAGCATACTCACCTTTAAATGTATATAGAAGAAAATAATCTATTTAATGGCGGTGGTTTTGCATTTGGCGAAGCTACGGTTTGAAAGTTGAGTTTTGGACCCCTATTGTATACTTGTTCAGATTAAAATATTCAATTTATTCTTTATTCATTATTTACTCATTTTTATATTTTTATAATGTTGTAAATATTACTTACAATATATATGTGCATTAAAATCAAAATAAAAACCTAAATAAAACTTAAAATAAAATACATACATATTTGATACATAGGTATTATACCTGTATTTATATCTATATAAAATATACTTCTATTTTATTAATTATACAAAATAAATCAGAAAAATAAAATAAAAATATATTTGTGTACATAAGAGTATCTTAGAATTTTAGAAAATAATAAATAAAAATAATAAAAATAAAATACACAAAATAAAAATAAAATACTAAAATACATAGGTAATATACCTATATAGGGGTATAAAAGTAACTTGTAAAAATATACCTCATAAAATTAATTAAAAATCATAATAAAATGCTACATAAAATTATGAATATTTTTTATTTTATAACCATTAATTAATTCGGCCTTATTCTATTTTTAATTGATTTTACAAAATAATTATCAGGGATTTTTCCTGATTGGTCCACGTGGACCAATCAGGAGACGGTCCCAGTTGACCTAGGTCAACTGGTCGTCCTTCCCACCTACCCCTGTCAGACGACTTGGTTTTTGAGCCATTTTCTCGACTTTTTCCCAACCATTCCTTTCACCCTTTCGTCTTGATTCCTTCTGCATTTTTCTCCATCGATCATCCCTCTTGCCCGCCATGTGTTTGCATCGGGCCAAGGATCACTGAGGCGCTCCAGGATCGTCGATCTTCGAGCCCCTGCAACTCGAGGTCAAACCAGATATAACGACCCCCTCCTTTTCATTTTGAATTTGAGTCCCCTTGGTCCACCCCTCTCCGCCTCTCTGATGCTCGGAGCATTGTTGGAGGTGACAGCTCCACCGCGCTTCTCAGCCAAGGCGAACGAGGTCGAGGACGACTCCGCCACCTCCCGCAACCTCGGCGGTCGAGGTACTTTCTTCCCTCTGGCTCCGGCCATTGAGGGCCCTTTCCCCCTTTTATTTCTCGCTCATTATCTTAGCCATAGGTCTAGGATCATTAGCCCCCAAGAAATTTTGGGTTTAGCCGACTCCGTCACCAAATCATACCCCCTCGCCAGAGCGCACCTCCGGTCACCCGTCGCCACTTCGCCGTTCGCCTCGATTAGGTCCACCTAAGGTCCAGGCAATTTGCCTTGGACCTCTTAACCACGTTTGCAGGGTCAAAGGTCGTTGACTCGTACATGGGCGCCATTTTGTTGCTCGCCGGAGCTCAGCCGAGCCCTCCAGCTCCGCCGACCACCTGCGAGTGCCACGGCCGTTGCCGTGGCTTTTTGATGCCCCCAGGAGAAAGAGAAGGCCCCCAGGAAGCTCCTTGTCCATTTTGAAGCCTAGAAATCGCCGGAGGACGAAAAGCTGGAGCGGCGAAGTTCGCCCTCGCTGGCGACCGACGTCGTTCTTCGTCATCGACGCCCAACTGTTGGATCGAGGAGCTCTCCCAGATTGCACATTCGCCGTTGGATCGCGCCACGTCTCCACCGTCCGTTCGTCCCCAGATGATCTAATCTCCGCCGTCCAAGCTAAGCGTCATCGGCAGTCCAGATTGCGCCACGTGTTTAAGTGGCCCCCCATCAGCCGTTGGATCACGCGCCAAGGGTATTTTGCACATTAACCCTCGTGCCTTTTGTATTTACTGTTTAGTATTTAAACTTTCGTCTGTAGTATAAAAACTTTGGGTTATTTGCATGTAAGCCCCTGCACTTATTTTTATTTACACTTAGGTCCTCCGCCACGTCACCTCACGTGATCTGTACACGTGAGGTGGGGGGCTTTTTGCAAGGACCCCCCTGGGGTTTAGTTATTTCAGTGTAGTCCCAAGGTTTTGTATTACAGTGTAAAACTTTGGGATATTTTGCATCGATCCCCCTGATAGTTTCAAATATTGCATTTTGGTCCCTACCAGGTGTGTGCGAGTCACGCGCCCTGGGGGGCAATTTACACCGATAACCAGGCGGGTATTGTAATTGATGTTGGCCCTTAAAATTGAATATTTAGTTTATATTTTTGTGGAAATTTTGCAAATAGCCCCCGGATGTTTTGGAAATTGCATGTATGCCCCTGCCAGGCCTATTAATTGTTCGGATGCTTATTGTAATTATTTAACCTATCATTGTAAGTCCAAAAATTCCACAAAAATAAAGTTTAGCTTCTGGATACTTGTATTTTGATGCCCTAATTTTAGTTTTTGATTTTGTTTTATTTTTATATTTATTAAAAATCAAAAACATGCTTTTTATTCACTGTCTAGTTTAGAAAATACCAAACAAATAGTAAAATACCTCTAAAATCCCAAAAAAATTACCTAGTGTCTATTATATCCTATTTTAGTGTCAATCCAAAAATCACTAAAAATCTCAAAAGAAAAACACTAAAAAATTAAAAACACTCAAAAACTTCAAAAAAATATATAAAATCAAAGAAAAATCCAAAAATCACAAACTTTGTTCTTGTTTGTTCTATTTTTCATTATCTTTATTTGAAAAATAGTGTGGAAAATTTTGATTGCTGTTGGCTATTTTTAACTGCCATTTCATTTACAGCCAGCACTCATCTCACTGTTTTGCTCTATTTCAGTATTTAAAAATACCAAAAACACCTTGAAAAATACCCAAAAATCACAAAAACAGTAAAAAAAATCCTAAAAATATCAAAAACATTTTATTTCTGAATTTTTGGTCATTTTTGCATATTTTTATAAATATTTCATCATGTCTTCTATTACATTGCTTTTAAATTCCAATATTTAAAAAAATATATAAAATATAAAATTATAAAAATCTGAAAATTAAAAATCAAAATACAAAATTAAAAATTAAAAATTCAAAACCCACAAAAATTTCATTGTTTGCTTGCTTAGTGTAGACACTTGACACACACACTCATTTGTGCACAAATTTTTGAACTACCCTGTTTGCTCCCTGTGTTCGAACTCTCTGCATACTTGCCCTTTACATCATTTGTGCAGAGTTAAAAATAAATTAACTCCACATCATTTCTAATTTACTGATCTCTAGTGTGGGTTAATTGTTGATTAAATACAGGTTTCATTTGAGAGTCGCCACAGCGACGGTTGTCTCCGCCTTGTGTGAGACACCAATTTAGACTCTCTTGAAATCCGTGTTTATCAAATGGCGTCGTTGCCGGGGAGCAACAGCGAGTAGTTTACATTTTTGTTTGCTTGTGATTGTTGTCTACCATAGCTTCAGTTATCTCTCTTGCACTTTTGATACATATATTGATTGAGCTATTCTGACCATTCTTCTTTTGTCTTCTTGCGAGGGACCGCGGAGCAAGGCGGATCGCCTAGGTGATCCGAAGCAACCTTGGGAAGCGGAGCCGGCCTTCTTAGGTCAAGCCGGCAGGAGAGAGCAGGAGGAGTGAGAGAGAGTGCTTAGATTAGTTGCATTTTATTTTCGTGAGAGAGTGACTTTGATAATTTGTAATAACACAGGGACTTGGACTCTTGGACATTCCGGGCCTAATTTCCGGGTGTTTGTTCACCCGGGGGCTCACCGCAGTTTTTACCGAGTTTTCACCGCTGTCATTTGCCGGTTTTGATTTCATTTTCACTTTCTTTTGTGGATTGAGACCTTAGATTTAGGCATGCTTGATCGATTAAATTAGGTCCAAACACACTAATAACCTTTGCATGTACCTATAGCTCGTATTTGGACTTAGTTAAAAATTAAACAGTTAGCCCCCTTTCTTAGATCCGCCGCGCCGCGAGCCCTCTCCATCAAGCGCTACTCCTGAACTCGATGTGTCGAGAAGAGGAGGGGAGGGTCTAGACCAGACTCTTAGGATCGACGATAGGTGGTTGACTTGTGGTTCTTCACGCTAGCAGTTGCCTATCTTAGGACGATTTCTGCATTGCATATCGGCATATTGACTAGGTTTATAAAATTCTGCTTTCCATCCCGCATGGAGAAAGCTGGGATTCGCTGTAAGTCTTCTTACTTTGCATCCATCATTTAGGCACAAAGGTGAGATTTCCATCTTTGTGTCGACTTGCACGGCTTTTCCGACTCCGTTCTCCCTCTGTTTTTGGACAAAGTAGGATCAAGAAAACACAAAAATCGTTAGGCGCTTGTTTGAATCTACTCAAAAGAAGCGATAACACCAAAAAAATTAAAAAAGGAACTGCTAAGAAAATATTGACCAAAAATAAAATTGGTAATTGGATTCATTGATTGGGGAGAGTAACACCCTCACTTGTTTTCAGGTTGCATGGGAAGGTCTCCTTCCAAGTGAGGTGAGCGCTTCGTAAGGATTAGAGCCAAAATCCCAGCTTGTGGCTGCCTTGTGTATCGCCTGGATTACCGAAGTATTGGCGCTTCTATCGTATGTAGACGAGTAGGGCTTGGTCAACATTGGTGACTCTCTATTGTGAAGAGCATCGACCTTGTCTGAAGTATCGAGCCTAGGCCACGCCTTCACGGGGGTGTCTGTCTCATCGTCTCGCGTCCGAGTAGGTTCTTGCACGCTCACGGGTGATTCCGTTGCGAGCGAGTTCCGAAGTATCGGTTTCGCCTATTGGCTTCGTCTCTTATTCTTTGGCTGAGTAGGGATCCAGGAATGGTTACAAAGACCTCAAAAAGTGCAAGCTACAGGTTACACAGGAGGAGGACAAGTACGGAATACTCTTCCGGCAGTACTCTCTCTCCTTTAGGTGTAGTGTTCTAAGGACTCGTGAAAGGATAACTTCCTGAAGCAAGATAAAATTGACAAGATAAAAGCCGAACCTTCACGGCTTCATGTGTTGAGTTGGTGAACTTACCCCTGATTTGTGTTTGATTGCTAGATTTGTTTAGGTCAAGATCAAAAACACAGCACAATTGTGCGCGATTTTGTTGCATCTCATTTCATTCCTCTTCTTCTTCTCTTGCATTTTCCCTGCTCTTCCCAAATAATCAAGATGATGGGACGGAGATCTCTTAGGCCGACCTTGTCGGCACCGCTATCCAGCACTCCTCCTCATTCATCTAGGAATACCTCGGAGAGTCCACTCTTCGAGCCCGAGTTTACATCCACCTTGTTCCCACTCGACCACCCTTCCCATTCTCCTTCTCTCAGTCCAATTGTTTCAGAATTCAGTGCATCACAGAGTTCAACTCATTCGACAGCACCTGAGATGGCCTCTTTTGCTTTTTCAGAAAATCCAGTGATGGCAGACAGAGGCGAGCACCCAGATGACCATGATCACCCTCCATTCATGATTGATCAGGTGGCCATCAACAACTCCTTGTTAGCATCTCT
Source organism: Ottelia alismoides (assembly GCA_037367405.1). Taxonomy (NCBI): domain Eukaryota; kingdom Viridiplantae; phylum Streptophyta; class Magnoliopsida; order Alismatales; family Hydrocharitaceae; genus Ottelia; species Ottelia alismoides. Next base: position 79,386 of record JAZKJV010009073.1, on the reverse strand, counting down.
GGAGACAATGCAGAGACAGATCCGCGACCAGGGAACATTCATGGGTGATCTGATGAGAGAGATAGCACAGATGAGAGAGAACCGACCTGGGGGCGGTGGCGGAGGAGGAGGAGGACCTGATGCAGGAGGAGGCGATCCAGATGCTGAGAGACCACCACATACCATCGTGAGGGAATTGCACAACCCAGCTGCATCCCTCACTCATCGTTGGATCCGACTCCCACCCATTCACGGAGATTTCGAGCTTCGGCCCCACACTATCCAGCTTCTACCCAAGTTCCATGGGTTGCCAACCGAAGAGCCGCACCTCCACCTCCAGGAATTCGAGATGATTTGCAGCACTATCCATGATCGGTTGATGACCGAGGACACCATCAAGATGATTGACTTTCCATTCTCTTTGGTTGATAGAGCCGCATATTGGCTCAAACACCTTGGGCGATTCGTCGGCACATGGGCAGATCTCCGGACCGCATACCTGAAGAAATACTATCCTCTCGGCCGTACCAACGCAGCTAGAGCCATGATCAGTAACTTCGTCATGATCCCAAATGAATAATTCCATGAAGCCTGGGATCGATTCAGAGAGCTCATTGACCGGTGTCCACATCATGACATTTCCAAGCCCAATCTCGTGCAGAGTTTCTTTTGTGGGCTGACACCGGAGCTGCAGGGGCTAGTGAACGCCTCTTGCGGTGGGTCTTATTTCTCCAAGGGAGAAGACGACGTCTGGGCCATCTACGAAGGCATGGCAGAAAATTCCACAGTAATGGCCCAAGCCCGAGTCTACACACAGCAGAAGCCCCCGCAAGGAGCGGGATCATTTCAGAGGATCGCCCGCATCGATGCCGGTCCCAACACAGTGTCAGCTGCCGTAGCCCAAGCTGAATCAGCCGCAGCCGACATGGGCATCATTAGTGAGAAGCTGGACCGCCTCGAGATCCTCGAGAAGAAGAAGATGCAAGGCATGGCCCAGATGGACCAAATTGCCAAGACCATGAGTGATCTGAAGACACAGATCTTGTGCGTCCAGGAGGCACAAAATCAGTCACAACAGCCTCCCAGATCACGTGCTGATCCGAGCAGTAGCAATGCTAACCAGCCCTCTACCTCGTACCGTCAGGTGAACCATATCCAGGCAGAGCCGGTTCCATTGTTACTGTACTATCCATCGCAGCTGTCATCTTCGGACACGCAGATGGTGGTCTATCAGTCGGAGCAGCCACTGGCAGTTCTTCCTCCACCCTCCTTCGAGCAGGATCCATTGATGGAAGTTAATGGGATATGGTACGACCGGTACCCTCAGCCCGGGATTCGTCGTGATCATCCCGGATTCCGTTGGGGCAACGGTGGCTCCTCCTCCCAGCAGCAGAACCCTGCTCAAGGACATCAGAACAGCCAGCAACAGCAACACCAGCAGCCCCAGTATGCCCAGCAGCAGCAATATCAGAGTGGCCCTCGTCCCGCCTATCAGGGATAGCAGTGGAGGCAGCGACAGCAACCTCAGCAGTCTTATTCCCATCACTCTCAGTATCAACCACAGCAGCAGCAACAACCCCATTTCCAGCAGGGACAACCATCCGGTTCTCAGGGTCCCGCTTTTGAGAACCCAGCTCTCGATGATCTTGCCCGCTTGCTCTCCGAACAGCGAGCATCCTTCAGGCAAGAAATGGATGAATTCCGGCATGAGATGAGGGAGATTATAAAAGGGAAAGCCGTCATACCCGCTCAGATTGAACCTAACCCGAACAATCTGAAAAGAAAGTCTGAGCAGGTAGAGTTTACAGAGGATACCTCTCCTAGTGATTATTTGAGTGACATGTCTTATTCCTATCATGATGCTGATTTTGTTACTACCAGGAGCGGTAGGATGCTAGCCGGCGGCACCTCTTCTGAGCGACAACCAGATGCAGGATCAGGAGCGCCAGAGGAGCAGAGGAGCGGTGCTGATGCCGCTCATGATGATGTTGACGGTGGTGCTGATGCCACCAATAATGGAGATCCAGATGACGGTGCTGATGCCGTCGGGAGACCAGATGCAGACGGTGGTGCTGATGCCACCATTTTGGATGATGAACCAGAGCGCGGTGCTGATGCCGCGAAGACCGGTGCTAGTGGTGGTGCTGAGGCCACCACATCTACTTTTGTTGAGCCACCATCTGCGATGTTGCCACAATTTGTACCTAAGGACTGTGGGAACAAAAAGAAAAACAAAAATATGAATAAAGGAAAGGTTTCTGTTCAAATTGCGGATCCATATGTGGTGAATGATGATTATTGTATGGATTCTCCTTCTTCACAGGCACAGGGACCGATTCCTAGTACTCCATCGAAGGAGGCCCCTACCATCCCCTTCCCTGAGGCACTCCGCCGAGCAAAGGGGAATAAACAAGAAAACCCCAAAAAAGAGCAACAGGTAGAGTTCGACAATCAGATGATAGACAGATTTCACATTCTGCTGACTCTACGGGAAGCATTTGAGCATATCCCCTTCTTCAAAAAGAACCTGAAAGAGACAACTACTGTCCGAAGGAAGAAGAGGCACAGAGATCAAATCCATATGCTCACTCATGACACCTGCTGCGCCATTCAGAACACATTGCCAGCTAAGAGACCCGATACAGGAGCTTCCTATGTCAGATGCGAGATCCAGGAGCAGCAGTTCGATCGTACTCTATTAGACAGCGGGTCTTCGATCAACCTCCTTCCGGCAGCCTTACTCAAGCGATTCGAGTTTGGCCCTCTTCTTCGAAGCAGAAAAGTCCTTCAGTTTGCTGACAGGTCGATTAAGAGGCCGAAGGGGTTGTTGAAGGATGTGGTCATTACCATTCAGGGCCTGAAATTTCCCGTGGACTTTGTTGTATTGGACATGGAGATCCCTGAGTCGGTAACCGATGCCCCCATCATACTTGGACGCCCATTCTTGGCCACTGCCAAGGCGGTATCCGACCATGATAGTGGGGCAGTATGTTTTCGCGTAGAGGGCGAAAGCATACAAATAGATACGATCGACCAGACCAGAGCCAGAGAGTTGGCATGCTCAGAGCAATCCAGCGAAGCCGAGCAGATGACAGAGGAAGAGCTAGACATCCACCAGGTTTGTGATTTTGAGATAACTGATGATGAATCCAACTGGAAAGATCCCGTAGCACCGACTCTCGCCTTGCCTACAGATTCACTGTATCTCAAGCTCATGGCAGTCGAGAGCCGGGAGAGCACATCCCTGGATGAGGATATATCTGAAGCTGACAGTGTTGTGATGAGTGGTGCTGATGATTTTCAATCATGTTCATCTTCTTCTGATCCCTCGGATTCAGACATTGATTGGGATGACTTTGATGATTATGTGCCTTGTCTGATTCCTTATGAGCCAACAACCATGACAGAGTGCGAGCCAGTGCAGTTTATTGATGATTCAGCAGGCCGCCCTTCGTCATAAAGTCACGCAGAGCGAGAGTTCTCCCATGCAGACCTGGTAGCATTTACACAGACATATCAGAAGCCAGATCTGCCACCTCCCAGTTGTCCAGAACGGAAACCTCTACCGCAGTCGATGACATACAGATTCCTTGCGGGTGAGCCAGAAATGTACCCAGTCATTATCTCAACAGATTTGACTGGAGAACAAGAATCTCGTCTGATGGAGGTTCTTGAAAGAAACCGCATGGCAATCGGTTGGAGTATAGCTGATCTCCAGGGGCTGAGCCCAAATCTTTGCTCTCACCACATCTATCTTGAGGATAATGCTAAGCCGTCGCGTGAGTTCCAACGACGGCTGAACCCGAATCTTCGAGACGTAGTCGTGAAAGAAATTTCAAGGTGGTGGAGCGCCGATTTCATCTATCCCATCTCCGACTCCAAATGGGTGAGTCCGCTACATGTGGTACCCAAGAAGACGGGTATCACTACAGTTGTCAACGAGTCTGGAGAGGAGATCGCTACCAGAGTACCAACTTCTTGGAGGGTTTGTGTGGACTACAGACGATTGAATGAGGCCACCAAGAAGGATCACTTCCCGCTGCCCTTCATTGATCAGATTATCGCGCGGTTAGCTGGGAAGAGTCATTATTGTTTCCTTGACGGGTACTCTGGATACAATCAAGTGGCCATTGCGCCCGAAGACCAGGAGAAAACGACATTCACCTGTCCGTTTGGGACCTATGCTTTCAAACGGATGCCCTTTGGTCTATGTAACGCTCCGGCGACATTCCAAAGATGCATGTTGTCCATCTTCTCGGACATGGTGGGTGACTGTTTAGAGGTCTTCATGGATGACTTCTCGGTCTATGGTGACGGGTTCGACGCTTGTCTTGACTGCCTAGACCGTGTGCTCAAGCGCTGCATTGAGGTCAATCTTGTCTTGTCCTGGGAGAAGAGTCATTTCATGATGACTCAAGGGACGGTCCTTGGTCATATTGTCTCCAACAGAGGCATGGAGGTCGATCCGGTCAAGGTGGATATCATCAGAAAACTCAGTCCACCGTCCAACTTGCGTCAGTTGCGATCTTTTCTGGGGCATGTCGGTTTCTACCGACGATTCATTCAAGACTTCAGTCGAATTGCCCGACCGCTCACTGACTTGCTGACGAAAGACACCGAGTTTATTGTCAATGATAAGTGTCTTGAATCTTTTGAAACTCTCAAAGATATGGTTGTTTCATCTCCTGTCCTTCAGCCACCCGATTGGTCTCTCCCATTAGAGATCATGACGGATGCTTCAGATTTTTGCCGTTGGGGCTGTGCTTGGACAGAGGAGGGATGGTTTGCCTTTTGCCATTCACTACGCCAGCCGGACCTTGGATGCCGCTCAGCGGAATTACAGTGTGACTGGGAAAGAGATGCTGGCCGTAGTCTTCGCTCTTGATAAGTATCGATCTTACATTCTCGGATCTAGAGTAACCATCTACACTAATCACACCACCATCCGGTACCTAATGTCTAAGAAGGATGCCAAAGCACGTCTCACCAGATGGATCCTTCTACTCCAGGAATTTGATATTGAGATTAAGGACAAGCCTGGAGTCAAGAATGTGGTGGCGGATCATCTCTCTAGATTGGAGAATCTTGAGGAATCTGAGCCCAGCGCACCTATAACAGAGACATTTCCGGATGAGGCGATCTTGGTTGTCACCTCGCTCCTGTGGTACGCCGACATTGTGAACTATCTTGTAGCCAAGACGGTCCCACAAGGTTGGCCCAGGCAGAAACTCGAGACCTTCCTGGCGAAGGCCAAGTTTTATCATTGGGAGGATCCCGTCCTTTATCATGAAGGAGGGGACAGTATCTGGAGGAGGTGCATTCCTCAAGAAGAGCATCATAGCGTCCTCACATACTGCCACAAGCTTGAGGCAGGAGGACATCATTCTGGAAAAAGGATAGCACAGAAGGTGCTTCAATCCGGCCTATGGTGGCCTACTCTCTTCAAGGATTCTGATGAATTCGTGAGGAGATGTACTGACTGTCAGAAAATGGGAACCTGCGGACAGAGAGACATGATGCCCATGCAACCCATTCACTTCTGTGAGGTTTTTGATGCATGGGGGATTGATTTCATGGGCCCATTTCCTAAGAGTCAGGGATTCGAGTATATTTTGCTCGCTGTGGATTATGTCAGCCGATGGGTTGAGGCCATCCCCGCCCGAGCCGCAGATGCTAACACCGTATGCAAGTTCTTGAGGAAAAATATCATTTCACAGTTCGGGGTACCTAGAGTCTTGATTTCAGACGGGGGGTCTCACTTCATCAATGACAAGGTTAGGGCCCTTGCAGAAGAGTTCGACATTGACCATCGGGTTACCACTCCATATCACCCTCAGACTAATGGTCTTGCCGAAGTATCGAATCGGGAGATAAAGACTATATTGCAGAAAGTTGTCCGCCCAGACCAAAAGGATTAGTCACAGCTTTTGGACTCGGTCTTATGGGCCTATCGGACTTCTTTCAAGAATCCATTGGGGACATCTCCCTTTCGTCTCGTCTATGGCAAGCCGTGCCATCTGCCAGTGGAGATCAAGCACAAATCTTTTTGGGCAATCACTGAGTTGCTGTTAGATCCCGAGAGTATAGGAGAACAGAGAAGAGCAGAATTGGCAGCCCTGGAAGAACTGAGAGATACAACCTTTTCCAACAGCCTACAGTACAAGGAAAAAGTGAAGACATGGCATGATTCGCATATCAGCCATAAACAGTTTGAGCCAGATCAGAGAGTATGGTTGTTTGATTCCAGGCTGAAATTATTCCCAGGGAAGTTGCAGAGCAAGTGGAAAGGTCCTTACGTGGTCAGGAAGGTACATGACAATGGTAGCATCGACATATCCGAACCGTCATCTTCCTCTACCTTCCGCGTCAATGGTCAACGCCTGAAACTATATCTTGATCATAATCCGCCGACCATTGACGTTGCCCCCATTCTTCTGGTATGAGATGTGTCCTTTGACTCTCATCATCTGCATCTCGTACATGGTGATCAATTTCATCTTCCGCTGTACAGATCCATCTGTTCATATCACTTTCATCTGATGATTTATTTTCTTCTTTTCTTCTTTTCTTCTTTTCCTCTTCTACCTTCTTCATCTATCAAAAAGGTACCGCCCTTGTAGATAGTTTTCCACACTTAGGACGTACTTTGTCCTAAGTATAGGGGGCGTGCACCTCGAGTTCTGTCATTTTCATTTCGATCCTCTCCATTGTCTCCTCTTCTTGTCTATACTTAGGGATATCTTACCCTAAGTATAGGGGGAGACAATCTGAGTACGATCTGTTCATTCCCACCCTTGACCCTCCCTGCTTTGAATACAGCCTGCTATACTTAGGATTATTTGATCCTAAGTATAGGGGGGACGGTCAACTTCTCATGGGTTCACTCATTCATTTCTTTCTTTATTCTTTAGACTTGCCTATACTTAGTACGAGTTATGTCTTCTCTTTTCTCTCCGATCTATGAGGACATAGCTCAAGCTAAGTATAGGGGGGTCGTATATACTGTGTATATACTTTAGCCATAACTCGTACTTTCTTAATAAATATGGCTAATAATTCTTTAAAATTCATTAAAATTCCTTAATAAAAAGGTGTTTTATTCCTCAAATTCTTTTTGTAATTACTGATTAATAAATCAGGTGAAAATGTTTTTTTTGCAAAATGTTTGAAAAATAGTTGGAAAATCTTTGTGAACATCTATTGAAAACTATTTTGAAAATATTTTGTTACAAGTTTTCAACCTATGTAAGAATGTGTGGTTTGTAAATTTCTTTTCTTTGTGTGAAATAAAATATTTGAAAAATGATTTGCAAACGGTTTGAAAAATGGTTGCAAAAATGTGTTGAAAAATCTATCTATACTGTTTTGAAAACCTTTGCAAAATGATTTTCAAATGTGTGTACATGTTTGTAAAATGTTTGTAAAAATTATTTTGAACTATAGTTTTCAAAAATTGTTTGAAAAACCTTGTGTCAAATAAGTTTGAGGAATACCTACATCACACCAAAATCCACTATATGTACTTATAAAATTGATCACTTACCCTTGTAAATTCTTAAAAATCCACTTCTTGTATATATAAGAAGCACTCCCGTGTACATATTTTTCACCTAGTTTTTAGCCAAAACTTTTTCTTTTCAAAAATCCCAAAAACATTTGCAAAATTAAAATCCAAAAAACATCTGAAAAATATTTTTGAAAAATACAAAAAAATGCATCATCATCATCATCTTTTCAAAAATCCATAAAAAGTTCAAAATCTTTGAAAATTGCATCACAAAAATATTTTCTGCATTGCATAGCATTCGCATTTTTCGGATTGAGTCTGATAGTTGAACAAGTCTAAGTAAAATCCGGAGATTGGAGCTTGATTGGACCTTAAAATTTACCTAATAACAGGAACCTTATAGGAACTGGGTTTGAGGTACTTCAGGTCTAGTTAGCTTAATTCTTTGAGGATCACGGGACTTGGTTCAATGGATTCTTGACTGCCTAAGTAGAGTATTTCGGAGCACACGCACGACTCTTGTTGATAATGACCTAACTTGGACACCTGCACCTTTCACATAGCTCTCCACGGATGAGGTGGTGAGGAGGCAGTTTCCTTTGGCTTGGGGTAGCATATGAGGGTAGTACTTCTAGGCGGAACCTCTCTTCTTCTTCTAGTGAAGGAAGTGCGCCTCAACTTGGTCTAGTGGTGATGAAGGCTAAAGACAGAAGCCGTGGGTTGCAATAAAGATTCAAAAGAGGGATAGTCTACTGGCTCAAGAAGAAATTTCTTGTATATATGCTGCACCATGTAGATATGTTGTACAGATGCATTTGAAAAAAAAAGAAGGAACTCCAAAAAAGTGGTGGGTCGGATTGAAAATTTAATAACCCCACCGGAGTGTATATAGTCCAATAAAGAAAAAGCTTATGGTATCCATGTTACATCTCATGAAGCTTGCAGCGGGAGACTTAGCTACACTGGTTGAGCTCCCAAAATTCTATACCTCTTATTCCCCCTCTTCTTGAGCCGGTTGCACTTGAACTTAGAAGGGAATACCCCGCTTCTCGAGGAAAGAGGTGCTAGACCGAGGCATTAGAGCTACCAGGTTGGGGGAGGTTGTTTCTTTGTTACTTCTGAGGTGGGGAGCTACATATCACTCATACTGTACGAGTCAGACTCATAGTCGTAAGAGTTTGCGTATGAGTTGAAGTATATCTGACATGGCTATTGAGGAGACTTGGACAGAATTTTGGGATTCTCAAGGACTGTTGGATTTCAAATTTGGTTCTCATTAAGGTTCCAACCGCACTAAAACTCCTAAGGTCCGACTTAAGCTCCAAACTTTGATTTTATGAAGACAAGTTTAATGATCAAATTAAATCCAAGTTCTTCTTTTTCTTTTCTTTCTTGTCTTTTTTGCACTTATTGCATAAGTGTTTGCTAGGGACTAGCAAAGGTAAAGTATAGGGGGATGATGAACCCACATTTCATCATCTTTATTCTATCATTTTGGCACCAAAAAACCCTATCAAATGCCTGTAAATAGCATTAAAATCATCATCTTAGCATTCATGCATGTGCATCTAAATAGTGTATAAAATGCTGTAATTAAAGCCAAAATTATAGAATAAATAAAGAAAAGAAAACGAATAAAATATTATAAATATTTTATGACCCAAAACCCCCGAGACCTAGGCATCTTGATGAATAGGTCGACAAGGAATAAAGTATGGGGAGATAAGGTCAAAGTACAGTGTAAATACCTATATTCTTTCTTCATTCTTTATTCATTTTGGGACGTATTTTTGGTTCCACTTTTTATACATCAAATAAAGAAACTTTGTATATAAAAGTTGTAGCTAATTTTATATAGAAAAATACAAAATTGATTTCACAGAAAAGTAATGTACAGATAAAAAGTTATGGTCTGAATAAAATTCCAGAATCCCAACTTTCCAGACCCGTATCTCACAAACGACAACTCCAAATCCAGCATACTCACCTTTAAATGTATATAGAAAAAAATAAGCTATATAATGGCGGTGGTTTCGCATTTGGCGGAACTACGGTTTGAAAGTTGAGTTTTGGACCCCTATTATATACTTGTACAGATTAAAATATTCAATTTATTCTTTATTCATTATTTACTCATTTTTATATTTTTATAATGTTGTAAATATTACTTACAATATATATGTGCATTAAAATCAAAATAAAAACCTAAATAAAACTTAAAATAAAATACATACATATTTGATACATAGGTATTATACCTGTATTTATATCTATATAAAATATACTTCTATTTTATTAATTATACAAAATAAATCAGAAAAATAAAATAAAAATATATTTGTGTACATAAGAGTATCTTAGAATTTTAGAAAATAATAAATAAAAATAATAAAAATAAAATACGCAAAATAAAAATAAAATACTAAAATACATAGGTAATATACCTATATAGGGGTATAAAGGTAACTTGTAAAAATATACCTCATAAAATTAATTAAAAATCATAATAAAATACTACATAAAATTAAGAATATTTTTTATTTTATAACCATTAATTAATTCGGCCTTATTCTATTTTTAATTGATTTTACAAAATAATTATCAGGGATTTTTCCTGATTGGTCCACGTGGACCAATCAGGAGACGGTCCCAGTTGACCTAGGTCAACTGGTCGTCCTTCCCACCTACTCCTGTCAGACGACTTGGTTTTTGAGCCATTTTCACGGCTTTTTCCCAACCATTCCTTTCACCCTTTCGTCTTGATTCCTTCCGCATTTTTCTCCATCGATCATCCCTCTTGCCCGCCATGTGTTTGCATCGGGCCAAGGATCACTGAGGCGCTCCAGGATCGTCGATCTTCGAGCCCCTGCAACTCGAGGTCAAACCAGATATAATGACCCCCTCCTTTTCATTTTGAATTTGAGTCCCCTTGGTCCACCCCTCTCCGCCTCTCTGATGCTCGGAGCATTGTTGGAGGTGACAGCTCCACCGCGCTTCTCAGCCAAGGCGAACAAGGTCGAGGACGACTCCGCCACCTCCCGCAACCTCGGCGGTCGAGGTACTTTCTTCCCTCTGGCTCCGGCCATTGAGGGCCCTTTCCCCCTTTTATTTCTCGCTCATTAGCTTAGCCATAGGTCTAGGATCATTAGCCCCCAAGAAATTTTGGGTTTAGCCGACTCCGTCACCAAATCATACCCCCTCGCCAGAGCGCACCTCCGGTCACCCGTCGCCACTTCGCCGTTCGCCTCGATTAGGTCCACCTAAGGTCCAGGCAATTTGCCCTGGACCTCTTAACCACGTTTGCAGGGTCAAAGGTCGTTGACTCGTACCTGGGCGCCATTTTGTTGCTCGCCGGAGCTCAGCTGAGCCCTCCAGCTCCGCCGACCACCTGCGAGTGCCACGGCCGTCGCGTGGCTTTTTGATGCCCCCAGGAGAAAGAGAAGGCCCCCAAAAAGCTCCTTGTCCATTTTGAAGCCCAGAAATCGCCGGAGGATGAAAAGCTGGAGCTGCGAAGTTCGCCCTCACCGGCGACCGACGTCGTTCTTCGTCATCGACTCCCAACCGTTGGATCGAGGAGCGCTCCCAGATTGCACATTCGCCGTTGGATCGCGCCACGTCTCCACCGTCCGATCATCCCCAGATGATCTAATCTCCGCCGTCCAAGCGAAGCGTCATCGGCAGTCCAGATTGCGCCACGTGTTTAAGTGGCCCCCCATCAGCCGTTGGATCACGCGCCAAGGGTATTTTGCACATTAACCCTCGCGCCTTTTGTATTTACTGTTTAGTATTTAAACTTTCGTCTGTAGTATAAAAACTTTGGGTTATTTGCATGTAAGCCCCTGCACATATTTTTATTTACACTTAGGTCCTCCGCCACGTCACCTCATGTGATCTGTACACGTGAGGTGGTGGGCTTTTTGCAAGGACCCCCCTGGGGTTTAGTTATTTCAGTGTAGTCCCAAGATTTTGTATTACAGTGTAAAACTTTGGGATATTTTGCATCGATCCCCCTGATAGTTTCAAATATTGCATTTTGGTCCCTGCTAGGTGCGTGCGAGTCACGCGCCCTGGGGGGCAATTTACACCGATAACCATGCGGGTATTGTAATTGCTGTTGGCCCTTAAAATTGAATATTTAGTTTATATTTTTGTGGAAATTTTGCAAATAGCCCCCGGATGTTTTGGAAATTGCATGTATGCCCCTGTCAGGCCTGTTAATTGTTCGGATGCTTGTTGTAACTATTTAACCTATCATTGTAAGTCCAAAAATTCCACAAAAATAGGGTTTAGCTTCTGGATACTTGTATTTTGACGCCCTAATTTTAGTTTTTTATTTTGTTTTATTTTTATATTTATTAAAAATCAAAAACATGCTTTTTATTCACTGTCTAGTTTAGAAAATACCAAAAAAATAGTAAAATATCTCTAAAAATCCCAAAAACATTACCTAGTGTTTATTATATCCTATTTTAGTGTCAATCCAAAAATCACTAAAAATCTCAAAAGAAAAACACTAAAAATTTAAAAACACTCAAAAACTTCAAAAAAATATATAAAATCAAAGAAAAATCCAAAAATCACAAACTCTGTTCCTGTTTGTTCTATTTTTCATTATCTTTATTTGAAAAATAGTGTGGAAAATTTTGATTGCTGTTGGCTATTTTTAACTGCCATTTCATTCCTAGCCAGCACTCATCTCACTGTTTTGCTCTATTTCAGTACTTAAAAATACCAAAAACACCTTGAAAAATACCCAAAAATCACAAAAACAGTAAAAAAATCCTAAAAATATCAAAAACATTTTATTTCTGAATTTTTGGTCATTTTGCATATTTTTATAAATATTTCATCTTGTCTTCTATTACATTGCTTTTAAATTCCAATATTTAAAAAAAAATATATAAAATATAAAATTATAAAAATCAGAAAATTAAAAATCAAAATACAAAATTAAAAATTAAAAATTCAAAACCCACAAAAATTTCATTGTTTGCTTGCTTAGTGTAGACACTTGACACACACACTCACTTGTGCACAATTTTTGAACTACCCGGTTTGCTCCCTGTGTTCGAACTCTCTGCATACTTGCCCTTTACATCATTTGTGCAGAGTTAAAAATAAATTTTAACTCCACATCATTTCTAATTTACTGATCTCTAGTGTGGGTTAATTGTTGATTAAATACAGGTTTCATTTGAGAGTCGCCACAGCGACGGTTGTCTCCGCCTTGTGTGAGACACCAATTTACTCTCTTGAAATCCGTGTTTATCAACCACTGGTAATTTCGTATCCATGGTTGGGTGTGCTGCGGAGACTGTTGATTCTGGTTTTGTTGCAAGCTCCTTCTAACCGGCTGATGAATCCTTGATTCTCACTCTTTATTATTTTATTTTAGCTATTTATCTTGGCAAAGTAGTATGTAAATACTTGTAAAAATAATAACTAAGCATTCTGCATGCATTTGTTATTAGTGCGTAATTAGCATGTTTTGTGTAAAAATAAAAGAACAAAGGAAAATAAAATGGAAGGAGGTATTTAAAATAAATACAAAGTGACCCAAACCCCAAGAGAAGGTCAAGCCTTGACCTGATCGTAAAATAAAATAAGTAGAGAGAAATAGGGTATACTTTATGTTGTGCATATTACCTATATTTGTACATAACTATTTTTGACAAAATAAATTAAATTATTATTTTTACTTCCTTTTATATATTTCTATAAATAATATAAAAACAAATAAAAATCAAAAAAATCAAACAAGAATAAAAAATCTTCCATCAATTGTGCAAAACACATGTATATGTATTACAATTCCATATTTATTATATACCTGTAAATAATTTGTAAAAATAAAATAACAATTTTTTTGCACTCCTAAAAATATGTTGTAAATAAAATATAAAATTGGGTTATTTATGTAAAAATAAAATAATAAAAATACTTGTACATAATACATAAGTATAATATACATGTATATAATACTATATATTTTTTATAAAATAATTAAAAATTATAGAAAAATAGTTTGCAAAATAATAAACATCTTTTTATTTTGTACACTTTTTTATTTAAAATCATTTACTATTTTTTTGAATTTGTAAGTATTTTGTAAATTCTAATTTTCGGATTGGTTCAGGCGTTTTGTTCACTTCCGGTCAACGACTCCTCCTAGTCGAGTCAGACCCGGATCCCTCTCATTGGACCTCCTGATCCCCATTTTCCAGCCCGACTCCAGCCACCTCTCGCCCCGATTTCTCGCCCGTCGCTCCTCCTAAGATATGTGATCCTCACGGATCCCTAGGAAGGCACGGATCTTCCTAGGGTTGTATGCTACCGCTCGATCTTTAGAGGCTCCTGGAGTTGGCTATATAAGCTCTCCTCCACTTCCTAGCATCGCAGCTCGTGCCTCGCTCCTTCCTTCACCCCTAGATACATTTACCCGAGTGAAAGAAGCTCGGGGTGCCTTTGGATAGAAGCTTGGTGGCCTGAAGCCGCAGCTCGACCACGCGGCCAGAGAGTTCCGTCGCGTTTAGCCTCCATGCCTGCCACAACGAGGTTGATGCCATGACCCCGACTCCCCCCTCCGCCGGACCATGCTGAGTTCGTCAGTACCCTCAGGTATCATATCCATCCACTCCACTTCTTTCTTCGATTCAGTCTTTCATTTCACCACTGTCACCGTCCATCTGCTCCGACAAGCTGGTTGGAGCCTCGTTACCCATCTCCAGTCGTTCCGATCGACACCCCGCTTCACCAGTCACCTTCCTGTGCAATTTTATCCCCCTTAGATTCAACCCTCATGTCAATATTAAGGTCAAAACTCTCCTCCTTCACAGTCGCTGGAAATCGAGCTCCTTTCCCCTACGCTTCCTTATCTTTATCTGCAGTAAAATAGACCAGAGCTTCGCCCTGAGTTTCCTCTATCTTCTGCAAGACTTGAATCGTGCTTAGGATACCCTTAGAGCCCCCAACTGCTCAGGAGGAGCAACCCCATGTAGTACTTCATTGTCATGGTCATCCAGTCATCATCGCTTCCATCTGAGCATTCCATCTGACACTGAGCACTTCCACGAGGCCACTGGACCTCTCCGATCCTTCATCGGAGCAACGGATTCCATCTGACGCTCGGTTAAAACTCGCCCGATCCCTGTTCTTGTTGAGCCCTTCTTCACCATCGAATGGAGCTCCTCCTGCAAGTTTACATCACAGCTGCCCGACAAAAGGGCTGATTAGGCCGTTAGATCAGTGTTGACAAGTCAGATCCGACCACACGTCCGCGACAATCCCTTCACCGTTTGATGTACCAGCCACAGTGATCAGAGTCGTACGATCGCGACCCTTCCAATGCATGTCATGTGTCTCTGCTGGGGGTATTTCATTTTTGTCCTCGTACTTTTATGCTTTTCTATTTAGTATAGTAAGTAAGAACTGTAGTTCAGATATTTTGCAATTTGGACCTTGTATTTTCATATATGTGCAGTTTAGTCCAGTTTATGTGAACTCACGTGTAGTCCCATGTGCTTTTCTG
The DNA here is from genome assembly GCA_037367405.1 of Ottelia alismoides. Classification (NCBI taxonomy): domain Eukaryota; kingdom Viridiplantae; phylum Streptophyta; class Magnoliopsida; order Alismatales; family Hydrocharitaceae; genus Ottelia; species Ottelia alismoides. The sequence continues at coordinate 64,372 of JAZKJV010009073.1, read as the reverse complement.
GGTTATTTGCATTATCTGCCCTGCACTATATATATGTTATGATTTATATGGCAAGTTCCTGGTATTTGCATCTATACCCATGTATGTAATATAATGAGCATATGCATGATTTAAGTAGACTTTTTGCAACATTGCCCCTGTGCATTTCATGTGTGTTACGAATTGGCCCAGAACTCCGTTTTAATTGCATATAGGTCCCTACAAATTACATGTCTTTTATTTAACTTAATAAATAGCAAAATAATTCAGAAAATTATGTAAAAATTACCTTTAACTCATGTTACTGTGTAGTATTTATTGTGATTTTTTTGGATTATTTACTTTGCATTTAATATTTTCTAAAAATCAGAAACCCCTAAAAGCGTACTGTCTATTTTGGAAAATACATAAAAATTCAAAAATTACCTTAAAAATTCCATAAAAATTCTTTCTTGTGTCTTTTTGTGTGCTTTGTCTTCAGGACCAATTTTATTTGAAAAATTACCGTAAAACACCTAACAATCACAAAAGACCTAAAAACTTTTAAAAATCATATAAAATTCAGAAAAAATCAAAAAATGATAATTTTGGTTCTTGTTTGTTGTTTTTTATACATAATTTATCATAAAATTTATAACCAAGACTTTGGAGCACTTTAAGTCATTTTAATTTGCAATATAGTCATGGTTGTGCACTGTTTATATTTTTAGCCTTAGTTTAATTTTTATAAAATCACAAAAATATCAAAAAAATCCCCATAAAATTATCGAAAACACTTTAAATTTCAACAATCCAAAAATATTTTTACCTTTATATTATGAGCATTTTTAGTCTTAAATAAAAATTCAAAAAGTTTGTTGTGTGCCTTGTTTCCTTATTTGCTTGATTTGTTGCCTTATTCAAAATTATAAAAATTTGCAAATCAAAACCATTAAAATATGTTTTCCCTTTTTTAAGTGGTGTCTATTTTGTTGGTTTACTCGTGCTCCTTGTGTTCGTCCCTGGTTGTTATACTATGTAAAAATAAATAGCGAAGACCGCTTACATTTTGTGTGCTTAATTGTCTTATTTCTTGACTTGAGTGGTTTTTCTCTCTTCTTGTTGGCTCCGTCTTGTGATCCAGATCACAACGATCCTTTGATTATTAGAATTCCTATCCTGAGTCGCTTGACGAGTCACCAGAATGGTGTCGTTGCCGGGGGAGCACGACTTAGTAGTTGCTTTTGCAGATTTTTTCTTATTTTTATCTCTATTTGATATAACTGGTTTGTGACACTTTATGTGTTTCACTTTTTGTGCGAGGAACTGCCCGAGGATGCTTCGATTTTCTGTTGGAGTACTTGCAACCGAGGTGGAGCAAGAGAGGATCAGGAATTAGTTATAATATACATATTAGTTTTCTTTTCAGTAGACTCTTTATTATTGTAATAATTTAGACACTTGGACTCTTTAGACTCTTGTGGGACACTTGAACTATTGGGGTCTATTTCACCGAGCAGTGTGCTTGGGGTACCTCACCGGATTTTCACGGTTTAAGTTTGATCGCATTTTCTTTCTATTTGATTCACAAAGTTTTGGCCCCTAAACTTAGGATATTTAATTGATTGTGACATAATCAGCTAAGATCCAACCACTAAGTGCTTGCCTGTTCCTGTAGTTCATAATTGGATCTTGCTAATAATTAATAAGAAAAAGTTAGTTTAATTGGATTTGAGACCATGCGGTGTGAGGAGTCACATACAACGCTATCAGGACCTGTTGTGGCGGGCACCGAGTGACTATCAAGATTGAACTCCTGACTCGATTCGATTAGCTAGCTATTGTGCTTCACAATCATGAGAAATTGCTCATCTAAGGCTGATTTCTTCGCGCATCATATATTTAGTTTATTTTCAGTCTTTTAATTTATCTATTGATCACCCTGCATGTAGAGTGCTTGCGATAGGTACGCATTTCTATATTTTCATGTATCATTATATTTGATCATGTGTCAGCTTTTTCAACTTCCTCCCCCAGTGTTTGGACTCAAAATAACCAAAGGAAATCAAAAAATTCATTAGGCATTGTTTGTATCTAAAAAATACCTAAAAAAGTGAAAGAAATAAATTTGGGACTGCTAATGCAAACTTGGCCCTAAAATTCACCTCATTTAAAAAATATTTGTTTTGGGGAGAGTCACCCCCTCATTGGTTGGTTTGTATGTAGAGAGAGAGTGATCTGCACCCTAGGCTAGAGCCATACCTGAACTTCTTTCAAACTACTGGTCTTGTGGATGTCGTTCTCCAGTAAGGACTTCTCTAGGTAACCGATAAGCGGTCTGGGACTTCCTTAGAAAAGTGGACAGATCAGGTAGCCGGTAAATGATCCATAACACATACTGCCTGGGAAAGACTAATTGTGGGATTGGGCCAGACTCTTGGGAGCATCAGGTTCCTAACATCTCGCTTAATCGCTCTTATAGACTGATTGATTACCTAAAATAAAATTGACAAGATTAATGACTGAACCTTTACAGTCATCAGCTCTCGTGTTGAGGAAGTGAATTGAGGGTTTGACTTCTGATCTTGTTTGTCCGCACTTATCCCCACATCACGATGATGGGCCGGAGGTCCGTTAGGCTACCATTGGTAGCACCGCTTTCGAACACTCTACCTCATTATCTATGAGGTCTCGGAGAGCCTAAAGCTGCTCTTCGAACCCAAGTTCGCAACCACCCTGTTCCTCCTCGAACACCCTTCTTCCAATCCTTGGGTGCTAGAGAAGAGGCCATCACAATTATTTGTCCATTTGACGCAACCTGAGTTAGGGTCTTTTGCCTTTGTAGAGACCTGAGAGATAGACAACAGTGAAGGACGCATCGATGAGAAGCCCTAGGGTTCGACTTATGTTCTTGATCAGGGCACCATCAACAACACATTCCTAGCCTTCCTGGAAATGATGCATAGATAGAATAGAGATCATGGAGCATTTATGGCAGAGATGCACCGAGAGTTAGCGCAGATGCCAGCCGACAGAGGAGAGCCTCAACCAAGACCAAACGATGGAGATATACCAATTGCTAGAGGAGGAGCAGATACACGACCAGAGGATCTGCAGGAGCCAGCCAGACCTGCTCGGACGATGAGGCAGTTGCACAACCCTGGTGCAACCCTTACCCACCGCTGGATCCAGCTTTCAGAGATCCAGGGTGACTTCAAGCTTTGCCCCTAGACAATTCAGCTTCTGCCCAAGTTTCATGGGATAGACATCGTGGAGCCACATCTGCACTTGCAGGAGTTTAAGATGCCCAACACTGTCCACGATAGATTCATGGACGAGGACAACATCAAGATGATGGCATTCCCTTTCTCCCTGGTCGACAGAGCAACCTACTGACTGAAACATTTGGGGAGATATGTTACCACTTGGGAGCAGCTCAGGACCAAGTACTTGAATTAGTATTATCGACTCGATCGGACCAATGCATCCAGAGCTCTGATCAACAACTTCACTATGATCTCCAACGAGCAGTTCCATGAGACATGGGATCGATTTCGTGAATTTATCGATCGGTATCCACACCATGAGATTCCAAGCCCGATCTTATCTAGAGTTTCTTTTGTGGGCTGACATCAGAGCTGCAGGGGCTTGTCAATGCCTCATGTGGGGGTCCTATTTCGCCAAGGATGAGGACCAGGTCTGGGCCATCTATGAGGAGATGGAAGAAAATTGTACAGTGATTTCCCCAACCCGAGTCTACACACAAGGGAAGCCCCTTCCACAGGTCGTGTCCTATCAAAGGATAGCACTGGTCGATGCAGGTCCATGTACCTTGTCAGCATCAGCAACACAGGTAGAGTCATCCACAACTGACATGGTGATTATTAGTGAGAAGTTGGACCGCATTGAGATCAATGAGAAGAAGCAGTGCCAGGGCCTCACTCAGATAAATCAGTTGGCACAGACGCATAGTGACCTAAAGACCCAAATCATGTGTCTCCAAGAGGCACAGACGACTCCTCAGCCCCGTCTCAGGTCACAAGCTTATCACATCAGCAATAGCTCTTCCCAGCCCTCTGCCCATTACCGCCAGGTCCACCATATTCAGGCAGAGCCAGTTCAGCCATTACAACACTACTCTTAGCTACCGCCATATTAGGACACTCATATGGTGGTTTACCACTTGGATCAGCCCTAGGAAGTTCTTCCTCCTTCCCCTTACAAGCCAGAGCCATTGATGGAAGTCAATGGGATTTGTTATGGCTGGCAGTAGCCCGGGATCCATCGTGATCATCCCAGATTCAGGTGGTCTACTAGAGGTGCATCGTCCCAGTAGCAGCCTCCAGTTTAGGGTGGACAAAGCAGCCAGCAGCAGCAGCCCCAGTACTCCCGGCCATCGCAAACTACCTGTCAGGTCCTTGACAGCATAAGAGGTAGCAGCAGCCTTAGCAGTCCACTCAGCCTCCCCCTCACCAATACCATCACCAGCCTCATTTCCATTGAGGCAACCCTCCGATTCTCATGGACCCATCTATGAGAACCCAACACTTGATGATCTCGCCCGCCTACTCTCAGACCAGCAGGAATCCTTCCCGCGGAAGATGGACGAGTTACGGTAGGAGAGGAGGGATATCATAAAGGGCAAGGCCGCCATACCGCTCAGATTAAGCCAAATCCAAAAAACCTAAAGAGGAAGTCTAAGAAGGTACAGTTCACAGAGACCACCACTCCTAGTGATTCCTTGGTGATATTTCTTCCTACATATTTGATGTTGATTCTGTGACAGTTAGGAGCGGTAGGATGCCAGTCAATGATGCCTTGTTTAAGCGACGCCCACATAGAGATCCAGGAGTGCCAGACGAGCAGGATAGCGGTGTCGATGCTGCTAATGATGTTGATGAAGGTGGTGCTTATGCCACCAAGGATGTTGATACAACTCACGCTACTGAGGCCATCGTATCTCCTGATGCAGTTGGTGGTACTGATGCCACCATTTCACTTGATGTTGAGCCAGAGCGCGGTCCTGATGCTGCAAAGAACGATGTCGTGGGCGGTGCTAATGCCACCAATTTCCCTTCAGTTTTAAAAAAAATAGAAAAATATAAAAGACCAAAAATATGAATAAAGGAAAGGCTTCTTCATCTTCTTTGAGTCGATATGTATTGCATGATGATCTTGTTATGGACTCTATTCCCTCTCATACACAGGAACCATTTTCTAGCCCTCCATCAGAGGAAGGCCCAACTATCCCCTTCCCTCAAGCACTCCACTTAGAAAAGAGGAATAAAATAAAAAATCCAAAAAATGACAACAACTAGAGTTCAACCAGTAGATGATTGATAGATTCCAGATCCAACTGACTCTACAGGAGGCACTTGAGTACATCCCTCTTTTCCAGAAGAACTTGAGAGAGAAGACCACCATCTGTAGGAAGGGAAGGAACCGCAATGCAAAGATCCATATGCTTACCCGTGCCACATGCTTCATGATTCAGAACTATTTTCCAACCAAGAGGCCAGTTGCAGGAGCTCCATATGTCATATTCACGAGCAACGTTTCGATCAGACTCTATTAGATAGAGGCTCTTCCATCAACCTCCTTCCGGCAGCCTTACTCGACTGATTCGAGCTTGATCCTCTTCGATAGAGCAGACAACCCTTCAATTTGTTGATAGATCTATCAAGAGGCTAAAGGGATTGTTGAAGGGCATGATCGTCACAATTCAGGGCCTGAAATTCCCTGTGGACTTTGTTGTATTGGACATGGAGATCCGTGAGTCTGTGACAGATATCTGCATCATACTAGGACGTCCATTCTTCGCCACAGCCAAGGCGGTGTCTAATCATGATAGTGGGAAGATATACTTTCGTGCCAAAGGCAAAAGTATACAAATAGAGACGATCGACGAGACCAGAGCGCAAGATTCAACTTGCCTCGAGCAGTTCAGCGATGCAGAGAAGATGACAAATGCAGATTGATACGTCCACCAAGAGTGTGATTTTGTGATCACAGATGATGAAGCAGTTTGGTCCGACCCCGTTTCATGAGCTCTTATCTCACCGTCAGACACTACAGACCTACAACATCTAGTAGATGAGAGTTAGGATAGCACACTCTTGGCAGCGGACACATTCGAGGCTGATGATCGTGCCATGAAGAGTGAAGCATATTATATTTCATGTGATTCTTATTCAGATCCCTTGGATTTAGACATTGATTAAGCTGAGTTTGATGATTATTTGACATGTCCGCTTCCCACATAGCCGATAACTAGGGTAGAGATTGAGCTAGCACCGCAGACACACCAGCAGGGCCATCTTCACCAGATTTTCATGATCAACGAGAGTTCTCCCATGCATATTTGGTTACTTTCATGCAGATATTCTAGAAGCCAAATTTTCCAGCTCCCAGTTGCTTAGAGTTGAATCCCTTATGATTGAGCTTCAGAAAAGATAGGGAGGATCGCCCGAGGTCAATTCTCCAAAAATGTCCTACCACACTAAACTTCTCGATGGCAAGGACTCCCCCGGCCCGGATATATAGTTGGCATCAACTTTCTTCCCATTTTGTTGACCAACTAGATAGTGGTTTGACGAAAGCGATGTAAAAATCGGCATCTATGAAAAGATGTCGAGTCAGACAACTGAGTCCTCTTCGAACCGTAGGAAATAGTTGCCCATCATACGGCTCACCAACTTTACTTGCCTCTAAGGGGGCTCGTTCCGGGCAGGTTTGGATCACTTACAATACATGGCTCGTAGAGAGGGTGAGGCGGTTGTTTTTTCGAAAAAACAAAAGTGTGAGTCCACTTTATCCATCCTCCGAATGGCGAGCTTGCTTCTTCTTTTCTATCACTGCCTTGCTTTCTTCTGAAGGTGGACAGAGACCTCAGACCCCCCCCCCCCCTCTTTCTCTCGACGATCTCGAGGCTCCACTCTCCCCCCTGAAGGAAGCAGGCTCCGTGGGACTGGGTTGAGATGGGGATCATGAGTCAGGATTGTATCCCCCAACTTTCTGAAAGAGACTGTACAGGGGTGGGATATGTAAATGTGTAGAGACAAGTGTAGTGTGGTGTACTAGTAGGCACTGTCCCGGCCCCTGTATAACTCCATTTGGGTACTACGGACCCTCTACCATCCACTGCAGCAGAGTCGGGGGCTCCGAGATTCCTTTTATTGGAATCGATTTATATGTCTTTAAAACCCCCTAATATAAATCCAAATCTCTGATTATGTTTTCTGAAAAAATCGTGTGGGTAAGCCAGAGATGTACCTAATCATTATCTCAGCAGATTTGACTGGAGAGTTGGAATCTCGTTTGATGGAGATTCTTGAAAGAAACCGCAAGGTGATTAGATAGAGAGTAGTTGATCTCCATGGGATAAGTTCAGCCTGTGCTCCCATCATATTTATCTCGAAGAGGATGCTAAGCCATCGCATGAATTCCAACAACAATTGAACCCAAATCTTTGAGATGTGGTCATGAAAGAGATATCAAAATGGTGGAGCGCCGATTTGATCTACCCCATCTCCGACTCCAAGTGGGTTAGTCCATTACATGTGGTGCCCAAGAAGATCGGGCATCACCACAGTTATGAGTGAGTCTAGAGAGGAGATAGCTACCCGGGTACTGACTTCTTGGAGGCTCTGTGTGGACTACAAACGATTGAATCAGGCCACCAAGAGGGATCATTTCCTACTACCATTTATTGATCAGATTATCAAGAGGCTAGCTGGGAAGAGTCATTACTATTTTCTCGACGGGTATTCTGGCTATAATCAGGTGGTCATAGTGCCTGAAGACTAGGGCAAAACAACATTCACATGTCCGTTTGGGACTTATGCTTTCAGAAGGATGCCCTTTGGTCTATGTAATTCCCTGGCTACATTCCAAAGGTGCATGTTGTCCATCTTCTCGAACATGGTGGGTGATTGCTTAGAGGTCTTCATGGATGATTTCTCGATCTACGGCGACAGGTTTGATGCTTGTCTTGAGTGCCCAGACTGTGTGCTTCAGTGATGTATCGAGGCCCATCTTGTTCTATCTTGGGAGAAGAGTCACTTCATGGTGACTCAGGGGACGGTGTGGGGTCATATCATCTCCAACAGGGCATGGAGGTTGACCCAACCAAGGTGGATATCATCAGGAAACTCAATCCACCGTCCAATTTGCGGCAGTTGCGGACTTTTCTATGGCATGTCAGTTTCTACCCATGGTTCATTGAGGACTTCAATCGTATTGTCCGGTCGCTTACTGATCTATTGATGAAAGGCTCCGAGTCATTGTAGATGATAAGTGTCTTACGTACTTCAAGACTCTGAAGGGATTAGTTATCGAGGCTCCTGTCCTTCAGCCACCTGATTGGTCTATCCCATTTGAGATCACGACGGATGCTTCTGATTGTGCCATAAGGGTTGTGCTAGGACAAAGGAGGGATGGATTACCTTTTGACATTCACTACGCTAGCTGTACTTTGGATGCCGCTCAGTTAAATTATACTGTCATATAGAAGGAGATGCTAGTCGTTAGTCTTTGCCTTGGATAAATTCAGATCTTATATTCTCGGACCCAGAGTGATGATTTTTATTGATCATACCGACATCATGTACCTCATGAAAAGAAGGATGCAAAGCGAGATTGACCAGATGGATCCTTCTACTCCAGGAGTTTGATATTGGGATTAAGGATAAGCCTGGAGTTAAGAATGTGGTGGCGGATCATCTCTCCCAATTGGAGAATCTTGAGGAATCAGAGCATACAAGACCTATTACAGAGACCTTTCTAGATGAGGCGATCCTTGCTATCACCTTGCTTCCATGGTATGCTGACATTGTGAACTATCTTTTCGCCAAGAAAGTTCCACAAGGTTGGTCCAGATAGCGGCTTGAGACCTTCCTTGTGAAGACCAAGACATACCATTGGGAGGATCCCATCCTTTATCATGAAGGAGGGGATAACATCTGGTGTTGGTGCATTCCTGAGGAGGAGCACCATAGCATCCTCACGTACTGCCACAAGCTTAAGGCAAGATGATGTCATTCTGGGAGGAGAACATCACAAAAGGTGCTCCAATCCGACCTGTGGTGGCCTACCCTCTTCAAGGATTCCGATGAATTCGTGAAGATGTGTACTGACTGTCAGAGGATGGGCACTTGTAGACAACATGACATGATGTCGATGCAACCCATTCACTTCCGTGAAGTTTTTGATGCATGTGGCATTGATTTCATGGGTCCATTCCCTAAGAGTTGGGGATTTGAGTGCATTTTGTTAGTTGTTTATTATGTGAGTCGTTGGGTTGAGGCTATTCCCGCCCGACCCGTAGATGCTAAGACTATTTGCGATTTTGAGAAAAAATATCATTGTGGTTCGGGGTGCCTAGAGTTCTGATATTTTAGGGGGGTCTCATTTTATCAACGACAAGGTAAAGGCCCTTGCTAATGAGTTCAACATAGACTATAAAGTTGCCAATCCATATATCACCCTCAGACCAATGTTCTTACTGAAGTATCGAATAGGGAGATCAAGACAATATTGCAGAAGGTCGTCCCCCCAGACCAAAAGGATTGGTCACAGCTCCTGGACTCGGTCTTGTGGGCCTATCAGACTTCCTTCAAGACACCTTTGGGTACGTCTCCCTTTCATCTCGTTTGTATCAAGCCATGCCATTTACCTGTGGAGATAAAGCACAAGTCATTATGGGTTGTTACTAAGATATTATTGGATCTAGAGATCATAGGAAATTAGATAAAGGCAGAATTAGCAGCCCTGGATGAGCTTAGAGATACATCCATTTCGATTAACCTATAACATAAGGAGAGAGTGAAGATATGGCATGATTCTCATATCGGCCATAAGCAACTTGAGCTGAATCAGAGAGTACGGTTGTTCGATGCAGGTTGAGATTATTTCCAGGGAAGTTGCTGAGCAAGTGGAAGGGATCATACTTGATACGAAAGGTGTATGACAATGGTAGCTTTGACATATTTGAGATGTCGTCTGAGTCCACCTTTCGAGTTAACGGTCATCGCCTGAAGCCATATCTAGATCATGATCTGCTGATCGTTGATGTTGCCCCTATTCATTTTGCATGAGATGTGGTCTTTGACTCACATCATTTGCATCTCATGCCTGATTATCACTCCTTCTCGCAGTTGTATAGATCCAGTTGTCCATGTCACACATTCTTTGATCTAACACCCCATCTACATCTTATGATTATGCTATACTTAGGGTGTACCTTACCCTAAGTATAGGGGGTGTCCGATTTTTTATTATTCTCTTAGTTCTTTTTTACCTCTATTTTGCTGCCTATACTTAGGGATATTTTACCCTAAGTATAGGGGAGGTAGACCCTATACATTTAACCCTTAGATTTCCCCTTGTGTACAATCTTCTATATTTAGGATTGTTGGATCCTAAGTATAGGGGAATCACCAAATTCTATTCATTATATTCTTTTATTCGTCATTGTAGTATAGCCTTCTTTTCACTTCCCAATACTCAACACGAGTTATGTCTTCTTCATCGCTCTTTGATCGCTCTGAGGACATTGTTCGAACTAAGTATAGGGGGTGTCGTATATATTGTATATATACTTTAGCCATAACTCGTATTTTGTGTGAGTGTGTTAATAAATAAAATGGATAAAACCCGTAAAACTAAAAATCACACAAATTTAAAATTTTTATTGCACATAAAATTCTTTATTACACAAACATGTTTGTAAAAATTATTTTTGTAAAAATGTTTGTAAAAATGTTTTGCTTGTGAAAAGTTTGTAAATATCTTTGTATCAAAATTATGTATATAGTACAAAATGTTTGAAAAATAAAGTTTGCAAAAATTTGATTGTAAATGTTTTTAAATAGTTTACAAAACTTCTTCTTCGTCCTTACATTCAAAAATTTTCAAAAACTTTGCATGTTTTGAAAATTGCATAAAAAGAGTTTTGTACATATTTGTATCTTCTTCTGAATCATAGTTGACATTTAAACTAGTCTGGAATTAAATTAAAAAATAGAGCTTGGCTAAGACCTTAATCCACCTAACTCTCAGAGGAACCTTATAGGATTTAGAGTTAAGACTTTTCATATCCATTAGTGACTAAATTCTTTGAGTCCACTAGGCTATGTTCACATGTCATCTTGATGAGCCTAAGTAGAACACTTAACAATGCATGCATGACTCTCACAGACAATGGCTTTACTTGGACCAGCACCTCACCCATAGCTCCACACGGATGATGTGGTGAGGAGGAAGAATCCTTTGGCTTGGGGTAGCATACGAGGATAGTACTTCTAGGCAGAACCTCTCATCTTCCTTTAGGGAGGGATATGCACCTCAATTTGGTCTGGCGGTGTTGAGGTCTAAAGACAGGAGTTGTCGGTTGCAATAATGCTTCAAAAGAGGGATAATCTGCTGGCTCAAGAAGAAAAAATACTTACGTATATGTTGCACCATGTAGATATGTTGTACATATGCACATAAAAAAAGTGCAAAATCAAGAAAACTCCATAAAATTGGATTGGCCTGATTGAAAATAAAATGCTTACCGGAGTGTATATAGTCAAATAAAGCAAAGTTTATGTATTACACCTTCTCATCTCATGAAGCTTGAAGCGGGAGACTTAGCTACACTGGTTAGGTTCCCAAGGATACGTGGCTACACTGGCCATGGTCCATTCTCTTCTTTTCCCCTCTTCTTGAGCCGGCTGTACTTGAACTTAGAAGGTAATACCACGTTCCTCGAGGAAAGAGTTGTTGGACTGAGGAATTAGAGTTACCTTGTTGAGGGAGGTTATTTCTTTGTCATTTCTGAGGCGGGGAGCTACATATCACTTACACCGTACAAGGAAAAATACATAGTCATTTGAATTGCGTATGTAGACTTGTTCTGATCTGGATTATTGAGGAGCCTTGACCATATAATGGTGGAACTTAGAGGCTGTTGAGTCTTAAACCTATATCCCAATAAGGTTCTGACAAACTAATAATCCAAAAGTTTGACTGAGCTCCATACTTCAATTTAATGAAGATAATTTTAATACTCAACCTTGATTCTCCTCCTTTTTCTTTTTCTTTGCTTTTCACTTATTTTCAAATAAGTGTTTGCTAAGGGACTGGCAAAGGTAAAGTATAGGGGGTGATGAATCATTGATTCTCACTCTTTATTCTTTTATTTTATCTATTTATCTTGGCAAAATAACATGTAAATACTTGTAAAAACAATAACTAAGCGTTCTGCATGCATTTGTTATCAGTACATAATTAACATATTTTTGTGCAAAACTAAAAGAACAAAGGAAAAGAAAAAGGAAGAGATATTTAGAATAAATACAGAGTGACCCAAACCCCAAGAGAAGGTCAAGCCTTGACTTGATCGCAAAATAAAATAAGTAGAGAGAGATAGGGTTTACCTTATGTTGTGCATATTACCTATATTTCTACATAACTATTTTTGAAAAATTTAATTAAATTATTATTTTTAATCCATTATATATATTTCTAGAAATAATATAAAAACAAATAAAAATCAGAAAAATCAAATAAAAATAAAAAAATCTTCCATCAATTGTACAAAACACATGTATATGTATTACAATTCCATATTTATTATATACCTGTAAATAATTTGTCAAAATAAAATAACAATTATTTTGTACCCCTAAAAATATATTGTAAATAAATAAAATATATAATTGGATTATTTTTTTAAAATAAAACAATAAAAGTACTTATACATAATATATAGGTATATTATACCTATAAATAATAGGGGTTGATGGGGCTGCCCGCCCCATTTTTGGGCAAATTTTTTTATTTTTTTTTTAAAAAAAATATCGTCATGTATATTCATCCCTATATCCCTCCTATATATTATTCGAATTTCGTCAAAAACAGAGACTCCTACGGCCTCCATCCATACATGGTCGATTTAAAAAAGCATGCGACCGTAAAAAAAATAGCGTCTGGATGGAGGTCGTAGGAGTCTCTGTTTCTGACGAAATTCGAATGACATATAAAAGGGATATAGAGATGAATATACATGGTGATATTTTTCCAAAAAAATAAAAAAAATTTGCGAAAAATGGGATGGGGGCAGCCATGTTGGCTGCCCCTATTGGGCATCCCCATTTTTCCCTATATAATATTATATATTGTATATACATTAAGTTATTTTTTATAAAAATAATTAAAAATCATAGAAAAATAGTTTTCAAAAGAATAAACGTTTTTTTTATTTTGTACATTTTTTAATTTAAAATCATTTATTATTTTTAATTGAATTTAAAAGTATTTTATAAATTCTAATTTTCTAATTGGTTCAGGCATTTTGTTGACTTCCGTCAACGGCTCTTCCTAGCCGGATCAGACTGAGATCCCTCTCGCCAAACCTTCTTCTCCCCATTTCCCAGCTTGACTCCAGCCACCTCTCGCCCTGATTTCTCACCTGCCGCTCCTCCTAGGATCCGTGATCCTCGCAGATCCCTAGGAAGGCACGGATCTTCCTAGGGTTGTGTGTTACCACTCAATCTTTAGAGGCTCTTGGAGTTGGCTATATAAGCTCTCCTCCGCTTCTTAACGTTGCATCTAGTGCCTCTCACCTTCCTTCGCCCCTAGATACCTTCAGCTGAGTGACAGCAACCCGGAGGTGCCTTTGGATTGAAGCTTGGTGGCCTGAAATCGCAACTCGACCACGTGGCCAGAGAGCTCTGCCACGTTCACCCTCCCCTCCCGTCGCAGCGAGGTTGAGGCCACGACCCCGACTCCCACCTCTGCCTGACCTTGTTGAGTTCGTCAGTACTCTCAGGTATCATATCCATCCACTCCACTACTCGTTTCGATTCAGTCTTTCATTTCGTCACCGTTGTCGTCCATCTGCTCCGACAAGCTAGTCAGAGCCTCGTTACCCATCTCCCGCCGTTCTGATCGATGCCAGGCTTCACCAGTCACCTTCCTACGCAATTTGATCCCCCTTAGATTCGACTCTCAGGTTAAGATAAGGTTGAGACTCTCCTCCTTCACAGTCGTCGGGAGTCGAGCTCCATTCCCCTACGCTTCCCTTATCTTTATCTGCAACAAAATCGACTGGAGCTTCTCCCCGAGTCTCCTCTACCTTCTGCAAGACTTGAATCACACTTAGGATACCCTTAGAGACCCCAACTGCTCAGGAGGAGCAGCCCCGAGTCACACTTCATCGTCATGGTCATTCAGCCGTCGTCGCTTCCATCTGAGCATTCCATCTGACACGGAGCACTTCCACAAAGCCAGTGGATCTCTCTGATCCTTCATCGGAGCGACGGATTCCATCTTACGCTCGATTGAAGCTCGTCCAATCCCTGTTCTTGCTGAGCCCTTCTTCACCATCGGATGGTGCTCCTCCTGCCAGTTTACATCACAGCCGCCTGACAAAAGGGCTGATCAGGACGTCAGGTCAGTGTTGACAAGTCAGATCCGACCACACATCCGCGACTGCCCATGCACTGTCTGATGTACCAGCTACAATGATCAGAGCCGTATGATCCCGACCCTTCCTACACGCGTCATGTATCTCTGCTGGGGTATATATCATTTTCATCCTCACACTTTTACACTTTTCTATTTAGTCTAGTAAATAAGAATTGTAGTTCAGATATTTTGCAGTTTGAACATCGTGTTTTCATATATTTGCAGTTTAGTCCAGTTTGTGTGAACTCTCGTGTAGTCCCACGTGCTTTTCCGGGTTATTTGCATGATCTTTCTTGCACTTTATATATGTTATGATTTATATGGTAAGTTTCTGGTATTTGCATTTATGCCCCTGTGTGTAATATAATAAGCATGTGTGTGATTTAAGTGGACTTTTTGTAACACTTCCCTGCGCTTTCCACGTATGTTACAATTTGGCCCAGAACTTTGTTTTAATTGCATACAGTTCCCTACAAACTACATATCTTTTATTTAACCTAATAAATAGCAAAATAATTCGAAAAGTATATACAAATTAACTTTAACTCTTGTTACTGTGTAGTATTTATTGTGATTTTCCTGGATTATTTATTTTGCATTTAGTATTTTCTAAAAATCAAAACCCATATAAAGCGTACTATCTATTTCAAAAAATACATAAAAATTCGAAAAATTACCTTAAAAAATCCACAAAGTTCTTGCATGTGTATCATTGTCTGCTTTGTCTTCGAGACCAGATTTGTTTGAATAATCACCTTAAAAACCCCTAAAAATCACAAAAGACATAAAAACTTATAAAAAAATCATATAAAATTCAAACAAAACAAAAAATTATAATTTCAGTTCATGTTTGTAGCTTTTTATACATATTTTATCATAAATTTCATAACCAAGACTTTAGGGTACTTTAAGTCATTTTAATTTGCAATATAGTCCTGGTTGTGCACTGTTTACATTTTTAGTCTTTGTTTGATTTTTATAAAATCATAAAAATATCAAAAAATCCCCAGAAATTACCGAAAACACTTTAAAATTCAAAAATTCGAAAATATTTTTATCTTTATTTTTTATCATTTTTAGTCTTAACTAAAAAATTAAAAAAGTTTATTGTGTGCCTTGTTTCCTTATTTTCTTGGTTGTGTTCCCTTATTCAAAATTATAAAAATTTGCAAAATCAAAAGCACTAAAAATATGTTTTTCCCTTTCTAAGTGGTGACTACTTCGTAGGTTTACTTGTGCTCCTTGTGTTCAACCCTGGTTGCTATAGCAGGTAAAAATAAATAGCGAAGATCACTTACATTTTGTGTGCTTGATTGCCTTATTGCTTGACTTGAGTGGTTTTTCTCTCTTCTTTTTGACTCCGCCTTGTGATCCAGGTCCCAACGACCCTTTAACCATTTGATTTACTAACCTGAGTCGCTTGGCGAATCACCACCAACTATGGGTGGTATGGCCTAGTTGTCAAGTCCTGACCATGATGTTGTTCGCTAGAACGGGTCCGGTTCTTGACCATTTGCATACGTGGCATTCACCTCTTGGATCTGTGATGGAGGTGGATAGAAGGGTTCGACAATAGTCGGGGCCTCCAGGTAACATACCACCATCTGTATCTACTGTGGAGACAGAGATCCCTAGTTTGGTGCTTGAACGTAGTACACATGTTGAACTGATTGGGGTTGCACTTGACTCGACTGTACGGATTACTGCAAATGCTAGTTCTGGATCAACAGGAGTCTCTTCTTGTTCTGCCATAGAGTTGCATGAATTAATGGTACTCACTAAAAGCTCCGGTTTCTCGAGGTCTGGTCCAGCTTATCTAGTTGATTGGTCCTTTGTTCGATCACATTCCGTTTTTCAAGATCCTATGGTCGTTTTTCAATAATATCGACCTTCGAGAGATGGCTCCCAATGATGTTGAGATTGGAGATTTCATATCTCTCTCTCCTACATACGATGATGCCATATGAACATGCTTGGGAGGGATCTGTGGGTGATTTTGGAAGGCAAGAGACGAAGACAAGACGACCGATCCCTCAGCCATTTCCTCAAAGATTTACCATGCCATTCTTCATCTTTATTAAAGTGAGATCCTCCATAGGTTGCATACACCGTCATCTGAGATTCTTGATTTAGCCCACCGAAATTTTTTTGCATCGAATTGGTTTTTGGAATGTCGTGGTGGGGTCACTTCTCTTGCAGGTCCTTGAACTTCTCCCATACTTCATGGATAGGCTCACGGGATAGCTGTGAGAAATTGGTAATAAGTGCGCGCATTTGGTTCAGACGGCCCAAAGGATAGTACTTGTGCACGAATGCATTTTTGAGGGCCTCCTAGGTCATCTCTACTTTCCCAAGACGATTTATCTAGTAGAGCACCTTGTCTTGTAGACTGAAGGGGAAAGCAGTCATCTTGACTAGCTCCAATAGGATGTTGGGGTAGTGCATGGTACCACAAATACGTTTGAATTGTTGGAGGTGAATGTAGGGTTCCTCCTTTGTATTTCCATGGAAGGTGGGAAGAAGTAAGAGCAGTTGCAGCGTGAGTTTGAAGTGCCCATGGATCACAGGGATTTGGATCCACTCTATGAACTTCTCGGCTCTAGGGTTATAAGTTTCCTTGAGAGTCGGTTTAGGTTGATCTCTACCTCGTCATCACCTCCAAAGATTCCTCCAACTTGCTCGTCCTCTCCACCATGTTGATCTTCTCCTCCTTTGTTTCCTCTAACCCTCCTCATGTCATTCACCATATCCTGAAAGGCCACCTGAGTAGAGTCTGGTCTATCAACTGTTGTTGAATTTCCTGAATTGAAGTGAGCAATTGGTTGTTGACCTCATTCTGATATACTTGTTGCCATTTGCCCTTGGGATCCATCGCAGGTTCAGGGTTTGATGAACTGATCTCCATATCTGGGTCAATGTTTATAATTGGAAAATTACGCCGATCAGTGTTGAAGTAAGCACCAGATGTGGAAAAGAGTTCAGAATCGGGGTTGATTCTGAACTTTATTAAGGATGGAGATGTGTTTGGAGTAAAATCGATCTCCATCCAAAAAGGAGCGAGTTTGGGATAAGAGATATCATGGTTTATTTGAGAAGGACCCAAGAAGTCTTGAGAGTGGTTTGCAAGGTTTGAACCGAGCTCTCGAGAATCGCCCTGAATTACTGGAGATGTTGACATTGGGGACACGTGTAGGTGTCTGTGAAATCTGAACAAAGTCGCCCCGAATGCGACATCTTAGAAGCAAAAAGAAATGAGATGACTTGGAATTGGAGCATGGAATGAAGAAGAAGTGAAAATCAAAAATAAATAAAAAGGCTCAAATCGAGCGAAAGAAGAAAAGTGTGAAAAGAAGTGTGAAAAGAAGAGCAAGTGCGTGTTGTTTTTTTTATCTTGACCAAAGTAACACTAATAAATCAAACTTCAATACAAGGGTGAGTTCACCTGCTCAACAGAACGAGCCATGAAGATTCAGCAATTATTTTATCGATTTTATTAGTTTTCAAGCAATCTTTTCAATCTAGTCCTTAGGATTATCCTTATAAGTGAGTGAGTACTACTAGAAAAACGTCTTGTAATTTCCATTTGTTGTGTAACCAGTAGCATGTACTTTTTTAAGGTCCTTATTACAGGGTTTGGATCCACTACTCATCCAAATAGAGGATGAAGACAACAACAATACTTCCCCCATGGTGGGGTACTCGGACGTAGGACAATGAGACAGACACCACGTTGAAGGGATGGCCAAAGCTCAATACTTCAGACTAAGTCTGCAAGTAGATGAAGCCCTACTTGCCCACGTACAATAGAAGTGCCAATACTTCGTGAATCCAGTCACTAACAAGGTAGTACCTAGGCTGGGATTTGGGATCTATTAATTAAGGGCGCGTGACTCACTCGATCTGGAGAGTACCTGAAAACAATGAGGGTTTTGCTCAACAATACAATGAATACCCAATTATCAATTTTATTTTGGTCATATTTTATTTAAGGGTTTAATGTGGCTGCCCCTAAGGGGGAGCTAACTTGGCTCCCCTGTACCATTTCACCCATTATTTATTTTTTTGAAAAATTCTTCTGTGAATATTCATCACTATATCCCTATATTATGCTATTATAATTTTGTGCAAAACAGAGACTCCTACAGCCTCCATCCAGAAAATCATTTTTAACGGTAATAGAATTGGTAAAAATGACCAGGTCTGGATGGAGGCCATATGAGTCTCTGTTTCGCACAAAATTTTAATATCATAATATAGGGATATATTGATGAAAATCCATGGAAGAAATTTTCAAAAAAAATAAAAAAAAGGAGAAAATGGACCAGGGGAGCCAAGTTAGATCCCCTCAAGGGGGTATCCCCATTTTATTCTTTATATAATGGTCATTTTTTATTCTTTTGTTGTCACATTTTTTGGATATTTTTCAAAATAAATGCATATCGATTCTTTTTAAATTTTCTTTAAAAACCTAAGTGATATAAAACTGAGGGAGATGGCGGAAAAGCAATGGAAGGCGAAACAAGGGTAAATCTCACCCTTGTGTCAAAATGATGTATGCTCGGTAAGAGGACTCATAGTGCTTCCCAACACTCTCCATGCAAGATGCAAAAAAAGGAATTTACTTACACCACATACACATGCAAGTTAGTGAAATTGCCCTAAGCAGAAATTAGTATTAGCATGAAGAACATATTGTTGAATTGCTTGGATAAAATGCTAAAAATATGATCTTCGAGAGTAGTCAGTGTTCAAAAAATCAGATCCTACAAGCATTGTATCGACCCTCTCACGACACGTGGTACCAAATCCGGGCAACCAACCAAAATTTGATCAAATTCCAAGCGCAGAAACTATAGGTACATGTAGATGATTAGGGCTTTGGACCTAAACTACTTAATCAAGCAATCTTAGAACTTATGGGCTCAATTGCTTAAAACAAATAAATGGAAAGCGAAAAGCATAAATCGCATAAAACAAATAAAAGGAAGGCGGAAAGCGCAAATTGTAGAAAACAAATAAAAATAAGAAGAAAATATGAATAATAAAAAAGAGAACATGATGAAAACTCGAGAAAAATCGAGTGAGCCCCCAGTGAATAGACACTTGGTTAAATAGGTTCGCGAGAGTTCAAGTGTCCAAAGTTCAAGTACCTGCATTATTACAAAGTAAGCAATAAATCACTCTCTCACAAAATTTTAAACTATTTCTAAATTAAACTGCTCCGATGATTCCTTGTCCTCCTCTGCCGCTCTTTCTTGATGGTGAGTAAAGAACCACCAACCTCCACATCTCTCGGATACAGTGAGCCTCTTAAGAAACTCTCCGTCGATAAGCGGGACATGATAACAAAGTCAAACAAGAAATTTGGTCAGAATAATATAAATAGAAAATAGAATAAATAGAGAAATGAGAAATCAATGATATAGCATAAAATAGTAATAAAAACTAACCAGGCTATCAACTCTACTCCGCCATTGCTCCCCAGCAACAACGCCATTTGTTGACATTCTCTCGGCAGGTGTATCCATCTAACAAACTAGATCAACAATCACAGAGGTGACCGAGCCCAAAAGACGAATCAAACAACAATCAACCCACATAATATGAATGAAGCAATCAAAATGAAGTGAGTCAAAATTTATTTTTTATTTTAACTCTACAAAATATATGTGTATAGTGTATAAATATGTAGAGCATCGAGCCACATAGAGCAAAGGGGAGAAAAGAAAAATGAGCAACAAACTTAGGTATTTTTGTGTGTGTTTTTAGTTGTTTGTGCAGTTTTTTATGATATATGTTTGTGTGTTTCAATTTTCGTTCTCCTTTTATATTTTGCAATTTTTTAGTTTCTTTCATTTTTAAGATATACTATATGGATATATATATTAATAATACCAATAATAGATATAATAATATGATATATAATAAATAGTTATAAAAATATAGAAAACACCGGCAAAAACACTCGTTTTTATTTTTTAAGTTTTAAAATATATATAGATAGGTATAAATAATAATAAGGATAATAATTATGCATATAAGTAATATATAGTACATAAAGTTTATATAAGGTTTTAGATTTTTAAATAAATATAGATATACTCAAAATTTACAAAATAAAATATTTTTGTGTTTATTAAAATTTTCTCTATTTTTGTGATTTCTTGTAATTTTGGCTAATTTTTAGGTGTTTGTAAGGTTTTTAATGTACTAAAAAGGGATTATAAAAATAGGTTGAATTATTTTGGGTTTTAAAAATAGATAATAAGTCAAAAAAATCTCAAGACTATTTTTAATATATAGTATATATTATAAATAAAAATCAAAAATAGAAAATCATTTTTTAGATTATTATAAAAAGTTTACTTATTTTTATAGGATTTTTAGGGTTTTTTAATTTTTAATTTTTTTCTTTCATTTTTTATGATATTTGGTATGGATCTATAATATATACTAACATATACTTTGCAATTCTTTAGAATTTTTAAAGTTGGTTTTCTATTTTTGGATATTTATATCTAATAGGAAATGTTCAGCTCTTTAATAATTTTTAATAAATAAAAAATACAAGTAAATGCTAAATTAAAAATGATGTGTGAGTGAGTAAGATATCATTCACCTACAATAACTTTGCCATGAATTTAGAGCATTGGAGATAATTAATAATAATAAACAAGCATAAGTAAAAGTAATTAGACTGGCATGTGCATATTTGCAATAAAATAAACTTCACGACTCAACATGCAATTTATCCCAAAATATTACACTTAATTTACAAACTTATGGACCAAATACAGATACCCAAAACCTGGCAAGGTTAATGAGCAAAATAACCTAGTCCCTTGTGAGGTGACCTGGCATAAGACCAACTATCAATAGTCAGAAAGTACGGGGAGTCAACTGCAATTTACACTAAAATATTACAACGCAATTGAAAGCTTTAGATATTCATTTTTTAGTACAAAAGTAGGGGAAGAGATGTAAAATTACCCCCAAAGGCGCTCTATCTGACGGTTCTCATGCACCACATAAAAGGATTGATGGCTCAAGGCACTCGATACCTCTTCCTAGATGAAAGGGCGTGATGAGATCTTTCTCTTGATCTAACAGTGGAACGAAGGCAAGATCTGATGGCTAGCAACAGAACTAGAGTGACCCTTCGATCTGACGGCTATTGCTACTATGGAAGAACGTTGAAGTACATGGCAGTTGGGTTCCTTTTATTCTCCTTCTTGGTCGGCTCTAATGGTTATTCTTGCTGCTCAGAGGCTCGGAATGATTGTAGATGTGGTCCATAGAGGATGTCATGCTTAAAATGGTCGGGATTCCCTTGATAAGGACTTGGAGATCGAAGGTAACTGGAGTTGTTGTATCGAGTTAGAAACCCCCTCAGAGGAGGCTTCCAAACACCAATTCCTACATAGATGGAAGGATGGTGCGCTGGCGAAGCTACTTGACCCTTTATTTGGTGGAAAGCGAAGCGAGATGAGGTAAAGTGAGGAACTCCGGTGAGTGGTGGAGGAGGTAGCTTGGTTGATCTCCAATCCTTACATGATCAAAGGGAAAACAAATGGAATCAATGAAGAGGCGAGAGGACAAGATGATGAGGGCAAAGATGGGTCAAGACAAGGTAGGTATGGTGATGAATTAGAAGTGAAGCTTACTTCTTGAATGAAATACGAAAGGAAAATCTAAGGCTAGCAACTCATACCTGCTTGGGATGGGGAGCATATGAAGCATCACCGGCGACTACTTCAACGAGCTGGATCACCACCTCAGATTGTTCTTTCTCCATGCCAAAGCTCCTACGAGCTTGCTTCTGTCACCAGCAAGCTCTAACGAGTCAAGGATTGGGGTTACAGAGGATGAAGGGGGATAGAAATTGGGAAGAGGGTGAGGAGGATTTATTTATAGACATGTGAGAGTGCGACTTCCAATGAGGATATTGTTTTCGTCGATGAAGATCGATGTAATCTGGTTTTAGGGTGTGAAACATGGAGATCCCATCGATGATTTTCATTCAGAGAGCAAGGCAATTTGATCATTAGATTGTGCAGTAAAAAGGAAAGAAATGGGAGGCTCAAGGTGGTCTCGTCAGAAGTGGCAGAGGGGTGGTTCACTAGAAGTCAATCAATAGAAGGTACTCATTGGTCCATGTAGGACCAGATGAGGACAAAACAAGGAAAAGGAATGAATACATGAAAATTAAAATGGAAGATGGATTGATTAAATAAAAATTAAAATATAAAAAATATTTATTATTTTATGCTGTATTCTATTATGATTTTATTTATTTTTACAAGCTACATGTATACATATATGTATATTTACCTATATTTTAGGTCTTTTATTTTTTATATTTAGTATCTTATGTTTACATATTTCATATATGTATAACTTATTTAATTACATGTTTACGTATTTTTATTGTATTTTTTTATTTTGTTCATGTACTTAAATAAATAGGGATGTATAGTTTACATATATATTATAATACGTTATTTACTTTAATATTTTTAATACTTTTATTCTATATCTATTATTTATATGTATTTTGAATACTATTTACAATATATAAAAATATAAGAACGTAAAAATATAAAGGATGAATATATTGAATATTATATACATGTATACAATACAATAGGGAACCAAAAACCAACTTCTGCATCTTAACTCCATTTTTAATGAAGCCACGTTCTTTAAAAAGATAATTAAAATTTATGAACAATGAAGATGGGTTTTGTCAATTTTGAATATGTATGGAGGAGTTGTGGCTTTTTGTTTTATGTGTGCCGAGTCCACTGTGTGTTATTTTTGAGTGAAATCAATTTTGTATTTTTCTATATATTCTGTGTACAATATTCATTTGAGGGTTTATCGATATGAGGTATAAAAATAGGAAAACAAAATAGGTCCTAAAAGCCTAATTATTGATGTATAAAAATTAGAGGTTTTGAATGTGTTATGTACAATTTCTCTTCTCTATCTTCCTCTACTTTATTCATAGTCGACCAAGTCGTCATGATAACTAGGTCTCGGGTATTTAGTATCTTTGACACTTCATTAATTTTCTTTTCTTTCCTTTATTCTTTTATTTTGATATTAAATACACATATTTATACCATATTTTTAAGTCAATTAGTGAGTATTATTATGTACACATTAATGGTTTATAAATGCATTTTGTTAAGGATTTAAGGACAAAATGAAAGAATAAATGTGATGAAGTGAATATTCATCGCATCTCTCTTGGGATACCTGCTCTGGTATGTGGATCCTACTCCAACCCATCCATCCCCTTCTGACATACATCAGCCTACTCTACAATCTTCATGCCACGACGATGAACTGATGTTGGATGTGTATTGTGGAGGATGTACGTGACACTCATGCCATGGCTTATCCTGCTACCTCTGCAGGAGATGCCCAAGATCTCCATCGCTTATTGGAGCTCCAGCCTGCTGGGTATATATTCCTTGATTAAATTTCTGAATTTACATATTATTTCTAATCTACTATGTCAAACTTCTTTATATGATGAAGTTGACCACTACAGTTATACATTGAAGGATCAACAATAATGTAGCGAAGAAGCTATGCAAGGCCTGTAAGAGATTCCAGGATTGGGAGAACCATGGATGGACTCGTATGAGTCCATCTAATAAACAGAGAATCTTGGATGGTGTTTACATAAGTAATTTATCCATATATGTTTGAAAGTCCTTTTGACTCATATATGTTTGATAAAAATACATTTCAAATGCAAAACACCTATGACATCCATCTTGAGCATACTCGAGATATGTTTCGTATCCCTCTAACTCACCTAGCAAGCAACATGATTACCAATAACATTTATAGGGCCAGAAAGGTTGTATTGGAGAAGTTGGAGGGAATGGTTAATTGGGAGAGGGAAAAAGAATTCTTCCCATCTAGATGCACTTTTGAAAGATATTAAATATTAATTTGCTCATTGTTATTTTAGCATTTGACATCCTTACTTTATATGCTTCCAAACAGATGGAATCGATTATGTAATATCTTCGCTTTTGAAGTTTTGGGAGACATTCTCTTACGGGTAGGGTGGAGCATTGGGCTCGACCCGGCCCAACCCGAGAAAACCCGGCCCGAGTCCGTTGATTTTCTCTGGGCATTGGGCCGGGCCAAAGCCCGTGTTTTTAGGTAAAACGAGGACCCGGCCCAAGGCCCGTAGAATTGGGCCCGGGCCTGGCCAGGCTCGGCCCATCCCCGCTTGGTTCCATTACACTTGGTGAAATTTGAGGGATATGCTTTCTAATTTGATTGCATTATGACGTAAGGTTGTGAAATTTGTGGATAAAGTGTATATATTAGATAAGAGGGGGTCGCAGGGATGGGGCACCGGGGACCCAGGGAAGGTCGTCGGGCATTGGGAGAGTGGGAGGAGAGGGGTGTCTAATTTCAAAGTGTGTTGTCACATGGGAGTGCGGATTGGATTGAGCACTTTCTTTTGCGAACACCATGTGCCATACGAGTTTTGGATAATAATAGGATACATACACAGTGTATTTGCCATTAGATTTGTCTACCAATCACATCACATGATTTAAGTAAAACCTGGAAATCATGAGAATGCTAAAAAGTTGTGAGATGTCAATTGAATTAACGTGTGTAAATGTAAAGTGTAGGGTAAGCCGTAAGTGGTGCAAGTTGGATGTTCATGCCTGGTTAGTTTCCAACTGGCTATAATCTCATCTGTTGAATGGCAATATATTGGTTGGAGGCGTGGGCATGCGGAGCCAACGTGGGGGGATTGGGGAGGCGGGTCGGGTCGGGCTAATCCGGGTCCTCATGGGTTCGGGCTGGGCCCGACCCGAGCTTGACATTTCAAGAATATGGGGGCCCGGGCCCGACCCATATGTACATGGGGTTCGGGTCGAGTCCGGGCTTTTTCGGGTTGGGTCAGGGTCGGGTCCGGGCTGGCCCGACCCAATGCTCCACCCTACTTGCGGGAAGGATCGAGAAAGGGAAGTAAGAGATCAAATCTAATAGCGATGTCAAGAGCTTTGGGGGCAGTAAGGACTGAACTGGCAAGTATTCATCACAATACAGTATCGGCCCACTTCATTTTGGATGTTAATGGTGGGTGATGAATCCACGATTCATCATCTCAATATCTTGATCTTAACAAAATCCCCGAGTAAAATCCCATAAAAATATCCATAAAATCAATAAATTAAGAAAATGACTCTTGTAAATAAAACACACTAATTATTGTATATTAGATTGTACAAAATAAATTAACAATAAAAAACCACGTGGAAATCAAGATCTAAGTTTTTGAATTAAAACCGAAGTTGTTCCTTTGCCTCCCTGAGTTCGACCCCGGACTTGCCCGGGATATAAATTAAGCCGAGACACTCTTCACGAAGATTTTCTCTCGGTTCTGACTGATTCGCTAAGTACACGTGCTACAACGAATACAATTTAAATATCGTAATTAGCGACTCGTCAGATGACGCCGTTGCCGGGAGGCAAACAGCTTAGGGACTAATTTAAAAATTCGGATTTAGATTTCACTTACTCGGGAAGTCTGACCCCCGAGCCACCTTGTATTTAGTCCATTTTCCTTTCAATTATTTCTCTTCATATTTTTGTATATATTTTATTTTTATCTCTCTAATATAAATCTTATTTTTCTTGCGAGGGTCCGGTGGACTTGGAATACATCGGAGGTCGACGGACGCGACGCGCGCCGACTGCTGAAGAGCTTGGAGAATTTATTTATCTTCGAGAGAGCCTTTGTAAATCGTTGTACTTATTTAGCTTGCTTCTTTCCAGCGGCTCTTGTTTGAGAGCTCGCGCTTGTATCCGGACTAGACTGTGGACCCTCTTGTGGTCGTGTGGTTGCTTGACGTAGAATAGGACTTGCACTCGCGGCTCTTAGAGCTTATTTTATAAGAATATCTTTATTGCTTGTGCTCGTAAATTTTTAGGACCACACATCACATTTAACGAGACGCACTTAGACCGCAGAGCTATTAGTCAAATTTAACTTGTTCATCACTCGCTAATAGAACTGCCTGTCTAGGAACGGTTTTCTCGTCTGCATCCATATAGTATAAAATTTCAATTCTGCCTTGTATCCCGCATGTAGAGCACGAGGATCACTGTAAGTCTTCTGAACTGGGCATGCATCATTGATTTCATTATTTGCATCGTCTTTTCTCGACTCCCTCCCCTTGGTTTTTGAAACTTAGGTTAAAAGGAAATCGAGACTGATCGTTAGGCGTGCTTTGTTTGGTGGACTAATCAAGTGATAACCAAACTTAAAATCGGGACTGCTAATCATAGTTGATCAAAAAAATTGACTAAAACTAACCCTTGTTTTGGGAGAGTAAAACCCTCATTGTATGCTTGGCTAATTGTGATTGTTGAGAGGTGAGGACGCATCCCTAGGATAGTGCCCAAAACCTACTTTTGAACCTTGTGTAATTGGATTTATATCTTGATTTATCACCTAATTAAAACCGAAAAGATAAACGGTCGGACTTTTGTGACCATCACTGTGTTGAGTAGGTGAACTGAGGGTTTGCTCTTGTGTTTGTTTGTTTGTTTTGTGTGTTATTTGGTGCACTTGCACGCTTTCTTCCTTGATCCGATCCATTCTCCCATCTCCCTTCCAAGATGTCAGAATATTGGTCATCATATCCACGTCATTCTTCATCGACCCTATTCCGATCATCTCCAGCCTCTTATTCCTCTTCATACCCATACCATGATCACGAAGTCAGAACTTCGACTGACTTCTCTACTTCTTCATCCTTCTCACCTACCTCACATTCTTACACCCCTGACCCACAACCACCCTGGATTGACTCCCCATATTCTCGTCCGCTTGCTGGAAATAAGGAACAAATCACAGAGCAAGCCACTGCTGAGATGAATAATTGGCAGAATCAGTTGCCCCCTCATACCTCATTTTCACCTCGAGTTAGGATCGGACAACATTTGACCTATACACATCCTGACTTAACCTTTGGGTACAACAAGTTCAACCAGACAAATCGAATGAAGAAGCCTGCACTACATGATCTTCCTGACTTGATTGACCTCAGTGATAGAGCCGGCATTGACAAACCTTCATATCACCCATTCGGAGAGCCGACATATACAGGGGATTGGACTCATGAGACCGATATACATACCTCCTGTCTACTGACTCCACCTTATGAGGCTCCGACCAACATCTGCTATACAGATGGGTCATACTCAACCCAGCATTACACGCCTGAGTCAAGATGTGTTGAGTATAAGATCCCAAGTTCTCAGCGGTATCCTCCAACTGAGCAGACTTCTCTCATGATGTATCATGAGAACTTATTGGAGGATGATATTGGTAGATTGATTAAGAGTCCAGGTAGTAATGTGGATCATGGATCTTGCAGATTGAATTTTGAAAACCTGGAAGACACCGGATTGACCACACATCATGTACAGCTGGAGTCCCTTCTACCTCCCTCTTCTACTAACCACTTTTCCTCCAAACTTGAGTCTGTACATTCTCCTAGTCCTCTTTCATCTATCAAAAAGATCAAAAAAATGGAAAAACCAGAAAATACCATAAAAATTGAAAATGGAAAAGACTTACAAAAATTGGATCCCGCAGTTAGGGAAGCACTTGATAGAAAGTTGATTTTTGAGCTTCCCTTAATAATGGCCATTGAACACTTCCCCGACCTTAAAAGATTTGTGAGAAGTAAATTAATGCCTAAAAGGTCGGGCAATAAGAGAACAAGGACTGAGATACATATAGTGTCTATGGCCACATCTTTGATGATAGGGAGAAAAATCAAGAGCCGCAGAGTAAAGCGGTTGCTTAGGTTTGATTGTGAAATCAAAGATACCACATTCACCCATGCAAGAATCGATGATGACTTACCGATTAATATCCTCCCGACCTCCGTGTTTG
Source organism: Ottelia alismoides (assembly GCA_037367405.1). Classification (NCBI taxonomy): domain Eukaryota; kingdom Viridiplantae; phylum Streptophyta; class Magnoliopsida; order Alismatales; family Hydrocharitaceae; genus Ottelia; species Ottelia alismoides. The sequence continues at coordinate 36,009 of JAZKJV010009073.1, read as the reverse complement.
CCAAGCTCAAACTCGGATCTGTCAAGAGGTCAAGAGAGATCATTCAGTTGGCTGATCGGTCTGTTAAACGGTCGAGAGGAACCATTTCCGTCATCGTTACTTTCCAAGGTGCTCTATTACAGGTGGACTTCACGATCATTGATATTGAACATCGAGGAGAGTTCACCCAGTCTCCGATCATTCTCGGAAAGCCGTTCTTAGCTTTGGCTAAGGCAACTATAGATTGCGAGACCAGGGATATCGATTTCACTGCATTGGGAGCACTTCGACCTCACCCGATCTTTGAGGATACACGATATTCCAAGGTAATCCTAAAAGTTGCAGACAGTCGTGACCTTCGAGAGACAGTTGAGTCCCGTCTCTCTACTACATTTGCGATACCGACTGTCCAGGCGACCATTGGTTCAGAGACTCCCTACACCTCCACACCACCCACTGCTTGCATTACCACCACCGTGACACCTTCTCGAGAGGACTCACAATCAGAAGTTGTCCTTGAGTCGGACATGATCATTACTGATTTCCTTGATTATTTAGATGATCCGACTCATGAGCCAATCAATGCCAAGCCAACTGAGAACACTGTGCCTTATCATAGACGTGTGCTGACCTTGCAGGAGTATTACAATGCATATGGTGACTCATCTGATGATGAACCTCTGGTCAGAACCTCACACACACCACATCCAGGACATACACCAAAGGAGACAACTGGGACCAAATTGACCAATCTTGATAAATCGGTTGCTCCATCCTCTAGTCGTTCATCTGGTAAGAAGAAGACGGATATTGATTCCTTGAGGTGTTCCCCCGAACTCCTTAAGACGTATCAATCTCCTCTTCCTCTTGATACTTCAAGTTCTAGAAAACCGACTAAGAAGGTTACCTTCGATGTTTCAGAGAAGGAACTTTCTGAGGAGTCCTCATCAGGTCCGGATGAGGTGATCTATATGAGTGAGCTCAGTTCGGCTGTTTTAAAGCCATACTTAAGCAAGCAGCCGTGTGTCGACCCCCGTTGGACGTTCCCCACACCTCACTATTATTCTTCGGAGGACGATTCTGACAGCGACACTTATGTATACTACCCACCCCCTCGCTCCCGCAAGAAGGTCCGTCACAAACCTTCTTGATCCTTCTATAGATTCACTCCTCTTGTACATTCTTCCCTCTTTGTATATCATCCAGATCACATCGGTTCTCACACTTACTCTTTTCCTATACTTTGGCTTACCAAGAGCCTAAGTATAGGGGGAGTCGATGCCCGCCATGTATACATACTCATCCATTTCTCCTTTTGACCTCGTCCGCCCCATTTTTGCTCTTCTTCTACACTTAGGCTGTCCAGAGTCTAAGTATAGGGGGGCGGATCGACTTCTATACTGTTTATTATTTTAGCCATCCTACGCTTAATACGAGCTATGTCTTTTTCTCTCTTCTTGTGCCATGAGGACATAGCACATGCTAAGTATAGGGGGCGTGTATATATTACATATATACTTTACCCATAGCTCGTACTTTCACGTATTTTTGTATATATTATACAATAATTATGGGGTGGGTAAAAAAACAAAAAACATTTTTTGTAAAGTTTTTTTCTGGTAAGAAGAAGACGGGTATTGATTCCTTGAGGTGTTCCCCCGAACTCCTTAAGATGTATCAATCTCCTCTTCCTCTTGATACTTCAAGTTCTAGAAAACCGACTAAGAAGGTTACCTTCGATGTTTCAGAGAAGGAACTTTCTGAGGAGTCCTCATCAGGTCCGGATGAGGTGATCTATATGAGTGAGCTCAGTTCGGCTATTCTAAAGCCATACTTAAGCAAGCAGCCGTGTGTCGACCCCCGTTGGACGTTCCCCACTCCTCACTATTATTCTTCGGAGGACGATTCTGACAGCGACACTTATGTATACTACCCACCCCCTCGCTCCCGCAAGAAGGTCCATCACAAACCTTCTTGATCCTTGTATAGATTCACTCCTCTTGTACATTCTTCCCTCTTTGTATATTCTCCAGATCACATCGGTTCTCACACTTACTCTTTTCCTATACTTAGGCTTACCAAGAGCCTAAGTATAGGGGGAGCCGATGCCCGCCATGTGTACATACTCATCCATTTCTCCTCTTAACCTCGTCCCCCCATTTTTGCTCTTCTTCTACACTTAGGCTGTCCAGAGCCTAAGTATAGGGGGGCGGATCGACTTCTATAATGTTTATTATTTTAGCCATCCTACGCTTAGCACGAGCTATGTCTTTTTCTCGCTTCTTGTGCCATGAGGACATAGCACATGCTAAGTATAGGGGGCGTGTATATATTACATATATACTTTACCCATAGCTCGTACTTTCACGTATTTTTGTATATATTATACAATAATTATGGGGTGGTTAAAAAACTTTTTCAAAAAAAATCTCTTAAAAAACTTTACAAAAAAATGTTTTTTGTTTTTTTCTAAAAAAAATTCAAAAAAATGTGTCCTTTCTTAAAAAAAAGGATAAAGAAAAAAAACTTTTCAAAAAAAAACTTTTCAAAAAAAAATCCTCTTTAAAAAAATCCTTTCTTATCTACCTATCTTTCAAAAAAACTTTCTTCTTTTCCTTTATTTTTCAAAACAAACTTTTGAAAAAAAAGAGAGCAAAACTTTTTCAAAAAAAATCTCTCTTCTATGCTTTTGTTTGTAAAAAAACTTTTCTAAAACTTAAAAAAATCATAAAAAAACACTAAAAAAACTAACTAATAAGTTGGTTTAACCCCTGACACATTCACTTTCACACAAGACTAGTGATGTTCAAGAACACTTGGTTTATGAGCTCTTGAGATTTTGAGTTAACCAGCCTTAGTCATTAGGGTCTTAGACTTAATTATTCACATTTCCTAGTTTGAAAGATTTATGTGCTATATTGCATGCTTAGTCTCTACCTTAAGAATATGATCAACACCTCACATACACGACTGCAGTTATGATGAGATGAGTTGAAATTTCACTTGAGGATCTGGGATGGGGGATTTGAGTTTGGACTTGATTTAATGATGCTCGAGGATGGGATAAAATCAATGAAGGCTTCATGAAACCTGAGTGTCAGCATCTTTAGCCAGTATGAGAACATGGTTCTTGTACTATCTCTTGATATTTACCTATGTGTCAGGGTGTGATAAAATAAAAAATTATTGATCAGTGTGCGCCAACTCTTGGTAAAAGCAATGGAGCTAGCCAAAAATACTACAAATCAATGAAATGTCAAAGAAAAGCTCTCATTCCATACAAAGTCAAATACTAAAGAGCTTCCACCATAGGCGAGCGCTCCCAACCATTTCAAAAGTGTCCACTTAGACCACCGCTATTAGGACCAGGAGTCGGGCTTGCACCAAAAAAGGGCTCTGCATCGTAAATGCTACAAGTCTGGGTGTAGAAGGTATAATAGATACTCAAAAAAGGCACACCCCGGTATACTCCCAGGAAAACAAGTGCAGACGGCTCCAACTTCTCTTGACGGACGCACTGATCAACACCAAAAAAAATGCGTTGAGTAATAAGGCATTTGAGAAGATCCTTGTTCCAATGAGAGGGAGAGAATAAATGACACAATCCTATGTCCTCCATCAACTGGCCTTCCATCTACACTTTCAAGTCTGACAACTAAAGAGATGGTGGATTGGATGCAAGAAATGATTTATTCCCTAGTGTTGAGGATCGGGTCCTTAGGAGAGTCTATTGGACTGGAACCTTGGGTGACATTGTGACTTTACTCTTGTAACTGCGGTCAACACTTAAAGTCATATCCCTACTATATATGTATACAAAAAGAGTCTGATGATTAGGGAAATTGGATACCTTTTGACTAGAGCTTGGTTCAGCTTAGAATTTTAGGATCTCTAAAACCGAGAGTTCTTGAACGGATCAAGTCTTGTATTCACATGCACAGTCAGGGATCAACCCAACTTATTCAATCTTTATTTGCTCGAGGACTAGCAAAGTTTAAGTATAGGGGGGTGATGAATCCACGATTCATCATCTCAATATCTTGATCTTAGCAAAATCCCTGAGTAAAATCCCATAAAAATATCCATAAAATCAATAAATTAAGAAAATGACTCTTGTAAATAAAACACACTAATTATTGTATATTAGATTGTACAAAATAAATTAGCAATAAAAAACCGCGTGGAAATCAAGATCTAAGTTTTTGAATTAAAACCGAAGTTGTTCCTTTGCCTCCCTGAGTTCGACCCCGGACTTGCCCGGGATATAAATTAAGCCAAGACACTCTTCACGGAGATTTTCTTTCGGTTCTGACTGATTCGCTAAGTACACGTGCTACAACGAATACAATTTAAACATCGTAATTAGCGACTCGTCAGTGGGCGACAATGTGAATGAACACTTGTTATTAGTGGTGTTTATTTTTGTATTGTGACAACTTGCGGCTTCCCAACATGAATGGACAGAAAACCATATGTGAGACAATCAATGGTCCACACAAGATGCCCAAGTTGTGGTAGTCAGTGCTTCTTGGATTTTCACAATCCTTTAATTCTGGAGTAGGGACTTTAAGTGTATATTACTAAAAGGTATCTTTAACATGCAGGAGCGTACGATGATATCTTCACGGAGAAGTATGGCTCCCTTTTTGACAAGAATCACCCACCATTTGACGTCAAGGTCTGGCAGGAGGTGATCGATGGATGATAGGTTGGCTTCAACCATCGACATGCCTGGGGCATGGGGGCTCCACTCTAAATTCTCATCAGAGTATAGTTGCAACATTCCAGGTGCCACGAGCATATATGGTCCCCCTCCATTGCAGTATACACAATCATATGTGACACCTCCTCCAGACCCGACACAGATGAGCAAGATATTTACCAACATTGATTGCATTTGAACTTCATGAGTGGAGTGGAGAACAGACTCAATGTCCTAAAATCTCGATTCCTAGCATGATAATTACATATTCCACGTTTTATTTATTATTGCATGATAGAATTACAAAGGTATTTTTAAAAATATAGGGGTACCCGCTGGGTAGAAAGAAGGTCGTCGATCATCACGATGATTCACTACAAGTCGGTGGCCCTAAGGGGACGGTCAAGAACCGTCCTTTTTGCTGTCATAATGTCCCTCGTGCTCAGAGGGGACGGTCCCAGAACCGTCCCTTCTGCCACTGTCTCATTTAATTAGATGGGACGCTTACAAAGAACGTCCCTTTTAATCAACCATTGGGGAAGATTGGAACAATCCCTTTAACGTTAATGAATGGAGACGGTTACGACCGTCCTTAATACCACGAATAGTGGGGACGGTTATAACCGTCCCCGTTCTATCAGCTTAGGGGACGGTGCCAACCGTCCCCAATGCTCGGACTTCATTCGGGACGGCCACAAAAGACCAGTGGGGACGGTTACAACCGTCCCCTTTAGGTCCCACTGATCGATATTCGCGACAGGCAATCAAAGTCAAACGGAAGCGACGGTCGCAACCGTCGCCAACGTGAAATAACGGGGACGGTTGCGATCGTCCCCTCCATTAAAAGGTCCTTTAGCGACGCCAACAGAATGCTTTAAGGGACGGTTGTAACCAGCCCGTTTAACCCTCATTATAACAAATTTGAGGCAGCCAGGTCCTTTGAAGAGGAAGAGACGGTTGAAATCGTCACTCTTGAGAATCAGAGGGGACGGTCTTAACCGTCCCGCCTGCTAGATCGGGCTATAGGGACGCCAACAGAAGACGTTAGGGACGGTTTAAACTGTCTCCTTTGGTTCCCATGGGCACCAAAAGAAGACAGCGAGTGCCTAACATTCGGATGGGACAGATGGAATCGTTTCCCTTGGTACTTAAAGGCGACGATTTTAACCGTCACATCTGCATTGGGGTCTATAGGGACACCAACAGAAGCCCCCAGGGGACGGTTACAACCATCCCCATTAATCTTTGAAAGGAAAAAATACGTCATGTGAGCTATCTTAGACAGATGGGACATTTCTGTAGCACATTAGGGGATGGTTACAACCGTCCCCAATACCCCCTGACAGCAAAAAAAATTACTAGATTCATGGTGTTTTTACGCTCCTTCTGCAAAACCAAATAAGACACTTAATAGAAATCAAAATTCAACAACATAATATTTAAAAATAAATAGTTTTTCAGTTCTACATCATCGTAGGCACTACTAGAAAGATTACAATAAAATGTTCAAGAAAAATCTAAAATTTATTACATCCATGATAATTTATTCTGACTCTTCACTTTCCTCGCTCTCCTCCTCACTCTCCTCATCGTCGCCGAGTTGTGTAGGTTGTACAGGTAACGTGGCTTGGCTTTGAAGACGGCTTATGTATGCCATGACATTTGCCATGTCCATACGCATCTTAGCCATCTCTTCATCCTGTGCAGACATCTTTGCCTTAACCTCGCGCAGCTCCATCTCTCTTTTCCTCTGGCTCCCTTGCGAGGAAGTCTGAGACCCACTTGCACCACCCATTCCATACCATATACGGATCATTTATCCATGTCCTCTACAATGTATGCGTCCACTGTATTCTGGACCAGTGGCTTGGCAGAAGGCATCATCGACGAACAATGGGGGAGCGCTCGTCCCCGTGCTATCTAGCGAGGAGGTGGTGGAGAGCCTAATCATTTCTCCCTGCATGTATAGAAATATTAAATATTTTCAACATATTAACATGAGTCATTCTATAAATTAAAAATAAATATTACTTACATGAATTGGTGTGTAGGCGTCATCAACCCACTGCACTTCTCCTCCTAAATCTTGGCTCTTTGACCCGGTAAAAACCTCTATACGGGTCATTTCTCTTTCGTTATCCCTCAACTTAAAAAACATAAAAGAAATTCTTATAATAAATTCTTCTTCCAAAATTAATCACTCTAAAAGATTTTTTAGTACTTACAAAGTCATGCTTCAATTGGTCGGTGTTCTTCCTCCCCATCTTGTGGGTGAATAAAGCCTTTGGAGCGATTCACAGTATTTTTTGTAGAAATCACCTGAAATTAAACAAAGTTAGTACAAACATAAAATAAATAATTAAAAAAAAATATACATACCGTGAACTCATCACTGGACCAAAAATTGATCAACTCCCTCCATTGATTTGGTGTAACACCAGGTGGGACGTTCTGCACAAACTGCTCATATGAAATCTGGGGGTTGTAATACTAAAAATGGAAAAATAGATGTCGTGAATGTTTAAATCTTTCATTATAAAAATATAAATATCTTGTTACCTTCTCCTTTATGCGTCCCTTATATCGGCGCAACAACTCAGCGGCATGCGAGAGAATCTGGGAATCGACATGGGCATTTCATTCCCATGTAAAGACAACCTTGTACAACAAACACAATAAACACTAGTATAATAAAATAGTAAAAATTCATTTTTTGATTTTAGGATATCTCCAAATCGGAAAGTATGACAGCCTTGACAGAATAAGGAAGCTGTTGAAAGTCGTGGATCGTGATAGGGACACGTGTACGAGCAACCTGCCCAAGGTAGCTTTGAAACTTCGTGAAGTTCTCCCCCACTGCATCTCCGCCAAAATACGAACATGTAATGTCTGTCCGGATGCGAGACGATCCAGGAATCTACACTGAGACGGTCCACGTCGTCTCTGGGTACTGCTACTGCCTGCATCAGAAGAACCTCCCTGTGACTGTTGAGGAGGTTCGGAACTTTCTGAATACGTCTGGGTCTAGAAGCCATCTCTGCAATTCAAATGCGGTTACTTTAAAAAATACATTTAGAAAGATCCGAATAAATTCAATTATTTGAATACAAAATAAAAAATAGCATTACCTCGTATTGCTAGTACCAATATCATTGTCTAATACTTCATGAAAAAAATCACTTGAGTTATTTTGGTATGCAACCTCATTATCTAATGCATCTTCATCTTCGTTAACATCGAAGAAATCTCTCGGTGTTGTCCTAATGGGTATAATCCATCTACTAATTGAGTTATCTGGAACATAGAAGACCTATTTTACCTGACTGGCAAGTGCATACGGCTCATTGGTTTTGCAACCAACCTGTTTGCTTTAAAGAGAGAACTCCATTTCTATCCTTCTTGTAACCTACTCCAACGCGACCCACATCAAAACAAATGCAATGAAATAGAACACACCTTGCATCATGTGTAAAACTGATTTCTAGTATATCAATAATTTCGCCATATTATCCGTCAATTTCAGCACTAAGATCGGCCTTCACTATTACTCCAGAAAGCTGTGATGCTTTATTTCCATCAATTTACTTTTTCCGAAATTTGAATCCATTAACGATATAGCCGGAATGTGATACTACTATAGAGTATGGATTCCTGTAGATTATATCGAGATTCGTGCTCCACCGTTCATCTTTGGTAACTTTTAATAGTTCAATATTATCCCTGAACCATTTTAAGAAAGTCTGATTTGCTAGTGGTTGTTGACTGAAACTCTTCAAAGAAAGAATCAACCTCATCTAATTGCATCAAAATATAATAATGAATAAGGTCTCTTTCATCGTCTGAAATACTGCGACGGACACTCTTTACGATAGCTCGTCCATTTTGTTGAAAAATTCAAAGTTTGTTTGGATCTTCTGTCCACAACTCACCATCATTATTTGTTCAAACCGATCGAATCTAATACTCTTTCCATCATCCATGTACATGTCACAAAATGTAGTACATTCTTCACATAAATATCCCTCGGCAATGCAATCTTCAGGTGCAGCTTTATTAAACACCATATTCTTTAATTTCCGTAGATATCTTTCAATTGGATACATCCATCAATACTGTACATGACCACATATTCGAACTTCGCTAGTAAGATGAACAATTAGATGTACCATTATATCGAAAAATGTAGATGGAAAGAGCTGCTTCAGCTTACATAAAGTGATAATAATATCTGTCTCTAGTCGAAACAACACTTCAGGATCTAAAGTCTTCGAACACAGGACTTTAAAAAACTAGCTGAGTTCAATTAGTGGCTGCAAAACATCAAGATGCACAACTCCTCTGATGGCCAACGGGAAATGAACTTGCATCAATACATGACAATCATGACTTTTTAATGCTGATATCTTTCTTTCCGCCAGATTTATACATCTGCTTATTTGAGAGGAGAATCCATCAGGTACTCTAATTGATTTAATAAAATTGAGTATCTTATCTTTGTCAGCACTGGATAAAGTATAAATCGCTTCGGGAATTATTACTCTAGAATTCTCTGACTCTATCAGATGTAATTCGGGCTGGATACCCAACTGTATCAGATCACGTCTAGCTCGCAAACTGTCTTTTGCAATACTAAAAATATTTAAAATTCCAAGAATATTTTCCATAACATTTTTCTCTATATGAATCATGTCCAAGTTATGACGGACTTGTAAAGTATTCCAATAGGATAGCTCCTGAAAGAATATACTTTATTTCCGCCATCCACCGGATGCCTTCCTCTTAAATAATCGACCTAAAGAGTAGTTGTTCAAATTTTTTGTGTTCCGTCTACATTGCGCTTCATGATCGTCGATTCAAACTTAACCGGCGTCTAAACGACTGTCCATCAAACTTGTAATTATTTTCACTTCTTAGCCATCTATGACTTACGGGTAAGAAACGACATTGTCCCAAGTAACAATGTCTCATACTCGCGCTTAGCCATGTCGATTGTGTTTTATCCATACAAAACCGGACATGCGAGTTTACCTTTCGTACTCCATCCCAATAAATTAGCATATGCGGGAAAGTCATTAATTGTCCACAATAAAGAAGCACACATTGTAAATAACTCTTTCTTTACCGCGTCATACGTACTTACTCCAGAATTCCACAGAATCTTTAGTTCATCAATCAACGGTTGCATATATGTATCTATCGCATTACTTGGCCCCTTTGGATCAGGTATAAATAACAACATCATGGTTCCTAACCCTCGGCCATTATATCCATGGCACAAGAAGATGCCATCGACATCCATGGTGGCAGATTATATGTAACAAGTATCACATGCCAAATAGAGTAACTCGTACTCATATTTCCGAATGGATTAAAACCGTCGGAAGCAAGACCCAATCATACGTTTCTTACTTCTTCAGAGAACGATGGATACATTTCATCGAATTTCCTTCACTCTTCTGTATATGACGGATGTCGCATAACACCGGTTACATCTTTCTTTTTGATATTAATGTACCATATCATCGTTCTAACTGTTCTTTCATATGAATATAATCGCTGTAATTGTGGAATCAAAGGAAAAAACCGTAAAATCTTCTTCGATTTTTCCCTCTTCGAATCATGACCTATAGTCTTATATCTGCTACTTTCGCAGTCAGGACATGTATATAAGTTTGAATAATCCTTCCAATATAAAATGCAATCGTTCGGACATGCGTCAATTTTCTCGTAATTTAGTCCAAGTGCGCAGAATCTTTACTTAGCGTCCTTCCAGTCCTTTGGAAATTTTTTTGGATTATTTAATAATATCCTAATTAACTGTAAGACATATGTCATCGTAACTGTTGTACATCGATTCTTCACTTTTATCTTAAATGTCTCCAAAAGAAAATGTAATCGAGACATTTTGATTCCTAAGCATATTGGCTTTTCTGCATCTCGTATTTTTTCATGTAAGGTATCCTGCCATGTCCTCGATTATTATCTATCATCTCAAACATAGCATCACAGTCATGTGTTTCAGATATATATCTTTCAGTATCCACTTGGACATTATTAACTTCTTCTAACTCCTTCACCATGATACGTCCAATTCGTATAATGAAGCCAAAAACCGTTTAATATCAGATGCTTGTAAACTATGGTTCAATTTTGGGTCAGAGTGTTCTTGCATCTTATGCAAGGACAATGTATCCTATCTCCTTCACCTCCTACAATATGATAGAGTGACTCATATCGAAATGTCCAGTCTAAGAATCCGATAACTCCTTTGTTATATGTCCGATAATCATCGAATCTTTTGTTCATCCAACTTTTGTCTACTGCTTAAAGGTAAAGATCCAAAGTTAATTACAATGTCATTATCTCTTACGAATCAGTTCTATAAAGGAGACGATTAAGACCGTCCCCTATAGTTGGGTATATGCGACGACAATAGTGGAGTAAAGGAGACGATTAAGACCGTCACCTAAAGTACCTGGGTAGATAGAAAACAGGCTCGGGCTCTCATAGTAAGGGACGGTTATATAACCGTCGCTAAAGGTCCAATTAACGACGACGGTCTGTAACGACCGCCGCGATTACTCGACGGAGGGGACGGTCAGTCTGCAACAGTCCCCTATAGTAGTATAGGGGACGATTTCTCCATGACCGTCCCCAATAAGCGTCCCCAAAGGCCGTCCAGTTTGTAATGATTGGAGTGACGTGGACAAGGATGAGGAGAGGATGACAATGAAGATGAGGAACAACTTAGGGTCACGAAGCAGTGGTCGGTTCATCGTGAAGTCATCATACACGAGAGAGATGTCGAGGTGGAGGAGAGAGTAGAGAGGTAGAGTCAAATCCAGAGAAGGAGATAAAAGGGGAAGGGCATCCATCACTGATGGATGAAGTGAAGGATTAGGCACTCAATGACCTGCAGTCTATGCAACTTATATTTATTATTCACAATCTTTGTCATTAACACTATGGTTCTAAGTTCAAATTGTTCTTTCTATATATTGTGTTGTGACATATGTAAATGTGAAACACCTTGTGATGCTTGATTGTAAATGTAGATATACTTGCGATTTTTTGATTGTAAATATGAATATACTTATGATGCTTGATTGTGAATGTATATTACATGAAATTAGTGTATTCTTGCATAGGTAAAATTTTCATATGCTTGTACATGTATTGGTAAGCGTGAGGGAAGTGCATAACTGAATCGGGTAATATTTTTTGTGTTCTGGTATCAGAAAATGTGACTACATGTAGTCCCCTATGTAGTCACATTCGTGCATTTTTTATATGTTGGCAACAACTATTATGAGCACGTGGGACTACTATGCTCACACAATATGAACAACTATCATTAAGTATGAGACCCATTTCGAAGATCCATGTATCGATTGTGGAATATATAAGTAATTAAATAATGGTTCCCAAAGAGTTAATATATTTTCTCAAGATTATCACGTGATTTTTTGTTTGAATTTTACATGACCTTATTATGGGTATAGGTCGTTATATGTATTTGATTTCTACGTTTAAAAGCTAACAAGGTTTAGTAATTATGTAATTCTCACATTTTTTTATCTTTCCAAAGCGAAACTAATTTCACTAAAAAAACTTTACCCAAAGCGAAACTAGTTTCATTAAAAAAACATTCACCTTGACAGCTTCATTGACGCTTTATTCACCATAATTTGAAAGTTGAATTAAGATAGAGTTTTTGAGATACTTTAGTTAATTCCAGGAATAATAGCTCTGGATTCTATAATCGAGTATTTTTTAATTCATAATTTGAGCTTAAATCCATATAAAATCAGTTTTATTAAATCTTCCTTGTCAAATTAGATCAAAGAAGAACATGCGGTAGATGTGTCTCCACTTTAAAAGATCCGATTTCGAATCCCAGTGGGGATGCTCCGGAGTTCGGAAATTATCAAGCCTAGTATTAAAAAATGTAAATGTGAATTATGATTAAAATAATTGGAATTCAAAGACCATGACCTGAAATCAGTTAGGGTTCGTTCGGTTGGGGGATTACCCCCCAAACCCCACACTCCTAACCCACTAAGGGGGCCCACTCCCTTCCCATCAAAAAAAATTATATATTATACCATCATATCATCTAAAAATCATAAAATACTTAACTTCTACTCATAATTCCAAACTTCAATACAATCAAATCACAACAACTACCCACTTTTTCAAATTTTAATACAATCATATCATAACAACTACCAACTTTTTCAAATTTCAATACAATCACATCATATAAACCCTCCCAACCTTAACTTACCAACCAAATAAACAAACACAAAAGCGAATTATCTTCCTCGTGATGATCCACGAAACAAACACATTATTAGACGAGTATCCTTAGTGAAAAAGGCAGCAACTCCTCCTTTGGCGGGGAAGTAACATTCGACCTCGATGGAGGAGGCGGAGCTCGCGAGCTCGACACTCTTCCACTCCGATCAGCGCCTCTGCTACGCAGAATCTCTCCCTCTCCACGAGGTCTCCCTTTTCCCTCTGCTTCCTCTTCGATTTCCGGCCACCCCCGATCTCTCGTGATCCGTCTCTTCAGGTTGCGGCGAGGATCGAGGTCGCTGTGCTCAACTTCCTCAGGAACCTCTGTTCCGCTACGCCCTCCGTCTCCAATCTCCCTCTGGTTCGTTCCTCGTCCTCCTCATGTTCTTGCTTGTAGGTGTAGATCGATTTCCCGTGCTCCTTTTTGCATCCCCGGTGTCTATCTGAATCCGTCAGGGCTAAGTAATGCGCGTTTTTGCATTGATCGTCTTGATGCTGGTGGATTTTAGGTGTTGTTGAGAGCTGGCAGCCCTCACTTATCCCAGCGTGTCAAGTACACTACGAACTACGAAGTCTAGTTTAGGGATCAGCTGACCTGTGACGTTCTCAAAATAGATATTATTGGGTTGGTTGAATTAGAGACGTCTGTTGGCATTCAGGTCTCTTTCCCTTTCCGTGCCTATCTAAAGGAGGAGCCAATATAGTGTGGAAACTTATTGAGATTGTGGCTAAATGATTAGAGTGTTGAGGAGACAATCACGAGCTTTTGCATGCTTGTTAATAAAGCAATGAGTGAATCTCTGCACACTTTGAATTCAATCAGTCAACGTAACATTTTCTGAAGATCTCTGAGAAGTTCCTAGTATTTGACATCCTAATTGCTTGTGCTAATGCAGTTGGACGGAGTTGCCTTGTTGCCTTTGGCTTTAGGAGGTTGCACGGGAGACACGTGAAAGATTTCATATCTGAATTATTGCATTTTGATCCAATAGATATAAATTAATGGCAGAATGACGGGACAAGCATAGGTGCTTCAGAGTTCATAGGCACAATCTTTATTTTTATTCAGAAAACCATTGCGCTAACATCACACATGCAATCATGCTGATTCAGTCTCCTTGCCAGAGAAAACATCCACCAACCGAGCAATCCTGAATTGTGGAAAACAAAACTCGAGTATTTCTAGGCGTGATTTGTTTGATGACCGTAAGCTATATTTTAAATAATGGGTTATAGCTTACCATTAACGACCACAACTTATAGAGTTTGGACCCAAGTGGACCTAATGCCGCCGTACAAAGTGCTTAAACTCGCATTGTTAAGCGATCCCATGCATGTTTTCTATAGTACTCTTGGAATTATGCCCTACATGAAACAACAATGAAGAATCTATATTCAATTAGTATTAAATATAAACTTCACTATTGAATATTGTGGTAAATTGGTGTTTACTATGGCAAACTAATCTGTTGAATGTAATTTTTTTGTCAAGAAAGAGGACATACTGACTGCCATTTCAATCATGGCTATCCATTGATCTTCCAAAATTTTTCTTCTTATTCTTATAGCATAACACCCTTTGGGGATGGAAGTTCGCGTTTTCGATTATACTCAATACGAATATATTGTTTTAATTTAAAAGCACCACTTTAAATGTGGTATCTATTGATTCCTTTCAACTTATTTGAAGATTAAACAGACGAAGCTCCTCCTTACCTATAATACTTCATGGCTTATTAATTATTCATTTTTTCACTGGATTATGCGGCTAATAATAATTTTTTGAAGTTTGAAAAAGAGTTTTCATGGTTGAAATGAAACTAGATTGCACTATGAAGTAAATGTGCTTTGAGGAGAGTCTTCTTGGGCTATTATCAGGATGCCTTTAGGAGAGTCTTTCCAACAAGAAAGCAACTATGATTTGTGAAAGTTCCGATGCTCAAACTAGATAAGGAACGGAAGCGAGGGGATCCACTTTGGAAGGACACAGATTTGGGAGAATTAAACGTGTCTTGTGATGTCTTACCTCGATTAGTCAAAATTCCACAACCTCCCAAGAATTTGGTTTCCAATCCAGGTCCACCAAGTTGGGAAAGTGAAATATGTGTTGTGATGTCTTATCTGTTTTGTCAAAATTCCACAACCTCTCCAGAATTTGATTTCCAATTCAGGTCCATTTGGTTATGATGATCATTTTGAGCAAGATATGTTATAAATACATGCTTGTTGAGTATGTACACTTATTGTAAAATATAATGTTTTTTATATAAATAAAATGGTAAATTCCAAAGGGCCCAACTATGTGTCGATTTCTAATTAGAGGCCTCATTTTTCAAATGTAACAAAGAGGGACCTGATCTTATCTTTTTATTTTAAATACAAGCATCCACAAGCTTCCGCAACCCTTGTATGTCGATGTTAAACCCTGAAATTGAAAATTCATACCCCTCTTTGCTACATTTGAAAAATAAGACCCTTAATTGGGAATCGATGCCTAGTTGGGGCTCTTTTTGTAATTTACCATAAATAAAATAAAAATATCATCCACGTCAAGGAGGAGCATAGGTGTCAATCTTATCCAGTTTGTTGGATAGGAAAGCAGAAGGCTTCTTGGGAAATCCTTTGGTTAAAATATATGCTAGTTGGAGTTCAAAGGAGACGTAGGGTTGTACCAATCTGCCCTTCGTTTGTCGCACTATGAATAGTGTCACATATAATGTACTTCATCCTCTCATCAAACACAAGGTTGGATGCCATGTAGCTGATCAACTGATTATTGCAATATATGTGTTGATAAGGTTTATTGGTTGTAGTGTTTTCATTGTTTAGTCTCACATCATTTATTTTACTATTTTGGCTACCATCCCTTCTATTATGTATGAAAGGGTTAGGTTTATCGTAATAGATAAGTCTTCTACTCTTACTATCATTGTATTAGAGCAATATAGGACTTTTGTGGTAGAATTCTGCACCTAAATAGACATTCTTTCCACCACCCAAACTTCAATGTCATGCCCTTCCTTCTTTATTATTGTTGTTGCCCTCATTGTTTCCTCAAAGTTGATATCATTGTGGGACAAGGGGATGACTAAGTAGTTTCATGAGTGGAGTTCTGATGTTGTTGAGATGATCAACGTAGCATATCAGAGCAAAGTTCAGGTTAAGTGGTGACTAACTAGCAGGTGATGGATGAAGAGAACCCTCCGAACTGTGAGGGTTGGGTCGTTCCCCGTTCGAGGGGTCTCAGGCATTGCTCGAAGATAACGGATTCCAGGGGTCGGAGATTTGGTGGGAACCCATTCGGTCGGGATTGTTTCGGCTGCGGTGGTTTGGACCAATGGGCCCGTCAGTGCCGGGAACCAATAAAATGCTTCCAATGTCGGCGGTTTTCTCACACATGCAGGTCATTCCCGTTAAGGTTTGGGGACGTCTCGATGCTGATTGGAGAAGGGGGCGGACCGGAGATGCTTTTCCTCGCCTCGTCTGATGTGGGAAGGATCTCGGAGGCGCTGTTTAAAGGTGGTATCGCACAGGTGATTCCTTGGCGAGTGCTTGTGTGAGGGGACTCAACGGCTCCAAGGCCAACACTTTGATTCATGGTTCAAGGAATGGTTCTACTCTCCTGCGGTGGCGCCGGACACGAGCCGACGATGGCTCGGTGCGGCCAAGGCCAGTGGAGCGGGTTAGGGTAAGGGGCCTACCCCTCGTTCTGTGCAATTTGTCGGGATGTAGGGAGCTACTGCGTGGCATCACCGATGTGTTGGCTTTGAAAACAACAGCACTAGGCTCGCTGACTCGCTTGACCCCATTCTTGTGGCCAGGCACCTCAGCCCGGAGAAGCTGGGTTGGTGGGAGGTCCCATATGCAAGGGGTTTGATGTACTTGGAACTGATGGAAGTGGGGCACAGGGCACATCATCCAGGTCTTGAGCATGACACGAGGAACCAGGCAGTGATGAACAAGGTGGAGAAGGCTAACTTGCCGGTTGAGGGACCATGCCTGACACTAGTGATGGAGATGGCGTGAGTCAAGAGAAATCGCCTCGGCTTTCGCCTAAGATCTGTTTCGACATGATATCTGCATCGCAGATTCCGAGGCCTGCAATGGCCCAAGTCTGCGGGTTGATGAGGAGTCGCACCGATTCGGTTTCCAAGAACAACGAGGAGCCAAAGGGCGGGCCCCCTTTTTCTTCTAACAGATCCACACTCGGAGCTACGGTGCGATCCAAGAAGCTCTTGGGGTTCGCGGATGCCCAGGGGATATCTGGGTCCAGTCTTCGAGGACATGGGTCCTACCAATGGTTGTGGGTGTTCGGCTAATGGTTCTGGGCCCCGGACCATGCCGTTTTTGAGCCCGTGCATTTGGAATCTCTTGTAGTTCACTACGATTCAACCCAGCCTGATCCTATTGCGTTCCGCCTCTGGGGCTCTCCTTCCCGAAGTGGATCATCAGATATCGCAGTAGTAAAGACGTTGTCCGAGAGGGTATATCTCAACTCAAGGTAGCTCTGGCGGGTGTATCTCCTGCACAGCGGGGTGCCACCAAGGACATCTCCATCGAGAAATGCCCAGTGGAGAGTACTCTAAGACCCAAGACGACGATGATCTCGCCGCCTCATGCTTATTTCAGGAAAGAAAAGGTTCGGGAAGTGGCCGTCGACAAAGAAATAGCTGTTGAGACATCTGAAGTGAGGGCTGAAGCTGTGGGGATCATTCGGGATCCTAGCGTCAGGGCCCCCAGGTTGGGCACCTCATACATGCGGAGAGGGTCCCATAGGGCGGAAGGTGGAAGCTCATGGTTGAGCAACTTGATTCGTTGGAACAGGCAGAGTCACCACACTGGTTGACAACAAGCCCCAACAAGCCGCCAAAGCTGCAGAACTGGTTTGAAGTGCTGGGTAAGGGCATTGCGGAGAAGCTGGGTGTGATCCCTCCAAAGATTTTAAGACAGGGTTCCCCTTAATGAAGTTACTCTCATGGAATGTGAGGGGGTTGGTCCACCCTGACAAATGGCCGAGGGTTAGGAACCTAATAAGGGAGGTTGGAGCCGATATCTTTTTACTCCAGGAGATGAAGTTGTCAAGATGCAAGGACAAAGTCTGGAGAGACCTCGGAGGTCGGGATTGGTTTGGGTTCGCCGAGCTGGAGGCCTAAGTCGCTGCGGGGGGTCTCCTTACTAGGTGGTCGAACGATTTTTTGAAGACTTGGGGTTCTCGAAGACCTCCTTCTGTCTTTCAGTGTCCTTGAGAAGGAGGGTTGATGGTCTCATTTTCTCGGTCACAAATGTCTACGGCCCGACTGGAGCAGATGGGGGATCTCTGGCAGCAGAACTGGAGGGTTTGGGATCGGATCTCTCGACTGGGATCTGGACCGTCGGGGGTGATCTTAATGTTACCCTGCTTCCTGAGGACAGACCCCATCTAGGGGGTGGACGAGACCTAGGTTCGGAGACCTTCAAAAGAGTAGTACATTCCTTGGGGCTTTCCATCATTGTTGCGACTAGCTGTTCTTACACATGGAGGAACGTGAGATCGTGATCTAGACTCGACCGCTTTTTTCTATCTCCTGAGGGGTTGGAATCGTTCCCCCTGGCCCGGGCTTGGGCACTGTCGCAGGTATACTCGGACCACACTACTATCCTCTGGTCGGCATGGGAGGAGAGGAGTAGCAGGTTTTGCTTCCGATTCGAACGAAGTTGGCTTCTAGAGGAAGGCTTCAGAGAGATGGTGGTGGAGTTGTGGAGAAGCTGGGACCCAGAGGGCTCGACAATATAAAGGTTCGCGACAAAATTGAGATACCATAGGTCCTCTCTTACTACATTCGGGAGGGAGGTCAGGACTCGGCGTAAAGCCAGGAGAGGGGAATCCCGAGCGGGAGTGGCGAGGTTGGATGGCCTGGATGATGAGAGGGGTTTGGATCAAGATGAGGTAGTAGAGAGGCTGGGTTTGCTTGAGGAGCCAATGTTGGAAGACAGAAAGGAAGAGGTGGAGTGGAGCAAAGGTCGAGGCAGAAGTGGCTGAAGGAAGGAGACACCAACATGAGGTTTTTCCACTCCATGGCTTCTGGACGGAGGCAAAGGAACTTCTTGCATGAGGTGGAGATCGGGGGCGTGAGGGTGTCGGGGGAGGAAAAGATTGGCACGACCTTACACAGCCACTTTGTGGAGTTCTCGCATAGGAGCCAGAGGGAGGGGTGGGGGTGGCTGGGTGCGGGGGTGGAATCATTGACCGAAGGGCAGGTGGATGGCTTATTAGCTGATTTCTTCGAGGCGGAGGTGAGGAGGGTTGTATGGGGCCTGAATGCAGACGACGCTCCTGGACCTGATGGTTTTCCTATTTTGTTCTACCGTGAGTTTTGGGATCTGTTGAAGGCGGCTGTTTTGGAGGTTTTTAATGAATTCAAGGTTGACAACAAGGGCTTCGAGAAAGTTGACTGGGCGTTGATCTTCCTCCTTACAAAGAAGGAAAATCCGTTGAGGGTGAATGACTTCAGTCCTATAGCGATTTCCGACACAATTTATCTTGTGGTGGCAAAGGTGCTCGCAAACAGGCTCAAGTTGGTTATGGATTTTGTGGTGCTACAAGGGCAATCCACGTTCTTCTCAGGGTGTCAAATGGCGCAAGGTATGATTATGGCGTTGGAGATATGCCTTGAGTGGAGGCGATCGAGGAAGAAGGGCACGCTCTGGAAGATTGACTATACAAAAGCTTATGACTGCATTGATTGGAGATTCTTGTGAACATCTTTGCGACAGAGAGGTTTCCCGAAGACATGGGTTCATTGAATGAAGAGATGTGTCACTACATCCTCCTACTCAATTTTGATGAACAACAAGCCGAAGGGTGGTTTCGTGCAGCCTCAGCATGGGGTTCGACAGGGTTGTTCGCTCGCTCTCATGCTTTTTGTATTAGTGGCAGATTGCCTCGCTGTGTTGTTTAGGCGTGCAATAGAGGCCGAGTGGTGTGAGGGCTTCCGGCTGGGGAGCATATCTATCCCGTTACTACAGTATGCAGATGATACGATTCTTTTCCTTGGAGGGACGAATGAGCAGAACCGCAATGCCGCACTCCTTGTTGATATCTTTGGCAGTCTCTCTGGTCTTGAGATTAACATGCACAAGTCGGTGGTCATGGGCTTTAGGATGGACAGTGACGAACGCAATAGACTCGCGGATTTGGTAGGTTGCCCAGTGGGGGATCCCCCTATCTCCTCCCTTGGATTGCCGCTGGTGGATGGTAAGATAAAAAAAGTCAGATTGGGATAGCTTGATACGCAGAATGGAGGAGAGATTGGCCGGCCGGAAGGCAGTGACCCAATCTAGGGGTGGGAAGCTGACCCTCCTTAAACATGTTCTCGCAGCCATCCCCATCTTCTTCTACTCGACTCGGCTAATGTCGGTGGGGGTCAAGAAAAAAGTTAAGACTATGATGAAGACCTTTTTTGGTTGGATGGTAGGCAACAGAGATCCATGATGCACCTTGTATGCTGGGAAGATGTTACAAAGGGGCGTAGTGATGGTGGCCTTGGAGTCCGGGATGTTGAGCTCATGAACAAAGCATTGCTTGCCAAGTAGGTGATTCAAATTCGGGGACCCTCTACCTCGATGGTTGCCAGATTGCTGAGAAACATATATGATGTCAACGGAGAATTAAGTGCCAACAGAAAAAGATTCGAGTTACCGCTCTAGGTCGGAATCCGCGTTGTTCTGCCATCTATTTCTCCTAAGTTGTGGCCAAAAGTAGGGAACGGTCAGACATTCAGATTCTGGAGAGATGACTGCATGGGGGAGGGCGCCCTTGGGAGGAGGTTCCCTAGACTGATGGCTCTTGTGGCGTTGATGGAGGCCAGTCTTGCTCAGGTGGCAGATACGGGGTCGTGGGCACCTTTGTTCGTCTCGGATCTTTCGAAGCAACGCATGGAGGACTTCTTGAGGATGCTGGTTGAGGTGCCTCCGTCGGGGGCGCGATCTCAGGAGGAGGATCACTATGAATGGGAAGGGGAGAGGTTCTCGGTAAAGAAGGCATACAAGGCGATGAGGGGGTCGACAGTGGAGCCATGGAAGGACATATCGATATTGGTATCGATATCGGTACCATGTCGATACCGATATATCGCCGATATATCGGCGATATATTGACGTCATATCGCCGACATCGGACTGAGATTGTGCATTTTTGGCCTGTTGATACCCGATATTGACCATATCAGCGATATATCGGTGACCTGTCAATACCGATATATCGCTGATATATCACCGATATGTCGCGATATGGCCATCCATGAGTGGAGCAGGAGCGGGATGTGGAGTTATGTCAGGACATGAAGATTATCTGGGCGGCCAGGAACCCTCACGTGATGAAGATTTTCCTTTGGTGTCTGAGAAGAAATTGTTTATGTGATAAAGCGAGTAAGGGGAGGCTGTTCAGCTTGGAGGACACACGATGTGATAGGTGCGAGGGCTCGGTTGAAGATGCATATCACCTTTTTTTGGATGCGCGACTTAGGCGAAGGTGTGGAGGGAGTCGGTGATTGCTTGGGTGGTAGCCACAGGGTTGGAGCCGTTTTGGAGGTCGGTTCGCGCGGTGGGCATGGGCTCGACGAACGATTGCTCCAAGCCATTTGCTGTGCTATGGTCCATTTGGGCGGGGCAAAATGAGCCGATTTTCAAAAATCATAGGTTCTACTATGAGAATGTTGTCTCACATTGTAATGCACTTTATAGTTTTTGGACTTCACTGTAATAAATCCTACCTTTTATAAATAAAGTTTGGTTGTGGTGACTCATATCTCGGGAGTGCACCCTCTTTTTCATAAAAAAGGTTGATATCATTGTGGAGTGCATAATTGTCAATCCTATCATTCCTCAAAGGTTAGTACTGCGTAGCTGCATCCGAGGTGTTGCCACTCAAATGAACATGCATGGTGCTATCCAGACACATCATCGACATGGGTGCAATGACACCAAGCATGCACTTGGCTTGGGCCTAAATTTTATGCTTCTTTCTTTCTTTCTTTTCCTATTTCTGAAAATTCAGAGCCCAAAAATCAAACTAGGCCTTTTTCTTTTCAAATCATAGCCCGCATCACCCCGTTCCTAAGGAAATTGGGGCTCTATTTAGGGTTCCCTGGTTGGGAACCCTTTCCATGAAAGGCACCACACGATGGGGGCTCTTCTCGAGATAGCGTTGCCGTCGCCGCTGGGGATAGGGCTCGGCGCCACCTAGTGTTGGATGCTTCACGGAGGGTCGATGGAGTGTTGCTTACAAGGGAAAAAAGGGCTTGGAGGATGAGCGGCATCACTGCCTGGGAGGAGAAGCAGCATCGTGCGGAGCTACTTCCTGGAGATGGAAAGAGGCGTCACTGCCGCTACTTCGGGTTGCTTGAAGTAGGAGCCGCCGCTTTGGAAGCTCAACTTGAGGGTTCATCGCCAGTGGTTCATGGTGAGATCAGATTGCGAGTAGGTGCCTTGGAAATGAGGTCTCGCAGGAGGAAGGCTTGTTTGATGATCGCCAAGCAGAGATGCACGATTGGGGGCCCTCTTCTTCTTCGAGAACTTTAGGGTTCTGAGGAACCCGCCACCGTCAATTGGAGAGCCATTGCTTCTTCTTCTTTTGAACTACGTCCGGGGTTTCACACGAAAACCCATCATCACCATGAATTAGCTCAACTTTTGGGCATCCGACTTGATTTGGAGTCGTGCGGATGTGCACCCTTGCATGGAAGGAGGAGATTGGAAGAGGCTCCGCATGGAGCCACCTGAAAGTCGAGGTGCCTTCGCATGCATAGAGCTTTGCGCGAGCGACTGATCCGATATAGAGTTGCGGTTTTCTGTTGATGCATAAAAAACTAGGGCTTGTGATGCAAAGATTGCCGCTCGAGAAGAAGACGCCAATGCAACATTAGGGTTCCATGAACTGGAACTTGAATTGAATCCAAAAAAAATATGGCGATGATCTTCAAGGCTGAAAAAATCCGTACATGATTAGGGGTTCAAGAAAAATCCTAGAACTTTGGCGTTGCAACCGAATCGATTTGAACATGAATGAACATTTTTAGGGTTTTGAAAAACCCTAGAGCTTGAACTTTGAATTGATCATGCATAAAAATTCTTCGAGAATAAACAAGAATTGAATTTGCTCTCTTAATCGAATCTCGAACAAAATATGAACATAAACAAATCCTCGAGAATCAAACCCACTCTGCTACCATGTTAGAAATATGAAATGCGGAAGCTTAATCAGAGATACAGAATAAACATCATGGATTACCGGGATTTTTACATGGAACCCTACTCCTTATGAAGCGGGTTGAAACCATAGGAGAACGCCTCGAAGGGCTGATTTGTTCATTGAACTCTCTCATCTGTTACAGGAGGTGTGAGGCTTCTTATTTCCCTCACTGACTCTCCAACTCCAAGTCCCACAACTGGTAGATGTGGAACTAAACATAAGCGGGTGTTGTAATTGGATCATGGAGGGATCTAATTACCCACCTACACATGACACATACTCCAACAACTATTTGCAGTTTCACGGGCCATGGCAAAAATGCTTTGATCTTTAGGAGAGATACTATATGAATGTTTACAGTACACATGCGTGATTTTTGATCGATTCTTGTTTGACTTACTTGTGATAGTGGATTAATATATGGAGCTTTTGGGAACACCCATCTTTTTCTTTAAAAAACTACTCCAATCATAATAGATTATCAATAAGTTTCGAGGATGGGAGAACCAACCCTATTGCTAGGGGTGTAAACGAGCCGAACCTGAGCGAACCAACCCAGGCTCGGTTCGGCTCGTTTAACATACTTTCAGGCTCGGGCTCGGTTTGGCTCAATAAAATGAAAACTGTAATCAGGTTCGGTTCGGCTCGGGTAAGGTTCATAAAGGTTCGGTTTGGCTCGTTAAAGGTTCGTTTAAGAATAAATGTTGTGCATGCGTTTCTATTCAAAGGGAAAAACCGCAGTCGTAGGGGATGGTTCTGTGGGGTTTCAGGAGTAGGGAATAGGGACTTAGGGAGTGGATGACTGGATGGGTTTGGAAAAATAAGTGAATGCCCTTATGTTAATATAGAATGTATTTTTTCCTTGTATATATACAATATGTATGTATATATACTTTTATGTATGTATGTATGTGTGTATATAATCAAACTTTTAACGAACCGAACCTGAGTGAACCTATATTTTTGAGGTTCGGTTCGTTTATTTAATCGAGCCCAAACTCTTGTTCAGGTTCGGTTCGTTTATTTTGTAATCGAATCTGAATCGAACTTTTAGCGAGCCGAATCTGAGCGAATGTCGAACCTGAGAAATTTCTGACAACCCTACCTGTTGCAATCATTTGGAGAAGGGACTCTGATTGGATGCATCCTTTTGTTGTCCTCCAGGCCTTCTTGTGTAAAAGAAACTGTATTATGTTTTTCTATGCGGGGACGGGATTGTGGAGTGGGGGGTTACGTGGACAATATTCATATTTCTTCCTACCAACGATCATCTTGGGCACAATGCTGGATTATGCAAACCTTCATTATTTGTTTTTATTACCTTCGAAGTCTAGTAACCTTCAGGAGTCATCCTCCAGCTTTTCAGAATTCGTGAAGATATTATCAGTAAATCACCAAGAGGGACATCTATTCCAATAAAACAAAAAAGGTGGACATGGAAAGACATTAGTTTTGCATTTTACTACGAGGAACATGGACTTCGTCTTAGTTTCTGGTCAATGGGCTACAAGAAGTTGCTTCCAATTACATCTGTCTAAAGCGTGGAAACTTCCTTGCTTTTTAAAGTAGGAACCAATAGCATATTGATAATAAAATGATGCCAGGCATTGAGGAAATGTTCCTCACAGCATTTGGTTTACAGACCTACATAGGAGTAAAGATAAAAATACATTTTTTTTGCTAAAGACTACAGTCAGTGAACCTGGATAGGAGTAAAGATAAAACTAATTTTTTTGCCAACGACTACAGTCAATGAAGCATTCTTTTCACCTTTAAATTCTTAAAAATCACCTTATTTTCTTGGTCTTATAGGTTTGGTGCAGGGTCCTTGAAAGATATATTAACAACATTGTTGATAAGAATAACGAGATTTTATGTCTACCAGGAGGATAATAATGAGTAGATCTCAATTAATTGTTGTTGCATTAGTAGACCTAGAGCTTTTAGTATTCGTTCCTATGCAAATCTTACTTACTTTAATTTTTATAATGGAGCAGGTCAGTAGAAAGTTTGATAATTGTGGGTTTCGTCGAGGTTTGATGAGTGATACATCGTCTATTCTCCTCTCTCATTCCATTTTTACGAGGTCCTTAATGAAAGTGAATCATGCCAAGGCCTTCATCAGAGGTGCTACTGCAAATTTATCCTTAATTTACTAGGGATTCTGCTCATGTGAACTGCTGTGTTATTGTCATGCAGATGAATTGACTCTTTTTTGTGCCCTTCTCTCAACCAGTTTGGAAAGTCCTGGAAGTTTGTTTTCAATTAGTACATCAGAGAAAAATGGTCACTCAAAGGGGAGCTATTCTACAAGCTTCTTTGTGATTCATCCGAGTACTTTACATCTCAATATCAGGTCAACAGAACCGTGCAAGGCACGTGCTCTTTTCTTTTCATTTATTTTTTTGCATAACTAAAATCTACCATGTTATTTTCATGTTTCTATGAAGGATTTGTGCTAAAGTATTTTAGGCAATTTGAACTGCAGATGTTGTGGCCTTTCTAAGATGTAGTCGAAATAGTTTAGGGATTATGGCTTCCACGAGAGGAACACTTAGTGGCCGTCTATTGATACAGGTGCTCAGTTTTTTCTAGGCTCAAACCGATCCAATCAATAAGGTTTATTATCATTATTCTAACTACAGCCTTTCTACACATGGTGCTGCACTGTGATTGGCTAAAATTTGAAAATTCCAGACCAGGAGATTATTGATTGTTCTACACTTGGCCCTGCTGGATATAATATAACTGGTGATTTAAGTTTATTAAACAATATGGTGTTAGAGTCTGATGCTCGGTATATTCTAGTAATTGAAAAGGTTTCATTTTGTGCTAGGAAACAAAATATTGAATGTGTCGGTATTCATTATCTTGAAAGTTAGTGTAGGGTCTCTCTATCTTTAATGTTTATTTTGCATCTTTTAATAGATTATTGAATAATCTTATCATATCAGGATGCTATTTTCCAGAGACTGGCAGAGGATCGCATTTTTAACCAAATTCCAAGCATCTTGATAACTGCCAAAGGATATCCAGATATTTCCACTAGGTATTGGTTTCACTTTTTTCTTCTACCTTCTGGCATATATGGAACAATTTAAACAATAATGATGGGAAGAAAATTCTTTAGTAGTGTCTCAGGATTATATAAATCCCTAGGTATCGCTCATTCTTTTTTATTTTAGTAATGTACTAGGTATCACTCATTCTTTTTGTACTTTAGTAATGTAATAGTGTTGCAGGGCCTACATGCGGCACAAAATGTCACACATTATCAATGCGACATACGCTTGTCGCATGTGTGATATGCGACTTGCGCTTAATCTCCTGTAAAAGTCTTGCCTTGCTTGATTTGAAATGCTGGAAATCAAAGTTTCTACTGGAAAATTTGTGTGGCAAATTTATATGTTATTAGTACGCAAATATATAAATACCCATTCTAATTGAATTAAAAACCCATCAAGAGGCACAAAAACAAAATATTGTGTACATGAAACTACAATATATTTACGCACGTTCGAGAAACAAAAGGCCATTGCTCTCAACACGCATTACATCCAACGTTACATAACAAATTTTCTCCCTCTATCTCCTCTGTGCCTTCATTGGAATGTCCTCAAAATCTCTTGTTGGTCAAAAGATCTTAATCGGGAACCATTGCCAATCATTGATATTTGAGAAGTCCTGGCATCATCGTCCTTGAAAATCGACACTGGTGGCGATGTAAGTGTACAGTAATTAGGTTGAGTACTCCTTACGTTCTCTCCAATCAAGTTCCTTATAGGTGGCTATGGTGTTTGCATATTTTCAGTGGGTTGCTCGACAACATGTATGACGACTTGGATCTCTAACGCAAAATCTGGTAGCTCTTGAGGATCCAAATTATAGAGGGAAAAGACTTAATTGCATTAATGAGTGAGAGGACCTAGGATTCTCTATATAGGAGAGGAACCTATTGGGAAAATTACAAGAAGGCAAAATAAATAGATAATAAGAAAATAATAAGAAAGATAACAAATATATCAACACTCCCCCTCAAGCTGGAACGTAGATATCGATCAGACTTAGCTTGGAACAACATCTTTGATCAGGCCCTCTGGCTAGGGCCTTAATAAGAACATCTGTTGTCTGGTCTCCAAAACTAACATGTGTAGTGGGGATAAGACCCTTGTGTATCGTGCCACGAATGTAGTGACAATCCACCTCTATGTGCATGGTCTTCTCATGAAAGGCTGGCTTGTTGGAAATGAAAAGAGCAACCTGATTGTCACATTGGAGGTGCATTGGAAGAGGTACCTCTATAGTCAGGTCGGTAAGAACAAATCCGACCCACGTCATATTTGTGCTAGTCTGTGCCATGACCATGTATTCTAACTCAGCACTTGATCTGGCAACCACGGTCTGCTTCTTGCTCCTCCATGAAAATAGGGAATTCCCTATGAACACAACGAAGCCTGGAATAGACTTCTTATCCTTTGGACTCCCAACATAATCTGCATTTGCACATACTGTAACTGAAAGAGATGTGCCTTTGCTGAAAAGAAATCTCATACCTGGTGATGTCTTCAGATACCTCAGAATCATAGGGACTGCATCCATATGTGCCTATCTAGGCTGCTCTATAAACTGACTCACTTTGCTCACGACAAAGGATATGTCGGACATGGTAATAGTCACATATAGTAGCTTGCCAACAAGCTCCCTGTACGTCCTCTTGTTGACCTCCTCAATATCATCATCATAGAGCTTCACGCTCTGGTCAATAGGAGTAGTGGATGGTCTGCAATCTGCCCTGCTTGTCTCTGAAAGAAGATCTTTAACGTACTTCTTTTGGATCATCACAAGACCTTGCTGGTTCCTGGTAAACTCCAGTCCAAGGAAGTAACGTAAATTATCAAGATCTTTGGTTACAAATTGCTGACCTAGGAAGTCCTTGGCAATCTAAATGCCCTGCTCGTCATCCCCTGTAACAATAATGTTATCAACGTGAATAAGAATAATAATAGTACCTCTCTGTGTCTTGTGCACAAACAAAGAGTGATCGGCAGTCGATTGCACATACCCCTGCTGCTCTATCAAGTCCGAGAGCTTATGGAACCTTGTTCTTGGACTCTGCTCAAGGCCGTAGATAATCTTATGTAGCCTGCAAACCTTTTGACACTCCCTTCAGCAGCAAATCCAGGTGGCTGCTGCATGTAAACCACATCCTGTATATCACCATAGAGGAAGGAATTCTTCACATCAAGTTGGTAAGGGGCCAATCTCTTGTCACATCAACGGAAAGTATAATATGCAGAGTAGAATGCTTGGAAATTGGAGAGAAAGTATTTGATAGTCCACCCCATATGTCTGAGTGAACTCATGCGCCACAAGTCTCGCCTTATAGCGATCCACACTGCTATCTGCACGGTGTTTTACAATAAACACACATTTGCATCCCGTAACAGATATGTTAACTGGAGCAGAAACAAGACTCCACGTACCACGTGATTGTAGCACGGCCATCTCCTCCTCCATGGACAACCTCCATTGACTGTTCTGAAGAGCCTCTTGATAAGTCCGTGGTATCTCCACGGCAGATAGTGACAAGGTAAACTTCCTGAAATCCTCTGTAAGTCTACTCAAGGAAACTTAGGCTGCAAGAGGATAAGTAGCACATATACGTTTCTACTTTCGCAGAGCAAGCGATACATCAAGATCATCTGCCAAGTCTCGAGCTTGTAAGTTCCCTTTTGGAGAGGGCATCTGCTCATTCTGTATGGAATTCTGCTACACAGATAACTCAGTAGTGTCATCAGTAGAAACAATGTGCTCATTACATATCTGAGGCGTGCTGGATGATGGGCAAGACCTGTAAGCAAGGGGTCTGAGCGAGACCTGTGAGTAAAAACGCGTGGAAAAAAATTGAGTCAAAATTGGAGGTGGAGCCACGAGAGCAGATGTAGAGGCAGGAGTATGTGCAACGTTGCAGAAAGCGGTAGTTAGTACTCGGTTGGCAGGGTCACTGACTAAGGATGAATTGACAGTCGCGTGATTAATCGGATTTAGTCGGCCATTAGTCGGTTTTGAATATTTTTAATTATTTTAAATATATAAATCATTTTTATACATAGATTTGTACATTTTCTATACTTTCATAATGAAATACAAGAGGTAATTGACTTTAAATATAACATTATTGCATATTAGAATAAGGTTGCTTATATATTAACATAGATTTGTACATTTTATATACATTCATAATGAAACAAAGAAATAATTGACTTTAAATATAACATGAAGCATATTAGAATAAGTTTGCTTTTAAAAAAAGCAAAAAACTAAGAAAATATAAAACCATGATGTAACAGTCGGCCGATTAGTCGGCCGACTAGGCCTAGTCGAGTCGGCTACCCTTGACTCGACTAGTCGACCCGACTAGTCGTCCTATTCGGTCGACTTTTGCAAGCTTGAGTATATGTAGGTGGCGGTGGTGGTGGTTGATGATGCGGTGGTAGAGCAGGGGTAGAGGGCGGTGGAGGAATGACAATAAGAGATGAAGGCATGTAGATCTAAGCGTCAGTGTTAGATGTGGCTAGTCTATCACTTGTAGGAGAAAATTACATGACAGACTCAAAGAAAGTAACGTCAGCACTGACAAGGTATTTCCTCCTTAGCAGATCAAAACAACAGTACCCCTTTTGGGTACAAGAGTAGTCGATAAAACACACTTGACAGCTCTGGGAGAGAACTTGTCATGACCTGGAGAGACATCATGAACAAAAGCAACATATCCGAACACACGAGATGTAAGGGGGAAAAGATCTTTCTCGAGAAAAGTAATCGAGAAAGAAATCTTCTCTCCCAACACAGACGAGGCCATGCGGTTCATCAAATAGCATGTAATAAGGACAACATCACCCTGGTAAGCGTGAAGAGCACGACTTTGTATCAACAAGGTTCTGGTCATATCAAGTAAGTGGCGGTGTTTGCACTCGGCAACACCGTTTTGCTGGGAAGTATAAGCACACGAGGTCTGGTGAACAATGCTAAGAGATCTAAGAAATCCAGAAAGCTGTAAGGTGCAGAATTTTAAGGCATTATCAGAACGAAGATATTTGACATTGGCAGAAAAATATTCTTTATCTCATTAATAAAATATTTGATCAAAGATCCAACTTCAGACTTATTCTCCAATAAAAAGACCCAAGAACGTCTAGAAAGATCATCGACAACAACTAGATAAAAACGATGTCCCTGGTGTTCCAGAAGACGACTCGGACTTCAAATGTCTAAATGAAGGAGCTCAAATAACTGAGAACTGCTTCGATTTTGATGGGATGGAAAGGATGAACGGTGATGCTTCCCAAGTTGCATGCCTCACACTGAAAGGAGGATCTCGTAGAAATCTGAGGCAGAACATGACACATCTTTTGCAAAGGAAGGTGACCAAAATGAATGTGCTACAGGATATGGAGAGACTGATCCAGTAGGTATAGTAGAAATGCCATCATGAGGAGGTTGGACCAGTCTGTAGAGCCTCGCTACTCATGTTCACATCCAATCACCCTGCCCGTGAGTATGTCCTGAAATACAAGGGATGGAGGGTCAAAAATGGCACGACAATGCAGATCCTTACTAATATGATTAATGGAAAGTAAATTCATATGAAAGTCAGGAGCATGTAAAACATTCTAAAGGCGCATGGATATCGTCAAATGCACCTCCCCTTGTCATGTAACGGGTAAGTAATCTCCATTAGCAATGACAACCTATCTGTCGGGTGGTATGGTCATGTAGGACCTCAGCTGCGCTTTGTCTCCACACAGGTGGTAGGAAGCATCGGAGTCCATAATCCACTCTGTCATGTCTGCTCCAGTACTACTAGTAAAAGCATAAACAATACTTGAGGAACTCAGAGAGGCTCTGGCTGCGGCTACGGTTCTGTAGTGGTGGTGCCAGCAGTAGGAGTCATGATCTCTCGAATACGAGAGATAATATCATCTAGGCAAGGATCGTCCTGGGAAGATGGAGTCTCTGAGGGCTTAATCTGTTCTACTACACGACCAAAAGTTTGATATCCATGCTTTTGGTAGCATATATCCTCTGCATGTCCAGGTTGACGACAGTAAGTGCAAGGACCATGCTAGTGTCCACCGCCTCTGCCACGAGGAGTGCATCCTCTGGATTGAATCGTCCCTCCTTAGCCTCGAGAAGCGGCCATCGTTGAAGCGGGCGAAGAAGTAACTGTAGAAGGTATGATAATCCGACCGAGACAGCTATAGGCCTCCTCTATAGGTGGTATGGTAGCTCCGGTGAGAAGCTGAGTATGTGCATCATCATACTATGTTGTATATATCAATTCCAGCTATGAAGAATCCAACCATCGTGGAGTTCCTATACATCTTCTTTTGCTCAATAGATGTCGTAATAGACATGTAGCTATGAAGCTTCTCAAACATGCCACGGAACAAAGAGTAGTACATGTGTATAGGACGACCATTCTACTTGGCCTTGTAGATATCGAACTGCAGTTGAAGAATTTTGACCTCATTCTTTGCTTGAGCATAAGTGGATGCCAGAATGTCCGACATCGCCTTGGCGGTGGGCTGATATATCATTGGCTATCTTCGTGGTGAGGGTCCCACAAAGCCAAATATGCGCATAACACGTCATCTTGCTTCCAAGAAGCATTTACCCCAGTCTTATTCGTTCGCTCTAGATCTGTCAGGATGTGCTCCTTGTTGCACTGCATGAGGGTGAGAAATTGCATGGACCACAAATAGTTGGTTGCATCAATCTTAGCGATGGGAGCCGGGCCCTTGAAGGCTCCGGACGAAAATAGCACCCTTGTTCTTTGACATGATGGAAAAAGTGGCCGAAGAACAGAACTCAACTGGGGACTATACCAACATGAACGAGTCTATACAATCATACAGAGGATTGATTGTACGTGTAGACTCATACGACCATCCTCATTAAAATTCGTTGCTCGCTAGGGCCAGAAAACACAATTTATAGGTCTGAAATCACATTTTGTGGTCAAAATCAGATCGATTCATATTGCAGATCGAATCGCAGAGGTACACGAAGGCGCACTGGAGGGCAAAGGGGTTGGGCGGCCAGAGGGGCCTGGTTGTGCCTTGGGCAACGTTCGAGGGGTCGAGTGGTGATCTGGGCAACCCGGGGTGACATGAACGACGACGGGAGGGGCCTGGCAGCGGTCGGGGGAGGGGGGAGTAGGGTTAGGGTTTGGTGGGATAAAGGAACTTCGGTATAGGACCATCACTCCGATTCCATGTTGAGGGAAAAAGACTTGATTGCATTAATGAGAGGCACTAGAGTTCTCTTATATGGGAGAGGAACCTATTAGGAAATAAGAAGATGAAATAAATAGATATCAAGAAAACAATAAGAAAGATAGCAAATATCTTAACACAAATGGTGCGATAGAACACGTTCTATGTTTGGAACATCTGCTTCTTCAATATTTGTTGTGGCAGCTTGATAACCACGTCTGTGTCACTGTCCACGCCTCGGTCCACATGCTCGAGCGCGACCTCTTTCTCTTCCTCGTGCTCTCCCTCTAGCTTCTTCCTGAGATTGGACATCATGCTCCCCGTATATGGTCACCACATCAACAAATTGAATGCCAACCACTGCTCCATTTCAACCTTTGCCTAAACAGCTATCTCCCTGCACTCAACATGTCCCTTCTCGTAGATGAGGTCCCACCTAGACAACTTCATGATCGAAAAAAATCTCAATAAATAAATTTGTCAATATAAAAGCTTAGGATATTAAATAAGAGTAACTCTTACATTTCTTGCAAATGGAGCACCCAACCTCTCCACAAATCTCCTTGTAATTCTTAGGTACCAATTCATATAGTTAGAATCACTCATATCTCTTTGGATTGGTCCACATACACAACTCGTTCATGACGTACGTCCTACTCATGAATTTCCAAATCATGTCGAAGCCTTCAGTCGATGTTCACTTTCCCCCTCAAGTCAATGGCATGAAGTTTCTTGTCTGTATCCCATGGTGCAGGCATGCCCTGGCAGCCGCCAAATTGGCGTAGAACGTGGTCCGGCTAATAATACTCCACAAAATGTGAAAGTAAATAAGTGGTACCCATATGTCCAAATGTTCTGCTCGTTGATACAATACTCGGAAGGGAAGTGATCACATCGTCGTCATATGACATCCACAACATGTGCACAAAAAATCACATGTTATTAGAAGATAAGCATTTAAAACAAATAAATTTCTAAACTACATATGTACCCGTAACTCTACAAAATTTGCATACAACCAAGTCGCGAGGACCCTGCTGCCCACTATCTCAGAAGGTAAGGGACACACTTAACAATTGCTCGCATTTATGTTGATTGCATGCGCGATCCCTTCTGTTGCCACTGGTCCATCAATTCGTAGTCCCATGATGACTGCCACAACCTGGAGGGTAATTGTCATCTCTCCGTTGACCAAGTGGAACGTGTGTGTCTCGGGTTGTCAACACTCAACCAACGTTGTAATCAGATGCCAGTCTATGATGGTAAACTCTAATTCTGTAACCCCTCCAAACCTGGCCTATGCTACTTATGGATGAATGCGCTCATACATCACACATTTGTCTCCCTTTGACTACTATGCAACCATGCAGAAGCTTACATTTATCAAAAAATTACAAGACAAGTAAAAAATATATGCTATTATCGATGAAGAGGGCTTAAATCACTTACATCGCCTGCCCAAACATGAGGTGAACGATGCCTCTAATATTGTATACTGAAGCGTCAAGAGGTCCAGGATCCATTTGCAATCAACATCCATGAAATTAGTATGCCAAAAGAGAAAAGAAATTAACTTGGCTACTTGTATTAAGTAAACAATGTAAGCAAGAAAAAAGTAAACAATGTAAGCAAGAAAATGCACCCAATATGGTTATTTAGTAATAAATGACAAACTTACTTAAACCATGACATTTTCTTTTGTTGTGACCTTCACATCCCGATGTAACACATTTATTTTTATTCTTCGATGATGGTTGCACATGAGATGTAGAAGCATGTGAGGTGGATACTTGCGTCTTTTTATTTGGACAACATCATTGCTATGACCCATGACACCTCATAACGAATATGTATTATGCTCAAGGAAGGCCGTATCGATATCGTTTCAGTCCGCCAAAAAATGGATATACCGACTATATATTGACGATATCGGTGGAAATGTTGAAAATGGCTTAAAAAGCCAATATTTTTGGTATTTTTTAAAAAATTAAGATCATCCAAGATATTAAAAAGAACAAATAACCTACAAATACACATTTATATCAAACATACGGTCATTTATAGACCATATATCGCACATATCGGTCTCGCACATATCGGTCATATCGATGTTAATGTTGATTCTTGAGTTGTAAATATTGGAAATGGATTCCAAGTTCTTATAACATGAAATACTACAAATATACACTTAGATAACACACATAGATAATTTGTGTGGACTATGATCCTTATACTGCACATATTGATCATATCGATTCGAATATGTCGCTGATATTGTTAGTTGTTGACCGACTATATATATTGAAAATGGAGTTCATCCATTTCTTTGATCACTAAATAACTTACAAATGTATTCTTACTTTCTTAGATCACACATGTCAATAATGATTAAAGAGACAATGCTTGTTTGGCATAAAGATTTATCTATTTACAACAATAAATGAAAAATATCTAATTCAATTTAACAATGTAAAAGAGATGACCTATAACCAAGAATTCTGCGACGGATCTAAATCGACCCCTCTGCCCTGTTGTCTCTCATAGCGGATTGCGGATTCAATGAACTCGCAATAGTTTTCCCATGTCATGTACGAGTACATGGCCTTACAATCCATGATATACTGCTTGTATTGATGGTCATCGATCCCTATGAGTATCCCGAGTCGAGGAAAAGCATCGCTAGATCCGGTATAACGAGGTGCACGTCGAGGCTGCGAAGTACTAGCTTGAGATCCTCAGGATGACGACGACGGAGCAGGAGAAGATCTCTGCGGAGGAGGACCTGGAGGAGGAGCGTAGTACTCGGGGAAGAAACCGAAACTGTCACCACCAAAGAAGCTGCCCTGGCTCTACTCAGGTTGGCTACTTGATAGTTCTCACTGTTGTAGCTGTTATATCCTCCATAGCCAATGTTGCAACCATATCCATAAGATGGAGAAGTATACGCCTGAGGAGGAGGAGGAGGTCTAGGTGGAGGAGTAGGAAAATATTCAGGGAAGATGCCAAATGGTCTTTCATCTTGTGAGGTTCCATATCCGTCCATGGGACTTGGTGTTCCTCCACGGTATGGGCTGTCAATGTCCATGCAACTCAACGAACCTACAGATGATATCAAATCGTCCATGTAGCTATTTGTAGGATGATGGCCACGTTGTCTATATGCATCGTAATCCATAGGTCTTGGGCTCGGACATGGGACAAACTGCCCATGTATGTTTCGACACTGCTCTATGTATTCTTACCCTGACCTG
The DNA here is from genome assembly GCA_037367405.1 of Ottelia alismoides. NCBI lineage: Eukaryota > Viridiplantae > Streptophyta > Magnoliopsida > Alismatales > Hydrocharitaceae > Ottelia > Ottelia alismoides. The sequence goes on along the minus strand of JAZKJV010009073.1, from coordinate 273 downwards.
AATCTTGTATCATCATGTTGTCCACGACCACCTCCTGCTGACCCTAACCCCCTCGAATATGTATCCCCATTGCCTGATCCACCACGATCAGCAACAACATCATCATCATCATCGCTCTCACTATCATCTTTTGATTTCGATTTGGATTTCGATCCAATGGAGAGAATGTCGTCCGCAATCGCATCAAGCTCCACCCCTCCAAGAGGGTATGTGATTCATCCAAATCTGGCCATGTAGTCACCAACATCTGCTCCCGTTTGTTGGCTTATATTC